>CAJGYO010000015.1:4215905-4815905 GCA_904845875.1 Miscanthus lutarioriparius
GAGACCGGCCTATAATAGTTCGGTGGCGACGCTCTCGCCTCGCCCTCTCCACCATCTGCTCTGCCGAGGGCGGGAACACATGCGGGAGGTAATCGGACTTTGTCCAAAAATATAAAAATAATTTTTAAAAAGTATCCAGAAATATATATCCCAACTCAAATCACTTCTCATTCTTCTCTGTTTGTCCTGACATTTTTCAATGTACATAATTAGACACCTTAGAAGGAGCTAACCACATATTTTCTGATAATTCTGTCGCCTAAGGACCAACATAATTTCAAACATAAAGGGATATTGATTTATTTTAATAGCACCTCGTAGGCGATGTTATCTAGAGAACAAGCCCAGTGAACTTTCTAGCAGCTAAGTCAATTCATTTCAAAGCTCATAAAAGGGAAACTCCACTTATAACCTTTCTGCTTCATGACAATATTGTCAACAGATGATACATACCACGATTTCCTTGGATTTTTTTGACTCCACGCCGATGTTCTCCAGACTTGGGAAATACTGCTTTAATTCCAGTGCGCTCGTGAATTCAGTTGACTCTCAAGTCAACTGTCTGGTTCATGTTCTGCAATGGCAACTCTGTCTACATTACCTGGACTATACTATATGATGCTTTGAAAAATATTTTAATGAAGGCATCTAATAGCAGTGCAACGCTTGCCTAGTCCCCACTATTGGTAGAGTTCAGTTTGGCACAAACTTTTTATGGGTTTCTGTTAGAAGAAGGTCAATCTGCACAATTGCAGTTTTGGTCTCTGTATACTTTGCATTTTTTTGCTTTATGCATACTGTGATGAGCTATACAACTTTACACACATTATGCTTTTTCCTTATGCAGTCAGTTAAGATACAAACTCATGATGTTCTGATGGAGGAATGGAGGATGCTCAAGTGTGGGTGGAGAAGGAGAAGGGGACATGGTTCTGGTTTGCGTTGCTGATATGTACAAAGTAGGGTCATGTGGCTGCGGGATGTACTGCTGTGTCATTTTGTGATAACCATGAGCAGTGGAGGACATAAGAGTGGTAACAAAAGCTCGTGGTGCATCACAGCCATTGTGGGATTGATCATAATCAATACAAAAAAATCAACAACAAGCGTAAGGTCGAGCACAAGAGAATAAAAAATTCAACAAATCCTCCTATCCATGACAAATCTCCATCCTCTACCGCCCCAATGGGCGGCGGCCTCCTCATCCACACACCTACCTTTGTCACGGCTCCACACCTGGGACAGCCCAAGGAAGCACAACAGCAGAAGAAGAGTACCAGAGCCTGCCGCAAGAGCGTCAAGGTCCACGACCCGCAATGGGCTTGTAATCGATGTGAGGTCCAACAAGAGGAGTAGAAAGGGGAGATGAGAGCACGGGGAGTGAATCATCCAAACTTGTAACAGAATTCTAAACCCTATCGCACTCATCCAGGACCTCGTTGGCCCGTGGCTACCACCTCCGGCGTTGAGTTCGTGAGCGAATCCTGTTAGTGATTAGAGGTCGCTAACATACCTGGTATCAGAACCTATCGAAACCTAGGCCGACGAGCTCTGGAGTTCGCGCCGGCAACTCACAAGCACTTCACTCGTCTGCAATGAGCACGGGGAGCGATGGACCCTGTCGTAGCCAAGATGTTTGACAAAATGCTCAAGAGGTTCGAGGAGTTCGACACGCGCTCCGCTGATCGCTGAGAGCGCTGGGAGAAGCGTTTCGAGGACGCCACCGCCGCCCTCTAGGAGTGCGAGGACGCTATCGACGGCCGCCTTGCCGCCTTTAAAGATTTCACCTCCACCTAGTACACCGCCACCATCATCGCCGACAACTGGGGCTCCCACTTTGACTCGCGCGTCACCCAGCTGGAGCAACGCATGGTCTATGTCGAGCTCATCCGGGTGGCTAAGATCTACAACGAACGCGATGATCGAGTGGCGGCGCTGGAGGAAGCTGTGGGGGAGCTTGGATCTTGGCACCCGGATGTTGATGGCCCCCTCGACGACATCCGCTTTGAGCTCCGCCGCCTCTCCAAGTCTCCCGCGCCCCCTTCTTAGCACGCACCTCTGATGGCGTGTCAGGAGTCGGCTGCCGCACACCCTCTTGCCAGAGCCATGGTTGACTAGCCCAGCGGGCACCACGTTGCCATGACTACACAGGGGCCGTACACATGGTTTGGTGATGGACATAGTTCTGTCCCCGGCCAATGGTATGTTTTCCCTTCCCAATTCCGGTACTCTTGCTCCTTCTTCTCAATTCCATCCTCATCCTCCGCCCCATCCACCAAATCTTTGTGGCAGAACTGCCTAATCTAATACCCTCCTAAGAGTACTTGTCTTCCATTAGACACTAAGTACCCAAGAGAGTGCACTAAATCATGCTGTTTCGTCGAGCACACCCCAAGGGAGAACTCAAAAATCCACATTTTTCCATCAGGATCATAAATGAGAGAATAAAACTTACAACATTCTTAACCATTTCTTACATCACTTTATTACAACATTAGAGTACTTAAACAAGTTGAATGCAATAGCGAAATTAAGACAATTTTACATGTAAAAGAGTTTATACATTTTAGGTTTATATTTTTATCTTGCAGCGGAGAACAACATATGATCAGAATTACAGCGGAGATAAAGATTAATGGTTAATCATAAAACTTTTCTTGTAAAAACTTTTAGTGAGGGTTATAAATAAACACTACGGTCGTAGCGTGAAAGGAATCCTCTCTGAGCCCACTAGAAAGTTTCCACACACAAAAATCGTCTACCATCCATCGGTCGCCTGCAACAGGGGGAATAAAACCCTAAGTACTCGATTGTACTCAGCAAGACTTACCCGATAGGAGGAAAATAAAAAGACTTCAAGGATATGCAAGGCTTATTTGGCTTGTGGGTTATTGCATCTGCGGAAGCATTACTAAAGGTGCGTCCTTATATTAAATTTTATTAGCCGTCATCATTAGTTCATTAATTATCCATTCTATGTAAGTACCTATGCTACTTTCAAGCAGGTGGTAAGCAATCAAAATCATTTTATCACCTTTCAAGTTCCAGTTCTTACTAAGGTGCTACACCATACCCAAGTCGGTACCGTCTCATAGAAACGACGATTCACGAATCAATGTATCCTAGCTGGGTACCCCAAAACACACGCCCCGTTTGTACCCCAGGCACAAACGAGACCAACCCATTTCACTCCTGTCGAGGGGTCAAGGTCCCCGTCCAAACTTGGATTCCAAGCCCTCACACTTGAGACCTGGTCTCAGCATGGTGCTTAGACCTCCACCTTTTCCCGCCTCCAATCAGTCGGTCCAGAAAGAGCCGGAACCCACGACAAGAGTGCAACGAGCCTTCCCGCTCCCATAAGCATGTATGTGCTCATGATAATAAGTATGTGACCTGACTACCATCCACAGCAACAGACGACCCTCAATCGATACAGGCGGAACAAGTGCAATCCGAGCCTCGCTCGAATGCCTAACCAAGTTAAGATCCAAAGTACCATTCCGTCCGGTCTCTAATTATCCTCCATATATATTCCATGTGATAGTAATATAACAACAACAATAATATCTTTTCCATCTCTCGTGAGTGACAGGTAATCACTCGACTTCTACCGGATCCTATAGCATATCAATCTACATGATCCTGACATACTAGTAGGACTCATAGGATATATATATATATATATATATATATATATATATATATATATATATATATATATATATATATATATATATATATATATATATATATATATATATATGCAAGTGGTTTTCATTCAACTCCTTAACAAGCATAAAATAAAGTGTAGAATAATAAGGGTTATGCACCAGGGCTTGCCTGGGTAAGATATAACCAAAAGTTAGCACTCCATCATAGGGACACAATCATCAAGACACCATCTTTTCTACTACTCCAGATGACTCCACGATCCATCGTTATCCCTATTATGATATACGTGGATGCAACGCAGATACGTAATTAATCAATGACAATCACAACTCTTAAAAGATGATTACACCTCTCAAGCTATGAGATAACTCTAATGACTAAAGTACTAGGCCACGTATCCATGTTGTCGAATAAAACGTTATTTCCCAACAAGTGTTTTAGCTATACAAACCCAAGGTGTTTCTTTTTTCATTTCATAGATTTAATATATATTCGAACTAGGACTCATTAGCTATCTTAGCACACTAACTATTCTGGAGCTACAAAAATTACGGTGGGCACATAATAATATTAGAAATTTACTGTGAAATTTTCAGAGCCAACACTATCATCAATTTATCACAAAAATTCCTACAAGTTTCTATCTTAACAATATTAAGCATCTTAATTTAATTAGAGAACTCCTGAAAATATTATAAAACTATGTGAACAAGATATACTAGCAGATAGATCACGATTTTAGGAACCTAACAAAATTAGTTTCACAATTTTTGGTCCACTACATAAATTTATATTGAATTTACAAGTTTATCTTAGAAACTAAATTAGAAAATGCTTTAGGAAAAGAAAAGGGCCAGTGGCTATCAATTCGGCCCAGGGGCCCAACACGGGCGCAGTTGCGCACGCATCGCGATGGCCCAATGTGGCCCAAAGCCAAGGGAGCCCGCGCGTGATGGCGGCTTTGTAGAAAAGCCCCCGAGCTTTTAGATAATAACATGACTATTATACGCACTATTCCTACTGACAGCGGTTTTGCAAACAAACCATCGGATGTTTCCACCTTTACCTCGGGGAGGTCCCTGGGGATCCCTGCGCTTGCTGGCGCGGCGGCCGACGGCATAGGGCGATTATGCTGGGCAATCTAGGCGTGCTACGATAGAAGTAAGGGGCCAACCACCATGTATTGCTAAACGTGAAAGGATGAGTGGCGGTTAGGGACTCGGAGGAGCACTGGTGTGAATTGCAGCGGCTAGCGGCTATCTGTGGCGGCAGCGGCGCGACTGTTCCGATGAACCAGAGCAGCTAAAAGACTAACGAGTGAGCGGGTGAGCATAAGGAGCTTACAACGAGCTTGTCCGAGGTGATGGCTCGGTCAGAGGCGGCCCAAGCAGAGCTGGCCACATGCGACCGAGCGGGGCGACGACACTCTGCGATGGACACCGGCGCGTCACCCCACCGACGACGAGCACCCTGGCCAAAATAGCGCGAGCAACGGAAGGAGGGAGTCAAGGAGAACTCAGGGTTACGAGGAATTGAACTGTTACCACTCCTACCGGCCTTACCCCCAACCCTCTGGTCACGGAGGCACACATGACCGGCGGCGAGGAGAAACCGAAATTGACCACTGACAGACCAAGGCTGGGCTCGATGAGAATGCGACACCTAGCTAACTTCCTAAGCTACTCACCGGTACGAGGAATTGGACTGGGAGGCCTTGAGCTGATGATTGGAAGAAGGAGGAACGGTGGCTCTGCGCTCAGCGCGGTTGTGGGGAGGTCACACGAGTGACCTCGAGCGGATTAAGACAAGGCAGCCCCGAATGATAGCAACAGTATGAGCATGCGTGCACGAACGATGAGACCAAGAGACTTGGCATGATGCTTTTGAATTGGAGCGGCCCCACTCGAGCAGGGATCTCCCATGGCGGCTAGCGAGTCAGGGCGAGGAGAGAGGCATCACCGTCACCCTATGACTGGGGTCGGTTGACTCAGATGCGGCGGCGGTGGCACGGTTCGCGGTAGTTGAATCGTAGGACCGGGTGACTGCCACGTAGACACAACAACAATGGCCGTGGCCTTGGCCTGCCCAGCGCTGCCGGTGAGTCAAGATGACGACGCTCGTGGCGGCAATGGCGCGCGTGATAACCGCGACCGCATGACGGTTTTCGCCTGCTGGCTGCGGCAGTTGGCACTACACCGGGCAGAAGCGTAGCATGAAAGCGCACGCGGCAAGCAGCAGCGGTGCAGCAGCTGCTTGGCCCTTCGTGCATGTGAGCCAAGGCATGGCTTGGCCGGCCCGACACAAGGTGGCCGCGACTGGCTCGGCCCAACGCACAGCACGGGCGGCGACGAGGTAGCCGCCGGCCAGGTCACGCGCGGTGCACGCGTGCAACAGTGCGAGCACCCCCCGCGCGACACCGCACTCCCGAGCACGGTGACCGCACACACCGGACCAGCCAGCCCGAGGTGAGGTCGTGCATGAATTCTAAAGCGTAAAAACCAACCGATTAGAGCTCGATTGAGATTAAAACACGGGTTCAAGATCCTAATTGGTACTAAGGGCTTCTCGTCCGAGCAACGAACACGGCCGGAGAGTGAGCATCGAGGGAGATAGATAGGTTCCAACATGGGTTCGTCACGCTAAGCACTGGTTCCTGAACGGAGCGCCAACAACCTGGTCATAGCGCGTTCTTCGGATGTTAGGGCAATTTTTGCGACGCCAAGACAACTCCGACTCATCCATTAACTACACCCTGCTAAAGCACTCACTTCGAGGAAACCAACAAAACAAAATCGTGGAGCTAGTGCTTAAGTATTTTAGTTAAAACGTAAATGCCAAGCTGACATTGTCTTCTTTCTTCTAGTCTTAGAAGGTCCAGAGCTCGGCTTGCACTAACATCCATTAACACCTTTGCCACAATTTTTAATTTGTCTAAACCTTATTAACTTCAACCAACAAGTGTTTCATGCAATAGTCCATACTTCATACTAACCCATCGGAGCAAAATATTTAAGCACCTTTTAACTATTTTGCTCAATATAACTCACCAAAAATGACGTTCGTAACCTAAGTTCAATTTCTTGTCGATTCAACGGAAAGTTCTAGTTGAAATTTCGGATTCGATTTTTGAGCTGTCAAGAACACTAGTTAACAACATTTGTTTTCAAAAATTAAAGTTGCATTTTCAACTACACTACTTGCTCATCATCTTTACTTAAGTACTATACATAAGTTATATTTTATTTTTGTTTATATAAATTGTTTTTCGTTGACCTTAACCTAAGAGGTGTTACATTTTTCCACCACAGCTACCACCCAATCCTCCACCTCCCCATCCAGCACCACCAAATTTGTTTCCCACTGCCCACCCACCCGCCCTTGGCCATCTGCCCAAAATGCACTTTCTTAAGTTCGACGGCGATGATCCTCGGTACTAGATGACTTGTGCTCACAACTACTTCGACCTCTATGCCGTTGACCTCTCCATGTGGGTTAAGTGCTCCACCATGCAGTTAACTGGTGCCGCCCATCGATGGCTCCAATCAGTCGAACGTCAACTTGTTGGTCTGGACTGGCCGTTCTTCTGTCGCTTGATTCATGAGCGCTTCTGCCATGATCAACACGAACTCCTTCTCCACCAGTTCCACATCAAACAAACTACTACTGTTCAAGATTATGTTGATCGATTTGTCGCCTTGATCGAGCAACTTTCTTCCTATGCACCCAACCCAGATCACCTCTCATACACCACCCGATTCATTGATGGGCTCCATGACGATATTCGAGCAATTATTCTTGTTCAGCGTCCTCCAGATTTGGATACTGCGTGCACTTTGGCTCTCTTGCAGGAGGAAGTTGTCTAGCCGAGACGCCGCCATGAAGTCTGCAACTCTGACGGATTTCCATTCATCAAGTCACCGGTGACTAAAGGGGCACTGCCGCTGCCCCCTCCTCCAGTCCGTGCTGGCGCTCAAGTTCCTGTCGATGACAAGAAGCCTCTAGAGGAACGGCGCTTCCCGCCCAAGCCACCAAGCATGGAAGACAAATTTCAGACGTTACACTCGTACCGCAAGGCACGGGGACTTTGTATCCGCTGTGGTGAGCGCTGGCAGCCTGGCCACAAATGTGCCCCTGTCATTTAGTTGCACACTCTCCAGGAAGTATGGAACCTATGTCAAGATGCTTTCGACGTGCCTGATTGTGAAGCCGGTCCCGAGACTGCTGAAGAAGCCCCGGCGGCACAGCTCTTCCTGCTTTTGTCAGCTGCCGCTGCATCTGGCCGCCCAGCAGCTCGAACTATGCAATTCAAAGATCTATTGAGGGTCAGGATATACTCATACTGGTGGATTCTGGGAGCAGCCATTCCTTTATCAACAGATCAGTCGCCAGTCGTTGTTCAGGTGTTCGCCAGCTGCATTCAACTGAGTACGTTCAGGTTGCGGATGGCAATTCGGTCCCCTGTCTTCAGGAGATCTCGACGACAGTTTGGTCAGTTCAGGGCTACGAATTCCACTCCACTCTGAAGGTCCTGCCCCTGGGCTCTTATGACATGATTCTAGGCATGGACTGACTGGAGGCATTTTCCCCCTATGAAGCTGCATTGGGCACAGAAGTGGGTTTCTATTCTTTATGGTTCAGTTCAGATCCTGCTTCAAGGACAGTTGCCTGAGTCTGAAACTTGCTCCTTAGTCCAACTTGTTCACATTGCTAGTGACGCTGATACTCCGTCTTAGTCTCCGCTTCATCCAGCCGTGCAAGCCATTCTGGACGAGTTTTCTGCCGTGTTTGCTGAGCCCTCTGGACTTCCTCCTCGGCGTTGTTGTGACCATACAATCCCCTTGATTCCGGGGGCTCAACCATTGTCAGTCAGACCATACAGATATGCTCCGGCCCTGGAGACTGAGATAGAGACACAGGTCTCCGAGATGCTCCAGTCTGGTCTCATCCATCCAAGCTTGAGTGCCTTCTCTTCTCCAGTTTTTTTGGTCCGCAAGAAGGATGGCAATTGGCAATTTTGCATAGACTACCGCATGTTGAATGCCCTCACTATCAAGTCTAAGTTCCCAATACCAGTGATTGATGAACTGCTGGATGAGCTCTCCAACGCTTCATGGTTCTCAGTTCTGGATCTTCAGGTGGGGTTCAATCAAATCAGATTAGCACCAGGCGAGGAACACAAGACGGCCTTTCAAATACATTGGGGTCACTTTGAGTTCTCTGTCATGTCGTTCTGGTTGACCGGCGCCCTGGACACATTTCAAGGCGCTATGAACACGACTCTGTGCCCGCTTCTTCGCAAATGTGTCATTGTCTTCTTTGATGATATTCTGGTCTTCAGCTCCTCATTCGACGAACATCTTTCTCATCTCCGTCAGGTGCTAGAATTGCTTGCTCGCGATCAATGGCAAGTTAAGCTATCCAAGTGCTGGTTTGCACAGCAGAGTACAGCATATTTGGGGCATGTTATCAGCGCAGCAGGTGTCGCCATAGACCCTGAGAAGGTTCAGTCCATTTGTGATTGGCTGGTTCCGCAAGATGTCAAGCATCTCCGCAGTTTCCTCGGCCTCGTAGGTTATTGCCCGAAATTTGTCTGCCATTTCACCTTCCTAGCTCGACCGCTGACAGATGTTCTCAAGAAGGGTACTCTGTTCATTTGGATCCCAGCCCACGAGACAGCTTTCACTACTTTTCAGCAGGCTCTGATGTCAGCTCCGGTGCTAGCCTTGCTGGACTTTTCAAAGCCTTTGTAAATACAGACTGACGCGAGTGATCTTGGTGTCGGTGCGGTACTGCTTCAAGATGGCCATCCACTTGCATTTATCAGCAAGGCCCTCGGCCCACGCACTCGGGGACTCTCCACATATGAGAAGGAGTACTTGGCTGTGCTCATTGCAGTGGAACAATGGCGTGCTTACCTGCAACACGGCGAGTTCATTATCTTCATGGACCAGAGAAGCTTAGTGCACATCACAAATTAGTGGGGTTGCAGTACAAGATAGTCTACAAGCCCGGGGCAATTCCAATCAGGCGGCAGACGCTCTGTCTCGTCACCCGTCCCCGCCTGCCCAGCTCAATGCACTCTTCTCTTCCACACCAGCCTGGTTGTCTGATGTCGGGTCTGGCTATGATAAGGACCCTTCTGCTCTCAAACTCATTCAAGAATTGTTGCTGGCTCCTGACTCTCGGCTGCCTTACACCTTGACTGATGGTGTCCTACGTCTGAGAGATAGAATCTAGATTGGATCAAATACAGAGCTCCAACAACGACTGATATTTGTGCTCCATACAAGTGCAGTGGGTGGCCACTCCGGCTTCCCTGTCACCTTCAGTAAACTCAAGAAGCTCTTTGCTTGGCGCGGCATGAAGTCTGATGTCAAGAACTTTGTCGCCTTCTTCTCTGTCTGTGCCCAGGCAAAGCCTGACCGAGCTCGGTACTCTGGCCTGCTCGCCTCGTTGCCGGTGCCAACCGAGTCGTGGCAGGTCCTATCCATGGACTTCATCGAAGGCCTCCCACGCTCCTGCTCCACCAACTATCTGATGGTCGTCGTGGATAGGTTTGGCAAATTCGCTCATTTCATTCCTCTGTCACACCCATTCAGTGCTCAGCAGGTCGCTCAAGCCTTCCTCGACAACATTTATCGTCTGCACGACCTGCTGACTCATATCATCAGCGACCGCAACCGCATCTTCACCAGTGTGTTTTGGCACGAACTCTTTCGTCTCGCCCAGACCACACTATTGATGAGCTCAGCGTACCACCCCCAGACGGACGGCCAAACGGAGCGCGTCAATCAATGTTTGGAGACGTACCTCCACTGCTTTGGGCATTCCTGCCTGCGCCAATGGCTGAAGTGGATTCCGCTGGCGGAGTTCTGGTACAACACCAGCCTCCACTCCTCCCTCAACAGGTCGCCATTTCGGTCTCTCGGCATCTTCAATTACTTCTGCTCCTGAGGTCGAAGCTTTACTGACTGAGCATGCCACTATGTTGGTGTCTGTGCGGCAACACCTTCTCCGAGCTCAACAACGCATGAAAGCCTGCCGACAAGCGCTGGTCTGAACGCACCTTCAACGTCGGCGACTTCGTCTACCTCAAGCTTCAGCCGTACGTACAGTCGTCGTTGGCGCCGCGGGCACAACAAAAGCTCTCCTTCTGCTACTTCGCCCCCTACAAGGTGCTTGAGCGGATCGGCTCCGTCGTCTACAAGCTGGAGCTCCCTTGGTCTTCCTCGATCCGCCCGGTGTTCCATGTGTCGCTGCTCAAGCCGGCTCCGTCGACAAAGTACACGATCTCGCCGCCCCTCCCTGACGCCGACGATACTCTCCAGGTGCCGGAAGCTATGGTCCAGAGACGTCTTCATCCCCAGTGAGATGGTGCGGTGCCCCAAGTCCTCATCAAATGGTCCGGCCTCGACGCGTCGTTAGCAACCTAGGAGTATGCGGAAGCTCTCCGTCAGCAGTTTCCGCAAGCTCCGGCACGGGGACACGCCAGATCCCAAGGAGAGGGGGATGTCACGGCTCCACACCTAAGCTAGCCCAAGGAAGCACAACAGCAGAGGAATAGTACCAGAGCCCGCCGCAAGAGCGTCAAGGTCCACGGCCCGTAATGGGCTTGTAATCGATGTGAGGCCCAAAGAGAGGATCAGTAGAAAGGGGAGACGAGAGCACGGGACTGAATCATCCAAACTTGTAACAGAATTCTAAACCCTATCGCACTCATCCGGGACCTCGTTGGCCCGTGGCTACCACCTCCGGCTTTGAGTTCGTGAGCGAATCCTGTTAGTGTTTGGAAGTTGCTAACAACCTTGCCCCTCTTTACCTATATATCCACATACTACCCCTCCTCACTATGCTATCCTTATTTATATGAACTTATTACATGAATCATTTATTAAATATTTAGACACCTAAAACATCTCAAATGGATAAAAAAATAACTACAAAGTTTTAAATACTGTAGAGCACTACAATGTCAGTATAGTGTGTCTCAATCTGAGGTCTTCTAGAAAATTAAAAAAAATTGAATCTTATAAGATCTAAGAATTACAAAACGGGCAACGCTACGGTACCCCTTTACTTGCTAGAAGGTAATCTCTCAAACAAAACAAATCTGAGCCCTTGATTTTTTAGATTTCTGAAGTAATTAATTGAACTAGAAGGTAATATCTCGAACAGATCTAAGGTCGTGACACTGGGCGGCGGTGGCGATGCCAAAGGTGGAGACGGCGGACGTGTCCTCCGGCCGGTCACCCTTAGTATCGAGCCCTGGTCCAGCTCCTGGGCCTGGAACGTGGCGGTTGTCGCTGGCTCACCTACTTCCTGGTGTGCTGGGGTCGGGAAGACGAACAACCTTTGCAGGCGGATAGCATAGTGGTGTTTGAACTGGAGACGGAGGAGTGGAAGCCGGTGACGCTCCAAGGGCCCCTGACCAGCAGCCTTCTTGCTAGTGCGGACGACGAGCTCATCAGGCAGCTCATGATGCCCTATGATCGTCCTCTTCTTCTTCGTAGAAAACGTTTTCAGCTGGCCAGGTTGGGCGAGAGTTTGGTGGTAATCTACTGCAACGTCAAGGATGGCTCGACGGAGCTCTGGTTCCTGGAAGACATGGTGGACGACACGACGCCGCGCTGGAGCAAACGGTACACGTTGCAGGGCACGCCGGTCCCCGCTGTACCACTACCCGCTGGCGGTTCTGGATGACGGGAGGATACTCGTGTGGGTGAACAGGACTGAGAGCATACAATCCAGAGGCATGTACATGGACTGATTTGGCCACGCTGACAGGAGATTCGTTGTTGGCATGCACCATGGAAGCCTTCTGTGTTCAAACGTAGGGGCGGCCCAGCCTTGAGCTTGTTTGAGGAGGTAGCCATGGCATCCCAACGACCTCTTAAGATGCCCACGTCATTGTTTAGTTATTGATTTATGTGCTCTGCGTGTCTTCTGTAGACACATCACATATGTAGACCTCGTTTTAATTTGTTCTTGTACTGTCTTTTGGACTGGCTGAGAACCTTAATCTTAATATATTATTACTAATTGGTGTCACGCCAGAGAAAAATAAATCCCAGGAATTGTCATAATAAGTAATAACTAGAAAACATTTAGCCTTTAAGTTTATCATCATCACTAATAATAGCCACCGGATCTTGATCTCATTTTCTTAAAAATTATCCATTTCTACCATTGTAAACAACAAATAAAATACTCATCTCAATTACACACCAGTTGCATCACGAAAGATAATACAAAATAAGTCCTACATTTGTTTTTAACTTGCCAATGTCTGGTATTATGAAAACAAAATATAAAGTAATCATTTAATGTACATGTTTCTAAACTACAAATTTGTACCTCAATTAAAATTAAACTATAACATCATTCCGGGAATCCATAACCATAAAGTTTACATGTTTCTAAACTACAAATTTGTACCTGTATTAAATTCAAGTAAGAACAAGTGGCACCACTATAAGAATGATTAACAGAGGCTTTCCTTACAATACTAGCCGATCTGACTCGCAGAACGAAGGGCTCTTCAGAAGGCGCCACCCATGTCTGCTTTGAGACTTCGGAGTAAGGAACGATTTTTTCCAAGGAAAGCAGATTTTCTTTAGATAAAAAATGATGCCATTAGTCCCATCCACGTGCGGTCCCTCCCTGTCCGCCCGCGAGCCACGTGCCGCATGCGCCGTTCGCCCGCATGCCGCGTGCCACGTGCGGTGCCGCCGCCACTCCTGCCGATGGCCCCTCCCCAGCCAGTCCCGTCCGCACGCAGGAGGAAGATGTGTTTTTTTTCTCACTTTAGCCCTATTTATGTTTTAATAACAATTATATATGAGTCTATCTCAGAGTTGGAGCTCTACCAAACGCTTTGGTGGGAGTGAGCAACTCTAATAGACTGGGTAAATGTATTGGTGAAGATATTTATAGCTATTGTGCTAAAAAATATTCCAAGAGCTTGTCTATATTGTTTTCCATTTTTCCCAGCTGGTATCCACCATTCTTGCTGCCTCTATTTCCCTAGCGAGTCCTGCTTGCTATATGTGTTTTCCAATTTAGCTAGCCTGTTGTAGAACTCTACATTTTAGATGCGCTTTCTATTTTACATGATGGCTAAATCTCACAATTTAGCATCTAATTTTACATGTATGTTTGAGTTGCTCATAGCTCCACCGTAGAGCTGCTCCATGTTGAAGCACCTGCTCTGGAGCTGTGTTTTGAGAGCCGAAGCCCTACCAAACAGACCCTTATTTATTTATCAGACTGGATAACAAACTACTCAAGATTTAGTTTCACGGTTTAATTAGTTGGATTATTGATTGAATCACGTTACAATAATATGAGTTTTGCTTTTAATCAAAATTACATTAATAATTTGGTGGTATAAATATTTATTTCATAGTTTATTAATGGTCACGAGTTCAAAGCCTAAATATTGGGTTGTTTTTATTCTCTATTTTATTGTTATTATTTATCTATATACTCTTATAAAACTAAACCATGTTTTTTCTCTTCATACAAGGTGTCAACGTCATTCCCCACTAAATGTTCTATCTTTTCATGCAAGGTGTCCACATCATTCTCCACTAAGTCTATGTCATCCCTTATTAATGGCGTCCACATCATTCCAAACTAAATGACTCCACTAGATGTTCTATCTCTTTACGTAAGGTGTCCACATCTTTCTTCACTAATTCCATGTCATCCTCTATTAATTACATAAAATGTCCATATAATCTCTATCGCGTGCAATACCTTTAATCTTTAATCTATTAACATACAAGTCATCTACATACGTTATTTGTTTCACCACCTATTCCTATATAATGTAATCAAATGTTCTATTGGTTATTCTTCTATTAGCTTCCCGATTTTTTACCAGATACGATACAATAAAATAACATTTAAGTTAAATTCATATATATACAGAGTATACAAAATACCGTATAGTAATGCTATGTATATAACAGATCTATTTTTAAGAAAACCTCGCGGCAACGCGCGGGGTATACTTCTAGTTTATTATATACCTGATTCTATTTTCATATTCACATATTTAGTTGAACGTGAAAGATAAAAACAATTTAATGGAAACACGTCTAGTTGAATATGAAAAATAAAGAAAACGGAATGGAAAAAGAAAACGTAACGGAACGAAACCAGAGCTGGAGAAAAGAAGGAAAGAAATTGGAAAAAAAAACATCCGAACAGAAAAGGAAATCGAAAAAAAAAAACGATCTCTACGTAATCGATCGAGCCGGATCGTAGTCTATGAGTCCTGGTCGGCCACGCACTCGATCAAAGCATGGATTCAACCAACTTAAATAATAGACCTGGCCCGTAACAAGCAATCTGCACCACCAGAAAATCAATCTAGGTTTTTTTCTTTCCTGCAACAATGATGCAACTCGGCGCTGCAGCTGCATGGATCAAATCATGGATTCAACAAACGCTCGGCAGGGTGCACGCCTCGCGCCACCCGGCACCGCACGTCATCGTCGTTCGCCGCCACGACGACGAGGCAGCTGAGGTCTGCGCCGTCGACCTGCACGGCAACGTCATCAAGTGCATGCGGATCCGACAACCCATCGCCCCCCTGAGCATGCACGGCGACCTGCTCTGCGCATCGCACGGCTGGGGGCTGACCTGCGTGGTGGACATGGTCACCGTCGCCGTCGCGGACGTCGCCGTCGATCACCAGAAGAAAGTCAACTCGGCGAGACCCTATTGTGTGCTCGGGCACGTCCCGGCCACCGGAGAGTACAAGATGCTCCGCATCCAAGCAGATTACTGTTGCAGGCGACGCTAGGTGGTGACACTAGGTGGCAGTGGTGACGCCGGAAGGTGGAGACGGAGACCATGCCCTCCGGTCACTCTCCGTATCAAACCCTGGTCCAGCTCCTGGAACGTGCAGGTTGTCGCCGGGCTCGTCTACTTTCTGGCAGACGAACTCAACGTGGAGACAGATCGCCTAGCTATGTTCGACCTGGCGACGGAGGAGTGGAAACCAGCGATGCTCCAAGGGCCCCTGACCAGTCGCCTTCTAGATCAGGCTGTACATGGTCTGGTTAAACCGGTTTTTGTTCAAAAACAATCAACCCGGAAGCCATCTAGGTTTCTACGGTTTGGAACTCACGGTTACCATGGTTTCGACTGGTTGCCTGTCCTTGAACTTGAAGAGATGACAGCGGAGGTGTGGGGGGCTCCGATCGCGGGCGACGCGGCTCTTCGCGGCGGCTGATGCTCTAGGGGGCTTCCATCGCGGACGGCACATCGGCTCCCCTCGGCAGAGACGGTGGCGGCGGACGCACGCGTGGTGCCCACCGTTGAGGGCTCCAGAAGATCGCGACGAGGCACGAAGCACCAAGACGCCGCTGCCGGCTAAGACGGATCTGCACATCGTTGCCATCGCGAAACCTACGGTGTTGGCCGCCGCACCAGCCTGCCACACCTTATGCCTGGTCGAGACGAAGCTGCCCGTTGCAGGCCATGATGGACCCGCCGCCGCGGTCGCCTTCGCCGCCGCGAAACTCACGGCTACAGCTGCCCTGGCCGGCTCCACCTTCGGCCTGGTCGAGACCACAGCACCGCCACTGGCGAGTCTGCACGCCGCCGCCGCCGACGACGACCAAGATTACCTCACCTCACGTACTCACGTACGGTTTTGCGGCTTCGGACCGTACCCAAACCAACCCAAGCAGAAATTACAGAACGGCTTTTTATGGACTGGTTTCATGGGTGGCTTCTAGATATCACGAACGACGAGGATGAAGACTACGAGCCCATCATGCACTACATCATGCCCCATAATCGTCCTCTTGTTCTTCTTCTTCGTAGGAATCATTTTCAGCTGGCCAGATTGGGCGAGAGCTTGGTGGTACTCTACTGCAAAGTCAAGAAAGGTTCGACGGAGCTCTGGTTCCTGGAAGACATGGAGGACGACATGACGGCGCCCTGGAGCAAACGGTACATATTGCAGTCCATGCCGTTTGGTGACGATAAGTACTCCGTGCAGTACCACTATCCGCTGGCGGTTCTGGGTGACGGTAGGATACTCATGTGGGTGGACAAGGTAGACATTCGCACTAAGAGCATACGATACCGAGAATTGTACGTGGACAGATTTAGGGCCTGTTTGGTTCCATGGGACTAGAGGCTAAAGAATATTTTTTAGTCTTTTTTAACTAAATAGGAGGGACTACTAGGGGGACTTTTAGTCTCTAGTCCACTAGTCCCTTGGGAGAGGCTTTTCAGGACTAATCGACCAACTTTATAGCTCTTATCCTCCTCTCTCTCCCCCTCACCTCTGTTCAAAGAAACAAGGATATTTTAGTCTTTGTTCAGCCATTTACTCCTTTTTAGTCCTTGAAACTAAACATGTTATTTAATCCCTCTTATAGTCCTCTTTTAGTCTCTAGTTTTTAGTCCCTGGAACCAAACAGGGCCTTAGCAGCGAAGCTGACAGGAGATTGTGTTGTTGGCACGCACCATAGAACCTTCTGTGTTCAAACCTTGGGGCGGCACAGCCTTGAGCTTGTTTGAGGAGGCATCCATGGCATCCCAACGACGTCGAGATGCACACGTCATTGTTTAGTTATATTAATTTTTGTGCTCCGCATGCGTTATGTAGACATCACATTTACAGACCTCGTTTTTGTTCCGGTACTATCTTTTGAACTGCTTGAGAACCTTACTCGTGGACTGGGGGCGGCCCAGCCTTGAGCATGTTTGAGCTAGGTGGATGCTACGTTCAACTATTTCCATCCGCTGATTATTTGTATTTTTCATTCATTATTAATTAGTTGGTGCTCTTTGGTTCCTTTATGCATGTTTGTCTTTTTATCCTTGTGATGATGAAAAGATGTACATACTACATGATTAAGAAACAAAAATCACCATGTGTGCCGCTATCCCGATGGTAGTGGGCTTATATCGGGGTGGTGAGGTACCCTATGTCCATATCACCGACTGGTACCCTTGGTCCATATCACCTACAATAGCCCCCAAAGGACTTGATGATGAGCCTGGTGTGTGACTCGATCCTTAGGGTGCTAGTGCCGAAGGTCTACACACTGATGTTCCCAATATGCAGATGCTCCCGAGGATCTTCTAGGCATGTACTGGTGGGTACTTCCTTCGGTCTTTCGGGTATCACGCGTTATTAAGTCCTGTTATAGATAAGGATGAATGAGTTAGGGAATCCGAAGCGCCTTGTCTTCCCCGCTGATCTGTTACGTGCGTGACCTGCGTGGGTCACGGATCTTGTTGTTCGTTTTCCTTTCTCTTGCTTCAAGGTTTGTCTATTTAAGCCAAGTGTGGAGGGGCCTCCTGTGTTCATCCCACTTATTTTGGTCCCTTGAAGTCTTCAAATCCAGATAAATCTCTTAGCCAAACACCAGTTCTTCATGGCATCCTTCTTCCTATGGCACCTCTGACTGCAGTCGCAACATTGGGAGAGGGCCTTCAAGATTGGCTTGAGCTTCTGGGCGCAGCAGTGGCTGCTCGTCCTAGGTGGTAGTGGAAGTTTTACGATAACCAGGGGGAATGCCACTATTGGTTGCCCAATGGTACGGTACTGATTACACTTTGCGATCGGTTCTGTAGTGGTGCGACCATGGCAGGCTTCATCGGTGCCGCTAGGATGTTGGTGCTAACAAGCGGCGTAGACCTAACACTATGCATATGCCTAAATCTAACATTATATGCCTTTGACATGGTAGGGGACCTTACTAATAAGCACTATGCCTAAATCTAAAGCTAGTGCTAACAAGCGGTGTCTAACTAACTAAGCAATTTGCAAAGCACTAACACTAATTGCCTAATCTTCCTTAAGCACTTTTGGTGGTTAGAGCACAAAGAAATGAGCCTCAACTCACACGCCACTTTCCTCAACTCCAACTACACTCAAATGACCGAACATGGGGGTATATATAGCCTCCACCCATCAAAATTTCCATTGGCAAAGGACTACACTCGTGTGGTGAGCACCAGAGACCTCTGCTGACTCTACCATAGATTCGGTGTCCACCACATCAGCTAGCATTGGACTAGTCGTTGCTACCCTTGGTGAGCCTAAGCTATAGTAGTGGCACTCCAATGACCACTAGAGAATTCTGGCGAGGATAAATGGTACTATATAGCCTTTGGACAAGGCCTATACACTCTGTCTTTCTCCACGGTCTCTACAACTTCTCTATCACCTAAAATCTGGTGTTGTAGTCTCTGTTGACCACTGGAAGTTATGATGAGTCGTCTTCTTGTCGCTCATTTGTAGTGGAGCCATATAAACTCCAGTGCTGAGCTTCGTTGCATCACCAAAGCTTCCTGTTAGGCTCAACAATGATCGGACGGATCCAACTAGCAATATGTCTATTCTCTAGTTGGTATATCCGATGCTCATCTAAGAACTTTGGTGTAGCTGTCTAGTGCACAATGAACTTGTTTTCTTCACATCTCTCATCCAGGCTTCTTCTACTTGAGGTCTAAGACTTCTTTATTGTCTCCTAGAGTCTTCAACACAACTTCTAATCCTTTGCTTGGGATGTCCATCATTTGATCTTCATTTTCGCCTTGTCCAAAGTACATGGTTCCATCCATAGGACTAAAACCTTGTATAGTAGAGGACAACATTAGCATAATGGTTACATTGTGATTCTATCACCATAATCAATAATGGATCCCAAAATGAAACCTACCTACTTGCTTGGATGCAATGTAAGAACAAGATACAATTAAACGTAAAAGATACAAATTGAATGGTACATGAAACCAATTTTGATACCTTACCATGTCCTTACCAAATCTACTTGTCCCCCTTGTGTTGAATTATGGACATAATCCTCCCCCTTAATCCACTACTCCCTTTCTAGAACCAAAACTCCCCCACTACTCTTATAATCACCATAAAAATAAGAAAATTTTTATTTGATGATTTTGGTATTGATTGTTGGATAGGCTTGCTTTGGTCCATAAATTACCCCCCTTTGGGATCAAACACCAACAAGGCATTTGTAGCACAAGGGAGTGTCCATTATTGTGATCCTTTGGATTAGAGTGAAGTTGATCAAAGTACTTGACACTCACATTACATAGACTAAGCTCTCCCTAAGTGTATGCACATATATGTTGGGAGGCAAAACATAAGCATAATAACTAACTAATTAAACCACAAATAGGGTGTTTAATCTATATATTGCATGGAGATAGCAAATATGAAATGAATTGAAGATACACCAATTGAAAACATCAAAATGATACTGAATTGAAGATTGATTCCTTTCAAACCATTGATTATCTCATAGGACTTCATTTTCCTTACAATGAGAATACACACAAGTTATGCTTGAAAACAGTGGTAGCGTCAAAGATCTCAAACCATAGAGTAACCACACTTAAAAGTGTGCATACAAGTGTTTGAATTACTTGTAGGAAACATGCACTAGAATTTTAGTCAAAACATATCAGTTGCAAAATGATACCAGTTGAATTTGAATACCACTTGAAGATGATAGTTGGTGCAAATTATCTATGATTCGGACATTGGCACATAAAGGATATAAAAATAACAACTAAAAATGATATTTGGAGTAAGTAACAATTGAAATTGAATACCACTACTTGAAAATTGAACCCAGATGGCAATGGTTAAACTTCTAGGGTTTTACAGTATCACTAGCTCGTTCCCTAGGCGATGACACTACAAGCGTGACACAACTTCTGCTCTCCCCTGTTTCACACACAAAAATAAAATCTGCTCTACCCTCCTCCAAACTCTAACGCCATCTTTTGACATGGTGGCCCTACTCGACAGTTCCTTGCCCCACCCTGTGGCTGGCAGATGGTGCCCAACAGCGACGGCACCCCTGCTTGATGGCAGTGCATCACATCTCTACAGGCTTGCCTGCCGTACAGCCTTCTTAGTTATAAGCTTGACAAGGCTCATTGGTTGTGTCTATGAAATTGTCATGACATCGACGCAATCGATACAGATAGGCTCATCGCCTCACTAGGCTGACCAAGGTGCCATGGCATGGTTACTCTATGCTTGTGCCGTGTCTAGGCCAACAATTGAGCCCATGGTCTGGTACCATACAAGATGTGCCATGCCACCGGTTTGCAATGTTTTAACTAGTAGGTTAAGCTATTTAGCAGAGCCCTACTTTAAGAGCTATAAAAAGATATAGTGAGATACAGATGGAGCTATTTCATTTAGTGATTTTAATTTATAGAAAGCGTAAAAACCATTAATTAATAAATTATGCATAAATATATGGAACTAAGAAATTTATGAAAATAAATATTCAAATACATGTCCAGGGCTTTAGGAGAATTTCTCTACATGTCATTGTTTCATAGTTATTCAATCAATCAACACACTCAAGGCTAAAATGAGCACTAATACTCATTAAAATTTAAAAACAAATATATCAAGGGTTATTTAATAGTTTATTTACTACATCATTTACTAAATAATGAACACACAATGGTGTTATATAGATCATAGTCATCTAGAGTGAGCAAATGAATATATATTTGCCTCGGTTTGGATTAGCTTGGCTAAAAAAGTTTTGCGGCTAAGCAAAATAGCTAGCTAAAATGTCCTTTATGGCAGTTGCAGTAGCGAGAATTAGTAGTATTGTTGTGCCATGTCCAATTGTCGATTGAAAAGCTATATAGAGCTATAGCAGGCAATGTAGAAGTTTGTGGGCCCATTTCCCATGTACACCATCAGCTGTGAGTTTTAGTAAGACATTGTAGATTAATTAATACAGTTGCCTAATTTTAAACTCATTTACTGTTGAACAGTGTAGCAGATTTGTTAGAGCAAACGATAGCATATATGTTTGCGGCGGGCGCGGCATATATTGGACTACTTGATGATCTGGCGCGAAGATATTCATTCAGCTGTTTGGTTGCTGTATGGTCCGTTGTTGCTGAAGCCTGCCTTGGGTTGCTGATAAGTGTGTACTCTGTCGTGACTCAGGTTCTTATCGTTGCCCCGCTGCTTGCCATAGTTCTTTCATTGATCAGGCTTGTGGTAAGCCACTATGGCAATGCGGGTGGAGATGCCGCCAATGCAGAGAAGCTCAAGGCATCCCTGCGGATCTTCTACTCTCTTGTTCTGGCGCAGAATGCTCTCTTCTACTTGTGGAAGTGGCTTATCCATACTTGGCCAGATCGTGCGTCAGTTGTGAGAAAGCAATGTGGATTTGGCAACTGGGGTAAAATTTGGGTTTTCAGATACGTTCTAGAAACCAGAAAGATGTGCAGCACACAAGTACAAGTGACCTCGGGCTGGAACTTGATCACCTTTGCCGTCGGCCTGCTCGGCTCCGAATCTCGGGATGATCGCCGTAACGCGATTCGTCTGTTGGACACCTTCAACAACAACGACAACAACAACAAAGCCTTTAAGTCCCAAACAAGTTAGGGTAAACTATCCATTAAAGTGGCTAAGTTTTTACATTGGCTCGCTACGTCTAACACAACCCTCCTCCTTTATCAAGGCTTAGGACCTGCTATGCTGGGACACCAAAGGCGCCCCACCATGGTCTGTTGGACACCTTCGTCGGGAACAAAATACTGGTGGCACCCAAGCTGCTGCCTTGCAAGGTCCCCCTTGAGAACCTTATGCAAACGCTCGAGGTGGGCGACAGCGAGATCAGGGAGCGTGCAGCTAGGGTTGTTGCGGCTCTTGCCGGCGACCTCCGCCACATTGACCAGTTCCCCTCAGCAGTGGATCACATAGCTTCACTGTTTCAACAAGCCTCTAATAAGCAGTTGCCCACAACTGCAGTGACGACGACGAAAAGCATGCAGGGAGTAGGAGGACGAGCAGGCAGGAAGGAACCTTTATTGTGGGCTCGTATACCGGGGCAACCTATCTTTGCTCAACATTTACATCTATAAAACCTTTGAGAATGAGGAGGAAACTGACCTCGAGAGGCTCATCCAGCACCAAGGAAACTGTGTGCACATATGCAACAACCATGTCCTGCTCTCAAAGATCACAGCGCCACTGAACTCATCCAATGCCTTCCTTGACAACGCAGCAGAGGAGTATGACAGTGAGTGGATCGACATACTGAGCAGATCACTGAGGATCTTAGCCAGGCTGATCCGTGCTCCTGGTGAAGCCAACAGAAACCTGCGCAACGAGACCGCAAGCAATACACAGGCCGTCGCTAACCTGACAAGGATTCTAGAGGGTGACAAGTTTGGCCCAGTGCTAAAGGCACCAGCCATCCAGATCCTTGCAGAATTGGCGTCTTCAGACAACAAGACTCTGACGAGCTTGGGCAAAGGTGACAAACACAAGTTCATTTCCCGATTGTGGGGCAACTTCTTTGCAGCTCCACAAAAGGATGGCATTTGTACTGGTGACAACAACAATAGGACTGCCATTGAAGAAGAAGAAGAAGAAGAAGAAGAAGAGACACAGAAAGAGCAGGCTACCAGATTGAGACACGAAGCAGGGGAGGCACTGGTACAGATGCTCCCTGTGCTGGACGCAGGAAGTTCCTCAGATATCCTGCAGATGCTCATCCCAAGTGGTTCTGAGGGTCACGTTGTTGGCCAACTTACCTGCATGCTCATTACAGGCAATAGTAAGGGCTGTCAAACTCAAACCTTGGCCGCAGAAATCCTCAAGTGCTTATGTTCACATTTGACGAATGAGCACAGGCAACTTCCTAGGCAGGATGTGTTCCAGATGTTGACAAAGGTAACCCCATACCCATCTAGATGACTACGTCTTCGTTCCTGCACATTCATTCATTTCAGCTTATCATCTTCAACATATTGTTAACTGATGGTGCATCAGGTTCTTCAACTCATACTATCTATCCAAAGAGAAGAAAGCGATGGCGCTACTGCTGGGGTAGCAGGAGCAGACAGCAATCATGCAGCACAAAACGATGAGGAGAACCCGCGTCCAGCAGAAGACCACGGAGGGAACCCGTCATCATCATCATCATCCAGTAAACATGAAAAGGAATTCGTGGTGGCCCTGTTATCCCTTGCTGTGGCGATATGCGACGGCACGATGGTGAATGCACATGATTTCATCGGTGCTGCCCCTGTCGACATAGTGTTGCTCGTGATAAAGCTTAAGGAGATGATAGAGATAAACAATGACGCCACATTTGAATGCCTGCGAGTAGTGAAGCTTTCCTGCCAACTGGTTGTTTCCATGGTGCAGCTCGAGCCCAGCTCGATCTGTCAAAGTCTGCATAGACCACAGTTTCATGGATGTACTTATGGTTGAAAACGGTCGGGATATATCCCGTTCCGTTCGCCCGATTTCTACATTTAATCCGATCGTTTTCGATTTTCGGACAAAAACGGAATCGCACGGAAAACGGGACACGAAATTTGAAATCGGGACGAAATCGGTTTGGGCCCTATCCCGATCGTTTTCGATATCCCGTGATAACGCAAAGCGGACATTCGAATTTACTTCTTACCCAGTGGAGCGCCCCAGTCAAGAACTCGAGCAGCCAGCGGAGCGCCCAGCCAGCGACTCGAGCAGCCAGTGGCCAGCCACAGCGAAGCGACTCGAGCAACCAGCGGCCAGCCAGCAACTCAAGCAGCCAGCGGCCCAGCCAGCGACTTCGGCCCAGCCAGCAACTCGAGCAGCCAGCGCCCAGCCAGCGACTCGAGCAGCTAGCGGCCCAGCCACAGCCGAAGCGACTCGAGCAGCCAGCGGCTCAGCTAGCAACTTCGAGCAGCCAGCGGCCCAGCCCTCGAGCAACTCGGGAAGTGCTGCTGAAATATAACCTGTTGGCTAGCCCAAATGTCTCTAAATATTTAGACCTGTTGCCTATTTATCAATTGTCATGCTGAATTGGTGATTTGTGTATCAATGTATGTGTACAAGTGAATTGTGCATGACCATGTGTGGTTGTGTCGGACTGTCGGTACCGGACTGTTGGCATGTTGTCATGCTCAACTAGGTTCTACGGGCCGGTGTTTCCATTTTGCTTTTCGTATTCCGACCGTGTTCGACATGTTCTCGACCGAATTAGTTCGTTTTCGTATTGAAATGTAAAAGTGAAAACAATATTGGGGTTATCCCGACCGAGTTCGACCGTCAACCCTCTACTATCCAAATCCTCCAAGGGCTTGTCAGATCTCGATAACTGCCTCATGCTCTTTGATGACAATTATCATCAGGTGACCAAGACTGATAAGCCACTAGCTTCACTTGTGAAGCAAGCACAGGAACTCTTCGACAAAGCACAAGAACAAGGTAATAATGACCCTGCTGCTTAATTAAGAGAAACAAAACCATCTATTATATTGCGGTGTGTATGAACTATATGAAAAAGTACCAAGTCTGTTTGCGGGTCAATCCACTGCTGCGTGAAGTGTGAAACTCGGATTTATATATTAATTGATAGGCCACTGCATATGTTAAACTATTATTAAAGTGTGAATGTGTGATGATGTGTGGCAAGGCTACAATCAAATTGATGTTGCATGCTATAAAAATCGGCCTCTCAGTATTATTTGTTCTGAACGACAATGATATACACATACACTCCAGATTAACAGTGTTGTGTGTATGTGCTCCCGCCGGCAACTGCAGTTGCCCCGCGGCTGTATATGATGTGTTATCTCCCTCGCGTGGATTCCTGCTGCATGGCAAGCAAAATCATAGGTTGCCTTCCCAAATCAGCTTGACTTTCGTAAAAAAAAAAAATCAGCTTGATTGGAGAAGCGTGCATCGCCAAAGCACTGTCATGGACTGGGGCGATGGATCGTGGGCTTCCAGCTGGGCCACGAGAGGGCTTTCCAAGTGCTTCCGTTGGAACAGGAGCAAGACAATAAAGGACCGAAGACGACACGGGAACGGACATCGAAAAGAATATACTGAACTCGACTCGTCTTCCTCCTCTGTCCGACTCCTGTACCTGTTCTTGCTGTCTCCCCCGATTCCTTGCTATTCCCAGTCTAAACTCCCTCTGATTCTTCCCCCAAATTGTATCAGTACTGCTGTAGTTGCGAATTGGTAGTGAAGGTTCATAACAAGCACATGGTTAGAATAAAGATTGTGCACGGGAAGAGCTAGCTAGCAGATCTGTCAAACTTACAACACCAGGCAAATAATCCCACACAAATAGAGGCTGCATTTATATGGAAACAGAAAAGCAATCTATATGGGCAGAGGATGATGCAAATTTATTCTCTACTTCCATTATTAATAGAAGGCCTGGAAATTAAACATACACACAGGAGTCAGTTTATACATATATGAGGAAAGGAAGGGAAACATACAAATCACTCTCAGCAAGCATATATAGTGGCACGCAGACACAGCAGCAAAAAGCATTGCTGCATAAACCAAGCCACTCACCCCATAATGAAACGTGCGGGCGCGATAAAACATAATAAATAAGCCACATGGCAAGGAGGATGGGGGGGATCAACACATTTTACACGGCGTCCATGTCCCTTGGCGTTTGTTCCTGTACACACACACACACACACACACACTAATTCACTCTGGACTCGATCTCTGGAGTATACTCCTCGATCAAGTAGTAGGTAGACGAAGTGCGGATGTTGTGTGAGCATTTCCAGGGGACGGCGGAGGCCTACTCGAGGAAGCGCCATCTTGTAGGGCGCTGTTGCTGGCGTTGTCAAACCAGACCTCTGATGGGTGACCATCATTCACCGGTTGCTTGTTTTTTCCCTAACAAGGTGTTTATAATACCAGTAAATAAATTTATCAGGCCTCAGCAAACTAAAGGTTTATCCATAGGAAATTTTTCATGATTTGCTAGGAACTATCTCTAGTAATTCATCATAGATGATAGATCATAATTGCATATAACAATGAAGAAATATAAACAACACAAGTCACAATGGTGGATCGGAGCATAAGACATATGGGGGCCGAGATGGCGTTAATTATATTAGGGGGGTCTTTGAGCATGGGTGCTAGGAAAGGAAATGAGTTCGGTGGAATTCAGGTTTTAGGTGGAGTTCTATATAGGATGTGTGGACCGGCGTAGGAAGATTTTTTTGCCCGAGAATGGCATGACTCTAGGGCGTCATTTGGATCCATATGAAGAATTTTGACAATAATATAGAAAATTTTACCTTAACCCGTCGAAAAAGGAAAGTTTTCTTTTTATTTTTGCCAAAATTATACACATATTTTGAATAGAACCTTAGCAAATATATTTATGAGTGCAAATAAATAGCCGATATACAGAGAGTAATGCATGGGAAAAAAGAAATGACAAAGCAATAAAGTAGACCGGCCGGGATCTAGTACATACGTACCATGTGATGCGCGAGGTCATTCCAGGAGCGAATCCTAAAGATGTAATCCCACCCCATCTTGCAGTCTTGTGCAGGCGGGTTCAGCTGCCACTTCTGGATGCCGGCATGATAGAGCATCGCCCAGAGATGGGTGATGAGCTCGCCACCTTGCGAGAGGTACTGCATGTGCTCCTCCACGTCGTCCGATGGCGCGGCGTACACCAATGCCTTCACCCAGAAATCTACCAGCAACTTCCACCGATCAGCTGGAGCCATTTCTTTGTTAGTTAGTCCCTTCCCAAGCTTCACACCCAGGGCATAGACCCAGTATCCAACACCCTCAGATGGATTAAGTGTAATATCATCCGTGTTGCAACTGTCCATTGCCCGTAACTTGTCTCCTGTTCCGGTCGTCCAGCTAATCACCACTTCCCTAACTTGAGCGTATACCCATTTTGTAGTCTCGAAGCGGCCAGGGAGTAGGCGCGGTGCTGAAGCCACCAAGTATGCACAGTATTTGGACAGAGCCGTGGCCACGCCACGATCCTTGTTGTCTTCGTCTACAACATGAACTTGGTCGTGCAGTTCACAGTAGCATGTTGCAATGTGCCACATGAGAATACAAGACACGTATATCATCGCATTCCTATCGGTAGCCTCAGACGATGGCTTAACAGCTACCTTGACAGAGAAGTCTGGAAGATGGCAACCTCTTTGTCTATTTTCCTCTTCGGAGGATGCCCAGCCACTCACTTCATCGGACCTCATCTTGTCAAGAATAAAACAACCAATGGATGTTTTCACATCGCAGTGCAGGTCACGGGGACTCCTGGAGCCGCCCTTCAACATTTCCTGGAGCTCTCGTCTTATGTACTGCAGTCCAAGCAGGCCCAAACACCTCTTTACAAGGGACTTTAGATGCGAACAACATTTCCCGATAATTTGCTCCAGGAATAAGCACACCGCCATCATTTGTGTGCAGAAAGGAATACAGCCGCAAAAATTCACCAGAAATCCACAACAGAATATCCGATTGTAGAATACCTGATGGCAGCGGTGGTGACCCAGAAATCCCCAGAAACCCACCATGATGGAACCGGATTCTTCAATCACTGAATGTTGCCCGAGCTTATTTTGCCATAGGTAGTATTTGTCGTCATACCAATTGATCTTGAGAAGATATGCTCTCAGTCTCATTCCCCAGCTCACATCGTCGGCTTTAATTCTCTTTTCTTCTTTTACATTGCTCGCCGTATGATGATTACTTTTGTCCAGAATCTTGCTGACCCAATCACGGGCAAAGGAAACTCTGGACCAATTTGAGGTCCAGCAGCGTAGCATCTGCACCACCTGTAGTAGAGCTAGAGACACCAGTATTACTCCAGTAATAACATAGTCCGCTGTTGTGGTGTTCACAAATATGGTGCCCGCAGGAGCAGCACGGTGGGTCATCCTCATGCCAGGTATGGCGGCCACTGCCCCTACGAAACATATGCCGACAACCGAAGCAAATGCCCAGACGCTAGCATTCTTCGCCTCATAGTAATGGAGGAACGTGTTGCTGGTGTACAAGATGTCGTATAGGAAAGCCAACTCAATCTCAGCCACCTTGTAGGCCCGCTCGTAGTTTTTAATCAAGGGCTTTGTGCTGTCGGCCACCGCTGGTGTAATGCCGCTGCTTAACCCAAGGAAACGCCGGTGCAACAAATGAGACAGAGAGAAGGAGAGGCACACATCCTTGCAGGCATCAAGGGCTGATTCTACAATCTTACTAATGCCTTCTTCGCAACTCATGGAAGCTATATCACCCATGTCAACCTCCCGACGATATCCAATAATTACGTCAAGCTTCCTATCAACAATTAAGTCTTTTTCTTCATCAGCATCTCCAAAAGAACATTTTCTAATCCTATGCGCCGGAATCTCTCTGATCATGTTCCGCATAGAGCTTGGCAGAACAAGTGCCATTGACCTATGAAATCCCTTCATGAAAGTCACGGCAGCTAACACACAGATGGCTACATTACCAATATCGCTAGAGATGGTTGTGATGCTCATTAGCAGGACATATCCAAAGTAGAGACAAAGCTGATACAACATCTTCCAGAGCTGGTTTTTGTTGTCAAGCCCAGACGCAGCAGCTGAGTCGACGCAGCAAAGGAGAGCTAGTAAGGATACCGCCCATATCGGGTACATCTCGCTCTTCACCCGTGAAGATTGCATTAGGCCAATGCTGTATGTCCCGAGGGACAGAAACAATGCATTTGCAGCCAGGAAACCCTTCTGGATGATCCAACTCTTGGACCAACGGCGGCAATACCCAAATGCAGCAAGGAAGAAAGAGAGAGCAATGGCCACCAACGCTAATGCCTCGATTCGGAGCACTGTGCCCCTAGGACTCTTCCACATATCTCTCAGCTGATGCAAAAGGCTTTCTTCTGATGCTGCATTTCCCAAGTGTTGCGGACTCATATTCCCCATTCGGCGGTGGCCCACCTTGGAAGAACAAGTAGATGTGTGTCATAAAAGCTAGGCTTTCTGATTTAGCTACAAATTTTGCTCGGGGAAAAGATTAGACCAATCTCTATAATTGTGTACTCAACCATTGTATTCTAATAAAGAAGACATAAGATCGAAATCGGTGATGCAATGGACTCAAGCCTAGCTATGAGATGACTGGCACACGCCTCCAACAAACTGAGGCTATTCTCAGTTCATAGGTTATGAATTGCTACTCTATGGTTTTGTGATATATAGTTATTATCAGGCTAGTACTGTTTTGCTTCACAGTTTTTTTTACAATATTTAGTTTCTAAATATATAGAAAAATTAATTAACATCACGCTAATGGTTGGAGTTAGAAGTGGACCTGGGAGGCTCCCTCCTCAATGTTAATTACGACTCCAAGACTAAAGTAAATATAATACTTCGTGAATGCCCACTTTTCATAGCTAATAAACTAGGAAAAAGTCTACTTAATCCTCCAACTTATTTGTAGTTATCTACTTCATCGCTTCACCAGTAAAACCATGTCTACCCCTTAAACTATTGAAAGCCGTCTAAATAACCGTCTAAGGCGGTTTTGAAAGTGGTTTTGTTGGTGCGGCATATGAAGAAGTCTACATGTCATCCTTAAACTATTGAAAAGTCTCCTACTCTACCTCACTGCACTCGACGAGGGCATTGAGCTCATGCACTGCGCCTACACCCTTCGTCATCTGGCCCCTCCCACATCTCGGCCTTGATCATTTTCTCCTCCTGTGGCTACCTAAAAAACTGAATGACAACCAAATGGAGGACGTGGGAGGGGCTGGATGACGAGGTTGCAGACGTGGTGCTTGAGCTCAATGGCATTGATGAGTGCTGGGAGGTAGAGCAGGAGACAAGATGTCACATGCTACTTGTTGGGCAGTGGGCCAGCCTAGAAAGAGTAGAGAGGTGGAGGCAACAAATGGGCTTGCGTGTAAGCATAAGTACTTAGGCCAGTGTGGCGGGATACGGTCTCAAACGGTCCTACACGATCAACAGGGGGTCATTTGAATATTATTAGATATACTAAAAGGCTACATTATCATGTTTTGTAGAAGGAAGTTATGCAGTCAACCCTTGATATGTTAGGGGGTTATAGAGACTTTTTAATATGCCATGTCAGCGAAATTACCTTCAAAACAGCCTCGAGGGTTATTTAGATGGTTTTCAATAGTTTGAAGGGTAGAATAACTAGTTTCATAGATGAAGGGGTGAAGTAGACAACCCACCAATAGTTAAGGGGGTTAAACAGTCTTTTTCTACTAAATTATATGTTTGAAAGTAGATCCAGTTGCCTCTACTATTTATCTATAAGAACAGTGATAGGCCTAAGAACTGGTCAATGCAAGTGGAACAAACCGAGTATATATCAGTGAGTTTTTTTAAATACGACAAAGCTGATTACAAAATAATAATATTTGATACGAAATAATCAATTTTACATATAAAATTAGTTTTTGTGAAATATGACGTACCATATTTTCTGTTGCTTCTGTTTTCCTGCTAGCTTAGCTGAGCTTCCCCGGGTGCGCCAGCCTTGTCACGCCTAGCTTGCCTCCAGAGTTGAGTTTCACTCTGTATCCATAGTTATTAGGATTGGACGATTAATCGAATCGGCAAGATCATTGATTAATTGGTTCAATCGTGAAAACCAGTTTTTTTGAGAGAGAGAGAGAACAGGAGGGATCAGAGGCTGGTCCCTACTGGAGCATATATTAATTAAAAAATAGGAAACAAACAAAGGAGTACAAAGTGAGTACAAAAGGAGAACAGAGCAGGTTCAAGAAACAAAGAAGGTGAGGAAGAAAATAAGGCAGATTACACAAGATGCTCTAGCCATAAAACGATTGAAGGGAAGTACTTTTTCTTCACACGAAGGATAACTAGGCCGAAGACACTAAGGAAGCAAAGCTTGCAGCGGTCCAAACTGACAGCCTCATTTCTGAAGATAAGATTGTTTCTAACAGTCCAAACGCTCCAGCACATTAGTACTATGATCTCCATATGAAGCAAGATACACCAAGCTGTGTTTTGAAACTCTCAAGGATTTCCAAAGGTTGAGCTGCAGTAGGCACTTGAATACCTACCAGATTCCAGCAATCTCTGGCAAAGCTGCAGTGCAAGAAAAGATGCTCTACCATTTCCTCAAGAAGCCTCGTTGCACAAAATACAATCATATGACTGAAGATGCATATGTTTCCTTCTCAGAATATTCCTAGTACTACTAAGCCTGTTTTAATAGCTTTGGACGGTTTTAATTGAACCGGCCACAGATACTTTGAAGATTGAACCGGTGCAATATATATACATATATAGTTGATTTATAGAAAAAATAAACACATAAGTATTACAAAAATATTGTAGAAACCAAAACAACTGTAATTTGACATCAATGCTATATCTACAAAGGACCAGCAGGCATTTGAGTTGCAACTTCTAGTTAGGGAACAAATCGACACACACTTCAGTAGTTTAGTTTGAACTAGGAAATCTGAATACTATGTACTGACCGTTAGCCGTGCTTGTTGGCCTGACTGGTACTGCTCGGTGAAGAAGGGGAGGAGCCTAGGACCTAGGAGTAGCGCACGACGCCGGCCTTCTGTGTTCCTGCCTGCTGCCGTGCTGCGTGCTGCTTACTGGATAGTGGATCTCTAGCACTGGCGCACCGCCTGCTACCGGAAGGAAACGAGGTCCATGGAGGTGGAGGCGTGGCCCGTGGAGGCTGGAGCGCCGCGCCCCAGGCGGCCCGGTGGCCAGCGCCTGCGTGCTGCACGATGAATGGCGCGCCCACCCGGAAGCCGGCACCCGCTGCGGTGGGGACGGCGGACCCAGAAGCTAGAGCGGCGGCCGCCGCCTGGCACCCAGAGCCTCACCCGTCACGGACAGGGCCGCCGCGCCGCCGGCTGGCGCTAGGAGGAGGATGTTCGTTGTCGACGTACTCGACGAACGAGCTCGGGGAACTGGGAGCGTGGCTGCGTGGGATATGGAGAGGAGGAGCCTAGGAGCGCCAGAGCCCGAGGAGAAGGATTCGGGATTCCGGCGCTGCCGCCGCCCGCTCGGCCAAATGAAAAGAAAATTCCCTCCAGTGGATTCAGATCCTCTGCAGTCGCCTCGTCGACTTCAGTCTGCAGTCAGACGAATCCGTGCCAGGCTACCACACGAGAGGCAGAGGATCTGAATCCCCCTCCAGTGCGTGCCACTGAACCCCGGCTAAATGTGAAAAAAAAAATTGATTTTTTTTTTGCAGTTATACCCCTGCGTGGTGTTGGCTGCTCACAATCTTTCTTGATTCTCAGCTTATCGCATAGGTATTCCAGCTTTGTCTTTAACGGGCTTGCCAGCGTCTGGGCGGACGGGGCATCCAGATACCCATGCATGCACCGTTTCGTGCGCCCACCCGGGCCTAGCATGCCACCCTGAACATACCGCTGTCCTAGCCGGCGACGACCTTCTCCGGGTGGCGCGGTGCACGCCATGGCCATGACGGGTGGGCGCGGAGTGGGGCGCAGTGGGGGATACCCACAACGGCGAGCCGGAGTGGGGCGGCACGGCGAGGGATGGCCGTTGTGGCGAGGCGGAGTGGGGTAGTGTGGCGTAGGATGGGGGCGCGCGTGGGGAGATGGTCGTGGCGACGATGCAGAGTGGGGCGGGCGGATGGCCGATGGCGCAGAAAAGCACACGACGGGCAAGCGAGTCGGGAGATTTTTTGAGAAAGGGAGATAGGGACCTATCTCAAAAAAATCTCCACTCATTTTTTTTTTGTTTTCGTGCGACCCGGTAAGGAGGGAACCTAGACGGCGAGGAGCTTACCTCCGTGACGTCAGTTCTTTTAGAGGATTATTTTGCTCTAGCACTTAGGGCCTATTTGGGACAGCTCGTCCAGCTCTAGATCCACCAAAAACAGTTCACTCCACGAAAAATTACACAAACACTCTAGATCATCAAATCTTGATTTATCAAAATAGTGGATCTAGAGGCAAGATTCACTATTTCGATGGATCTCTGAAGAGACGCTCCACCAAACTTAATTTGGTACACCGCTGCCGCTGACTATACAAACATACCGCTTTGTCTATTTTTCTCTTTCTCCTCTTCTTCTCCCGTCGGACCGCGCAATCGCCCGTTTCTCCCACCGTGGCCAGCGACCATGCGCCCCTCCCCGGCCGGCGCGCCGCCACCGCCACCGCGCGCCCCTCCTGGTCCCGCGAGCTTGCCCAGACGGCGGCGTAGGCCTCCTGGCCGGGCGTTCCATTTGCCCTCGATCCCCGCTCTGTTCCTAGCCGGCGGCGTAGCCCAACCACGGCCGCCATGGCTGTTCCAACCCCGGCCCTGCGAGCTCGCCCAGCCGGTGAACTCCGGCGAGTCTGCGCCTGGAGAGCCCGGCGCCGGCTCCCGCGAACTCCGGCGACTCCGTGCCCGCCCACCACAGTAGCACCCAGAGAGCCCCGCGCCGGCGCAGATCCCCGCCCCGTGCTCCCCATTCGCTGGCTGAGAGCACAACTCCTCCGCCGGCTGCGTGCGCCAACCTCGTCGCCGCTGGGGTCCTGCCCGCCTTGGCCGGAGAGCTGTTTCGCCGTCCGCTGAGATCCACCGCGCCACGCCAAGCCTGCCGGAGGAAGAAGACCGGGAACTTTTTTTTTCCAGACACTGACGTGTGGGACCCATCCTATGGGCAATTTCGAAATACCTCTGCGTGGATTTGGAGCTGCTCTGTACCCAAACGGCTGCTGTTAGATTCACGGCACATCCCAGATTCATTGGTGGAGCTACTCTCCAATGAATTCTAGATCCAGATTCACTTTTAGAACGGTGGAGATATCTCAAACAGACCACCCTTAAGTTACCTCTAGATTTTTTCTAAAAAATTTACCTCTATATAATGCTTGAATCCCTACGGGCCCATTCGTTTCCCCCTGAATCACCGCCAGGAACGATTCCCGGCCGGAATCATTAGTTTATTTATATAAGATTTCATCAGTAGGAATGAATCCTGGTGTCAAACTGCCCCAAACGAACCAGCCCTACATTAACTCTCCCTCGCACTGACATGCTCGTCTGCTCCTTGCCGGACCTCACGGAGACCAAATGCACAGACGCCAAAACAAAGGGATCTGGGTAGAGATCAGTTCGCCATGAATCTGGGCTGGGCACGTTCTTGGCTTGCACGTGATAGCCCGTGCGGGACCAAATGAAACAATAATTACGAAATTTTTTAGTTAATCAGGTCTGCAGCTTTGAGATCCGTCTAAATTTTAGAAAGAGGAGTATTGGGGAAATATTTTTATGCCATGCAGCCAGTGCTAACGCCTCGATTCGGAGCACTGTGCCCCTTGGACTCTTCCACATGTCTCTCAGCTGATGCAAAAAAGGCTTGCTGGTGATGTTGCATTTCCTAAGTGTTGCCGACCCATATTATATTATTGCCCATTCGACGGTAGCCCACCTTAGAGGAAGAAGAACATGTGTGTCATAAAAGCTAGGCTCCCGATTTAGCTACAGTTTTTGCTCGTGAAGGGGGTAAAAGAATAGACTAATCTAGAAATACGTAATCGACCTTTACATCCTAATAAAGAAGACATAAGATCCAAATTGGCAATGCAATGGACTCCAACCAACTGAGGCTATTCCCAGTTCATAGCTTATGAATTGCTACTTTACAGTTTACGGATACATAGTTAGCGCTGGCCAGTACTGTTTTGCTTGACAGTTTTCTACACATATATTTCCTAAATAGAAAAACTAACATTACATTCATGGTTTGGATTTAGAGGTGGACCTGGAAGGCTCCCTCTGGTCTGCACCTTCCACCAAATCGTCAGGCCCAAGGTGGCAAGCTGAGAGGAAAAAAAGTAAGGAAGAGTGGAGGAAACACCCTGTATCCATGACTTCTGTTTTGGATTTGCTGAATTAGCCAAATCCAAGCAACGACTACATCCATGGCCCGTTTGCCATTTCTTTCTTATTATTAATTAATATTATGTGTAACTGTAAAACTAAAATAAATATAATAGTTTGTGAATGTCCATTTTCCATATATAGTCACTAGAATTTATATATGTTTCAGGCAAGCAAGTAGGTTCAGTTGCCTCGCTATCTATTATAAACAGGGGTCGGCCTAAGAACAGGCCGATGCAACAATGCAAGTAGACCAAACCTAGTATATATATCTGTGCTATTTTGTTTATCACGGCAGTGCTAGTTTTTGTGGCTTAAAAATTATAATATTAGATACTAGACAATCACCACTCTTTAACAGATAGTTAATACTAATTAGTTTTCGTGAAACATCACATACCGTATTTTCTGTTGCTTCTTTTTTCCTAGCTCAGCCTTCTCTCGTGCCCTTGCCCCCAGGGTTGCGCTCCTGTCTTCTGAACTCTATCTGCTAATGTTACCAGAAGAGCTCAGCTTCCTATCCAATAGAAAACGATGCTCTTGATGAGAATACAAGTTTTCCAGTGTGTGTGTGTGTGTGTCTGGGCAGACTTTGGATGCTTTACACTTTGTTCCTGGAAGGAATACCCTTTGCGTGCTGTTGGCTGCTAACAATCTTTCTTTATTCTTTGCTCATCGCCTAGTTATTCTGCTTTGTGTTAATGGATCAGCAGCGCGATGATCACACTGTGTGGCTAGCGTTTACATCATTTGAATTCTCCTCAACTGTTGCTACTGCTCTCTCATCGGTTGCAAATTATAGGTCATTTTGATTTTTTTTCTAGATATAGTTTTTACTATGTGGTAAATATAGCATATCTAGGTGGGTAACATGTAAAAGACAAAACGACCTATGATTTGAGACGCAGGGAGTAATTTTAAATCTCTGATCTGTTATATTTTGAAATCAATGCCTAGAAAATAAGAGGCTATTTCGATTTAATTCACGAGGGTGGTATATGTTACTTAATAAGAACAAGACTAGAGTTGTTTTTCCGTGCACTAAGGGAGTGGTGTATTACTGCATGCATGTATGGTTCATTACGTTGCATTGGCTAAGAGGAGCATCTCCAGCAGCTCACCAATATAACTCCCCTGATAAGTTAGTATTGGGGTGGCCCACTATTATTTTTTAAATTATTGGGGGAGATGCTAGAACAAATCATCAATAATCTCTCCCAATATATGAGACCCATGTGTCAGTAATAATTTATTTATTTTCTTTTTTTGCTTTACTTTTATCTCCCCTTGGTTCATCTTCTCCTGCATCGGGACAATTTTGTGACTTCGCATCTTCTACCGCTTCCGCTCCGGTGGCTTCCCGCCAAACTACGCGTAGGATCGTCGGCAGCCTCCTCGAGCGCGAGCCCGGCGACCTCGGCCAGCACCGCCTCGAGCTCGGTGGTGTGGAGCAGCTGCGGGAGCGCGCCAACAAGGAGGTGATGGAGCACGCCACGCGCCTCACTGACACGGCGGAGGCCAAGCTCTGGGCTGCGTTGTAGCGCTGCGACAAGACGGCTCCACGGCCACAAGGACAAGATCCTCTTGGCAATGCTGCGCAAGTCCAAGATCGACATTGAGGACAGGGAGATGCTGGCGAGTGACAGCGTGGAGTGGGAGGAGGACGGTGCGTGGCGTCGTGACAGCGTCATGCTGGCGGCGGGCGAGGTGGACGGTGGATATGAAGGAGCAGACGAGGAAGAAACAACAGTTATGATGGTCCTGGCCCAGCTCATTTGCGCTCGTGGAGAAGCGTCGTGGCGCGGTCAGCTCATCCTTTCCAGCCTGACTGAGCAAACAGTGGCGGGGAAGCGAAAGCCGCCGCGGGGGCCGCCGGCGCCAAATGGGACGACGGGGAGGTCGATGTCGAAGGGGATCCACTTGTGCGGCGCCGGAGGTCACAGGGATGAGGAGCGATGCGGCTCGACCATGGCGCCGTCGGGAGGACGGGAGGTGACAGAACTCGTGTCCGATGCTGGCTCTGGCTTGGCTCCGCAAAAACGACCAACCTCTGTGTTTTCTGGTAGCCAGGCTAAGTCCCTTTGGGTGGCTTGGCTAAGTTGGCTCCAGCAAGCCAGGCTAGGGGATAGCCAAGGAACCAAACACACCCGTTGAGAACAAGCCCAGTGAACTTTCTAGCAGCTAAATCAACTTATCTTAAGTCATTCATTTCAATGCTCATAAAAAGGAAACTCTGCTTATTAGAGATCCCTCCAAATTTGTTCTTCTAATCTTCTCTGATATTATTGAAGTGGCCACTATCAGCAATTCAGCATTGGTTGTTTCGAAACTGCTCTTTGTCCTCTTTTTGTCTGGAACCATACACCAGTTCACTACATGGCCCTGCTTTTTTTAACTAATAATTTGACAGCAAACTTATAATCCTCAGTTTCCCCCTCTTCGAAACTTAAGCTCCTTTAGCTGATAATAAGGCATGCAACACGAAAGGCAATTGCCAGTGATACTTTAAGCCAGCGCTATGAGCAAGTGCTTTCACTTCTCTCAGGATAAGGAACTCGCATCAAGACTCATTTTCCATAAACCATCACTACGGGATACAAGAGCTTTGCCCCAAAAACACTCGGCAAAGCGTTTGCCGAGTGTTACACTCGGCAAATGACACTCAGCGTAGGTTTTAACGGCAAAGAGTTGTTTTGCCGAGTGTCAATCGTCGGGCACTTGGCAAAGACTATGCCGTGTGCCCAAAAAACACTCGACAAAAAATTAAAAAAACAAGTCGCCGGCGGCACCACCACGCCGCTGCCGCCACCACCGCCACCGCCACCACCACAGCCGCCGCCACCACCCACCACCAAGCCGCCGCCGCCACCAACACCACCCACCACAGCCACCACCACCACCACCAAAGCCGCCGCCACCACCACGCCCGCCACGCCACCACCACCACCACCACCACCACCACCACCACCACCACCAAAGCCGCCGCCGCCACCACGATGCCCGCCGCCGCCCACCACCAAAGCCGCCGCCGCCACCACCACGCCACGCCGCCCGCCGCTAGATCCGGCCGCCACCGGCCGGATCCGGGAGAGGGAGGGCCGGATCCTACCGGGAGAAGAAGAAGGGGAGGGGAGGGCCCGCCGCCAGATCCAGCCGCCACCGGGCTGCCACCGGCCGGATCCGGGAGAGGGAGGGTCGGATCTGGCCGGGTGAAGAAGAAGGGAGGGAGGGCGCCCGTGGGGAAGAAGAAGGGGAGGAGAGGGGCGCCGGCTGGGGAAGAAGAAGGGGAGGAGAGGGCGCCGGCCGGGAAGAAGAAGGGGAGGAGAGGGCGCCTACTGGGAAGAAGAAGGGGAGGGAGGGGCACCGGTGGGGAAGAAGGGAGGGAGGGGCACCCACGGGAAGAAGAAGGGAGAGGGGGGGGCGGCGGGAAGAAGAAGAAGAGGGCGGGGGCCGGGGGCCGGTGGCAGGGAGAGGAGGGACGCTGGGGCCGGGAGGGGAGGTGCGCTGGGGAAGAAGAAGGGCGGGGTGCTCGGGAGGGGCGCTGGGGCCGGTTAATTAAGTAGGATTTTGTCCTTTGCCGAGTGTCCTAGATCTGGGCACTCGGCAAAGTTTTTTTTTCATTTTTTTCCTTCTCCTTCTTTCCTAGAAAAAAGATTTTATTTCTTTGCCGAGTGCAAAAAAGAAAACACTCGGCAAACCCCCTCTTTGCCGAGTGTTTTTAGCTCAGCACTCGGCAAAGAACTTGTTTGCCGAGTGCCCGATGGAATACTCTCGGCAAACATAAAAACACTCGGCAAATTTGACGTTTTCGGTAGTGCATCTTCTATCGTCCTTCTGCTTCCATCCTGTACCTACAGGAGGAAGCAAGTTCATATTCTTGTTGATTGCATATATTTTAGCATTCTCTGGCACAGAAAAAAATCAATCTAGGGTCAATTGAACCTAACATTTTTGCATGGACTCCAATTTACTCTTTCGGTCGATGTTTTGCAATGGCAGCTTTCTCTATATTACCAGCACTACTATATGATGTCTTGAAAATTATTTCAATGAAGGCACCTAATGGCTATGCAATGTTTGCCTAGTCCACACTACCAGTAGAGTTCATTTTTAGGCATAAACCTTTTACGTGTTTCTGTTAGAAGAAGGATGATCAGTGCAATTGCAGTTTGGTCTCCGCATATATTGCTTTTTTGATTTATGGCTACTGTGATGAGCTATACAAATTTACATTATGCTTTTCCTTATGCAGGTTCAGTTAGAGCGAGTTCGATTCAATCGCATGAAGTATGCAGAAAAAGGATTCAACTAAGGAACAAGCTTAATTTTGTGCGTTGCTTTGAATGGATCTTCCAGAATCACTAGCTAAATGCTTCTACCTGGAGAAACATAAAAGAAGTGTTGAGTTGATCATTGTTCCATGAAGTGCTGATTCTCACCATCTTTTCACACTGTTGCTAGTGAAAACTATTCTGCTCATTCATAATGTTTCTACTAGGACCTGCTTCCTGTTAAATCAGCTGACATTTGACATTTGTTCCTTTGCATGGTAGTTGTTTCTTAAACCTTCTCAATGTTCTGTTATTTGACCTGCAAAATATTGTTGATGCAAGGAGATTATTTGCTATGTTAAGTATGTCATCGATCACTTGAATGTTTGTTGTTACTCTTCCTCTAGATTGGGTATGGTTTTTTTGTTAAAATGACACCATGTTTTTCCTGTTTCGTGTTACCCTCCCTTTAGATTGGGTCGTTGCAAAACTGGACACCCAGTTTTTTCCAGTTCTTTCCGGAGAGTTGCTTTGCTTGAGTTAGTTAGGCCTCGTACGTTTAACAGGGTTATGGATCATCTCACCTCTCTTTGCTAATGTTTATATGGTGAAACACATCACTTTGTGCAATGCTTTGGCTATTATTCTGTGTAGCATTCATAATCTTGAAATAGTGTACATGTATATGAGAGGCCGAGCAGGGTTCCACATCTGAAGCAAAACAGAAACGCACCAAAAAAAAGTCAAATAAAAAAAAAGTGTAACAGAACTGGCGGCAAGGAAGTCCTGACGACAAAAGGTCTGAACAAAAGACTGGAATGGAAAAAACGACCTTATTAAAAAAGAAACGAAAACAAATGACTAAGAAAAAGGTTAAAAAAAGAGAACGGAACCAAGAACAAAAAGACTGAACAAAAAACAGATACGGAGTAGATTTTAATTATGCATCTTCCTAGCTCCCGTCCGAAAAAAAATCTTCCTAGCTATTTCCACATTTTCTTAAACATGGGAAAAACAAAGAACACAAACATTAATTTAAACAGAAAAAACAAAAAAAAAAGAGTTATGGAGCAATACGAAGGTAACGGCGAGTGAACATGGGAAATTGAGGTACGAAGGTAAGGATAATTCTGGAAGGAAAAAGTGGATAGGAACAAACGCATCGCTCTTTAATATTAGGTAGAGAATATCCAACTCGAATTAACTTTTGTAAACCCAGAAACTAATTGATATCGGCTATCGGAGGGCCTCCTTCATGGTCTTATAGACGCCTAGAACCTCTCAAATGAAAAAAAATAACTGCAAAATTATAGATATTGCCGAACACTAAATAACTTTGGTATATGGTGTATCTCCACCGAAGCTTTTTTAACATTTTGAAACTCAAGATCTGAGATTTTCAAAACTAAAAGTTAGGGCTCAAATTTCAAATGAAAAACTTGTCAGGTAGTAGAAATTTGTAGTTCACTTTAACTAGAAGTTTGATGTATAATAACATATGTCAAGTTGTCAACATCGAAATTCCAAAGTCAGCTTGAAAATTCTAAATTTTGAGTTTCAAAATCTAACAACATAAATTGGATATTTAGGACTTTAAACGACTTCAGACCTTAAAACTGTCACCTACAAAGTTACAGATAGCATTGAGAACTATTTCCTCTATTCTAAATGATAAAGCGTTTTGGTGTTTCTATATATGTGTACTTTGATTTGTACTCACATATAATGTATATCTAGATACGTATCAGAAGCATGTATCTAGAAAAACAAAAAAGTAGTGAGGTGAGCAGTTAGAGAGATGTGGTGGCCGTGGCAGCACTAGCAGCGAGTGCAGGAGGTGGGCGCCGGTCTCGGTGTAGGTACCGGCGAGAGGTCGCGGCCGTGCGACATGATGGCAACAGTGTTGGGATGGAAGAGTTACAGATGCGCTAATTACTCTCTTAGAATAACTAAACGTGTAGATGAAAGTACATATTTACCCCTCTACCTAATTTTGGATGTAGTTCTTGGCACACAAATTTAAGGTTCTGGTCCACAACTTAGGTTCTCCTCCTAATAGGTACCTCTCTATTTTTGGCCATTCAATCGATCTAGACTAATGAGTGGCTATTATTACTTTCAAGCATTGTAAAATCTCTTAAAAATAAAAATAGTAGAAGATGTGAGAAGTCATCCAAAATTGATTGCTACCATGTTGTATGTACCAATAACTAAAAGTAGTAGACCTAATGGATCCTCAATTCCAGCACATAAATTTGGCATAGGTTAATGACTACCAATTTTGCAGTTCCTTAAACTGAAATATAGAATTATACAATCTATTTGAGGCTAGCGATCATTGCTATCAGAGAGCAAAGGATACTTTAATAACTGCCAACTTCACAAAGTGTGAAATACAACTATATATATGATATATCTATTATACATTAGTAGGCGAGAATTTACCTCTTTCAATATATCAGAGGTCTTCTTAACCATGGCACTTATTTAGACTACATTATTTTGCTATAAAGTTCAACTGTGTAACCCTCCAAACATAAGGTTAAGTCTGATTGAAAAATACAAAGAGATACAACATGAAGAGCTGTTGTGCCAACCTTTTGTATGTGATGGCAATCTTGTCCTTCGTTCTTTTTGTGTGCCTTCCTTTCCCTTGTAAGTTTACATCAACATCTTGTCTTTTGGTTAACTTGTATGTGTGTGTGTATTGTCTCCTGATGTACTGATGAAAAAAAGTCTCCAATAGGTAGTCCGGCGCTCTCTAAGACTGGAGATAACCAAACCTACCAAAATAGTCCTACCAACAAGAAATTAAAAGGTTTTTTGGTCAGGAACACATCGGTACCTCCTGAGACCAAGTTCATTATTACATTCTGTGCTAACTATACATGTGATGGGAACCGTGACTGCTATTGCTGTTTGCACGATGGGAATGATGTTTGCTACTGGACAAGGGCTGATTGTCAGGCTGAGTGCCCCGCATGCGCCCCTCATTGCCCACCATTGCCACAGCCTCGAACAGCATTGATGCAAGGCCGTCCATAATCTTTCTAACGGTCTATCATTAATGGAGGGAAAATAATTGTTGATGTAATGGTGTTGAATAAATATAATCATGGTGTTCTGATCAGTGGGCTGATGGTTTGTAATATATGTAACTGCAATGACGTGAAGTGCAATATATAAATCGTTCATAAATGTGAGGCTCTGATCTATGGGCTAGCCGATTCTTATAACAAATCAAAATAGCCAAGAAGGGGCTTTGCAAAATTGCCATCCGAAAGAATGACTTTGCCAAATTGTCTGCCTAAACATGTGTACCTTGATTTTGTTGCCACAATCCCCTCCTTTGCTTGTATTTTTTGGAATCCCTTCCACGTAAAAAGACATTACTGCCCTTCTGCCTAATTCACGTGAAGAGGGACTATTTATGATTAATAATTTGCGAATACGTGTATGCAGGAAGCACCTCGAAAGAAGAAACCGACGCACGAACCCTAGACGCGTGATGCAGGGCGCGTGGCACCGCTGGCCTGCGCGCTCGCCGCCGCCACGCCACCTTGCTCAGCGCTGCCACGCCGTCACCCACACTCGCCGCGACCACGGCAGCCATCGGCATGACCACAGAGGAACTTGGAGCAATCTCGCCGCATATTGGATGAACTCGTTTAGGCTTAAATTATAGATTTGTGAGATGAACTCATTTAGGCTCAATTTATGGATGTGTGAGATGAACTCATTTATACTCAGCATATGGATTCGGATATGAGCTCATTTTACTCCCCATTTATGAATTTGTGTGACAGACATATGCGTGCATGTATTCTAATTATATTGCCCACCTGATTGTTTTTTTTTCAAAAACTGACCAAATGCATGCACAGTAGCTCCTACAGTAGCATGCAGGCCATTTGATTGGGATATGAACAACTGCCTGACGTCTGACGCAGCCAAGGTGCAAACAGTGATCCGGCCGACGTCTCCCAGCAGCCAAGGGCAGTAATGTCTTTTCGCGTGGAGGACAACAAAAAAAAAGAAACAAAGTAGCTAAATAGGGATTATGGCAACAAAAACAAAGTATACATGTTTAGGCTGACAATTTTGCGAAGTCAATCTTTTGGATGGTAATTTTGCGAAGCCCATTCTTTGCAATGGCAAATAGCCAATTTTCTCAGCTGAACCATGTTGTTGTGTTCTTGTTTCTATCAAGTGTTGTAATCCCTCTCCTTTTTCCATCTTATCATGTACTTCTGTGACGTTCAAAGGTCGTCCCATGTACTAGGTACTTTGCACCCTCCATTCCCGGCTTCGCTGGCATCGGTGGAAAATTATTCAGGCAAAAAAAAAACTATTCCTCCTAAATTTAAACAGTAGCCTACTTTGTGAGATACATGGATATGTACATGTGCTGTGAATCCGGGCAGGTGTCCACGTTTGTTGCACCATAAATGTTCTAACTAACTTTTTTCTATATAACTCATCATGGCACACTTTTTATTAAAAAATAGACAACTTTATTTCCTAAGGCGCCGTTCGGTTTGGCATTCCCGGCCATTCAAGGCCAGGATTAGTCCCTCTTCAGGGCCCCTTCGGTTAGTCAGGAATGGAGCCCGGAACTATTCCTGTTCATCAACTTTATACAAATTTATGAGCCATTCCAGCCGGGAATCGTTCCAGGGGCTGATTCCGGAGTAACCGAACGAGCCCTCAGTATAAATTATCGAACTGTTCCGGGTCCGGAATAGTTCCAGGCCATTCCTGGCTTCTAACGAACGAAGCCTAAATACGTTTTCAAATTTATTTAGAAAGTTTCTATGTATCCACTTATTATATTTTCTTTTCCACTCCTACGAAGATGGTGGGTAGAAATAATAACAAGGTTGAACCTTCGTGTTCCTCAGATACTCCACATGAATATCCTTGGACGTGACCACCATCTGCCCGCCGCCTCAATCCTCATCATGGACAGAAGGTGAGCTGGTAGTTGCTGTTGCCGCTGCACCCAGGGGTCTTGGAATCGTCGTCCGGAAACCGGTACGCCTCCGGGCAGGTGGGGCTCGTGCACACCAGGCCAGCGCCGGTGCTGCAGGAGAAGGCCATGGGCAGGTTGTAGCCGTCAATCACGGAGATGTCGTAGAAATCCTCGGTACCGCCGATGCTGAACTCGGCCAGCGTCGTGGGTGGCTGCCCGGACACGGTGCAGTTGAGGGCGCCAGCGCAGTCGCCGGTGTTGCAGTGGCCGCTTCCTCCCACGAAGGAACAGCCGGTGCGGCCCCAGAACCTGCCGGTGGTGCCGGCGAGAACATCGACGGTCCACGTCTGTCCTGGCTCTAGCTGCGTGCCTCCGCCGACCGGGATGGCTGCCGGCCACACCGTGGAGCTGCAGTTGTTTTTGATGGTGAAGGTGGCCGCGCTGGCACTGGCGGCGAAGGTTGCGACGAGGAGGAAGAGAACCGAGGACATGGAAGTGGACGCCATGGATGTAGTTGTCAATTATGTGCTGCTGCAATTTTCTCCTGGTGGGTGAGAGCGATGAAGCGTATGAGTAGAGCTGGGGGGCATGGGCGTGGATTTATTGGCGTTCCGGTAGAACGAAGGGTGGACAAGTCAATAGAGGTTTTCTGTTTTCAGATAATGGAGATGGAACTTCTTTGGTCGCATATATAGTTAAGTGTTTAACTCAAAAAGGCCTCAATTGTAATTTCTCTTTTCTAAGGAGCACTATTCGTGGCTGGTTTCCTTTTGGGAGCTGGGGCGGTGCAGTTTAAGAGAGGAGAGTTTAGAGTTTGTGGTTCATCGTTTAAGAGAGGAGAGTTTAAGATGTGCTAGGCTGTTTTCCCAGCAGCCACTCTCTATAGTTTCAGTAAAAGCAGGGCTTATGCCTCTGGTCTAAAAAAATATATATGTGTTGCAATATAATCCAACAGGTAATGCAAAACTTTGTTACTCCGTAGAATGCAGCAACTTCTTTTGATACCCTGAAGATCTGAATGTTTGAGGCTTAGAAGATTTTGTTTATTTTCATATATTTTCTGCTAAGTGGCCGTTTTCCTGATTCCTTTTTGGAATCAGTTTTCTATCTATTGTTTCCTGCTTTCCTCCCCTGTCTCTAAAAATTGACAAGGATTTCCCTATTCTTTCGTAATTATTGTTTTACGAGTTAAATACACTGTGGGCCCTTAAACTTTTAGCATTGTGCCACTTAGATTCATGAACTCTCAATATCGAAATCCGACCCTCTGAACTTGTTAAGTGGTGCACCACAGGTCCATACACCTTCGGGAGGCGCTGACTAGGATAATTTTTTTTACAAAAAGTACCCTGCTATAGACATGTTCTTCCTTCGGCCGAGCAAATAGTGCAATTTACAAGGTAAATATTTGAAGACTTGTGTAAGCCTGGACCAGTAAAGCACTTGAAGTCCAAGTCAACAATCCAGAACATGAGAAACAGAGACTCTCATTATTGAAAATACACACCTTGATATGTGGAAAACTTGTTTAGGTACAGAAGGTTCGTCATAGCCAGGTACAAACACGCCATGCATGCATGAATGGATGACTAACTATATGGCATCATATGATTCGGGTTTAAAATATTTTCAAAATGTATTTAGCACATAATAATTCAAATGAAACAAATTTTAATCTGTATTGAATTTTGCAATCTCAGGCTGCCAAACTTTCTTCAGGCGACCGATGCCAGACTTCCTGCTAATGAAATTCCAAGGATACATGGAATTCCAAGGCATACATGTGTAGTGTTGACCAGCTATATAGCCCAAATGTACAGATGAATAAAAATAGTTCCTGATCCAAAAACGCAAACCAATATGACTTTTTTTGAAGCTATCGATATCACTTGCATATATACCTTGTGTTGTGCGCATATATTCCTTGTGGTGTGTATGCTTACAAAATAGCACAATAGACAACATACATATGTCATATATATCTCGTAGAAAATTACAGGGAAATTGTTTGCCTTCATCTTGATTAGTCATATGCGCAACGTGTATTTCAATAATGTTCGTTGAACAAGATAGTAGAGCTAGCTGGAAAATACAATGCACATTTTATTAATTTAATAAGATACTAGAGCTAGCTCGAAAATCCACACCTTTATTTGAGGAAAACTTGTTGAGATACAGAAGTTTTTTCATAGCCAAGTACAAACACGGCACGCTTGTCGAGCCAAATAAGCATGCCTGAAACCATTGACGATTGACTATGTATCGTCTTATTGTCAACTTATTTTATTTATTTCTCACTCCTATTGTAGAGCTGGTGTGTGTGTCTATATATATATATATATATATATATATATATATATATATATATATATATATATATATACACGGTAAGACTATTCTGCAGCGGGCCACAGAATAACTTATTCTATAGCCACCATGATTTACGATAATGTTTATACTAATTTACGATAATGACAAAACACATTTACGATATATGGGTTACTATATTTCAAGATGATACTTACCATAATGTTATACTAAATCACTTATGAGGAAGTTACCATAATCTCATAAATTAACATAGTAATTATCGTAACTCAAAGTGGCTACAGAATAAGTTATTTTATGGCCAACTACATGATAGTATAGTATATATATATATATATATTCCTTTGCAGGTGGGGAGGGGTCTTGGATAGTGGTTGCTGTTGCTGTTGCCTTTCCAGGCAGATGGAATCGTTGCACTGCAGGGCGACCCATATGCTGCATAATTTATCATCCTGAAGTATTAATATACTTTAAATGAATTTCCATTATTGTATTTGGTATGTGGTTCACTAAGATAATATTTTGTTCATGCATGTATTCTAGGTCTAAATGGTGGCATAGGAGTGAGAAATAAAATTAAACAACCATAATGTATGCCTTCTACCACTATTGGTACGTAAAAGAACAAACTCAAATTAAACATATATCTACAAATTTGTAATTGGTGAATTTTTATTCTGAAATCATTTAGGGTCCTAAAAATATGATTTAATTTTTTTAAATTAAAAATTTTGAACTTTTCAAAAGACCTTGTTGGAGAGATGCCCTACACCAAAGTTGTAGTGCTCGATGAGATAAAAAAGTTTGTAGTTAAGATCATTTATGAATCCAAATAGTTAATACAAGATCCATAGATCACCTCAGCCGCATAGAGATATTAAATCTCCTCATAATTTGTAGGCTTGGTCTCATCCCCTTTTACCTTATACCGCGTTGGACCATGTAACACCTTATTTCCTTCCTCTTGTCCTCCAACTCATAGATCACCTTTTAATCTTGAAGCATTGGTCCATGATTTGTATCCATATGAAGATGAATAAATTGTTGCACAAATTCTTCTCCTTTGCTCATGGAGTGCTCTTACTTGGGTCTATAAATTCTCCCTCTTTGGCATCTAGCTAGCAGTGAAAATGGACTCTCAAGAGTGAAAACATTAGAGCATTTGGGGAGAGTCTCGTATGGACCATGATCCGTATAACTTCAAGTTGTATAAGATACAACTTGAAGTGTTAGTACTTTCAGCAATAACTGTAGATCATACCCATGGAACTCAAGTAATATAGATTAAACTCCCCCTGGATGCACGAGGCAGTACCCACACCATTATTATGGAGTTTAAGCCATATTATGTCGGGAGTTAGCTGATGAACAAACATAACAATTATCAAAGAAAAGAAATCAGGAAGCTCATGGCACACATAGAATATCCACATCAGTATTTGCCGAAAACATGTATATATTCAGAAGGTTCTTCATAGCAAGTACAAACACGGCACATGTGTGTGATAATATCCGTATACATGCACACATGGACGATTTATTATATATCTTATTATTTATTATCAAATTATTCTTCTACATTTTCCATTAATACTTATGCACTGTCTGTTGCGTGGCGCTGTGACGTGATCACCATCTGCCGCTTCACGGGCAGAAGGTCACCTGGTAGTTGCTGTTGGCGATGCATGAATGGGTCTTGGTATCATCGGTCGGATACTGGTACGCGTCGGGGCAGCTAGGGTACGTGCACACCAGCCCAACGCCGGTGCTGCAGGAGAAGGCCATTGGCTGGTTGTAGCCATCAACAACCGAGATGTCGTAGTAATCCTGCGGGTTGCCAGTGCCACCGATGGTGTACTCGGCCAGCGTTGCCGGCGGCTGTCCGGAGAGCGTGCAGGAGAGCGCACCAGCGCAGTCGCCGCTGTCGCAGTGGCCGCTTCCACCGTTGAAGGAACAGCCGGTGCGGCCCCAGAACCTGCCGCTGGTGCCGGGGGGCACGTTGACGGTCCATGTCTGGCCTGGGTCCAGCTGCGTGCCCCCGCCGACAGGGATGCCTGCCGGCCACACTGTGTAACCGCAATTGTTCTTTATGGTGAAGGTGGCTGCGCTTGCACCGGCAGTGAAGGCGGCGAGGAGGAAGAGGACCGAGGACACGCAAGTAGTGGACGCCATTGATAATGAGTGAGCGACTAAGAGCTATATGAAGCTTGGGTTGAGTTGGGAGGCAGGGGCATGCATTTATAGGCGTTCAGGGTGGACTAGTCAATTTATGCTTTGAGACATCTAGATGAAAACTTCTTTGGTCGCATAGGTGTGCAGTGTAATCCAATTGGTCAAAGCAAAAGGCAAAACTGTTACTCCATGGAATGAAGAAACTTCTTTCCCACTCTGAAGAACTTAAGATTTGAAGCTTTTGTTTATCTTCGTAGAGATTTTCTGCTTAATTAGTGGTGTTTTCCTGATTGTTTCTTAGATTCATCAGTTTTTTTTTGTTTTGTTTCCTGCACTCGTCCTCTCCGTAAAGATCGACAGGGATTTTCCAGTTCTTGTGCAGTTATATTTTTATTATCAACAACAAAAATTCAGGCGGCCTACATGGTGTGCCATAGTTTATTTCAAAAGGAAAACTCAATATCGGTGGTGATATTGCAATTTCTGAAAACACGACAATCATTACAGGATTGAACTTGCTAGAAATAGTTCAATGTTAAGTTACCTCACTGAAAAGATTGAATTAAGGAAGGACGTTTATATGTTTGTATCATAGCCACACTATTTGACATCAGGAACAACCAGCACTAAATATATGACCATAAGGAGTAAATTGCAGCCACACTACACAAACTTGCGGAAGGTGGGCGCAAATTAGTCCAACATCTTGTAAATTGTGTACAACTTGACAAGTGAATGAAAATTAGACCAACATCTTGTGAATTACCTGATTGGGTGCAAGAATATGGCAAATTGGTGTGCATATAATCAAGGTCCAAACACTGCTGCATCGTGTATTGTTCCCGCTGGATGCATGGTTCATTATTTGCCAAATTGTTGTATGGTGGGTGGAATTGCCAATAGAATTTATGTAGTAGCTTGAGATCAGTCGAAAGCCATGGTGCAAAATCAGAGGCTGGGGAAATATGAAGATCAGTCGAAGGCCGTGGTACAAAATCACAGGCCGGGGCACTATGAAGATTAGTCGAAGGCCGTGCTGCAAAATCAGAGGCTAAGGGAATGTGAAGATCAGTCGAAGGCCGTGGTGCAAAATTAGAAGCCGGGGGAATATGAAGATCAGTCGAAGGCCGTGGTGCGACGAATAATGGGCTGAAGGCCCACGCTCAACAACGGCCCATCAACAAAGGCGGTTGTAAAAGAAAAAGACTCTAATGCCCCGGAGACATGAGTACAGTATATATGAATATACCGAAATATGCCTTAGTTGCCCTACAGACATTTCTATACTCGACAGATAATGTAACCGTACCCTATAAAAGGAGAAGTCAGTCATCCCGAATAGAGGATGGCGTCTAATTCGAAACCCTAATTATTGCCTCGGTAGTTGCGTGAAATCCATTTTTGTACCCGTGCTCGGCTAGTCGAAGGCCTCCGCACCAGAGCGGAGCCTTTGGCCCCCAGGTGTCGAGCTGCAGCGAGCTCGCCCCTCTCTCACTCTCACTCTCTGTCGGGATCCCCATTTCACAACATTGGCGCCCACCATGCTCGGCATGAATAAATTTTTCAAGAGTGAAGGTTTAAACCTTTGATAACCCCCAAGCAAAGCCTTGCGGAGGCCTGTATTGTGACTTTTGTGCAGGAGGGATCAATCACGAGGCAACGCGGGAGCCTCTACACCATGAGACGAGGCAGGAGCCTTTGCACTGTGGGCCTCTGCATCGCGAGCCAACACAGGAGCCTCTGCACTGCGAGACAGCGCAGGAGCCTCTGCACCAACAGTCGACACGGGAGCCTTCGCACCATGAGCTGACGTGGGAGCCTCTGCATCAACAGCCAGCACGGGAGCCTCTACACCAATAGCCGATGCAGGAGCCTCAGCCCCACGAGACAGCGCGGGAGCCTTTTCATCAACAACCGATGCGGTTGCCACCGCACTAGCGGCCGACGCGGGAGCCTCTGCACCACGAGATGGCGGTGGAGCCTCGGCACCAACAGTCGACATGGTGGCCTCCGCCCCACGAGATGGTGTGGGAGCCTTTGCACCAATAGCCGACCTAGGAGCCTCCGCACCACAAGACGGTGCGGGAGCCTCTACACCAACATCCGATGCGGGAGCCTCTGCACCGCAATATGGCATGAGAGCCTCTGCACCGGGAAACGACGCGCGGAGCCCGAGACAACGTGGGAGCCTATGTGTTGACAGATTTGACAGTTTTGGCTTTGTACTTGACATGTGCAGGTTTTCACAAACAAGGCCGGAAATGCGAAGGCTGGGTCTTGAACAATCAACCTTCAACAACCCAGCGCACCTTCAGGTGTTAGCAAACCTTCAAGTGGCAGAAACATCACCATGAGTCAGATAAGTCAGTTTGAAGAATATCAAGTCTCTACGCTAACTACTTCATTGCAGCTATGTTGTTCAGAACGTGGCCCTGACTCCATGGATTGAGAAGCTAGAAGCTGCGAAGCCCGGATACTCGGGTTTTCTTCCTGAGCTCGGGACATTAGCCTTCGATCAGTTTCATTAGCCTTCGTCAGTGAAGCCAAAAATTGTTTTCTTGGACCATCTACCTTTGATCAGGTTCATCAGCCATCGTCAGCAAAGCTGGCCGAAATTGAGATTTTTCTCATAGCCTCAGCCTTCGATCAGTTTCATCAGCCTTCGTCAATGAAGCTGAAAATTGATTATTTCTTCGATCGGTTTCTCACTTTCGTCAATGAATCCGGAACTTGGGATTTTCTCGAGCATCACACTTCGATCGTTTCCTCACTTTTCGTCAATGAAGCCAAATATTGGGATTTTTCTTGGAGCATCACCTTGATTAGTTTCATCAACCTTCGTCGCCAAAGCTGGAAATTGAGATTTTCTCATAGCCTCAGCCTTCGATCAGTTTCATCAACCTTGATTAGTTTTGCTAGCATGGTATTGGATAATTATTTCAAGAAGGCTTCGGTATTGGGCCTTTGGAAAACCCGACATGATATTTTGATATCTTTGCTAACTCTTTTCGTGGCTCACGATTCTTGTCTCTTCTTTCTTGTGTGTTCTAATGACCTGTCAGTTTAATGTTTCTCTTGGGTGTTTCTGGAGCCCGAGGAACATGCCACTAAACCAAGAGGAAATACCCCCTTGAGAAATATTTCAAAACCTAAGTCGAAAGTGGCAAGTAATGGAGCCACGACATTCGACCACAACTTTTTCATTGGAAAGAGGACCCTCCGTCACCCAAAGCCGAAGGCTCACGGGTACGGAACGACCTCCATGGCACAAAGCGCCTGAACTCGGAGAGGACCTGGGCGGTTCTCAGGCATCGAGGTTTAAATCCAAATGCCCCCGAAAGCCACACACCCGATGACAACTGAACCTACACAGTGAGTATTTCTCACCAGTTTTAAAGTCTCACCAGCTTATAATGCCTAATGATTTTGCTCTTGTGATTTATTTTGTCACATTCTTGATTTGACCTTCACCTCTCATGGCAAGTTTCAAAAACTAACCATTGCCCCTCATGGGAAATTTCAAAATTTAACCTTCGCATATACAACTTGTCACCAATGTGACCAAGAAAGTTGTCACGGCCTTCACCGCATAAAAAGCATGGTCTGAATGGCTATACATGCTTGGCTTTAATAGCCTAACTCAAAACACTTTTTATTGAATTTCTTTCTTGTTACTAACATTCCGGTCACCACCACTGTGAGTATGTCTTACCCTCCCAACCTACCCCTCCCATAGAACATATTTGTCTTGTTGTATACACGTTTCCACCATCCCAAAATACATTAGTTAGTAGTCCCTAGGAAACTCAGCCTTCGTCAGTCAGCGGTTCTCACTAAGTGTTTAGCCTTCGTCAATACCTGTCCAACAGCTCTTGAGTGTTGGCGGTCCTTAACTCCTATTTTTAACTGCCAATTCTCACATAAAATCTGCACAAATGGTCACCAAACTTAGAATTAGGGCTTATAACTAATCAATTCCACAAGTTTTGGTGATTGTTCATTTGCTGGAGGACATGTCGGGATTATATAGGAAAATAGCCTAAAGTATAGAAGAAATGCAACATTATAGACATCCAACACGAGCCCAAGGGGAGATGTCCCATTTACCAGCAGACTCAGGGCCCGAAGGAATGGAGAACAAGGCCAAATCCCAACCAAACCACCTTATCTTCACAGGACATCACCATGGGCCATGTCTAGGAGAACACAGGAGGCAGTCCAACGAACCGTTTGGCCCGAGACTTGGTCGGTTGCTGCTTACCGCCTTGTCCAATGTCGGTATGGTGGTGTCACCTAGGTTCACTATACTTGGAGGTTGGTTTGGTACCTTCCATATGGCGATGAAGCATTTTCCAAATGCCCCCCCTCTTCTCCACCTATAAAAGGAGGCTCCCTCCTCCTCATTTGAACAACAACACAGAAGAGAAGAGCACAAGAGCAAGAGAAGAGCAACACCACTCATGGGCTTAGGCCCTAGCTAGCTATAGAAAAGTTGAAGGGAGAGATGTGACAGAAGAGTTCGGGGGAAGAAGTGCCGGACTTGTTGGTAACCTTCCCCGCTTGTACCTCGATGAACACAAGCTTTGTACCTCGACGGGTATTTTAGTAAGTGTTCATGGTTCCTTTGGTTATAAAAGTCTTTTGATTAGTTAAGCTATGCTTTTTCTTGTTTGCAGGTTCATCGTCCGTCCCCGTGGTGGATACTCTAGTAGAGGGCCCTGATGAAGATGGATAACCCTGATCAATGCTAGAGTAGTAGTCGCTAGCGTAGATGTGGTGTCTAGGCTAGAGGCTACCTTCGTTTGCCTCATATCCTCCGGTTGAGGGGTAGGCGGTAGGTGGTGACAGCCCTGTCCGTCCTTCGTAATCCCCCACGTTCGGGTACGGCGTAGAGCTACAGGCCGGCATTGACTGCCAGACTAGTTGCAACCCGGTGCCCGAAGTAAACAAGTGAAAGTAGAGTTTATCTATACTTAGATCCTAAGCCATAGGAATCCCTCTCTATCCTTATCAGCTATCTCTATGTTATCCTTGGATGAATTAGCTAGAAGAAATACCTCCGTTCCCTATGAAAATATGATACCCTAAATACTTCCGGTGAAAGCTACAACGGTAATTCCATGCGCTTGCAGATTCTTTCTGTAAACGTTAAGAAATACCAACAAGTTTTCTGGCACCGTTGCCTGGGAACGGTTGTTATTTTCTTCGAACCTAGTTCGTCCTTGTATCTGTATCTTTTATTTTATAAAAACAAAATAGTTTTCTTTTTACCTTTTTCACCATGAATCAAACTCCTATCAAAAACCAGTCCGTTTCAAAAGGGGAGTTTCGTGAGCCACCACCAAAACCAACCTTTCTTCCTGGCTACGAACTCCACCCTAGCTTGAAAGCTATGGTTCGGACACTACCCTTCTTAGGGCATGATGATGAAAACCCTTGCCAACACTTGCACGATTGCGAGGAGATGTGTTCATGCCTAAGCATGTCAGGTATGACACAAGAAACACTAAAGTGGGCGTTGTTTCCCTTTTCTCTCATAGAGAAGGCGAAACAATGGTTGTCACACCCGATTTTAAGGATAAAATGGGATGCAGAATCTTATGTGCACCCAGAGATCAGTCACACACATAAGCCGACAAATTATAAATAGTATCATCACAAGTGTTTATTACATCACGAATAATAAGATAGAGTCTTCACATAGATATAGTGGAAGCATAAAGTAAAGATCTATCGCAGAAGCTCCATATCACAGGGACGTCGACTGGTGGACCACAAGTCTAGTATTCCTTAGGAAAATCATCATTACCATAGCCATCTGTTACCCATCCAGGATTTTTATCCAAATAATGAAAATAAACAAGCATAAGTACATGTCGTACTCAACAAGTGTAACATGGGGTTTATGAGGCTCAAAAGGCTTGACACAGGTTTAACAGCATTCAGCTTTAATTGTCATAGTTTTAGCATAAGAGTAGCAACAAGTTATTTCAATTCCCAAGGTAAAACACATGATCAAAGTAAACATGAATAATGAATAGCATAAACAGAATAATTCTTAGTGATCATCTGTTCCATAAGGGTCCAAGGCCGCTCGTGACCGTGAGCACGGTTGATATACTAGTTTTACACTCTGTAGAGGTTGTACACTTTCACTGTGAGTCGTGATATCCATATGCCCGGGTTAATTACTCCCAAAACACTTCCAAGGTGAGCAGGCAGGGGTCACTATGAAGCCTTTCAAAGGTTCGTCTAACAAGTTAGGGCCATTAGATTCACTCGGCAAACAGATGTAGCGCCCCCTTCTCGATGGCACATTGACGCGCAGCCTATACACATGGGGACAGAGGCCGCACTATACCCGATTCATCAAGCCATTCTTCCACCAATAAAGGTAACCACTAACAAGCTAGAAAAGGTCCTCATACTGAGCTAATGCCAGAGCCATGTCACCCTCACTGCTGTACTGTAAGTCCCAGATGTTCGCTTACAGATAAGTCCTTAGGGAGAGGAATCTGAAGCATCTAGAAAGTAGCTAAACATTCCAGCCCCCTGTTTCCAAGTTGCTAAAAAGTCATATTTTAATGTTTATTGCATATACCATTAATCAAGTTACAAGATAATGGTTTAGTTGAGCACTAGCAAAGCTACCCAATGCATATCCCATAGGAGACAAGGTATAAGATCAATTCTAGGTAATTTCTATCAAGGTGACACATGCCACATGAATTAAATGTATTAAAGTGGATAGGAAACAAGGATAATCCCATGCTATACTTTCCTTGAACAAAGTACTCCTACTGATCCTGCTCATCAAAGTAGTATTCCTAGTCACGCACGAATTGCTCACCGTCTATACTCGATAATCATAGCAACATACAAGCATCCAGAAGCAATCATGCATAGCAAACAAAAGCTATTTATTATAACAGTACACCAATCAGCATAAAATCAAGATGAAAAGTTTGTTAAACAAATCTATGTCTCGCTACGAACACACAGACGCGAAGATCACAAAAATCGGAGCTAAAACGAAGAAGTTATGAATTAAAGAAGATTTCCTTTAGTAAAATAATAGATTAAATCTAACATCGAATTTTAAAAGTTAAAAACATACTTAACAGTAGTATGAACATGTAGATTACTTAATTATGAACCTAACGCAAGTTGAATGGATCAAATCGGAGTTAAAACAGAGATTTTATGGCTAAAATAAGATTAGTGGCAAAACTATAAATAGGTGAAAACGTATTTTGGATCTAAACCGAAGAAACTATGCTTTCCAAAGAAGAAAATGTATTCTGGATTTGCACATCGGACTGTGGGTTCTATAAACAAAAACCCGAGGGGCTCTTTAGAAAATATACAAGGACTGTGGGTTAAGATCCAATTATTTGTAAGGGCCTTTTTGCAAAAACACCAGCGAAGGGGTATGTTCTAATCCTAGCCCTTGATCATAGATTGGATGGTCAGAATCGAATCGGCCGGTTGAGAGGGGACGCCGACTGACCGACGGTGAGGTCCGACGGTGGCGCCATGGCCAAAGCGGGCAGTGCTCGTGAAACTCAGCCTACGGACCACAGATTCACGAGAAGAAAGCACCGAGAGAGAGAGAGAGAGAGAGGAGATGATGGCGAGCTCGGCTAGGTAGTTTTCCTCGGCGTGAAGCGAACGAAAGCAGCGTGGCGCACGGCAAGGCGGACGGCGTCGGCGGCGATGCTAGGGTTGCATGGTATGACATCTCGACAAAGGTGGCTGTTGCTATGGAGCTCATAATTGGAAGGCACGGGCACGGACGACCGCTAGTTAAGGCCCTTGAGCCTTGGGAGGCACGGCAAGGCGATGTGTAGCAGCAGCGGAGTCAGAGGCGGCAGCGGTAGTCATGTCTGAGGCGGTCACGCGTGGAGGAGGAAGGTGGCCTGCGGGCCAAAAGCCAAGGGAGGGAGAAAATTTCTTTTTTTTCTTTTTCTAAACCAATTTCCAACCAAATTTTGAATGCAGAATCCAATCAATTTGAAATTTGACTTCATATCACACAATTCAAAAATACTATGCAGCAGCATGAATGCATATACATGTTTGTAAACCTTATACTTGATTTTAATTTGATAAAACTTTATTATTTACTACATTGCATGCACACACATAAACATAATTAAATCAATTTACCTATTAAAAATAATGTAAATTTTAGGGTGTTACAATTCTACCCCCCTTAAAATGAATCTTGTCCTTGAGATTCGGACATTGCTTACTCAAATAACTGTGGGTATGTCTTTCTCAAATCCTCTTCTCTTTCCCAAGTAGCCTCATATTCTGTATACCGATTCCACTGAACCTTACACATCTTTATAACTTGACTCCTTGTAACTCTTTCTACTGTCTCCAAAATCTTTATCAGAAACTCCTCATAGGTAAGATCTTCCTTAATTGTAAGCTCCTCTAACGATATCTGCTCCTCAGGTACATGCAAACACTTCTTTAATTGAGACACATGGAACACATCATGTACACCTGATAAGCTCTCAGGCAATTCCAACTGATAAGCTACTTCAGCACGTCTCTCTAAAATCTTGAAAGGTCCAATATACCTCGGTGCTAACTTTCCTTTCATGTTAAACCTTCTCACACTTCTCATAGGTGACACCTTGAGGTAAACATAATCCCCTACATTGAAATCCAATTCTCTTCTCCGAGTATCAGCATAACTCTTCTATCAAGACTATGCCACCCTCAAGTTATCCCTAATCATCCTTACTTGCTCTTCTGCATCTCTTAAAACATCTGGCCCCAACACATCAGTTTCTCCCATTTGATTCCAAAACAACGGGGGTCTACACTTTCGTCCATACAAAGCTTCAAAAGGTGCCATATTGAGACTCTTCTAATAAATGTTGTTGTATGAGAACTCTGCATAAGACAAACTCTTGTCCCAACTTGTACCATACTGCAATGCACAAGCTCTCAATATGTCCTCTAAAATCTGATTAATCCTCTCAGTTTGTCCATCTGTCTGAGAATGATATGCTGTACTAAAATTCAACTTTGTTCCCATTGAACTATGTACTTGTTGCCAAAAATGAGACGTAAATTGAGTACCTCGATCAGACATAATTTTCTTGGGAACTCCATGTAGACACACTATCCTCTCTATATATAATTGGGCCAACTTTGGTCCTTTATAATGAGTCTTGACTGGTATAAAGTGAGCAACTTTAGTTAACTGATCCACTATCACCCATATTGAATCATAACCTCTCTAAGTACGTGGTAACCCAACAATAAAATCCATACCAACTTCTTCCCACTTCCACTCAGGTATCTTCATCGGTTGTAATAATCCTGCAGGTCTTTGATGTTCAGCTTTGACTCTGACATGTATCACATAGAGCAACATATTCAGCAACATCTCTCTTCAGTCCATACCACCAATACCTCTCCTTTAGATCCAAATACATCTTGGTACTTCTAGGATGAATAGAGTAAGCAGACTCATGTGCCTCACGAAGAATTTCATCACGTATAGCCTTAATCTTAGGTACACATAGTCTTTTCCCAAACCACAGAGTTCCATTATCATCCATACGGAAACCTGGTGCCTTGCCAATCACTATGTTCTCCGCTATCTCTTTCAACTTCACATCCTGTAACTGGCCCTTACGTATTTCTTGCTCCAATGTGGGTTCTATGACCAACTCTACTACATTAGTGACAAATCCCAAGTTTAGTTGCTCAAATTCAGCACATAACTCACTTGACATAGATGCTACTTGCACTTCCGTGGCGTAACTCTTCCTGCTAAGAGCATCGGCAGCAACATTCACTTTTTCAGGATGATAGTGTACCTCTAGATTATAATCTTTAATCAACTCTAACCATCGACACAACCTCAAGTTCAGATCTGTCTGGGTGAATATGTACTTCAAACTTTTGTGATTAGTGTAGATATCACTCTTATGCCTAATAAGATAGTGTCTCCATATTTTCAAAGCATGAACCGCTGCTGCTAACTCCAAATCATGAGTAGGATAGTTTAACTCATGCTTTCTCAACTGTCAGGATGCATAAGACACTACTCTTCCTTCTTGCATAAGAACACATCCGAGACCTTGACGAGATGCATCATAATAGATTGAAAAGTTCTTGTTCAAATCTGGCAAAACCAATACTAGGGCTGTAGTCAACCTCTTCTTCAATTCTTCAAAATTAGCCAGACACTTTTTAGACCACACAAACTTAGCATTTTTCTCCAACAAAGTTGTCATAGGCTTGGCAAGTTTAGAAAAACCTTCTATGAACCTCCTGTAGTATCCAACCAATCCAAAGAAACTACGAATCTCTCCCGCATTGGTTGGTGGTTTTCAATTCAACACATCTTTCACCTTGCTTGGATCTATTGCTATTCCACCATTAGAGACAACATGGCCTAAGAAAGAAACTTCCTTCAACCAAAATTTACACTTGCTGCGCTTAGCATACAACTTGTGCTCCCTGAGCTTCTGCAAGACCAACCTTAGATGTTCAGCGTGCTGTTCTTCAGTTTTGGAGAATACCAGTATATCATCAATAAATAGCACCACAAACTTATCCAAAAACTCCATAAACACCTTATTCATCAAGTACATAAAGTATGTAGGTGCATTGGTCAAGCCAAAGGACATAACTGTGTACTCATACAAACCATATCTTGTAGTAAAAATCGGAGCTAAAACAAAGAAGTTATGAATTAAACAAGATTTCCTTTAGTAAAATAATAGATTAAATCTAACCTCGATTGTTAAAAGTTGAAACATACTTAACAGTAGTATGAACATGTACATTACTTAATTACAAACCTAACGCAAGTTAAATGGATCAAATCGGAGTTAAAACGGAGATTTTATGGCTAAAATAAGATTAGTGGCAAAACTATAAATAAGTGAAAACGTATTTTGGATCTAAACCGAAGAAACTACGCTTTCCAAAGGAGAAAACATATTCTGGATTTGCACATCGGACCCGCGGGTTCTATAAACAAAAACCCGAGGGGGTCTTTAGAAAATATACAAGGACTGTGTGTTAAGATCCAATTATTTGTAAGGGCCTTTTTGCAAAAACATCAGCGAAGGGGTATGTTCTAATCCTGGCCCTTGATCTTAGATCGGACGGTCGGAATCGAATCGGGCGGATTAGAGGGGACGCAGGCTGACCGGCGGTGAGGTCCGACGGCGGCGCCATGGCCGGAGCAGGTGGCGCTCATGAAACTCAGCCTATGGACCACGGATTCACGAGAAGAAAGCACCGAGAGGGAGAGAGAGAGAGAGGAGATGATGGCAAGCTCGGCTAGGTAGTTTACCTCGGCATGAAGTGAACGAGAGCGGCGTGGCGCATGGCGAAGCGGATGGCATCGGCGACGATGCTAGGGTTGCATGGTATGGCATCTCGATGAAGGTGGCTGTGGCTCTAGACCTCGGAATTGGAAGGCCGGGCGCGGACGGCCGCTATTTAAGGCCCTTGTGCCTTGGGAGGCACGCAAGGCGATGCATAGCAGCGGCGGAGTCAGAGCTGGCGGCGGCAGTCATGTCTGAGGCGGTCACGCGTGGAGGAAGACGACGCTAATGTGTGGGGACCGGCTGTCAGCGGGAGGAAGGAGAGGAGAGCGCGGGCATGGTGCGGCGCAGGCTGTCCTATGGGCTTGCTTCGCTGCGCCAAGCAGAGGGATAGGAGGCCGCGCGGGAAAGCCAGCCAAGCTGGGCTGCTACAGAAGCGGGCCGGCGGCCAGGAATCAGAGAGAGAAAGGTGGCCAGCGGGCCAAAAGCCAAGAGAGGGAGAAAAATTCTTTTTTTCTTTTTCTAAACCAATTTCCAACCAAATTTTGAATGCAAAATCCAGTCAATTTGAAATTTGATTTCATATCACACAATTCAAAAATACTATGCAGCAGCATGAATGCATATACATGTTTGTAAACCTTATACTTTATTTTAATTTGATAAAACTTTATTATTTACTACGTTGCATGCACACACATAAACATAATTAAATCAGTTTACCTATTAAAAATAATGTAAATTTTATGGTGTTACAATGGTACACATTTGCTGTACGAAGAATGAATAGGGTCTGGGATGAGCCTAAAGACAAGTTTTGTCTTGTGTTTTTCCCCATGTCCCATATTGGCTCTCTGCCAAGGGTGATTCTCGATTTCAAGCAGCACGAGAAGGAGTCTATAGGTGCAACCTGGGCCCGGTTTTCAACGCTAATGCAAGCCGGCCGAGACTTGTCATTACCATATGGCGTGATTTTGCGTCTCTTTTGTGTGGGTCTTGACAAAGATGCTGACCTATGCCCAGACGTGACTGCCAGAGGACGGTTCACACACAAAATTATTACGGAACAAGTAGAATTTCTTGAAAACTTCATAGACAGACACACTTCTTCCATCATAAAACCAAACCCCTCCAGGCAAAAGTCATGTCGAGTGTGGGGGAATCCTCGTTAGTCGAATCCAAGCTCATACCACCCCTATGTTTAACTTATGAGCCCCCACCTGAACCATGAACACCGAAGGAACGAGTAATTCATCCTTTGGAGTTCCTAATCAAATTCAAGGATTATGGCAATACCTTGAAACTCTCATGGCATGAAAAGCACATAAAGGATGTTTCCCCTAATGTAGAACCATCAAAAGAGTGGTTGTTGGAAGTGAAACGTTCTTCTAAAGCAATTCAGATTCTTTCACCTTCCACGACCATGCCTTGTTCATTAAGGGGAACAACCATAGAAGCCCTACACAACCCCATAGTCGGGACTAGTATTATGTCAGAATTCCTAGTGAAAAACCTTTTGGGTGACATGCCGCTAGTCCCGACCAATAAACTCTTCAAAAGTCCTTTGGGACTATTTTTCGAGTGTTGTGGGATCGCTAGGCCCGTGCCAGTCATAATTGACAAAATCGAGGCTTTTATTGACTTCCATATCTATGCCATCCTTGAGTTTGATATTCTCATAGGCTACCCATTGGAAAATCTTATCCAAGAAAAACCTTCACATGGGGGGCTTGATGAGAAGTTTGGGAAAACTGCTTCTACCATTCCTATCTTTCACCCAGAAATCCCAATGGCAAAGCATAATTCCAACCATAATTCAGTCGAGGAGGTGAAGTTTATTTCCCCGCTCATTTCACATCATTGTGAAGATGAACATGCATCATCACCCTCGCTCAGACTCGAGCCATGTCCCTCTGGCCAACATGATATAACCCTCGAGAAAGAAAACTTTTTGGCCATAGACAAACTCGAAACATCAACTCTAGAGCTTGAAATGAATGATTCCACAAATGAGCATGAAAGTTCCTCTTTTGAGTTTCCCCACGTTTCATGCTCACTTTTGGCATCTCTAGAGATGATCACGCTTAGTACCGTATGCTTTCATGAAGACCACAACCATATCTCACTCTTCGTTTACAAACTCTTTAGGAGGATGGTTGTGGATGCATATGTTTATCATAAACATTGCAAATCTCGTGGAAGCACTATATATGGTACTAACCTTGTAGCTTGAGCGGTAATGCTAAATGTTTGGTGGTAAAGTTGGGAACTATACTAGCATTGATAGCTGTAGGACGAAGTTCCCAAGGTCGAACTTGTGACCATAAACAAAGTACTGTCGGGAGATATCCTGGATTATTGTGAGAAAAATATATATATTTATACAATCGTAAAAAAATTATTATTAATAATGATTATCATAATAATGAAAAAGAAGCTTTCTTGTCAATAAAAGCAAGAACATGCTATCAAGTTAGTATGCACCTTCAGGTATTCTTGTCACTAACCATTTCAGGTTGAGACAAAGAAGAACAAGGGGCATGCAATGCTAGAAAACATGAGAGCTACATCAACTAAACGTCGTTATGGAACACACTCAAGAGGTGACCCCGACACTACACACTTGACTTTTACCCAAAAGTCCAAGTGTGGGGGAGGATGGTGCGAACCTCGCCATATGTTCCATTCATACTAAAGACCATCTTGGTTAAGAAAAAAATGATGTCAGCTCTGCCTTGCTAAAAAAAGAGAAAAAAGAGAGCTAAAAAAGAGAAAAAGGGGGTATATGAAAAAATTATTATATATAAAAAAATGATGATGATAAAAAAAAGAAGAGAACAAAGAAAAGAAGAGAGAGAAGGAGCCACAAGACTAGTGCTCCTCCTCTAGACCTTTGCTGCTATCACTATAGCTCATGCTCCATACACACTAGTTGTGTGTACGGCCTAGCCATGGTGATAACCTGAGATGAACCATATACAAGCCACTGCTGCAGCAACCTCTAAGCTCCATCCACATGCTGCCAGTAAGTAAAACTCAGGTATACAAAGGTAATAATTATTCACCAACTCTCTTGCTCATGTTTATCTCCATGTGAATATAGCTCGATCATCATACTTCTTTAGTTTATAACGATTGCTCTGGTTTGGATGTATTCACTAGTAGTACATCCATAGGCTTTTTAAATTAAGCATGGTGCTTAGGTTAAAATAGCCTTCTTTAATCAAATTTCAACATGGTGTTGAATTTTGGTTAACGAACTTTGAGTTACTATCATAAACAATGGAAGTAATTTTTGATGGAGACAAACCAAGGCTAAGTATACACCGTAAAACTTTATCGTAGCCTTGCTTGAGTTATGCTAAAATAAAGTTGAGTGAACACTTAAAATAATAATAATAATAATAATAATAAATAATAATAATAAATAATAATAATAAATAATAATAATATGACTTAGGCTCCCCGGTATTTAAACCAGAAGAGCCCTTGTTTATTTTCACCTTTGTTTATTTTTGTTTGAATAAAATAGGTACAAGAATAAGCGTGGGGGAGATCTCTCGCGCATAACTAACACACACTCAAGATCTCCCCCCAACATGTTGCACAACATCAATAATCCAACATGCAGAAGGGCAGGACAGAAAGCTTCAGAGAGGATTGACTAGACCTTTGGTTTAGTCAAACCACTTCTGACTCCATTAGCTCCTTTGTCTCAAACGATGGTTTGTGCAACAATAACCTCAACTCTCCTGAATTTTGAAACTAAGAACTGAACAAATTCAAAAATGCAAAACAATGATGCTCCATCTCCATGCTATCCTTTGGTAAAATTTGCATACTTTTTATTCCTTGCTAATATTCCTATAACTTGTGGACAAGTAATTGGAATATGAGATATAGTGGGATGAAAATGAACCTTGCTATCTCATGTGAAGAACTTGGGATTTATTTTACAAAAACAAAATTCAAATAGCATTCTCCTCAATGATGTTCAAATTCCTACCAAAGCCATATCTAGTGCTTTGAGCTTAAAAACTTCATAAATATGCTACTTATTTCTGCATTGAGTTTTGTCAAGTCTTGTTGACGCCTGTTGAGAAAGTTATCATGCCCCCAAGATCAAGATCACGTACACCCACATACATAAGCTATTCCTACACTGGGAATACGCTAAGACATGCCTCCATCTACCCAAAACTCTGCTCCTACACTAGGAGTAGACAAAAAAATGTTTGTTAGGAAAATACTCCATGTTTTACAAGATAGTGATCTCTCTCAACATGTGGTTTAAGAGACATGGGCTATGCAAAAGTTTGAAAAAAGAAAAACAAACATGGACACATGAAGGTCCAAGAAAAAAATAGGGACATATGAAGGTCCCAAGGTATTGAAAAAAATGAGCACATGAAGGCTCATAAAATGAAAAAAATGATGATAGCCATGTCTCAAAATAAAAAGCTAGAGAGAGAACATACTTACAAAAGGAGTATAGTATAGATTTAGAAATGTTTTATCCACACACTTGCACTTCTTGATCTAAGGGTATGACATCTTTCTCCTTGGATCCGAGTTTTGACTCAACAAAATGTGCAGAGTAAGTATGCCTTCGTATCTTTCCCTACCCAAAGATCCACATAAGCTTTTTAGAAGTAGGAAAGAAAGAAGGCAACACTATGATATGCCTTGGTGAGGAACCAAGAAACACAAACTTGAGTGATCTGAGAGAATCATTTGAGGAGATAAGCTATGTTTACATTTTCAAAATCAAAAGAAAACCCAAGTTTCTAAACTGATTAATGTAAGGGGATTTGAATCTAGGCTGTTCCATTATTCAGTTACCCAAGATAATGTGGTAGACACTTCAAAGTTCACAAGTGCAGGTGAAGCTTGGAATAACTTGTATGCACATATCATATCATGGAGATGACCCATCTTAGTCCTTAACTTTACTCGAGGACAAGCAAAGGGCCAAATGTGAGGGAGTTGTTGGCAGTCCTTAACTCCTATTTCTAACCACCAATTCTCACATAAAATCTGCACAAATGGCCACCAAACTTAGAATTAGGGCTTATAACTAATCAATTCCACAAGTTTTGGTGATTGTTCATTTGGAGGAGGACATGTCAGGATTATATAGGAAAACAACCTAAAGTATACAAGAAATGCAACACTATAGACATCTGACATGAGCCTAAGGGGAGATGGCCCATTTACTAGCCGACTCAGGGCCCGAAGGAATGGAGAACAAGGCCAAATCCCAACCAAACCACCTTATCTTCGTAGAACACCACCATGGCCCAAGTCTAGGAGAACACCGAAGGTAGCCTAACGAAGATGGGCTAGATTGGAGAAGGCCATGGTGCGGCCGCACCACCCCACCGGCCCCGTTTGGCTCGAGACATGGTCAGTTGGTGCTTACCGCCTTGCCCAATGTCGGTATGGTGGTGTCGCCCAGGTTCACTGTACTTGGAGCTCAGTTTGGTACCTTCCATATGGGAATGAAGCATTTTCCAAATGCCCTGCCTCTTCTCTACTTATAAACGGAGGCTCCCTCCTCCTCATTTGAACAACAACACACAAGAGAAGAGCACAAGAGCAAGAGAAGAGCAACACCACTCAGTGGCTTAGGCCCTATCGACACAAAAAATGTGGCGATGTGATCAACACACAACAAGCCGGGAAGATTTGCTTGGAGTAAGCTCGGAGATTCGCTTGGCTTCAAACACAGGATTAGTCGGTTATTGACCTTCGTCGGTCAATAGCTTTCATCAGTCAACGACCTTCATCTATATTTGGTCATCATCAGACAACATCTTTCGTCAGTTATTGGCCTTCATCATCTGTCAGTGGATTTCATCTATCATTAGTTCTCAGCAGCTTTCGTCACTTATTAGCCTTCATCATTCAGCAGCCTTCGTCTGTCAGCAGCCTTTGTTATTCAGCAGCCTTCGTTAGTTGGCAGCCTTCATCATTCAGCAGCCTTTGTCTATCAGTAGCCTTCATTATTCAGTAGCCATCGTCTGTCAGCAGCCTTCATCAGTTGGCAGCCTTCATCATTCAGCAGCCTTCGTCTATCAGTAGCCTTTGTCATTCAGCAGGCTTCATCATTCAGCAGCCTTCGTCGATCAGTGACCTCCATTAGAAATCGACTTTTGACAGCCACTCAACCTTTGAACCCACAAACACTAACATGTTTTCCTCTTTTTTGCAGGTTGTATTGTTTATTCTTTTAGGTTTTTATAATATGAATCAACCAAATTTTATGTGAGCTAACCTTCACAGGAAACTGATCCTTTTATGTTCAATGTTACAAGTCACATCTATACCCATGCAGGTTCTTGAATGGCAGCCTTCGCTATCCATCCAAAACTACAACCCTCTCATTCAAGGGCATTATTTCTTATATGCAGAGCTTATCTTTTGTTCAAGCATAACCATTATTTTTGTAGGGTGCATGATATGTTTACCCCTTTAATATTTTCATACAAATGCATTCACTTGCATCATCACATACAAACATGCATTACACAAATGCATTCTTCTGTGGTAACCCAACAAAGACTTGTCCGCAATCAGGCATCGGGGCCGTCACTCTCAAAAGCTTCAAAAAGCTTGAGAGACTCTCAAAAGCTTCTCCCAAAAAGTCCTGTCTATAATCAGGTATCGGGACCTTCGCTCTTTCAAAAGCTTCAAAAAAAAACTTCACCCCATATGCATACTATATGAAATGACTAACCATATTTTGCAGCAAGTAGAAAACCAGTGTCTTTCTGAGCATCAAAAAACATGCCAGCAAGTTGATATTCGACAAAGTTACGACGCTTAACCTAAGTCCCTGAAAAATGCACCCTATCAACTCAGGCGCATTTTCATGCGACTTCTACAGCCTTCAACATGCAGTGTCGACATCTACATTGGCTTCGCCCTCGCCTTCGCCAAGCTCTTCAGCATGAGGGGCTTCACCACCATCATAGCTGACTTCACCAACATTGCATCTGCCACAACACTTTTATTTGCAGGAGGGCCTTCGACAAAACCATGACGGCTTGCCTCCGCCAACACATCGGCACAAGGGGGGTTCACTGACACCTTCGGCGTCTACACCAACATCGCCTTCGCCAAACACCTTTTGTAGGAGGGCCTTCGCAAACATCGTCAATGAACCTCTATGACCAGCCTCCACCAACACTTTTGCAAAAGGGCTTCGCCATCATCTTCACCCACTACAAACGGCTCGAGAGCCTCCATCGACACCTTCGACATCAACACCTATGATGACTTGCCTCTGTCACCAAACTCAAGGGGCTACATCAACTCCTTTGGCACTAAGGTCTTCTACACCTTCTTCACCCACTCTGGCTCGAGGGGCTCACCGACAACTTCGGTCTAGATATCTACTTCCACTATTATGACTACGTCAACTACACCAAGCATGGCTAAGGATTTGATCATGAGCGCTAGACAAGAGGGGCTAGGGGAGTGCACCGGAGGACCAGCCACCCGGAGCGTGAAGTCTTGCTTGGCGCTCTTGAGCGAAGATTTGAAGGCCTCAGAGATGAAGACCTCCACTCCATGGAGACCGGGAGATGAAGACCTATGTGCCAAGAGGATTTGGAGATGAAGTCCTCCATGCCAAGAAGACCCAGAGATGAAGACCTCCACACCAAGGAGACCCAGAGATGAAGACCTCTACGCCAAGAAGACCTAGAGACAAAGGCTCACGCATCAAGAAGGCCTTGGAGACATACCTACACGCTGAGAAGCTACCGGAGGCAAAGGCAATAGTGACGAAGACCTGCGCATCAAGAAGGTCCTAGAGATGAAGACCTGAGCACTGAGTGAAGCCAATGAACCATGTTACAGAAGCAGCAGAAAGAGCCAAGGGCCAAAGATAACAAAATCTAGAAGATCTAGGTACTTGGGGTTAAAAGCCTCGGGAATTAGAGCATGTATAGGTTAGAGTCGTGCACGTGCTCTTTTCTCCATACCCTTTTTTCACACAGGGTTTTTGGGATGGAGTTTTTAGCGAGGAGTGCACATACAGGTTGTGAAGGGTGATCCTCGCAACCAAGGTTTGAGTTGTATTATGCCTCTTCTTGTATGAACATCTACTAGGTCATGTAGTACCAGCCATAACCTAGTAGCTGAGGGGCTACTGTTGGGGGAGACCATATGGAATATGGGCCAACTCCCCCTTGAAGAGGCCCAATAGAATTTAGTGTAGTAGCTTGAGATGATAATAACAAAGTTGTAGCTAACATAATAATCATTCTAAAAAGTTAAGAACCACATTTGTTGAATGGATAGAACTCTAGATATGCATCTCTGAAGTTCATATCTGTTTTCTGTCCATTGTTTGTATAGACCTGCTTCTTGGCGTATTTTGACTTGGTTAGCTTTAGAATCAGCTCTGAGTGTAAATAAAAGAGTTGTAGATAATTTCATTAGCTTTCCAGAAAGTCTAGGATCACCTTTATTGGTTGTCAGGATCTCTATTTATGACAGAAACAAGTGAGTGCTGTGCCGCTGTCCAGAAACTGCATGTGTAGGTTGATTGCTGTAGCTTACTTTGGTTGGTTAAACATGTTAAGTTGACATTGATTGATGACTCCTTGCCATGGCTACACTCAAGTAATTTGGGTGCCATGCTTGATGTGCTTGCCATCTCCTATGTTATGATTGAGTGATGATTAAGTTAAATAACTCTAGGTGCCTATGTCTCTGCATAATCTTGTGTTTGTCTTGAATGCTCTTATGTGATGCATCTCATATTACCCTTCTTATCATTCATGCACTTGCATTTTGCATCTCATCTACGTACGCTAGATGCACCATGTGAAGGACGTGATGTTGGAGCCGAACCCGAAGACGGTGTATGGTGGACCTATCCCGAAGATGGAAGGACTAAGCAAGTGCTAGGACCAGAGATGTCACCAAGACGGTGCAAGCTAACTAAACTCACTTTGTGTCGGATTCCAGGCAAGCCCCACAACATTCTAAGTCTCCTACCCTCTCTTTTATAAATGCACATGAGTATAACTTTTATATGATGCATTAGGTGATAGGAGTTGGATGAAATCGTTGGTGCATATTCCCTACCTTGTCCAATATATGTCAATACCTATACTCTTACTAGATGAATAGGCTGATCTATGCTTAGCCCTGCTTAGACCAGTAGAAGTCAGGTGATTTCCTGCCACCTACGAGATATAGGTGGATACTTGAGCACGGTTGGCTATATTTGCTATCGTGGAAAATAACCATGTGATGATGAATAAATGGAGGCCGGGCGGAATCTTATATGTTGGTGGTGTGATGACTTATAGTGATTCCGTCTGTGTCGATTAAGGACTAGATCGTTGAAGGCCCTTTTGTCATGTTGAACACATGCCTCTCACTTAGCTAGCTAGATAAGTCGTTCCGACTGTGAAGTCGAGTAGCTCAACTCAGGCCGGGGACTCGCCTAGTTAAAGTGCACACATTGGAGGTAGTAAGGTTGTGCGCGGGGCCAGATGTGAGGCCAAGGGCAGGGTAGTCTTGATCGACCTGGCATTCTGGCAGTGTCCCTGAGGGTGTGGCACTGGACAAACCCATGAAATGTGTACCTGAGTTGTACCGAAGGTGACCTAAGGCTGCCTTCATGAGGTATGCTTGGGTTTGTGTTAGGAATAACTGCCCAGCTGGTTGCAATCGATTTGATTTGCCGTCTCTCCTGGATAGTGAGAACTTGAAAGAGCTTCTTTACTCATAGTAATGGATGGAACATGATGGTTATGATGATGATATGATAAACCAGATATGGTTACTATTGTGATGCTTATTAATTATGTGATTGCTCTAGAATAGGTGCAAAGTTAGTCATGATAAGCTTCACTGAACTTGATGCTAAAACTTGACTAAAAGATTGAAAGTAAGGACTCATGATAGTAATGCCCTTTTTGCAAAGTTATGCTATCCAACCAGCTCCACTAAATAAGCCTTGCATATCCTTGAGAGTCTTTTTATTTCTCTCCTATCGGTTAAGTCTAGCTGAGTACATTCGAGTACTCAGGGTTTATCCCACCATGTTGCAGGTGAAGTTCTTGGCCTGCTGAAGATGGTGGCTAACTGCCGGTGGGCTCGGTGACTCTGTATAGTGTTCTCATCTATATGCTTTTGTCAGAGGATGTCACTCATGCTAGCAATGTATTTGGAACTTATATTATTGTAATCATTTGAAAACTATGTTGTTTTCACTAATCGGTTTTGAAACCCAAAATTGTAGTATTATTTGTGAACCCATTTGTAATATTATTTCCGCTACAACTCTGTGTATGTGATGTGTATTTGCTTAATTATGCGATCTTGGTTGTGAAGTTGATTTACCGAGGTCCTTCGTGACACTCGGCGGACTACCGGGTTTATATGAGTGAAAGTATGTGCGTGTCAATGTGTTAAACGGGGACAGTAGTACTTGAACTTGTATAAATTGGGCGGTTCTCTCTGTTGGATTGTTTCTCAGGGTACCATCAGATATGGCTGAACAAGGAAGATGAAGAAACAACAAGCTTCACGACCCCCTTTGGCACATATTGCTTTGTCAGGATGACCAAAGGCTTCAAGAACGTAGGCTCAACCTTCGCAAGAATGACCAAAGTAGTCCTCGGGCCTCAATTGCAAAAAAATATCATAGCATATGTCGATGACATTGTGGTCATGAGTAAGAAAGAAGAAGACCATATTGTAGACCTCAAAGAGACCTTTGGGAATCTCAGAGCTACAGGCTTAAAACTCAACCCAAAAAAGTGCATCTTCGGAGTAAGCAGAGGGATGATGCTGGGGTACATAATTGGGCTCGAAGGCATACACGCAAACCCAGATAAAACAAAGGCCATACTTGCAATGATGGAACCATCAACCAAAAAAGAAGTCTAGAAGCTTACAGGCAGAATAGCTGCCCTAAATAGATTCATCTCAAAGTCTACAGAACGCAGTCTACTATTTTTCAGAGCACTAAGAAGCACAAACAAATTGAAATGGGGAGAAGAGCAGTTGAAGGCCTTCTAGCAACTTAAGAACTACTTGGCCAATAATGTCATGGTCACTGTACCAAGTTCGGACGCACCTCTGTTACTATATGTGGCAGCATCAGATCACGCGGTGAGTGGAGTCTTGGTTTAGGAGAAACAAAGTGACTCGAAGGTCATCCAACAACCCGTCTACTACATATCAGAGGCATTGGCTAGGGCGAAGCTAAACTACTCAGAGATTGAGAAAATAGCCTATGCTGTTCTAATATTGTCAAGAAAATTGAAGACCTACTTCCAGGCACATGAAATTATGGTCCCATTGGCTCAACTGCTTGGTGACATATTCAGCAACAAAGAAGCCTCTGGAAGAATTGGGAAATGGGCAACAGAGCTTTCTCAGTTTAGCATAAACTATGTTGCAAGAACAACAATAAAATCTCAATCACCAGCAGATTTCATGGTAGATTGGACACCTTCGCCATAGTCAAATTCACAATCGCCAGCCCAAGTGTGGACACTTTACACAAATGGGGCTTGGGGCCACCTAGGAGCTAGAGCCTCCGCTATATTGATATCACCATTTGGTACCCTATCCAAGTATGCAGCTAGGTTGACATTCAAAACAACAAACAACATAGCCGAGTAGGAAGGCCTCATTCTAGGACTTAACAAAGCCAAGGCACTAGGTGCACAGACAATACTAGTGAAGATAGACTCTCAAGTAGTAGTAGGACAAGTAGAGAAGAATACATAGTACAGGAGCCCGAATTGGTCAAGTACCTGGCAACCGTGACAGCCATAGAACGTAGGTTCCATGGGTTCACACTCAAGCATATACCAAGAGTAGAAAATTCAGAGGCAGATGAGCTAGCGAAGGCTGCAGTAAACAACTTGCCAATGCCAGAAGGAACCTTTTTCCAGGAACTAGAAGCGCCAGCAACAACAGTAACATCAAAGGCGTTCAAAGAAATCCTAATCACCGAAACTGAAGATTGGAGGCAATTAGTCATTGACCAAATCAGTGGCACCTACCAAGAAGAAGGAGAATCTAGCACTTCGAGAATGGAGGCTAGAGCAAGAAGTTACACACTAGTGGATGGGACCCTGTACAAGAAAGGTGTAGTGCAGCCACTACTCAAGTGCATAACACAGAGCGAAGGCAAGGTGCTTCTGCAAGAGATACATTCAGGAATGTGTGATCACACATAGGCCCAAGAGCATTGTCAGTGAAGGCCATTAGACAAGGGTTCTACTGGCCCACGCACATCAAGGATGCAGAAGACATTGTCAAGACATATAAAGCATGCCAGAACACTTCACCTCATCAACCAAGGCCTTCGGCAGCAACGCAACTTATACCACTCACTTGGCCACTACAAAGATGGGGCATGGATCTTGTAGGCCCTCTGCCACCTTCGCAAGGGGGAACAAATTTGTAGTTGTGGCAATCAAATACTTCACAAGATGGATTGAAGCCAAACCCCTAGCAACCATCACTTCAGAGTCAATGAAGAAGTTCTTTTGTAGAACATAATCTATAGATTTGGAGTACCAAGGATTCTAACAGTGGACAATGGCAAGCTATTTGACTCGGACAATTTTAGAGAGTTCTACAAAAACATTGGGACAACACTAGCCTTCGCATCCGTTTACCACCCAGAATCAAATGGCGCTGTAGAAAGAGCAAATAGGGTGGTCTTCTCAGCCATTTCCAAAACATTGTTCAGCCTTCACAAGGGCAAATGGGTTGAAGAATTGCCTAGAGTTGTCTAGTCGCACAATACCACAGTATCCAGAGCAATGGGTTTTACCCCTTTCAAGCTGCTATATGGGGAAGAAGCAATGCTCCCCGAGGAAGCCAAGCATCAAAGCATTCGAGTACTAAAGCACACACTAGCTTCAGATGAAGCATGCTCCAAGGAAACCATTAAATAAACAAGGCCAGAAGTAGTGCAAAACATCAATAAGTATCAACAACAAACCAAGAAATGGAGAGACAAATGAGTAGTCAGAAAAGATATAAAGCACGGAGATCTAGTCCTAAGGAGAAGACTGAACGCAGCCAATGTGGGCAAGCTACATCCAAAGTGGGAAGGGCCATACACGGCGAAGGCCGCAGGAAGACCAGGCTCTTTTACTTAACAGACACCGAGGGGATAACAACTACCCACACAAGGAACATCAACAATCTGAAAAGGTTTTACATATGATTGTAACGGCGGTCTTCGCAACAGTATAAGCAAAGGTCACCTCATTTCTTTTCCTTACATTTTCAAACAAGCAAAGGGCATGTACTCTTTTCCTCATAGAGGGGTACTCCAAGCGGAGGTTGAAACAACCCTGATTTCCGCGAAGGGAAATTCACAGAGTCGAAGTGTAATAAGACCGTGGTGGATCATATTACCCAAATTCCAGTCGAATATCACATCCATACAACGATAATATCATAGTACAAATAGTGCGGAATACATAAATTATTACATCGCCGCATTGGCGGAATCAAAAGTAACATTCAGAACAGCTTGAAGATAGGATCGCCAAACTCGAGCGTAGGAACGAACCCCTCAACCGTCAAACTCCTCGGAGCTATACTCCTCAGCAGAACCTGTGTGCCAAAATTTATCAGTACGATTTGTACTGGCCACTCCCAACCCTATGAGCATTGCTTTGTGGAAATTGGATGCAAATTGGATGTAATCAAGAGGAACCTATAAGGCTGGGGTTTCCTATGCATTAGTAAATCAAGTATATAATAATAGTTGGTCAAGTTTTAACTGCATTCACACACCCATTCCACCCCATTCCCATTCCAGAGCCAGGTTTCGATCCTGGGATCGATAAACCACAATCTCCACTCCATCACCATACCACAGGCATACCATCGCTCAGTCGACAGGCCAACTCCCTCTTGGCACTGTCTCAAGGCCCGTAGCCCCTGGCTATGTCTGAACACTCACTCCCAGGGGAGAAAAGAAGGACTCATCTCTCTATCTAGTTTAAGCGAAACCCAGGAAAGGTCCATTGCCGACAAGTCGGCTTATGTATCGATCGATCAACCATACACTCTGCAGAGGTTTTACATAACCACAAGATCCACCTTCCTCGCTGACCGTCATCAACTGGGCTGATTCTGGCCGCTTGCTAGCCTAGGATAATGCCACTCTACCATTCAGCCCTGGTACACCCCAAGTCCAGTCTAGGGTGGCTAAAACTGTGAGTCATGAGCCAGGTCCACAAGGTCTCCATGAAGTCTCGGAAGGGTGTGGGGGGAATCCTCCATGCCCCGTACCTCCTTACACTGTCCGCTATCAACCTAGCGGTAGTGGCAATATCCTACCAAGTAGTCCGGCCGTCCCACACCATATAGGGCGAGTGGTACGTAAGGCTTTTCGGTGAATCTAAGTACTAGTAAGTCCTTAGGGATGACCAAGCCAGAATGTCACCATCAGGGTTTCCATTTACCGTGCCACCACAGCACCTCCACCCTAGGCTCCTCCCATCACAGGTTCACACCCAGGGCCACCTCATATACCATTTACCCACCACAGGTATCCAATCCAGGGGTGCCCAGGTAGCACCCCACGGCAAGACTTGCCCCAGGCTCGTCGTATACTCCAACTTGGTCGACACAACCCTCACCCTCCACGCACCCAAGTCACACATGCAGCACTCTCCCCATGGTCCAGATAACACCAGTTTCCACCACGCATCAATGTAGTGCAAGCGTAGTAGAAGTAATAAGCGATGAAATGTAATAGCAAGCGTGTGACTAGCCTATTAGCAGGGTGAGCAGGGGTAAGGTTGCGTCAAGGTAAAGGCCATCAAGAAGACATTCTACCATGCAAGTCCTACCATAATGTGATCATGACAATAAAGTAAGCACTAGCATTTCTATATTAGCCATGCGTAATAGGTGCTACGATATTGGGTGGGATGTGGCACCTTCAGTGTAGTCGTCTCCGTACTCCTCACGGTACTCTCGGTCCTCGTCCATCCGGTTCCCTTCTGAGTCTGCAAACGACCGCATTATAGTCGCGTTAGCGACGTCTATAGAATAGCACAAAGAAGCAATGAAAATTCAAAAGAACCAAATGCACTCAAGCATGGGTCCATTGCGTAGAGCTCGATTTTAGATGAATTTTGGTCCTGGTTTCGTATTTTTCCGAGGTCGTATGAATTAGTTATGAATTTCCGAAGATTTAATCCATTTCTGAAAATGGGAAAGGGCTGAATTAATCCTGGGCTGACACGTGTCATGCTGGGGTTGGTCCACGTGGCTTGCTGACGTCAGCATGACGTCACCTCGGCCGAGCTGCTACTGACAAGTGGGTCCCGCGTGACGTCAGCACGACGTCAGTATGATGTCAGCATCTGACGTGTGGGTCCAGTGTGTCTGTGCCACTGACATGTGGGACCAGGTCAACAGTCATGGTTGACCAGTCAACGGTAAATACGGGCCGGGTCTCAAACTGGCCTAGACAGGGCTGGATTTGGGCTGGTCTGGGCCGGGCTGACCCGGACACGTGGCGTGCTGTGGCGCTGCCACGTCACGGCCTTGGGCCTCCACTGGGCTGTGGTCGTCGGCTGTGGGCGTGAGCGTGGCTCACGGTGGACCAAGAGGCGCTGGTCCATGGACCTAAGGTAGGGTCCCTAGTGGACCAAGTCCACCGTTATTTTCCTCGGCTCGGCTCTTGTGCACTGGGTGCAAGGCTGCGCTGCTCAACTCGCCCCTCCTCTGTTTCTTCCACGACGCGCTCCCGCCGGCGATGTACTCATCGGCGAGCTTCCGCAGCGGTGCTAGCGCCTAATTGGCATGGGAAAAAGCACCGTCAGGCTTTGGCGACTGCGATGGTGGTGTCAGGGCGACGGCTAAGACTCCGTAGGTCACTGGCCACGGTGAACGGTGGCTCGAGCACAACCGGCGTGCGAGGGTGGCACGGGTGCAGCGGCATAGGCTGGGTCTATGGTGCGTGTGAGCGTCATAGTGCTCCAGCGAGCATGTTGGGCAGGTCGAGGGGTCCTCCAGGGCCTATGGTGGCCTTGGCCACGGCGGTGGCCTTCCGAGCACGACGGCGGCGTCGGTGTGGGGGCTACGGCCACGGTGAAGTATCTTGGTGGGGTGCGTAGGCTCCTATGGACCTGTGGGGATGCGGCGAGGATGTCTAGTTCTCAAGGCGGGGTTTCGGGTTTCTAGGTGGCCGGTAGGGGCTTCCCGGCGGCCACGACGACATGGTGACGACGGCGAGGCGCACGGGTGCACTACGGGGCTCCAGCGGGGTGGTCACAGCGTGCGCGTGAGTTATCCGTGACTCCAGCGAACATGATGGGTGAGATGAGGAGACGCCAGGCGCTCCCAGCGGACCTGGCCATGGTGGTCTGGTGCTCGGGCCGGTGGTGGTGGTGCTCTGGCCGGTGGTCTGGTGCTCCGGCCGCTGGTCTGGTGCTCTGGTCGGTGGTCTGGTGCTCTGGCCAGTGGTTTGGTGCTTTGGCAGTGGTCCGGTGCCCCGCCGGTGGTCTGGTGCTCGCCGGTGGTGGTGCGTGCTCGCCGGTGGTCCGGTGCTTTGGTCGCTGGTCTGTGCTCGGTCGGTGGTGCACGGTGCTCGGCGGTGGTGGCCACGCCACGACGGTGGCGTTGCGAGCGCGATGAGTGAGTGCTCTTCCTTGGCATCCGTGGGGCTTGGAGGGGTCTACAACGTCCAAGGGCTTGGAGGTGGTCGCGGTGTGCGCGTGAGTGTGCTGTGCATGTGTACCCGGTGGGCTGTGAGATGGTTTTAGCCTCACGCGGCCACGATGTGGAGCGCCATGGCCGACACACTGTAAGGTCCGGTGGTGAGCGTGGAGAGGCGGAAGGCTCACCGTGAGGTGTTGAGGGTGAGAGGATAGCGGTGCAAAGTGAAGAGTCGAGGCCGTGTAGCTCCTAAGTCGTGCCGTGCGTGCGGTGTCGTCCGCGCCTCCGGCTCGGTGATCTCCCGGTCTTCCTCCCAGCAATGCTCCTCCAGATTTCCTTTTTCCCCCTTCTTCCTCTCCTCCCTCTCTCTCTCTTGGTTAGGGTGTGTTGTGGGACGGCCACAAGGTGGTGGCAAGGGGCATGAGAGTGCTAGGGCAACCGAGGGCCGTGGCTTTATAGCCGAGCCCGAGCTCCAATGGTGGACGGCGATCGAGCGGTGGAGGTGTGATCAGTGGCATCCAACGGCTCACGTCTTGGTGGCGAGGGCGCTGGCGCGCAAGGGTTGCGTGGGTGTGGCGCCAAGGAGATAGGGCCATGCCTCGGCGTGACTCTCGGCCCGCCCCGCCACCACTGTCGGGCGCCCGGTCACAGAGGCGGTTGAGGCGTGGGTGAGGAAGACGACATCAGAGACAAAAGGTAAAAGGGGTGACATGCTGGGTCCAATGGGCAGGCAATGGCTGTGGGTGAAGAAGAAGGCGCGTGGGTGAGCAACAACGTCGGGCCATGAGTGGGTTATTGGCTTGGGCCGAGCGGACGGTCATGAGGCCCACTTCTTCTTTTCCTTTTTCTGCTTTTTCATTTCTTTTCCATTGTTTGATTCAAATTTGGTTTAGAATTTGAATTCAAAACCTGAGGTAGCTTATTCATTGGAGTTTAGAGAATTTTGTTTAATAATATCTTTATGGTTTATTATTTTATTGGAGTTGTTTAGCAAATCATAACTCAAATGGAAATCCTAATCACATTTTGAATTAACAAGGTATGCAACATTATATTTGTTAGAAATTGATAAACACAGTTATCTAATGACATGCCATGCTTATATGTTGACTGGGGTTGGGTTAGACTTAATGCATCTCTTAGGTTGGGTTTCTATGCATGACACTCATCATCACATGGGATTCTTGAGGAAAAAATTTTGTAGTTGGTATTTTTGGTGTATGGATTTTTGGGTTGTTACAGTCCTACCCCCTTAACAGAATCTCGTTCCTGAGATTAAAGTGTAACGTACTCTTCGAAGAGGTAAGGATATTGTAGCCAGAGGTCAGACTCTTTCTCCCATGTTGCTTCTCTCTCTATGTGATTACTCCATTGGATCTTGCACATAGGAATAGTCTTGCTTCGGGTCTCTTTGGTATCTCTGCCCAGAATTCTGATAGGATGTTCTCTATACTCAAGTGTATCTTGAATGTCAAGTGTATCAGTTGGAACTACTTCATTGGGCACTCTTATACACTTGCGTAGCTGAGAGACATGGAATACGGGATGTACACCCACCAATTCCTCAGGTAGCTCAAGTTTATAGGCGAGCTTCCCAATCCTCTTGCAAATCTTGTATGGGCCAACAAATCTAGGGGCTAGCTTGCCTTTCACATGGAATCTGACAGTCCCACATAGCGGGGATACCTTGAGATAGACGAAGTCTCCCACATTGAACTCAAGTTCTCTTCTCCTTTTGTCGTCATAGCTCTTGTATCGACTTTGAGCGATTCTCAAATTCTCCTTTACTTGAGCAACTCCTTCTGCATCTTGAATCTTAGTGGAATCAAAGAACAATCTTTCACCCGGTTGAGACCACATCAAAGGTGTCTTGCAAGGTCTGCCATACAGAGCTTCAAACTACGACATCTTGATACTGGCTTGGTAGCTGTTGTTGTAAGAGAACTCTGCATAGGGTAAGCATTTCTCCCAATCAGAGCCATAATTTAGTACACTAGCGCGAAGCATGTCTTCTAAAATCTGGTTTACTCGTTCTGTCTGTCCATCTGTCTATGGGTGGTAAGCGGTACTGAAATCAAGTTTGGTTCCAATGGACTTGTGCAGGGCTTCCCAGAATCGGGACACAAACTGAGGACCACGATCGGATACAATACTAGAGGGAGCTCCATGCAGTATGAGAATATGCTCAATATATAGATCTGCTAATTTTTCTGCATTGGTCTTGGTCTTCACTGGTACAAAGTGAGCAATCTTGGTCAAACGATCAACAATCACCCAGATGGAATCATTGCCTTTCTGTGAACGGGGCAATCCAATTATGAAATCCATGGATATGTTCTCCCATTTCCACTCGGGAACGTCAAGAGGCTTTAACAATCCTGCATGCCTTTGATGTTCAGCCGTGACTCTATTACAGGTGTCACATCGTGCCACATGTCCTGCAATGTCTGTCTTCATACCTTTCCACCAAAAGTGTTTCTTCAAGTCTTGATACATCTTTGAACCTCCAGGATGATTACAGTACTTAGAATCATGAGCTTCTGACAGAATTTCCTCTCGTAGGGTTGGATCAGAAGGTACACAGATTCTATCCTTGAACCAGATGGTTCCTTGTTCATCTTCGTGGTGGTTGGTCTTGTAACCTAGTTTCATCAAACCACGGAGATATTCGATCTCTTCACAATTTTTCTGAGCTTGACGGATGCGATCTGTGAGATCATACTGTATGCGAAGCTCATTCAGCAAGCCATGCGGAAGTATCTCAAGTTGGAAATCATCAATCTCTCCCTTGAGCTCAGGTGGTACGGATTCAGTGATCAAAGTGTGACAGTAACTCTTACGGCTGAGGGCATCTGCGACTACATTAGCTTTTCCCGGATGATAGTGAATTTCCAGGTCGTAGTCCTTGATCAACTCTAGCCATCGGCGTTGCCTCATATTCAGATCTTCTTGAGTGAAAAAGTACTTCAAGCTCTTTGTGATCGGTGTAGATATCACACTTGTTGCCTATCAAGTAGTGCCTCCAGATCTTTAAAGCATGCACAACTGCTGCTAACTCAAGATCATGAGTAGGGTAACGGTTCTCGTGTTCTTTCAACTATCGAGAAGCATAAGCTATCACTCTTCCATCTTGCATCAATACACAACCAAGCCCTTGACGGGATGCATCACAATAGACCACGAAATCCTTGCTGATATCAGGCAATGCCAACACAGGGGTTGTGGTAAGCTTCCGTTTCAATTCCTGGAAGCCTTGTTTGCACTCGGGCGTCCATTCAAACTCCTTAGTCTTCTTTAGAAGGTTGGTCATCGGACGAGCTATCTTGGAGAAGTTTTCGATGAATCGGCGGTAATATCCAGCCAATCCCAAGAAACTTCTGACTTCAGTCACATTACGGGGTTGATCCCATTCTTTCATAGCTTCAATCTTAGCTAGGTCAACTGCAACTCCTTCAGCTGATAGTACATGGCCTAGAAAGGCAACTTCCTATAACCAAAACTCACATTTGCTAAACTTTGCCTAGAGCTGATGTTGGGCTAGTTTCCCAAGTATAGTTCTCAGATGATGTTCGTGTTCTTCAGCGGTAGGTGAATAGACAAGGATGTCATCAATGAATACTACCACGAACTTATCCAGATCATCCATGAAAACCTTATTCATCATGTTCATGAAGTATGCGGGAGCATTCGTGAGTCCAAAGGATACCACAGTGAACTCAAACTACCCATACCTAGTCACGAAGGCTGTCTTTGGGATGTCACTCTCTCGAATCTTCATCTAATGATAACCAGATCTGAGATCAATCTTGGAGAAATACTTGGCACCTCTAAGCTGATCAAGCAAATCATCAATCCTTTGGTGGGGGTACTTGTTCTTGATGGTGATGCGTTCAAGTTCCGGTAATCAATGCACATTCTCATTGAGCCATCCTTCTTTTTAACAAAGCAGAGCGTGGGATCCCTGTGGTGAAGCACTGGTCCGATATATCCCTTCGAGATGAGCTCATCAAGTCGCTTTCTTGAGCTTGGCCAGTTCATCAACTAACATGCGATAGGGTCTCTTGGCAATGGGTCCTGTTCCCGGTAAAAGATCAATGATGAACTCTACATCACGTCCGGTGGCATACGGTAATTCTTTAGGGAATACATCGGGATAGTCTCCTCCACACAGGCACATCATGAACTGTCTTTTCCTCTTCTTGTGATTCTGATCTTGCTTTAAGGGCACATAGGATAGAGGTGGACTTTCCAGACTGGGGTTCACATCTAATAATTTGGCCTGATGGATGGGTCACTTGGACATATCTAGGTGAACATGATATGATACCTCGGTGAATGGTTAGCCAATCCATGCCTAAGATGACATCTAGGTTTGTGGAAGGTAACAGGGTTAGGTCGGCTTTAAAGGTAAGACCCTCAATGGTAAGACTCACTCCCTTACAGATGTGGGTGCATTTTAGGTCTCCTAAAGGTGAGCTGGTGATGATAGGCTTTTCACGTGGGGTTACAAGAAGATCATGCTCTCGTGCAAACTTGGATGATATGTATGAACAAGTTGCTCCAGAATCAAATAGAACTGATGCAGTATTGTCATTAACTAAAAACATACCGTACACAACGTCAGGGGCAGTCTGTGCTTCCTCAGCGTCCAAATGGTTGAGACGTCCACGAGTAGCAGATCCCTTGAACTGAGACTTTTGAGCAGCTGAGTTCTGAGGACATTCAGCGGCTTTGTGACCCGGCTGGCCACAAGCGAAGCAGGTGAAAGGCGCACCGCCTGTAGGGGTTGGCGCGGGTGCCTTCCAGTTTCCAGTGCTTGGTGCGGAGCGGTTCTGTGCTGGGTGTTCATTCACAGAGCGGGAACGGTTGAAACGATCCTGAGTGTTGCGGTCCTGAGCATAATGGTCCCTGGTGTAATGATCCTGAACAGGGTGGGAGTATTTGGCGGTGTAGCCTCCACTTCCCTTACTCGATCTAGGGTTGTCATCCCTGTTGTGGTGTGAGCGTTCCCTGGTTGGTGCATCTCTGCGGAACCTCTTGCGATCACGGCCACGGAAGGACTCCTCAGGCTTACGCTTTCTCTCCCTGTACTCTTCTCCAGCTTCAGCATGGTCTTTCTCAATCTGGATGCAGCGATCCACTAGAGCACGCAGTGTGTTACTCTCAATACCGCCAAACTTCAGCTTGATGTGCGGGTTAAGTCCCTTGCGGTAATAGTACAACTTCTCCTTCTCAGAGTTCACAACATAGGATGGTGCATAGCGTAGAAGGTTGGTGAAACGAGTAGTGTACTCAGTCACCTTGTCCTTTCCCATCTTGATGTTGCGGAACTCCTCGTCTTTGGCCTCCATGATACCCTTGGGAATGTGATACTCAGTGAATGCTTCGGCAAACTCATCCCACGAGATATTGGCAGGATCCTCATGGGAATCACTAAAACTGTCCCACCAAGTGCGTGCTGCACCTATGAGCTGGTGTGCGGCAGCTCCTACACACTCATCGTCGGTGAAAGTGGTGAGGTCAAGCTTCTTCTCCACCTCCTTGAGCCAGTCATCGGCTACAAGCGGGTCAGGATCGGTGCCATCATAGGTAGGTGGCCTTAGCTTCAGAAATCCTTCCAGCTTCCTTTGGAAGTCATTCTGCTGACCTCCTTGGCGACGGTTTGCTCCTTCAACAAGGGCTGCAAGAAGCTGGGTCTGCTGCGCCATCACTTCAGCCAGGTTTGGTGGTGGTGGTGGCGGAATGTTCTCCTCAATAGGCGGCGGGGTATTCTCCAGGTTGAAGGGTATCCCTCTGCGTCCACGGCCATGGCCACGGCCACGGCCACGACCACGCCATGGTTGTTGGCACCACGGCCCCCATTTGGTTTAGCTGGTTTAGGGGTGGGTGCACGCCCACGGTTCATTAGGCGATTTGATCGGCGGTTCGGCATCTGCAACACGGATCATAGGAGTTTTAGTGCTTGTGCCATAAGTGCTTATAGTTCAATATAATTACATGATTTGATGATTTAAGAAAAATATTTATACTATCCAACACTCATTACAAAGAAGCAATAAGATCCATAAGATGCAATAAGATCCAAAACATTCATTACATGGGTTTTATTACATAGCATCATCTCCAGTAGCTACACTTGAAGACGTGTGAGAATCGTACTACGCATAGTGTGTCATAATACATCTCATAAGGGTACATCATGGGGTACAACTCATGGAAGTTACTGACATATCTTATGACCACGCAGGGTCATCTACTCTAACTCGTACACCGCAGCTGGGATACGACTGTTCTCGATCTCGATCTCCTCGTCAGACTTGTGAAGTCGGGACACGTACTTCAAGGCCTCAGCGAACTCCTTAGTAGGCTTGGCTCCAGGTAGAGTAGGGCAGGTGTCTAGTTTGAGGCGAGTCGGTGCTAACTCAAACTCCTCTATCCTCGGCTTCATCTTGCTGTGAATCTCCTTGGGTAGCTGATCCCACATTCCCTTCATCTCCCTGAGGCGCTTCTTGTCAGACTTCTGCCAAGCCTGCCAAGTCCTCTCACACTTGTCCTGTAGGTACTCGGTCTGCCTGAGTGCCTCGATCAGGTGACCCTGGTTGCGAACGACCTTCTTCCTGAACTCCTCTAGCTCCTAGGTCAAGGTCTTGTTCTGAGATTGGATTTTCAGCATATCAATCCCCTTGGACCTCTCTCTGTCTCCTCTGCGGTTGAACTCAGCCTTCTTGTCGTCCAACTGCCTTGAGCAGACTAGCTCGCTCCTGTGCTCCCTGCGAGTCTCGCTCCTGGTACTCCCACAGAAGGGCCCGGTCCTAACGTCTCTTCTGCTCAAGCTGGGTCACGTACCTGTCCTGCTCTAGTAGGTGGATAGCCGAGACACGAAGGCATCTGTCCTCCTCTGCAAGGATGACTCTGCCGGCTGCAAAACTCTGCTCGCTAGGGGTAAGGCTGAGGTCGAGGGCCTAGGGAAGGAGACGGAACTCTATCGTCTTCAGGTGCTCGTAGTGGTCCCTCATCACTCTACGAAGTGCCTTGTGTGAGACAGCTCGTAGTCCCTCCTCAACTGTGTCCTCTATAGTCAACTCGGTGAAAGCTGGGACAGTCGGTAAGGTGGTGCTAGCTGGGAACTCGACTGAGGTGACAACTGGTCCTTCGATTCCTCCTCCCTGAGTTGACTTCCCGGTACAGGTGACCTTGACAAGCTCATCGGGGACTCCTAACGTGGCGAGAACTCGACAGAGGGTCTGTGCAAAACCCCCAAGCTCACATAGGTTGAAGGTAAGCTTGGCGTGGTCCAGAGGTAGCGGTCCTAGAGGCGGCCATTCGACGTTCGTTGCCATCTGCATGATTTAAGGAACAAGTGTTAGCAGGTCAAAATAGATAAGCCTTGCATAAAAGTAAATGCAGGGTCGGTATATAACCGAAAGAAGGGTTGTCCACGTCCTATTCTATCGTCCATTTCTAAGGGTTTCGTCCTATGGTCAAGTATGGCTCTGATACCAACTGAAACAACCCCGATTTCCGCGAAGGGAAATCCACAGAGTCGAAGTGTAATAAGACCGCGGTGGATCATATTACCCAAATTCCAGTCGAATATCACATCCATACAACGATAATATCAGAGTACAAATAGTGCGGAATACATAAATTATTACATCGCTGCATTGGCGGAATCAAAAGTAGCATTCAGAATAGCTTGAAGATAGGATCGCCAAACTCGAGCGTAGGAACGAACCCCTCAACCGTCAAACTCCTCGGAGCTATACTCCTCAGCAGAACCTATGTGCCAAAATTTATCAGTACGATTTGTACTGGCCACTCCCAACCCTATGAACATTGCTTTGTGGAAATTGGATGCAAATTGGATGTAATCAAGAGGAACCTATAAGGCTGGGGTTTCCTATGCATTAGTAAATCAAGTATATAATAATAGTTGGTCAAGTTTTAACTCCATTCACACACCCATTCCACCCCATTCCCATTCCAGAGCTAGGTTTCAATCCTAGGATCGATAAACCACCATCTCCACTCCATCACCATACCACATGCATACCATCACTCAGTCGACAGGCCAACTCCCTCTCGGCACTGTCTCAAGGCCCGTAGCCCCTGGCTACGTCCGAACACTCACTCCCAGGGGAGAAAAGAAGGACTCATCTCTCTATCTAGTTTAAGCGAAACCCAGGAAAAGTCCATTGCCGACAAGTCGGCTTATGTATCGATCGATCAACCATACACTCTGCAGAGGTTTTACATAACCACAAGATCCGCCTTCCTCGCTGACCGTCGTCAACTAGGCTGATTCCGGCCGCTTGCTAGCCTAGGATAATGCCACTCTACCATTCAGCCCTGGTACACCCCAAGTCCGGTCTGGGGTGGCTGAAACTGTGAGTCATGAGCCGGGTCCACAAGGTCTCCATGAAGTCTCGGAAGGGTGTGGGGGGAATCCTCCACGCCCCGTACCTCCTTACACTGTCTACTATCAACCTAGCAGTAGTGGCAATATCCTACCAAGTAGTCCGGCCGTCCCGCACCATATAGGGCGAGTGGTACGTAAGGCTTTCCGGTGAATCTGAGTACTAGTAAGTCCTTAGAGATGACCAAGCCAGAATGTCACCATCAGGGTTTCCATTTACCGTGCCACCACAGTACCTCCACCCTGGGCTCCTCCCATCATAGGTTCACACCCAGGGCCACGTCATATACCATTTACCCACCATAGGTATCCATTCCAGGGGTGCCCAGGTAGCACCCCACGGCAAGACTTGCCCCAGGCTCGTCGTATACTCCAACTTGGTCGACACAACCCTCACCCTCCACGCACCCAAGTCACACATGCAGCACTCTCCCCATGGTCCAGATAACAGTAGTTTCCACCACGCATCAATGTAGTGCAAGCGTAGTAGAAGTAATAAGCGATGAAATGTAATAGCAAGCGTGTGACTAGCCTATCAGCAGGGTGAGCAGGGGTAAGGTTGCATCAAGGTAAAGGCCATCAAGAAGACATACTACCATGCAAGTCCTACCATAATGTGATCATGACAATAAAGTAAGCACTAACATTTCTATATTAGCCATGCGTAATAGGTGCTACGAGATTGGGTGGGATGTGGCACCTTCAGTGTAGTCGTCTCCGTACTCCTCACGGTACTCTCGGTCCTCATCCATCCGGTTCTCTTCCGAGTCTGCAAACGACCGCATTATAGTCACGTTAGCGACGTCTATAGAATAGCACAAAGAAGCAATGAAAATTCAAAAGAACCAAATGCACTCAAGCATGGGTCTATTGCGTAGAGCTCGATTTTAGATGAATTTTGGTCCTGGTTTCGTATTTTTCCGAGGTCGTATGAATTAGTTATGAATTTCTGAAGATTTAATCCATTTCTGAAAATGGGAAAGGGCTGAATTAATCCTGGGCTGACACTTGTCATGCTGGGGTTGGTCCACGTGGCTGACGTCAGCATGACGTCACCTCGGCCAAGCTGCTACTGACAAGTGGGTCCCGCGTGACGTCAGCACGACGTCAGTATGACGTCAGCATCTGACATGTGGGTCCAGTGTGTCTGTGCCACTGACATGTGGGACCAGGTCAACAGTCATGGTTGACCAGTCAACGGTCAATACGGGCTGGGTCTCAAACTGGCCTGGACAGGGCTGGATTTGGGCCGGTCTGGGCCGGGCTGACCCGGACATGTGGCGTGCTGTGGCGCTGCCACGTCACGGCCTTGGGCCTCCGCTGGGCTGTGGTCGTCGGCTGTGGGCGTGAGCGTGGCTCACGGTGGACCAAGAGGCGCTGGTCCATGGACCTAAGGCAGGGTCCCTGGTGGACCAAGTCCACCGTTATTTTCCTCGGCTCGGCTCTTGTGCACCGGGTGCAAGGCTGCGCTGCTCAACTCACCCCTCCTCCTCTGTTTCTTCCACGGCACGCTCCCGTTGGTGACGTACTCACCGGTGAGCTTCCGCAGTGGTGCTAGCGCCTAATTGGCATGGGAAAAAGCACCGTCAGGCTTTGGCGACTGCGATGGTGGTGTCGGGGCGACGGCTAAGACTCCCTAGGTCACTGGCCACGGCGAACGGCGGCTCGAGCACAACCGGCGTGCGAGGGTGGCGCGGGTGCAGCGGCATAGGCCGGGTCTATGGTGCGCGTGAGCGTCATAGTGCTCCAGCGAGCATGTTGGGCAGGTCGAGGGGTCCTCCAGGGCCTCCGGTGGCCTTGGCCACGGCGGCGGCCTTCCGAGCACGACGACGGCGTCGGTGTGGGGGCTACGGCCACGGTGAAGTATCTCGGTGGGGTGTGTAGGCTCCTATGGATCTGTGGGGACGCGGCGAGGACGTCCAGGGCTCAAGGCGGGGTTTCGAGTTTCTAGGTGGCCGGTAGGGGCTTCCCGACGGCCACGGCGACATGGTGACGACGGCGAGGCGCACGGGTGCACTACGGGGCTCCAGCGGGGTGGTCACAGCATGCGCGTGAGTTATCCGTGACTCCAGCGAACAGGATGGGCGAGACGAGGAGACGCCAGGCGCTCCCAGCGGACCTGGCCACGGTGGTCTGGTGCTCGGGCCGGTGGTGGTGGTGCTCTGGCCGGTGGTCTGGTGCTCCGGCCGGTGGTCTGGTGCTTTGGCCAGTGGTTTGGTGCTTTGGTCAGTGGTATGGTGCTCTGGCCGGTGGTCTGGTGTTCTGGCCGGTGGTGGCCACACCACGACGGCGGCATTGCGAGTGCAATGAGTGAGTGCTCTTCCTTGGCGTCCGTGGGGCTTGGAGGGGTCTACAACGTCCAAGGGCTCGGAGGTGGTCGCGGTGTGCGCGTGAGTGTGCCGTGCGTGTGTACCCATTGGCCGGAGATGGCCTTGGCCTACGCGCTCACAATGTGGAGCGCTATGGCCGACACGGTAAGGTCCGGCGGCGAGCAGGGAGAGGCCAGAAGGCTCACCGTAGGTGTTGAGGGCGAGAGGATAGCGGTGCAGTGAAGAGTCGAGGCCGTGTAGCTCCGAAAGCCGTGCCGTGCAGTGTCGTCCGCTCCGGCTCCGGTGATCTCCTGGTCTTCCTCCCGGCAGCGGCTCCGGTATTTCCTTTTTCCCCCCTTCTTCCTCTCCTCCCTCTTCTCTCTTGGCTAGGGTGTGCTGTGGACGGCCACAAGGTGGCGGCGGGGCACAGGAGAGCGCTAGGGCAACCGAGGGCCGTGGCTTTATAGCCGAGCTCCGAGCTCCAATGGCGGACGGCGATCGAGCGGTGGAGGCGTGATCAGTGGCATCCAATGGCTCGCGTGCGGTGGCGTAGGCGCGGCGCAAGGGTTGCGTGGGTGCGGCGCCAAGGAGACAGGGCCATGCCCCGGGCGTGACCCCTGGCCCGCCCTGCCACCACTGTCGGGCGCCGGTCGCGTAGGCGGTTGAGGCGTGGGTGAGGAAGACGACACTGTAGACGGGTGTGCGGCTGACACGCGGGGTCCAGCGGGCAGCGGCTGTGGGTGAAGAAGAAGGGCGCGCGGGTGAGCAACACGCTGGGCCGCGAGCTGGGCTGGCTGGCTTGGGCCGAGCGGCTGGCTGCGAGGCCCACTTCTTCTTTTCCCTTTTTCTGTTTTTCATTTCTTTTCCATTGTTTGGATTCAAATTTGATTTAGAATTTGAATTCAAAACTGAGGTAGCTTATTTATTGGAGTTTAGAGAATTTTGTTTAATAATATCTTTATGGTTTTTTATTTTATTGGAGTTGTTTAGCAAATCATAACTCAAATGGAAATCCTAATCACATTTTGAATTAACAAGGTATGCAACATTATATTTGTTAGAAATTAATAAACACAGTTATCTAATGACATGCCATGCTTATATGTTGATTGGGGTTGGGTTAGACTTAATGCATCTCTTAGGTTGGGTTTCTATGCATGACACTCATCATCACATGGGATTCTTGAGGAAAAAATTTTGTAGTTGGTATTTTTGGTGTATGGATTTTTGGGTTGTTACAGAGGTGAGGCTTTGAATGAGGTCGGACCCATGTAAAAATCATCTGAAATATAAAGAGGAACTCCCCTCAAAAACAATCTTAAAGCGAAGGTCAAAAGTGGCTAGCAACGGAGCCACACCATTCGACGAGCAGCTAATGATGAGAACCCTCTACCACCCATAGCTCAAAGCTAATGGGCGTGGAATGATCTCCAAGGCAACAAGATACCCAACCTTGATGAAGACCTATCAAACCTCAGGCATCAAGGTACAAACCTTTAGGCTAAGAAAGTAAAAAGCTAGAACCCCGATGAAGATCTGTCTTCACTACAGGCATCAGGAGAACACCTGTCGAAGACCTGTCCTCATCAGGCATCAGGGCATTGATGTTCCCAGATCACATACAAGTACATAACAATAAATTGCCAAAGATAACAGAAGTACAATTCGATCTACCACAATAATTGCAAATCCACTACATATTCAAAGCACTCAGTTATCCCAACCACCAAAATTTATGCAAGGGAAGGACTCAGGATTATAAAAGAGGATGCCAACACCACCCCACCCTCCTCATTCCATCACATCACCAACAGCATAGACCACAAGGAAGAAGCCTAGCCTTCAAAACAACTAGCAACAGGAGAATAAGGAAAGAACCAATGGCATGGAGTCTGGAGTATCCTTACATATACTAAGCCAAAGAAAAATGATACTATGCAAAGACTCATAAAAAGAGAAGCTCGAGGCATCGGACGAAGGTTAAGAAGAACAAATACACTCAATCCACAGGGTGATGTACTACAATCTCTGTCCGCCAAGTACTAGCTGAGGCCGAAGGCTGCGGGCGGATACCACACGAAGGCTCGTAACATCCCCCCCTAGCCGAAGGCCCCAACTGGTAGTGCCTCACAGCTCGTCAACTCAAAGGGTGCGCAGCAGCCTCGGTCGACCAGCAGGAGTCACAAGACATTGAGCAATAGAGCCACAAAGACCGGAAGGCTGACAACCTAGACACATGAAGGGTAAAAGGCATGGCGCGAGCATGACTTCAACAGCCTGCGACAAGCACCAAAAGAGTGGTGGAGCCTTTGGAACGACAACAAGATCGAAGACAGGCACCTCAGCTTCTACACACTGACGCACTAGCATGTGTCTACCTATGTGCTAATATAGAAAAAGCGGAGGCTGGCAGTAGGGACTTAGCGCTATTAATTAGAAGCCCTCTTAATTCCAAAGAATACTGTAACAACAATGGATGAAATCAAACAGGCCCTCATTTATTAAAAAAAACAAGCATACAACTAGAATAATATTACAACAAGCGCAACATAGGGAGCAAGTATAGAAAAAAAATCGCAAAGAATTACATGGCATGAAGGTCCTAAGCGGAATATAAACAACGGCCCCAAATTCTATGGGGGGAAGGAGGCCCTCGCCAAGCGAGCGATCTGACAAATTCATTGCGCTCATCATCTATATCATTCAACATGAAGTCCCACATATCGGAGATCGAGGGTCGCAGAAAAGTCGCACGCCAATAATCCCAATGATCTCCATCAACATAAACACCACCTTTCATCATTGTTAAAGGAGTTAAATCCTGCACAGGCACCCAGGAGGCAACCTGCACAGGACAAATTTACACTCAGTCTTAAAAACGAAGACTTTACCAAAATCAACTTTCTGTACAAGTAGGACAGGGCACAAAAGCCACAGCTTTCCTCAACTACTAAAAACCAACTAAGCCTAGGGATCAACCTCCGGAGGTACATGAGCAGGAGCAACATCTCCTGGACCTCGAGTGTCTGCAACACGTGAAGACACCCCAACATTCCTACCCTCAGATTGGAGATCTTTCGCCTCACGCGCAGCATGGCAAGCCTCCACAGCTTTTAAATCCTGTTCAAAACATAATTATGTCAAAAAAATAGAAAAACAAGTAAGAAGGCATACCTCAACACGACGAGCCTCCGCAAGAGCACGAGCATCTTGCCGCCCAAACTTGCACCAGAAATACTTCATAAACCGACGAACAACATCAGAAACAGCCTTCGGGGCCTCACCAAGCTCAGCTGGGCTCTCATGCTCCTTCTTATGCTTCAGCTCAACAACATGCTTGCAGCCAGCCTTAGATAATGTCTTGGCAAGGTTGGTTGCACTTGCAAGTGCGGCAAAATCCCCAACTTTGCCAACAAAGCCTGGAAGCTTGGCAAAGTTGCTGCTCATCCATGTAAGAAGACTAGGGGGAGAAACCTCTGATGGGAGCGGAGGGGTAATACCGCCAAACTCAGAAAGAGCGGCAGAGTATGCTTCAGCGGCGGCCAATCCAGATGTCTTCGCCGCATCAAGTTGTTCCTTCAACAGCTTGACCTCCGTGGTCAGGATGCCACTAGACAACCTCTCAGCATCAACCTCCTTCCGAAGATTGTCAGCGACCTTAGTTGCTTTCTGAACCCTCTCCAAAGCAATACCTTCAGATGTCTTCGACATGGCCAAAGCTTTATCCAAAGACTCCACCTTGGCCTTCACTTCTTCATAATCCTTTTTGACTTGTCGAAGGCCCACCGCCTCCTCCTTAAGCTATTTTTCTCTGCTCTCAAAACACCGAGCTCCTCTCGGAGACCCACGATGGCATCATCGCGATTGATGAGCCCCTGAGAGACCCGCTCTTCAAGAGCCTCCACCATGTGATGACTATGCAAAGACACAAATGTAAGTCAACCAACAACATGAGAGCAAAGCAAAGGTGAAAGCAAAACATACCACACATTGTTGCTCAAGGTTGAGCCTCAGCAAGCGGTAGATATCAACACTCTTGCACAAAACCAAGGCATAAGCAAAGTAAGACAAAAAAAGAAAAAATGTAACAGGCTATAAAGCAATCTCCTAAGGTACGATAAAGATGTTCGAGAGCCTCCGTCCACCCACTTAGCATGTCAGAAGAACCGCCTTCTACAAATATAAACCAATTCAGTACTCGCCGCATAAAAAAAGAGAGACAGAGAGCAAAGTGACAGGCGGGAGAAGCCAACCTTCACCGCCAGTCCACGCACGATACGAAGGTTCACCAAGATCAGGACGCCCAGCCGTGCCTTGCAAGCCATCCAGGCCCTCTCGGGCAAGATCATGACTAGGAATGACTGGCCGACCACCGCTTGCACCTTTGGCAGTAAGGTCACGGGCTAAGGCCCCTACTATAGTAAAGAGCAATTTAGTAGAGGAGATAGCAACAAAAAGAACAGAGGATAAAAAAAAGTTGACAAGAAATTTACCCAAACTTAGGATGCCTTGAGCAGCATCCGCAACTTCAGTATCCATGATAGGCGGAGACCTCAGAGGAGGCACCCAATCCATTGAGTCCGCATCAGACCAACTGTGAAGCCTTCACAGATCAAGTGCGCCCCCTAGATGTGGACTTGGAACTACTAGATGTGATGCCGTCGTCCGCAGCCACCTCCTCATCTTTGGAACTTGATGGATCTACGCCGGGACCGAACATAGATGGCATTGGCTCAACTTCAGGAGCACCAAGAATATCATCTCCGCTCACCGCCTGAAGCACGGAGGCTATAAAATTTGCACCACCGCCGGTGCCAGAAGTTTCTGTGTGAGCATCCTTTGCTTCAGCCTGCGCATCACCAGCATCAACAGGCGTGTTCTCCGCTACCCTTTCATTAGAACCAGCAGATGCTGCCTTGGAAATTTTTGCCGCTCTCCGCCTCTTGGTAGGAGCCTTCGGAGCACCAGCAGCCTTCCTCTTCTTAGACTCCGCACGAATAGTTGTGTTCGCCGCTAAGGTAGCCTTTCAAGCCTTCTCCTCCACAGACTTCAAAACCTTGGCAGGGACCTTCAGGTTCTCATACTTTATCCCCATCTCCTCAAAAACCCGGTTCAGGTGAGGCATGGTGCCTCCGATAGCCTGCCGGGCGAGATACTCGCATTCTGAGATATCCCCAAGTATCTCAGAAGCCGCAGCCTCCACCTGAGCGGCAACGTTTGCACCGTCTTCGCCCTTAGCAAGCTTGAGCCCAAAGTGAGGGAACAAGATGCCCTCAGCTTCCTTGAACATAGGAAGTTTAACCCTTTCCAAGGTCATCTTAGGTCCCCCTCCCTCCTGAGCGACCAAAAGTGGGTGGCCACCATCTCTTCCACAAGGTCACGGCCTCCAGAATAGCGGCAAGCAGTGGCGAAGGCTGCATCATAGGCTTCCCGCGCATCATCGACATCGGGAGCCAAGCGCGTCGAAGGCCTCATTCCTCCATAGTTAAGGCAAAGGGATAGCGGACAGCCTTCTTTCCATGCTTGTCCTTGGTATTCACTCTGGAGGTCTTCACATAAAACTAGAAGTGCGTCCAGTCCTTATCCCACTTATTGCGCTGGGCAAAGGATATCTCCAACTTTTGATCTTTTTGCGACCTCTTTGCCTTGAACATACAACTACTAAACTGAGCCTCAAAGGCGACTTTACCCACCATAACCTTCTTAGGCTGCCATTGAAGCTCGTAGTACGTACAGAATGTGTCCAGGTCCGGGTCTGAACCATAAGACTCGCACGCCCAGCAGAACTTGCTAAGGGTGAGAATACTGTATGGAGTAAGATGGTGAAGTTGTACGTTAAAGGACCCAAGCACCAAATGAAGAAATGTAATGGCCGTGAAGTGAAGGCCGCACGTGAAAAAATCCTTGAAGATAACGGCTTCATTAACTTCTAGCCAAGGAACGGTTTCACCACCCGAAGGCCTCCCTTTACCCTTAGGAAAGCAACCTTGCGCCTCCAGCTCATCAATCATCTCTTGTGACATGAGCAAAGACACCAAATCCCATGTCTTCTTCATGGCCGGCTTTTTCTCCTTGCCAACAGGAACCAGATCTTCAGCAGAGACTTCAACGTTGGTAAGATCTTCCTGGGCCTTCACACTCACCATCATACACTCTTCATAGTACATATCCCACTCTCTGGCCCTCATGCCAAGCAAGCGAGAATAAGGGCCACTAAAGAAAGCCCAGCGGGAGAAAGAACTAGGAGGAGAAGTGACCTCCGAAGGCTTCAGAAGCTAAACCTATCCGAAGTTATGAAGAGCAAGAAAGCATTGAAAGCGACAACCACGAGGAACAAGTGCAGGGGGACCTTCACCGACCCCCCCCCTTTATAGCCAGCGAGCAGACGCTTCAACTTCCGCCGCCAACGGTCACGTTAGTTCAGAATTGCCTCGATCTCGCAGTCCCCGCAACCAATCAAAAAAGGACACATCACGCAAATAGAGTCTGGCACAATGTGCCCTCGGGGAGATGCATGAGCCTTCGCCATCAGACATCAGCGAAGAAGTGAGGTCCACGGCCCACCTGCGCCAGACTAGACCCTTAGGGGGGAACTGTTGGGACATAGATATCTTGGTCACGAAGGCCAACCACCTTCTCCTTGCCAAACAACTAACAGCTAACCCAAAATAATTGATGTTGTGTTTTTCTCGGACAGGCACGATGCAGGAGCCTTCGGCTACACCCCTATGCTGGGCACATGCTCAAAACCGGTGAAGACGCCACTGACGAAGGCTTGGAATGAGCCGCAAGGCAAGGACATCATGTGATCTTCGCCTACAATGACCTGATCAAGCGAAGGTCCATGGAGAGCTGAAGGCATCGTCGGCGAAGGCCCAAAGCTTACCAGGGCGGCACATGGAGAGAAGTCACGAAGATCGCAGGGGGGAAGATGATTCAACATGGAGGCCGCGGGAGCCCGGCGATGGCCATGCCTTCACCGCCCGAGGGTTGGGCTCTCAAAAGGGAGCCTGCTCTGTGCGCCTGTTGGGCCTCCAACGAACTCTAAGCACGACCCACGAAGTAAGCCAGTTAGAAAGGAGAAGGCCAAAGATACCCCCAGAGGTCTCCTCTTGCACGGGTATATGCCTCGGATATGCCTTGGCGGTTGTAGGGTATAGATGTAAAAGGATTTTTCTTTGTACAGTGACCTATAAAAGGGGAGAGCAACCCCATGTAAGACAGCTGGTCCAATAAATGAATGAAACCCTAATTATGTCACTTGGTGCTCTGGCTTGCTCGTGTTAACCTTCGCTCTCCCACTAACATCGGCGAAGACCCTCCTAGGGCTTTGCCTGCTGGGACCATTCTCCCAACAATCAGTCGAAGGCCGTGGTGCAAAATCAAAGGCCGGGGAATGTGAAGATCAGTCAAAGGCCATGGTGCAAAATCAGAGGCCGGGGCACTATGAAGATCAGTCTAAGGCCATGGTGCAAAATCATAGGCCGCGGGAATATGAAGATCAATCGAAGGCCGTGGTGCAAAATCAGAGGTCGGGGGAATATGAAGATCAGTCGAAGGCCGTGGTGCGACGAATACTGGGCTGAAGGCCCACGCTCGACAATGGCCCATCAACAAAGGCTGTTGCAAAAGAAAAAGACTCTAATGCCCCGGAGGCATGAGCACAATATACAGGAATATACCAGAATATGCCTTAGTCGCCTTAGGGACATTTCTGTACTCAACAGATGATGTAACCATATCCTATAAAAGGAAGTCAGTCATCCCCAAGAGAGGATGGCGTGTAATTCGAAACCCTAATTATTGCGTCGGAAATTGCATGAAATCCATTTTTGTACCCATGCCTCCGCTAGTCGAAGGCCTCCGCCCTAGAGCAGAGCCTTCGACGCCCAGGTGTCGAGCTGCAGCGAGCTCGCCCCTCTCTCACTCTCACTCTCTGTGGGGATCCCCATTTCACAACATTTACTCAACCATAAACTATTATGTTAGTTGTTTCTTCATTCAGAGAGAGAAAAATTATTTCATGATTAATAGTTCTTTGCATTTCCACACATATTATAGATTGGGGCGAACCTGTGGCATAGTCATAATTGAAAAGCAGGGACATGCATGGTCATGTAATGTTTCAACTACTGGGGATCGAGTATTGACATATACTGTTGCGATATTAGTTGGAGTTCTCTAGAGCTGTCTCTTGTGTACAGCTGGAGTTAAATGAAAAACATCCACAAGTCAGCAATCTCCCCTGGAATTCCTCAATTTGTCCATCTCTTTATTAGACTTTATCCATCTGTGTATACGTTTGTGCCAACTTTACATCACTCTACACACTACATTGATAGTCAAACCTAGCCACAAGAAATTGGGCACCGACCAAGCAATTTTAGAAAATTTCTCAGTCATGTTTACATATTTCTCTCTCTAGAAGGGTTGAACCGCTGAAGGTTCTTGCAACACTGCTAGTGCCAAACTGGATCACTAGGATCAGTCATGTTTACTCGATCTGTATACATACATCGTTAGATGCAGTCCTTTTTTTTTCTTTTTCTCCCGAACACAGAGAAACTTTTGTGTCTAATTAATTTTATAGAAGTGGCTTCCATTGGAACAAGCGAACACGCCAAGTAAGCGTTTAGTACTAGACGTTGTGAGTCGCTGGAAAGGAAAACAGCAATAAATATACAAAAGATATATATACAAGAAAAGGTAGAAGTCCACTAGCTAGATGGCACATGGCCAGAACTCATCCATCCACTGGGCGGTGCAGAACATGGCGTTTAACATTTGAGCGTTCCACACGCTTTACAGAAGCGAGCATGATGGCCACCAGAAGCGGTCAAAGAGTGCAGGGCTCCACAGATCTTCGATTATATTGCAGGGGCAACTAGCCTAGCAGTAGTAACGTGGATAGGAGAGGAGTTGCCAGACGTGTTTTTTTCATCACTAGGTAAATGCCCGTGCGTTGAACGGAAATACATAATAGCATGATAACATATGTATGAGCGTGTGTTATACTATTATCTAAAATAGATACCGCAATCATAATGTTTCAATCAATATTACATAAGTCTTCACGAAAGATAGATAGTTAAAATATAACTCTAAATTTGAATGCAAAACTAAAACATCAACTTCAATTGTCGCATCACTTCATGCCTACGATACGCGAAAGATAAGCTTGCATTTTTTTAGGAATCAAGTGCTACGGAAAGATAATCATAATAAGTTTATGTTTCACAATATATGTTTTAGAATCTATTCTACAATTAAGAATCTAATCTCTCAATAGTTCGACTAAGAGAACGTGCTTTGCACGAATACCAAGCTGCAATTGGTCACCAATCAATGATGATCCAGAAGATTTTCTAGTCCAAGATGTGGCATCAGACTTCTTGCAGCTGAAGTATCCAGATGGCTGAAGCTGTAGTTAGAAGTATCCTGCATATAAGTTGTCTGTTAATTTTTAAAGTTAAAGTACCATTTGATATCTAAAAAAATATGTATCGACATGTGATGCATTACCTCTTTTATGGAGTTAGAACCTCTTTATATACGATATTCTTTGTGAACATATCATTTGTCGCTTTCTTCTTTCCCTTCCATTTCCCTTTCCCTTTCCCTTTCCCTTTCCCTTTCCCCTTGTTCACGTCCTTCTCAGCAGCCGGCACGGCTAGGATCCTAATGTTCGATCTTGCCGTAGCTCTTGATAGCGCCACATACAATTGGCCATGTGAGAACACTGGTTTGAGCAAGTATACCCCGACGTTAGGGATAGTCTACCCCTGCGACTTGTTAACGGTCATCACGAAGCTGAGTCGGATAGGGAACTGCTTTCGCTTAAATTGGAAAGGGAGCATCTCATCGTCCGACGGGCATAAGGGTATACGAGGCAGAAAAACCGGCTTTCCAGTGTGCTGTCCGAACACAATTTCCGCATCTATGGTATTCTTTTGAAACCCCCGTATGATAAGCCTGGTACCATTACAAAGTCCGTTTGCAGGGTCAATATTCCTAAGCAATATGACCAGACAACCAACCTTCGGCTTCAACACATGTGGAGGTAGACCATTGGGTGTCAAAGTGTTAAGGAATTCCTTAGGGTAGTAGTTGTGCGGATCATCCACCGCACAGTCAAACTATGGTACACCATCTCTTTCCCGTGAAAATGACCTATCATCTTCATATTAATCATATCAACCCAGTCGTTCCAAGTAGATAAGATCGCTCGAGAGGTGATATAATCTTTGCTTGACATATTCGCATTGAGGTTAGGGAATATGCAGTCAATTACAGTATAAAGGTCACTATCTTCCCCGGTGTGCGGTATGCATATATCATGAGGAAGACGGATTTCATCATCAATAGTCGCCTCTTCAGATCCTCGACCGACGTGCAACAATTATTCTGCAAACCACGGGTCGCTCTTTGCCCTCATGTTGCGCACTAGTTTTAGATTTCGCATGGAATCCCAATGGTATGACATACGCAGTGAGGCACCAAACACCTGAGCCCTCGACCCTCTCCGAACAATGGGAAGAACCTGTCTAAAATATCCACCGAACACCACAGTCTTCCCACCGAATGACAGCTCTGGTCGGTCCATTATATCATGGAGATTGTTGTCTAGCGCCTCCATAGACTACCTCTTTGTCATGCTAGCATCGTCCCAAATAATGAGAGATGATGCTCGAAGCAGCTTGGTAGTACCACTATCGACAGAATATCATCGGCAATCCTCCGAGGGGTATCCCACGAAGGTAGATTGATTGGCAGAGATGCGTGTAATTGAAAACAAGAAGGCAACAGAGACACAAGAGTTAGACAGGTTCGGGCCGTCAGCATGACATAATACCCTACTCCTGTGGTCTGTTGGATTGTATTGGCTATCGTATGATATTGCGTGTGTTTTGAGGGGGTCCCTGCCCGCCTTATATAGTCTGGGGGCAGGGTTACAAGTCGGTTAGATCTAAGAGATAACCGGAAAGTAATAACAGATTACAGGAATCATGGGATCATACGTATCCTAACAGATCTCGTAGTATCTTCAGGATATCTTCCTGGTGTCTTGTGGGACGCGCTGAGCAGCGCAGCGCTCCGTAAGGCTTCATCTTATGGGCTGGGCCACCCCTAGGGGGCGCAGCCCATGTGGTCTGCCGTGGGTATCCGGGGTCATACCCCCCATAGCTAATCCCCGAGCGCCTTGTATCCGTTGTGCAACGTCGTCTTGAGCTTGTCCAAGTAGGTGTGAACAAAGCCGAGCAGTCAGAGTCATGGTCCGACCACTGTGATGAGTTGCCAAGCAATTGTGAACCGTTGCCGAGCAGTTGTGAACCGTCGTCGAGCAGTTTATCCCAAGTAAGGCTTGCCATAAGGATGTAAGGAGCTCAAGATCAAATTCAAAAATTTCCTCGCAGTGGACCAAGTGTGCCCAATTAGAGTCTAACCATGAGAAAGGGAGATAGTCTTCTTCAACTTCAGGACGCGTGGAGTCTTCCAGATTAAAGCAAACACACTCACCGCAAGGTGAACTGTGCCCACTTAGTCCCCGAGCCTAATAGTAGGTGACGCAGTCACATGGTGCTAGGGTCCAAAGTAGAAGAAAAGCAAAAGACCAGCCGAGCAGGTAGCCAGTCCACGGGCGGAACCACAAAATGAGAAAAGCACATTCATCGCAAGGTGAAGTGTGCCCACTTAGTCCCTGAGCCTGACAGTAGGTGACTTGGTCACGTGGTGCCAGGGTCAGAAACAACAGTGAACAGAAGAAAGTCCCTAGTGTGGTGAGGAAACAAGTCGTATTGATGACGCAGTCCCCAAGCCATAAGTGGAAATCTTGGAGAAAACAAATCATGGAGAAAAAAATAGAGTAATGGTTGTACAGTAGGAGTTACTGAGCCTTAATGGATTGCAGAGAAGTCGGCGAATATTCAGTGAGCAATAACAAATTGTAGCGAAAAAATGGGCGATATGGGCTGTAGTTGCACGAAAGCCCTGGTAGCGGCCCATATTACCACTTCGGAGAGGCACAAATCGTGGAGCGATTTCCCAAAAACCCTTGAATGCGAAAGTTGGGGAGAGTGCTTTATAACTGCACCGCCACAATCCACGCTCCCACCTTTGCCACTTCGCCACTTCGTCTTCCTCCTCAGCCCTTGCACTTCACGATTCACATCCACACGTGCTTTTGCCGCCAGTCGCAATCCAAATCAGAGAGATGGCGCCGAAGAGGGGAGGTGGTAACCCAAAGAAGGTGACCACCGGAGCAAGCCGTGACAATGAGTGGGTGCCATCGCTCTTGGGGGAGGCGGAAATCAATGGGATGGTGGAGGCGGGTGTTCTTCCAGACCGTGTCACCGCCGGATTAGGATTCCCTATTCATCCTTTCTTGCAGGATCTGTTGGAGTTCTGGGGAGTTAGTCTATGCAATCTCCATCCAAACACCATCTTGCACATCTCCATTTTTATCCATTCTTGTGAGGCGTATCTCAGGATCCTTCCCCACTTCAACCTCTTCCGTCACCTGTTTTGGCTGAAGAAGAAGGGCGGCGGAGGTTCCAGGGTGGTCGGCGGTGTGTATCTACAACTCCACGACGGGATGGCGGGCGAATACTTCATTGTGCCGCTGAACACCTCGCTGAAGGGGTGGAATGCTAGGTGGTTCTACACGAAGCAGAGTCATCCTGCCATCCGCTGTGATGTCGACCACATTCCGAAGAACCAGAGGAGCTGGCCGGAGAAATCGAGCAGTGCTGACATGGATCAGGTGCGGGAGCTCCTCTGTCTGATAAAGGGCATTAAGATGAATGGAGTAGCCATAGCGGTGAGCTTCATAGTGTGCCGCGTCTAGCCCTACAAGGAGAGGGCCCACGCGGGCTTCGACTTTAAGGGGGACACTAATGGCACCCCGGAGAGGACGGAGAGGTTGACGAAGGAGGCTGTGCTACACCGGGCCGCTGAGCTGTTTGCTCCAAACACGCCGTATAGTGTGCCAGGGCTGCCGAAAGCCTTCAACTGCATGAACCCGCCTCCTCCAGTAAGAATCTCGATTATTGTTCCTGATGACTTAGTCTCATACCGGTGCCGAGCAATGAACTGATTTGCTTGTGGAAAGATTCATTTGCAGGAATGGGCGGTGTACTTCTTTGGCATGCCAAGGAGCGATTGGCCAAAGGCAGTAGATGCCAGGCCGACCACTCAATTGGAGGAAGGTGCCATCAGCACCTCATCTGAAACCGAAGGTGCAGAGGCTGGTCGGACGGAGAGCCCCCCCTTGGTGTTAGAGAAGGTTCGGGGGAAAAGGGCGGTGACCAATGAGCTGGCCCATAAGAAGAGGAAGATGGTGGATGTAGCTCCCCGCAAGCTGGGCGGCATCTCGCTTGGCGGCGGTCAGACCACTCGGACACAGAGTGCGACGATGTCCGAGGGGTTGAACAATGATGGGGCTCTAGTAGCTCCTCCTCCGAGCGCTGAGGCACCACCGTGCGGCACAGAGGTGCAGTCGAAAAGAGGGGAGGGAGTCCCCGAGCAGCAGGTGGAGGAGACGCCAGTGGCAGGAGCCACAAGACCTCTAGCCCACAGCATGCGGGATGACCCTAGAGTTGTGCCTAGGTGCTCGGGGAAGCAGTGCCAGTTCTGAACCATCAACCGGGAAGCCGCCGTGTAAGTATACTTGACTAGGAATCATGTGATGTCCGATCTTTATAGTTGCGGTGAATTGATTAGCTGATCTGATGCAGATCAAAGCGTATGGAGGACCTGAATCCATCTGTCCAGACTGGCAAGCAGCCAGGGGCTAGTCCTGGCGTGGAGGCAATGCCTGCAGACCACGTCCCGGAGTCCCTGGGTGCTCGGCGGCCTACGGAGGAACGCCGCTACTTGCGATGGAGAACGGCTGGCGACGATGGTCGATGAGTCGGCGACGATGTCAGGGACAATGGTGGGAGCCACCGGGTCTTCGGAGGTGGAGGCTGGAGTTGCCAATGTCAGACCGGAGTCTAGGGTGGAGAGGCCGATGGTTCCGGAGGAGCAGGCGGCACTCCCTAATATGTCAAAGGGAGTGGTCGGATGCGCTATGCGGCCACCGACCCCTAGGTGGTGCCACCAACTGCGGAGGAAGAGGACGAAGTGGAGGAGATTGAGCGTGAGGAATCATGGCCTCAAGTCGTCCGGATCCTCCACAAGCGGGGGGATGAAGTGGTGGTCGTGGAAGAGGAGGACACCACCAGGGAGGTCAGGAGGCTAGAGTCCACCCTTTCCACAGCCATGAAGTAGGTCAAGGATAGGTCGGCAATGTCCATCTTTGTCGTTAGAGATTAGAGTTCTTTATAATCTTGGTGTTGTTGTAGGGCATAGCATGAACTGTCGTACACTGGCAACAGCTGATGAAGAGGATGGAGCCCCTCGCTGAGGAGAACGCGAAGCTAAAGGAGGTGGTGAAGCTGATGGAGAAAACATCCAGAGGACCCAGCGTGAAAGAGATCTTGCTGAATCGAATGCGAGGGAGCTAGAATACCAGAAGGGGGCTGTATCCGAGCAGCTGGCGACCGTGTCTGAGCAGTTGAGGCGCAGCTCCGAGCAGCTAGAGCGCAGCTCTGAGCATCTGTGAAGCATCTCCGAGCAGAAGAAAGGTGATGTAGATCGGTGAACTTGCTCTATATTGTCGAACAGCTTTACTGTTGCTGATGATCGTTATGTTTGAAGAGCAAGATGCAGAGCTCGACCAGTTGCGCCAGGTCATCTACCAACTCGAAGAGGAGGAGAAGGTGTCTGGGCAAGCGGAGAAGCTGGCCAAGGAGCTAAAAGGTGAGTAGTTCATGGTCGAAGTTGTTGCTAAAGTGATTTCTTCATTTGACGGATCCTTTTGGTGCCTGCAGAATACCGTCAAAGGACCATGACGCAGTTTGATGTGTTGGAGCTAGAGGTTAGGAACCAGAGAGGGAAACTTGAGGCCGTGGTTGCTAGGGTCAAGCCTATGCTCGACTGCGTCAACATGGAGGTAGCTCCTCAGCCCGATGCCAGGCCGCCATGTCTAGACACCATCATCGATAGATGCAAGGGGGCATGGGAGAACTTCAAGAGCTTCAATAGAGATGCCATTGTCTCTGCCATGACCCACGCCCTGGCGGTAGTCTGGTCTCATTATCCCGCCATCGATCTTCAAGCGATAGGGGTCGGATTTGGCTGAGGGATGGGTGTGACAAAGCAGCAGCAGCTGGAGGATGAGGTGGAGGACGCGGCGAATGCGCTAGCCGGTGAAGTTGATCTGTTCGGCGAGGTGGTCGGAGAGGGCCAGACACAATGACCTACTCGGAGAGTATCTTGTATAGAACATATGGAGAGGATAGTTAAATACGCTAGGGCATATGCAAACATTTATGTATGTGTATAAATGTTGTGAAGTGACATGTGCATGTTTATGCAGTTTGCCAGCACTTTCAATGAAAAGTAAATGTAGTGTTACCCTAACACAATTATATGTGGTATAAGTAGCGTCTGAGTAGTTAGTTCATTACTGAGCTCTTGGCCTTGGCTAGCCCGTATTCCATAACGTCAAGCGCGGAGCCCGTGCACGTGTAGGAGGAATAGACGTGACCGAGGAACCACAGCCGACCACCCATAACGCAGAGCATGGAGCCCGTAGCACATGTAGGGAGAGATCAGAGATTGGGTGTTCTCCAAAGAACACAGAGCATAACGTATGCTGCTCGGCGGTTGGCAAAATATCTTGGAGATATTTTAGTATGGAGAAACGTGGCGGAGCATTTATGGAGATCACGTATTGGAGTTTAAACCGGAGTAGCTTAGAGCTGGCGACCGCAAATGGAGATTAAACCATAATGGAGAAATAATGGAAACAAATTATGGCAACAAAGACTTCATCCATTATGGAGTGGAGAGTACATATTTGGAGCGTTTCAAGGATAGAAATGTATAAGGTGCTCGATGTGCCATGAATTGGGGATATCGATTCTGTCCAAGTCACATAGCCGGTAAGACCTTGGTCGGGTAACCTCTTTGACCATGTAAGGCCCTTCCCAGGGGGACGAGAGCTTGTGCATCCCTTCAATTTTCTATTTTCTGCGGAGAACGAGGTCGCCGACAACAAATGAACGACCTTTGATATTGTGGTTGTAGTATCTTCGCAAGCCTTCTAGGTATTTGGCTGTGCGGATGCAAGTGATCAGGCGTTCTTCTTTAGCCCTGTCGATGACATCTATTTGAACAGCTGTGGCTTGCTCTTCATTATAATGTTCCACCCTAGGTGCTCGGAAGGCAATGTCCGCTGGAAGTATGGCTTTTGAGCCGTAGACCAAGAAATATGGAGACACACCGGTGCTGCGACTAGCTTGAGTGTGCAGTCCCCAGACCATAGCTGGGAGGTCTTTGAGCCATCTGCCCGGATGCTTTTCCTCTTTTTGAAATAGCCTCTTTTTGAGGGCATCAAGGATCATGCCATTCGCCCATTCGACCTGGCCGTTAGCTCTAGGATGGGCAACGGAGACGTATTTGATGGAGATGCATCGGTCTTTGTAGAAGTCACAAAAATGATGACCAGTGAATGTAGTTTTGAGGTCAGTGATAATGCTGTTCAGGAGACCGAATCTGTGGATGATATCTTTGAAGAGCTCGACTGCCTTCTTAGCAGTAGCCAAAACGAGCGGTTTGTATTTGATCCACTTGGAAAACTTGTCAATGGCGACGTACACATACCGAAAACCACCTGGCGTTGGTTTGAAAGGCCCGATCATGTCCAGTCCCCAGCATGCAAAAGGCCAGGAAGCTGGGATGGTCTGCAGTTCTTGTGCTGGCACGTGTATTTGCTTGGCGAAAAATTGACATCCTTTACAATGTCGAACGAGGTCTTCTGCGTTGGTGATGGCCGTAGGCCAGTAAAAACTAGCTCGGAAAGCTTTGCCAACTAGGTTTCTCAAGGCCACATGATTGCCACAGGAACCAGAGTGAATTTCAAGTAGTTTCACTCCTTTTTGGGTGATGCATTTCTACAGTATCCCTTCCTTGGCACTTTTCCTCATCAAGTTCCCGTCTACCAGCACATAATGCTTGCTTCGACGGATTAGGCGTTCGGTTTCGGTCTTGTCGGTGGTTACGTCAACGGTGGTGAGATACTTGATGAACTGTTCCCTCCAGTCGATGGTCGGTGAAGGTACTGTAAGTACCAACTGCTCAACATGGGGGATTTCTTGAACTTCCTTCTCTTCCTTAATGGATGGCGTAAAGAGATCTTGAATGAAGACCCCAGGCGGAATCGTGGCGCGAGAAGATCCTATCTTAGATAGGTGGTCGGCAAGATGATTTTGATCTCGTACCACGTGGTGGTACTCAATACCATAGAACTTCCCTTCGAGTTTCCTGATTTCAGCGCAAGATGCATCCATCTTCTCACTGTAACAGAACCGGTCTTTGTTGAGCTGGCTGATGACTAGCGTGGAGTCTCCGTATACCATGAGACGTTTGACGCCAAGCTCAACGGCTATACAGAGTCTGTGAAGACATGCTTCATATTCGGCGGCGTTGTTGGAGGCTGGAAATGAATTCGGAGAACGTATCAGAGCTTGTCCTTGGTCGACGTAATGAATAAAATGCTAGCACCAGCATGGTTGATGTTGAGGGCGCCGTCGAAGTACATCACCCAGTGCTCGGGGCAACTAGCGGGGATGGTCTCTTGGATCTCAGTCCACTCAGCAATGAAGTCAGCGAGCGCCTATGACTTGATGGTAGGCCTGCTTCTAAATTCGATGGAGTAAGTGCCAAGCTTGATAGCCCACTTAATGATGCGACCGTTGGCCTCTTTGTTGCAAAGGATGTCCTCCAGAGGGGACTCGATGACCACGGCGATCTTGTAATACTCGAAGTAATGGCGGAGCTTGCGCGACATGACCAGAATGGCGTATAGCAGTTTCTGAAATTGAGGATAATGAGTTTTCGACTCATTAAGGACCTCGCTGATGAAGTAGACCGGACGTTGTACCTTATAGGCGTGTTCGGCTTCCTCGCGCTCGACGATGATAGCTGTGCTAACGACGTGAGAAGTGGCGGCGATGTAGATCAATAGGGTTTTGTCTGGTTGAGGCGCCGTCATGATCGGAGGCTTCGTTAGAAACAACTTGGGCTACTCGAAAGTTGTATCTGCCTCCTCCGAACAGGAGAAGTGCTCGAAGGCCTTGAGGAGTTTGAAGAACGGTAGTCCCTTTTCGCCGAGACGCGATATAAAGCGGCTAAGAGCAGCCATGCAGCCTGTAAGCTTCTGTATGTCCTTTACGCAGGTTGGAAGTTTCATGTTGGTGATGGCGGATACCTTGTCGGGGTTGGGCTCAATGCCACGGGCGCTGATGATGTAGCCCAGGAGTATGCCGGACGGAACTCCAAAGATGCACTTTGAAGGGTTCAACTTCCATCTGTATCGTTTCAGGTTGGAGAACGTTTCTTCAAGGTCGGCGATGAGGTTGTCGGCGGTCTTGGACTTGACGACCACATCATCGATGTAAGCTTCGACGTTGTGGCCTATCTGTTGATCGAGGCACATCTGGATGGCCCTTTGGTAGGTCGCTCCGGCGTTCTTGAGTCCTAAGGACAGGGTGGTATAGCAATACGCACTGAAAGGTGTGATGAACGACATCTTGATCTGGTCATGTTCTTTGAGGGACATCTGGTGATAGCCGGAGTAACAGTCGAGGAAGGAGAGCAGTTCATAGCCGGCGGTGGAGTCTACAACCTCATCTATCCGAGGCAGACCGAAGGGGTCTTTAGGGCAGTGTTTGTTAAGATCAGTGTAATCAACGCACATTCTCCATTCTTTATTCTTTTTTTAACAAGAACAGGGTTTGCTAACCACTCAGGATGATACACTTCTTTAATAAATCCGGCAGCTAGGAGCCGATTTATTTCTACCCTAATAGCCTCCTTCTTGTCTGGCGTGAATCGTCGGAGTTTCTGCTTGATCGGTTTGGTGGTTGGCGAGACATTCAAGGAGTGCTCGATCTTCTCCCATGGTATCCCCGGCATGTCTGCAGGTTTCCAAGCAAACATGTCGGCGTATGGCACGTAGGAAGGAGACAAGCGCGCTTTCCTATTTAGGGTCGAGGTGAGCCCCAATCTTGACGGGCTTGGAGGGGTCGTCGAGGCCGAGGCCTACCTCCTTGGTTTCCTTGGACTTGGCGGAGGCACGCGGAGGCTCCTGCGTTGGGATCTCTAGGTCGTCGGCGGGCACCGTCTTGGCTTCGGTGACCACGCTAGCCATCTGGATGGAGATGACGGTGGGTTCGGCGAGGGCGAGACTCTCTGTCTCGCAGGCGTAGGCGATGGAGAGGTTGGCCCGCAGGGACAGGACTCCTGCAGGCGAAGGCATCTTCAGCACCAGATAGGCGTAGTGCGGTATGGCCATGAACTTGGCCAGAGCTGGCCGACCAAGTATGGCATGGTAGGCCGTGTTGAAGTCGGCGACATAGAAATTAATGTGCTCGACGTGGTAGTTGCTAGCCGTGCTGAACTGTACTGGGAGGGTGATCTCTACAAACGGTTTGGATGCCCTGCAAGGTACCACACCCCAGAAGGAGGAGTCGGAGGATGTGAGGTCTCCTATCCCAAGGCCCAGCTCCTTTAGGGCTCCCAGGAGTGAGCTAGCTATGAAGCCTTTGAAGAGTTAGAAGACAGGGCATACATATTTATAGGCATCCCAGGAGACAACTTCGTGAAAAGCTTTGAAAGAAAAACTTCACCAATGGCTTAGCTGCTGGCAGGGATTCAACATAGTAACCTCAAGCGTTTTGGCTCCGAAGACACAATGTATTTCACTATTTTTCTTCCTGTACCGTAGTCGGACTATTTGACATCAGGAACCACTAGTCCTATTTTGTAAACTGTTAGGCGATATATGTTTCTTTGTTGCATCAAGAAAAAAATGTTGCTATGCTATTAATAACTATTTCACTTCATTGAAATGTTATTGACCGGTCAGGTGGAACCTTGTTCATGGTTGCTCTCTACTCCTCTTGATGCGGTGGAAATGATTCTTGTTTGAAAGCACATGCATATTAGTCATGCCTTGTTGCCTGTCCAGTGGACCAATAAGAGCCTACTATAGTGGGCCTGAAGACAATGGTTTCAATTGTACTAGGGAGCAAGCATTGACATATACCGTTACGGTAATGATTTTCCTAGTTGAGATTTCCAAGAGCTCTCATGTCTGTATATAGCTGAAGTTTCTCAATTTTTTGTTGTATATGTGTGTACAATAGCATGGAAATGGCATCCACAAGTCAGCAATCTACAATTTTTCAATGTCTAACTGATTAATTATTGTCCCAAGAATTCCGCAAATTTTCCTCGTGTTTTCTAAAACTTATCCACCAAATGTACGTACGTGTGCCAACTTATGCACCAAATGTACGTACGTGTGCCAACTGCATTTCCAGTGTACAAACATACATTCCTGTTACATTATATTTTTAATTTTTTAAATGACCTTGGATGAAGCGACAGCCTGTACCAAAGCAGTAGCGCTTGATGAGATGTAAAGCTTTCGGGTTGAAAAATCGTATATGGGCGCAAATATTTAATACAAGATTCGTAAATCACCACAGCCACATACAGATATTACATCTCCTCCTAATTATCTTGAAGTTTTACTCCCATCGCCATTTGCCATATCCCATTTGTAACATGCAAGACCTTGTTTCCATTCTCATGTCGTCTGATCTCACGATTCATTTTGAAGCTTTATTTGGTCCATGATTTCTATCCCTATTTACACGATGAATTCTTTCTCAAATTCTCTTCCTTTTCTCGTGGAGTGCCCTTACTTTTTTTTATAGAAAATGGAAGATAACTTCTCGCCTATGCGTGTCTCTGCACACAGGGTTTACATTATTACATAGTTTCTTCCAATGAATATTTGAGGCGTTAAATGATTCCAAATAAAAAAGTTTGAACTAATAAATTTTAGATCTTATCGAGTAATACAACTTTGGTTTAGGTCGTATATACATCCAAGGTTATTTGAAAAATTAAAAAAATAAAGTCTATGAGATCAGAAATGATTTCAACTAAAAAGGTCATCAACTATAAAGTTGCAGATGTCTTTGATCTCTACAACATTGATATAAAATTTGTCTTCATTTGATTTCCAGATGCGGCTAGAAATGTCAAACACCTCTAGTAATCGATTTCTAGAGGCGGACCGTCTCTGGAGTCATATTTACAGGCAGTTTTTTATGGAACCCTCTCTGCCCAAAAAGAGGGATGCCTCTAAAATATCATTTTTGGCCTAGTGTAATACATGCAGCTATAACTATAGATCATAGTATTAAAGAAAGAAGAGATTTGCTTCCATCTTTTTTCACTTCCCACAGTGTCCACATGCCTCTCCTTGTCCCATATGTGAAATGGACTCAGGGACCATACTCATAAAAGTTAGGACAATGTGTGCTTAATATAGTGAATGTACGAAGTCCGATTCCAAGACACATCAAGCACGGAGTTAGATTCCAATATGTATGCCTCTCCTTGTCCCATATGTGAAATGGACTCAGGGACTGTACTCATACAAGTTAGGACAATGTGTGCTCAATATAATGAATGTGCGAAGTCTGAATCCAAGACACATCAAGCAGTGGTATGGAGTTAGATTCCAATATGTATTGCAATATATGACAATTGTTGAAAAAATACCCAAGCCGAAAATAGTCTAGATGACCGCACAACACGATATACGTTCTATTTCAACGCATTGAGGCAAGTTTTCTATTATGCGTTAGGCTCCCACACGGTTTGTGAGGTAGTATAACAAATGCATGCACAACAGGTCAGTAAATCAAGATATGGACTTTAAGCCATACTATGTATCCAGACAGCTGATCATGAACATAAGAAGTATCATAGAAAAGAATTCAGGAAGCTCATGCCGTGCATAGAAATTAAATCCACACCTTTATATGCCAAAAACATGTTTAGATTTAGAAGGTTCTTCATGACCAATTACAAACACAGCACATGTCTGTCATACATCCGTACACATTCATGCACACACACAAGGACGATTCACTATATATCGTCTTATTTATCAACTTATTCATTTTATATTTCTCGTTCATTCGTGGAGTGTTTTGTAGCCATAGTAGTTATTTCATAATACGTACACACTGGTGACCACCATCCGACGCTTCATGGGCAGGAGGTCACCTTGTAGTTGCTGTTGCCGCTGCATGAATGGGTCTTGGTATCATCGGTTGGATACTGGTACGCATCAGGGCACTTGGGGTACGTGCACACCAGCCCAACGCTGGTGCTGCAGGAGAAGGCCATGGTCTGGTTGCGTTGCGGGCGGCTGACCAGAGAGGGTGCAGGAGGGCGCGCCAGCGCAGTCGCCGGTGTCGCAGTGGCCACTTCCCCGTTGAAGGAACAGCCGGTGCGGACACAGAAACTGCCGCTGGTGCCGGCGGGCACGTCGACGGTCCACGTCTGGCCTGGGTCCAGCTACGTGCCCCCGCCCACAGGGATGCCCGCCGGCCACATGTTTTGTAACTGCAGTTGTTCATTATGGTGAAGGTGGCTGCACTTGCACTGGCAGCAAAGGCGTCGAGGAGGAGCAAGAGGACTGAGGAGGCAGCCTTGGATGCCATAGGTGTTGATCGAGTGAGACGAGCTAAATGAATTAATGATGAAGCCTACTGGGAATAGTTGGGAGGCAGGGGCATATGTATTTATAGGCATCCAGCAGCGGGAGAGCATGGGTATGTTGGAGAAATCTATGGCGATGCAGACATTACAATGGCACCCATAGGTTGTGTTGACCCGAATTGGATTACACATCAGCTAGGGCTAGATCGTCCGGGTCGCCATGGAACGAAGAGCGCAGCGACGATCACACTTATGTGGTGAAGAACGAAGAGGTTTACGAGTAAACCACCAAAAGATAGGTATCGCGCTTACGTGGCGCAGAACGGCTAGTTTCTAGGAAAACTAGCAAAGGATAACCAATCGTGCTTGTGTAACGAAGAACGGCTAGTTTCCGAGCAAACTAGCAAGAGAACCGTCGAAGCTCTCACCCGGGAGGGACCCATGAGGGCAAGGACGTCGCCGGGTTGCCCTAGGTCGGCCGGCAAACCTAGGGCACCATCCTTGATTGTCAGATCAAGTGATGAACAACAACAAAGGGTTGGAAGAGGGCATAAAGTAGTTGTAGATGTAAAAAGACGATTGGACTGTTGGATACTGCTGGCGGTCCTTAACTCCTATTTTCAACCGCCAACTTTTATATAAAACCATCCAATTGAGCACCAAACTTAGTAAATAGGATTTATAACTAACAAATTCTATGAGTTTTGGTGAATTGTTTATTTGCAGAGGACAAGTACAAAAATACACCAAAGTGGGCCCAAAACAAATGAAGGAATAAAAGAAATCAATCACTCTTTCACTTGGACCCAAGCAACAAAGGAAAAAGGCCATTACCAACCAAACATTGGGCCTCACTCATGCGGGGACACAGCCCAGGCCCATCCACCAGCCGACCAGAGAAGGGCGGTCACGGAGAGGCGCCACCAGGGGGCGGCCGCACCCCCAGCGCACCGCCATCCTCTGCCCTTCCACATGGCAGCTCCTGGTGGACTCTAGGAGGCAGTTCAGGGTGGATCTTCCCAGAATATTCCCTACAACCGCCCTAGTGAAGCTGCAAAAGGGTGGGAGGTGCCTTAGAAAAACTCTTTATAGAGCCACCAATATCAGGGGATTGTTGGTATAAATTAATGCACACAGAATAATCTGCAAGCGCATGGATATTATACCGATATAGCACTTCACCGGGAGTACCCACCTTTATATCGAACTCAAGGAAACGTGTGTGAGAATAACCAAATCTAACTTATCCCAACTTCACAATCATTGCTAGATAATAGGAGCATAGAGGAGACTGCTAAGGTCTTCCAGTTCTAACTTCGGTAATCTTTGTCTTCTATTGTTCAATTCTAGGGATATTACTATAGAAAACACGGGCAGAGTATGTTTCCTATAGCAACAATGTCCCGCTAGGCCTACTAACGGGAGGTGGACTATAGAGGATTGAACGAGGCTATAAAAGTCACCCTCGTGAGCTATCACCGATTCGCCACGAGTAACCGAGTCTAAGCACCACGCTTACACTACTAATACTATTTTAACCCAGGAGCTACAAGGATTAAAGTACTCAAAAGAGAGTCGCAAACCTGAAAAATAATATGAACAAGAGGCTTACTTGAATTAAAAGTCGATTACCAGAGAAATCTCATAAGCAAGCTCATGAAGAACTTAATTCCGCTAGGGTACAAGCCGTAGAGAGAGCATCAACAGGCTGGTACTCCTCCAAACTCTTCCCTCACACTATCTCACTATCTCTAGAGCAAGACTAGATCCTATGGAGGACTAATCTTCTCTTGATTGATAGATCTAATCCTGGTGGACATAGGAATTAGGCTTTCTGGCTTCTCAGCTCTCAGGATCAAATGAGCAATGCCTCCCTAGGGGGTACAGGCTGGTATATATACCACAGAGCGTCAAACGTGAGCCCTTGAATGAAACCGACTTAAAACACGGCCTTAAGGCGGTGGGGACCTGACATTCGAAGGAGGCTGACAAGTGGGGGCCCTTGGGGCCGAGCGGCCCCAGGTGTCAGGGACATGTGGCCTGCTTCGGTGATTTGCCTTCTGAACCCTTGTAGAGTCTTCCCACGTATGTACCATGGTGGAATTCCGTAATTTCCTTTGACGATTGGGTCCTCCTTGGTAGTTTTTTTATTAAATCCTGCTAGAAACACAGATTCACGAAAACTCGTGGAATTTATCAATTTTAACCCCTAAGTCTATATTGGTGATCCATTTTAGCTATTTATTCAAGTTATATTAATGGTTTATAATGTATGTTAACTACCGTCAACAACTCCCCCACACTTAGGCTTTTACTCGTCCTCGATAAAAGGATGGATTACTCAAGACATAACCTTAGGACAAGACATCAACATAAAATCATTCCTAGTCATGCATGCATTGCAGGATTCAAAGTGTCCACCATGAAACTTTGGGTGGTTGAAAAATGGAACAGCTTGAAACAGATCACCATCTTTCTTCAGTCAAGTAAATTGAAGAAACATTTTAAGATTTTTGCAAACAAAACATAGCTTACCTTCTCCTTTTGTAGTAGTCTCAAATCACTCTGTATATAGTATTTTTGGATCCTCACCAAGGCATTGATGACTTTGCCTTCTTTTTACCTATTTCTAAAAGCTTATGTGGAGCTCAGGTAGGGATGAATATGAAAACATACTTGTATTGCATATATTGTAAAGTCAAAACAAGTATCCAAGGAGAAAGACATCATACTCTTAGATCAAGATGTGCATGTGTGTGGATATATATATAGTGGCTAACATAATTCTACTATACTCCTTGAAACATATCTCTCTTGATTGAAACCTGGAAAACACTTTGCAAGAGAACATGGGCTATCTTATTCATCTCTTTCTCTTATTCTCTTTCTTTTTTTTCAGGCGGGCATCTAAGTACCCTTGTTTTCAATATCTCGGACACTTATCCATTTTTTTCAATACGTTTTCTTTTTAATTCTTTTATGAATAACTTTTGCATAGCCCATGCCTCTCCTTTTGCAATTGTAATGTTTCAAAAGAGACATTTACAAGAACTCGGAGCATTTATTCTATCAAACATATTTTTGTGTCTATTTCCAGTGTAGGAATAGAACATTTTTGGGTGGATGGAAAACATGTTGCATACTCCCAGTGTAGGAGCAGCAGATATATGTGGAGTGTACGTGATATTGATCTTGAGAGCATGATAAGTTTCTCAAAAAGGGTCACAAGATTTGACCAAACTCAACACAATAACAAGTAGTATATGTAGAAGGTTTCTCTAATCTATATTTGGCTCTGGTAGGACATTGCTTACCACAAAGGATAGGTGTAGCTATTCTTTTTACTTTTTGAAATAAAATTCTCCAATATTGAGACATCAAGAATCAAGTTCTCATTATTCTACTATATCTCATTCCACAACAACTTAAGCAACATGGGGTCCCTAATAATAAGTTCCCAACAGAAGCATGACTTCCACGAAAAGTATTATGTGAATCTATCCTTTAGTCATGACTGAAATAATCTTTCCTCATGTTTTAAAGTTGTTTATCAATGGATTTTCAATTCGGTTCGAAACAGAAGCGAAACATATAAAAATAGAGTGTATTGGAATCAAACCTGACCATGGATGAAGCGTGAGGCGAGGCGGATGGGCCAGCTGGCCCATAGAGGAGGTCAAGCAGCCCGCTCTAGGGCCCATTTCGGTCCAACTTTGGCGAGCGTGGTTCTTGATCCATTGCTTTCTGAATTTTGTGATTTTCGCAATCGAATCTCGTCTTGCTGTCGCGGTGTGTCTTCCCCACACTTGTTTTCCTGTATACCTTTATGCACAGCATGTGGAGACAAAACACATATCCCAAAGAAATAGAGAGCAGATAATAATAATAAGAAGACTCCATTAAGATATATATATATAAGGCACTTTATTACACAAGCACAAACTAAACACAAACTTTAACTAACCTAACACAATCTTTTAACCATTTGAGCTAAGCGAGCAAACTAAACATTAAACACTTGACCTAACACTTGTGCCTTATTAATTGACCTATTACTCAGTTTTGCCTCTTATCCCCAACACAGTGGGAAAGGATAGAGATTTCGCTTGTTAAATTCTTCCACTGAAGATGTTCTAGTTCCATCCTATTATGCATAGCTTCAAGAATCCTAGTGAGGAGATTGGTCTTCTCTTGGAGGGTTGTGATAGCTTGGGTAAGAAGATCAACTCTCTTCTCTAGGGCTGCAACTGTCACCCTCTAACGCTTCTCTTCCCCCTCTAGTGGAGCTGGGGTCAAACTCCTTCTTGATCCTCTTGTCATGCCATCTTTTTGTTCTCTCCTTGTAAATCTTGGAGTTGTGATAAGCTTTTTCACGCCATTGATCAAGTTCTGAGAGTTGCATCTTCCTCTTAGTTCCTATGGCTTCAAAGTCCATGTTTCATCACTTGATGGCCTAATGAGCTTTGAATTCTAGCTCAACAGGTAGATAATGGGTCTTCCCATAGACCAATTGATATGGTGACATTCCAAGTGGTGTTTTATAGGCCGTTTTGTAAGCACATAATGCATCAAGTAATCGATCTTTCCATGCAGTCCCCATCTCATTGACCGTCTTTTGCATAATGTTCTTGATTTGTTTGTTTGATGTTTCTGCTTGGCCACATGTTTGAGGGTGATACAGAGTAGCGACATTGTGATGGATCCAAATTTTTTTTCAAGTAATTGTAAAAATTCTTGTCAGTGAAGTGAGTTCCTCCATCACTAATCACCATCCTTGGAACTCCAAATCTTGGAAATATTATCTCTTCAAACATCTTCTTGGAGTGTTTTGCATCAGTAGTTCTGCATGGCATGGCTTCAACCCACTTGGAGACATAGTCAACTGCCACCTAGATGTATTCACAGTGTTTCGACTTCAGAAAATGTCCCATGTAATCAATTCCCCAGACATCGAAGAGCTCAATCTAGAGGTTGTTGGTGAGTGGCATGGTATCTCTTGAATTGATATTCCCATTCCTCTGACATGCTCCACACCACCTGATGAAGTCCTTCGTGTCATCATACATGGTTGGCCAAAAGAATCCACTTTGCCATATCTTCGAATGAGTGCAGAATGCATCATAATGTCCTCCATATGGTGATGAGTGGCATCTTTCTATGATCTTGATGCCTTCTTCCACTAGTACACATCTTCTGAGTAGGCCATCAGAGCAGACTCTAAAGAGGTATGGTTCATCCCATATGTGGAGATGACTTTCATAGATGAGCTTCCTTTTGTTTTCTCCTGGTGGTACATAACCTCTAACCATAAACTTAACAATATTTGCGTACTAGGGGTCGGATTTTATGACCTTGAAGATCATGTCATCCCGCAGCGAATCATTGATGGGTAGTTCCTGTGAATTCTCAAACTGAATTCTAGACAAGTGATCGGCAACAGAATTTTCTACTCCTTTTTTATCTTTTATTTCTAAGTCAAATTCTTAAAGTAACAAAATCTATCTTATTAATCTAGGTTTAACATCTTTCTTTGTGAGCAGGTATTTCAAAGAAGCATGATCAGTATAAACAATCACCTTTACTCCTACTAAGTAAGATCTAAACTTATCAATAGCAAAAACAATAGCTAGGAGTTCATTTTTAGTTGTTGCATAATTAAGTTGAGGTCCTACCAAAGTTTTCCTAGCATAAGCAATTGCATGATGCTTTTTATCTTTAGTTTGTCCCTAGACTGCCCCCACAACATAATCACTAGCATCACACATAATTTCAAAAGGTAGCGACCAATCTAGGTGTTGAATGATTGGTGCAGAGATGAGTGCTTTCTTAAGAATGTTAAAAGATTTCAAGCATGCATCATCAAATTCAAAGGGAACATCCTTGGCCAAAAGATTTGTAAGTGGTCTAGCACTATGAGAAAATCTTTTATAAAGCGACGATAAAAATCAGCATGACCAAGGAAACTATGGATCCATCTAATATTTATGGGAGAAAGTAACTGTTCAATTACTTCAATTTTAGCTCTATCTACCTCTATCCCTCTTTTGAACAGCAATTGTCCAAGCACTATTCCTTCTCTAACCATGAAATGCCATTTTTCCCAATTAAGGACTAAGTGATTTTCTTCACATCTTTGTAAAACCTTATCTAAGTTTTCAAGGCAATCATCAAAAGTTTTTCCACAAACAGAAAAGTCATCCATGAAAACTTCCGTGATTTCTTCAATCATATCAGAAAATATAGACATCATGCATCTTTGAAAAGAAGCTGGAATATTACATAATCCAAAAGACATTCTACGGTAACCAAGTTCCATATGGACATGTAAAGGTGGTTTTGCTTTGATCATCTGGATGGATCGGAATCTAGTGATAACCTGAATACCGATCAAGGAAACAGAAGAAAGAGTGGTTCGCCAGTCGCTCCAACATTTCATCAATGAAGGGCAACGGAAAGTGATCTTTCTTTGTTGCCTTGTTAAGTTTTCGGTAATCTATACACATCCGCCATCCGATGATGGTTCTTTGGAGGATTAATTCATTCTTTTTATTTTTAATAACAGTCACGCCTCCCTTTTTAGGCACAACTTGAACAGGGCTAACCCACTTACTATACAGCATATGATAGATGATCCCAGCATGCAAGAGTTTCAAAACCTCTTTCTTAACAACCTCTCCCATCGCATTATTAAGCCTACGCTCGGGCTCCCTAGAAGGTATAGAGTTAAGATCAGTAGGGATGCGATGAGTGCAAAGAGTAGGGCTAATACCCTTAAGGTCTTGGAGCGACTAGCCAAAGGCAGAACAATGCTTTTCTAAGACAGTTCGTAGGCGTAGGGATTCTTCCTGAGAGAGTTTATCACTTATGATCACAGGAGAATCCTGACCATTTTTGAGAAAAAGCATATCTAGGACCAGAAGGCAGGGGTTTAAGTTTAATGGTGGGCTTAGGTGGTTGTAGCAATTCATCTAGAGACGCTGACTAGGATAATTTTTTTTACAAAAAGTACCCTGCTATAGACATGTTCTTCCTTCGGCCGAGCAAATTGTGCAATTTACGTAAATATTTAAAGACTTGTGTAAGCCTGGACCAGTAAAGCACTTGAAGTCCAAGTCAACAATCCAGAACATGAGAAACAGAGACTCTCATTATTGAAAATACACACCTTGATATGTGGAAAACTTGTTTAGGTACAGAAGGTTCGTCATAGCCAGGTACAAACACGCCATGCATGCATGAATGGATGACTAACTATATGGCATCATATGATTCGGGTTTAAAATATTTTCAAAATGTATTTAGCACATAATAATTCAAATGAAACAAATTTTAATCTGTATTGAATTTTGCAATCTCAGGCTGCCAAACTTTCTTCAGGCGACCGATGCCAGACTTCCTGCTAATGAAATTCCAAGGATACGTGGAATTCCAAGGCATACATGTGTAGTGTTGACCAGCTATATAGCCAATGCATGGCACAGATGAATAAAAATAGTTCCTGATCCAAAAACGCAAAAACCAATATGACTTTTTTCGAAGCTATCGATATCACTTGCATATATACCTTGTGTTGTGCGCATATATTCCTTGTGGTGTGTATGCTTACAAAATAGCACAATAGACAACATACATATGTCATATATATCTCGTAGAAAATTACAGGGAAATTGTTTGCCTTCATCTTGATTAGTCATATGCACAACGTGTATTTCAATAATGCTCGTTGAACAAGATAGTAGAGCTAGCTGGAAAATACAATGCACATTTTTTTAATTTAATAAGATACTAGAGCTAGCTTGAAAATCCACATCTTTATTTGAGGAAAACATGTTGAGATACAGAAGTTTTTTCATAGCCAAGTACAAACACAGCACGCTTGTCGATCCAAATAAGCATGCCTGAAACCATTGACGATTGACTATGTATCGTCTTATTGTCAACTTATTTTATTTATTTCTCACTCCTATTGTAGAGCTGGTGTGTGTGTGTGTATATATATATATATATATATATATATATATATATATATATATATATATATATATATATATATATATATATATATATATTGCCTTTGCAGGTGGGGAGGGGTCTTGGATAGTGGTTGCTGTTGCTGTTGCCTTTCCAGGCAGATGGAATCGTTGCACTGCAGGGCGACCCATATGCTGCATAATTTATCATCCTGAAGTATTAATATACTTTAAATGAATTTCCATTATTGTATTTGGTATGTGGTTCACTAAGATAATATTTTGTTCATGCATGTATTCTAGGTCTAAATGGTGGCATAGGAGTGAGAAATAAAATTAAACAACCATAATTTATGCCTTCTACCACTATTGGTACGTAAAAGAACAAACTCAAATTAAACATATATCTACAACTTTGTAGTTGGTGAATTTTTATTCTGAAATCATTTAGGGTCCTAAAAGTATGATTTAATTTTTTTAAATTAAAAATTTTGAACTTTTCAAAAGACCTTGGTGGAGAGATGCCCTACACCAAAGTTGTAGTGCTTGATGAGATAAAAAAGTTTGTAGTTAAGATCATTTATGAATCAAAATAGTTAATACAAGATCCATAGACCACCTCAGCCCATAGAGATATTAAATCTCCTCATAATTTGTAGACTTGGTCTCATCCCCTTTTACCTTATACCGCGTTGGACCATGCAACACCTTATTTCCTTCCTCTTGTCCTCCAACTCATAGATCACCTTTTAATCTTGAAGCATTGGTCCATGATTTGTATCCATATGAAGATGAATAAATTGTCGCACAAATTCTTCTCCTTTGCTCATGGAGTGCTCTTACTTGGGTCTATAAATTCTCCCTCTTTGGCATCTAGCTAGCAGTGAAAATGGACTCTCAAGAGTGAAAACATTAGAGCATTTGGGGAGAGTCTCGTATGGACCATGATCCGTATAACTTCAAGTTGTATAAGATACAACTTGAAGTGTTAGTACTTTCAGCAATAACTGTAGATCATACCCATGGAACTCAAGTAATATAGATTAAACTCCCCCTGGATGCACGAGGCAGTACCCACACCATTATTATGGAGTTTAAGCCATATTATGTCGGGAGTCAGCTGATGAACAAACATAACAATTATCAAAGAAAAGAAATCAGGAAGCTCATGGCACACATAGAATATCCACATCAGTATTTGCCGAAAACATGTATATATTAAGAAGGTTCTTCATAGCCAAGTACAAACACGGCACATGTGTGTGATAATATCCGTATACATGCACACATGGACGATTTATTATATATCTTATTATTTATTATCAAATTATTCTTCTACATTTTCCATTAATACTTATGCACTGTCTGTTGCGTGGCGCTGTGACGTGATCACCATCTGCCGCTTCACGGGCAGAAGGTCACCTGGTAGTTGCTGTTGGCGCTGCATGAATGGGTCTTGGTATCATCGGTCGGATACTGGTACGCGTCGGGGCAGCTAGGGTACGTGCACACCAGCCCAACGCCGGTGCTGCAGGAGAAGGCCATTGGCTGGTTGTAGCCATCAACAACCGAGATGTCGTAGTAATCCTGCGGGTTGCCAGTGCCACCGATGGTGTACTCGGCCAGCGTTGCCGGCGGCTGTCCGGAGAGCGTGCAGGAGAGCGCACCAGCGCAGTCGCCGCTGTTGCAGTGGCCGCTTCCACCGTTGAAGGAACAGCCGGTGCGGCCCCAGAACCTGCCGCTGGTGCCGGGGGGCACGTTGACGGTCCATGTCTGGCCTGGGTCCAGCTGGGTGCCCCCGCCGACAGGGATGCCTGCCGGCCACACTGTGTAACCACAATTGTTCTTTATGGTGAAGGTGGCTGCGCTTGCACCGGCAGTGAAGGCGGCGAGGAGGAAGAGGACCGAGGACACGCAAGTAGTGGACGCCATTGATAATGAGTGAGCGACTAAGAGCTATATGAAGCTTGGGTTGAGTTGGGAGGCCGGGGCATGCATTTATAGGCGTTCAGGGTGGACTAGTCAATTTATGCTTTGAGACATCTAGATGAAAACTTCTTTGGTCGCATAGGTGTGCAGTGTAATCCAATTGGTCAAAGCAAAAGGCAAAACTGTTACTCCATGGAATGAAGAAACTTCTTTCCCACTCTGAAGAACTTAAGATTTGAAGCTTTTGTTTATCTTCGTAGAGATTTTCTGCTTAATTAGTGGTGTTTTCCTGATTGTTTCTTAGATTCATCAGTTTTTTTTTTGTTTTGTTTCCTGCATTCGTCCTCTCCGTAAAGATCGACAGGGATTTTCCAGTTCTTGTGCAGTTATATTTTTATTATCAGCAACAAAAATTCAGGCGGCCTACATGGTGTGCCATAGTTTATTTCAAAAGGAAAACTCAATATCGGTGGTGATATTGCAATTTCTGAAAACACGACAATCATTACAGGATTGAACTTGCTAGAAATAGTTCAATGTTAAGTTACCTCACTGAAAAGATTGAATTAAGGAAGGACGTTTATATGTTTGTATCATAGCCACACTATTTGACATCAGGAACAACCAGCACTAAATATATGACCATAAGGAGTAAATTGCAGCCACACTACACAAACTTGCGGAAGGTGGGCGCAAATTAGTCCAACATCTTGTAAATTGTGTACAACTTGACAAGTGAATGAAAATTAGACCAACATCTTGTGAATTACCTGATTGGGTGCAAGAATATGGCAAATTGGTGTGCATATAATTAAGGTCCAAACACTGCTGCATCGTGTATTGTTCCCGCTGGATGCATGGTATTTATCCATGTTGGTAGCTTTGTATTCGTTTGACGGCCTGCTTGGTTCATTATTTGCCAAATTGTTGTATGGTGGGTGGAATTTACTGTTGGGGGAGCTCATATGGAATATGGGCTAACTCCCCCTTGGAGAAACCCAATAGAATTTAGTGTAGTAGCTTGAGATCAGTCGAAAGCCGTGGTGCAAAATCAGAGGCCGGGGAAATATGAAGATTAGTCGAAGGCCGTGGTACAAAATCAAAGGCCGGGGCACTATGAAGATCAGTCGAAGGTCGTGCTACAAAATCAGAGGCCAGGGGAATATGAAGATCAGTCGAAGGCCGTGGTGCAAAATTAGAGGCTAGGAGAATATGAAGATCATCGAAGGCCGTGGTGCCATGAATAATGGGATGAAGGCCCACGCTCGACAACGACCCATCAACAAAGGCGGTTGCAAAAGAAAAAGACTCTAATGCCCCAGAGACATGAGTACAGTATATATGAATATACCGAAATATGCCTTAGTTGCCCTACAGACATTTCTATACTCGACGGATGATGTAACCGTACCCTATAAAAGGAGAAGTCAGTCATCCCGAAGAGAGGATGGCGTCTAATTCCACTAGTAGAGAACAGACCTTTGATCCTCGGCTAAAATGGGCTCTAGTCCCGGAATTTTTTGCGCCCGGGACTAGAGATACCTTTAGTCCCGGTTGGTGGCTCCAACCGGGACTAAAGGTCCCTGCCCTAACGGCTCTGCGCCAGAGAGAGGTGGCGGGGACCTTTAGTCCCGGTTGGAGCCACCAACCGAGACTAGCAGTATACTTACTCGGTTGGTGGCTCCAACCGGGAGTAAAATCTACTCTCGGGCCGTGGCTGCGCCTGGGGTTGAAAGTTACCTTTAGTCCCGGTTGGATCCACCAACCGGGACTAAATGTTCTCCTTTATAAATCGGCCGTCTCCTCCTTCCTCCCGAGCCCGAGCTCAGCACATTTTGAAGCTCACTGCAGTAGTGTTCTTGCTTCCTCCTTCCTCCATTGTTCCTCCATCCATTATTCGATTCCTCCATCGATTTCTTGATTCCTCCGTCGATTCTTCAGTTGTAAAGGTTACCAATCTCATACTCTCATTTTTCACCATTGTCTTATCTCATTTTGTTCACTATATATATATATGGTTCTTTATTTTGGTTTTTTTTCATTTGTAAGCAATTTGAGCTCAAAATCACTTCAAGCTTGCATATTTACATGAAATAAGGTTAAAGTAGCTAGTTGAACTTGCGGACGTGTTCATCTCGGCGAGCACGTTCTCTGCGCCGAAGCGATAAGCAGACGTCAAGGAGGAGCTTTGATTCTACGAGGGAGAGCGGCAATGGTCGTGGAAGACCGTGTTCCCTTCCTCGTAGAATTGGAGCTCTTCCGTGGTCAATCACGGTGCCGTCTCTGTGGAGAAATGCTCGCCGAGATGATCACGTAAGCAAGGTCAACTAGTACGGATGGTTATTTATTCACATGTCACGATATAAATCGCGATAGTCCATCAATCACCGTACCCAAACGTAGTATATATATAAATATAAACTTAGAAAATAGTTAGAAAATTATAGAAAATCCATACTAGTTGAACTTGCGGACCGTGTTCATCTCGGGCGAAGCACGTTCTCTGAAAGCGATAACGGACGTCAAGGAGGAGCTTTGATTCTACGAGGGAGAGCGGCAGCGGTCGTGGAAGACCGTGTTCCTTCCTCGTAGAATTGGAGCTCTTCCGTGGCCAGAAATGCGGTGCCGTCCGGTGGAGAAATGCTCGCCGAGATGATCATGTAAGCAAGGTCAACTAGTATGGATGGTTATTATTCACACGTCCCGATATCGTCAGTAGTAGTCATGTTGTGTGTACATTCCCATTCTTACGTTAATTTGCGAAAATATCATATGAATTACTTACCGCTTGAAGAAAAGCGAGAACACAATGACCATTAAAAATATCATTGTTTAGAGATCTAGATAATTTTATAGTTTGTTAATTTTATTTGTTTATAAAAGAAGAAATTTATAGTGTATTAAAAATGAGTATAGAGAGTAGAATGTGGCGCTCCGGGTCCTCGGCCTCTCATGGGTTTCCAAAGCGACTTTAGGCGGGCCTTCCTCTCATTCCATGCGGCAAGTGTCGTGATGAGATGAAGATTGTGATGGAGTACCGAGTGAAGAAGGAGGGTCCCAACAAGGATCGTATCTTCTACAAGTGTCCGGATCGCAATGTGAGTTATTTTATCGTATTTAATGATTATGGTTAGTTTATACCTATTTTCATGATGGTTGTGATTAAAGTTCTAATTTTTTGTTTTAATTTGGTGGGATGGCGGTGGGCGATGTTAGAAGCTTCTCTTTGGGAGGAAGAGTATGTTGAACTCGTGCAAAAATATCTTGCACACATGCGAGAATCTGGCTAATGAGGCGGTGATCCAGTAGAAGAAGCCCAAAGATGTTGCACAATCGGGGATCATGCATTTTAGTTGAGATTGGTGTGAAATCCTTGTGCTCTGAAATGTATTTTAGCTTTAGTTCTTTTAGTGGTAGTTGGGATTGTCTACATTGTAGCGATGCTTTCATAAATTTGTATCTTTTGTGGTGGCACGCATGTTGTATAAATAATTAATTATGATCTAGGTTTTAATATGATATTTATGTCATGTAATGCAGATGAGCCGTCATTGGATGTATAATGCTGATCGCCGCTCACAAGAGTTCATTGACGGCGTGCATTCTTTATTACGTGCGGTACCGAGACAAACAAACTTGACGGTTTCATGTCTTGCCCATGTGCCATATGTAAGAATACGGTGGAATATCCTTGCTCAAGGACTCTTCATTCACACTTGTTCAAAGTCGGGTTTCATGCCAAACTATATTTGTTGGACAAAGCACGGAGAAACCGGTGTTGTAATGGAAGAAGATGAAGAAGAACAATGGGACGACAATGATATTATTCCTGATGGTGCGTGCTTCAATGATACTGCAATGGGAGAAGCTGAAGAAGAGGTAGTCGCAGAAGATGAGCTGGCTGATGATCTTTGTCAGGTCATTCGTGATGCACAAAGAGAATGTGAAAGTGAAAAGGAGAAGATCAAGTTCGAGCGGATGCTAGAAGATCACAAGAAATTGTTGTACCCAACTTGTGATGCAGGGCAGAAAAAGTTGGGAACCACACTAGAATTGCTGCAATGGAAGGCAAAGAATGGTGTATCTGACAAGGGATTTGGAGAGTTACTAAAAATCCAAAAGAAGATGCTTCCGAAGTACAATGAATTGCCCGCCACTACCTACGAAGCAAAACAAGTTGTCTGTCCTATGGGGCTAGAAATAGAGAAGATACATGCATGTCCTAATGACTGCATCCTATACCGTGGCAAAGAGTACGAGAAATTGGATGCATGCCCGGTATGCCATGCGTCGCGGTATAAGATCAGGCGAGATGACCCTGGTGATGTTGAGGGCGAACGTCCACGTAAGAAAATCCCTGCCAAGGTTATGTGGTATGCTCCTATAATACCACGCTTGAAACGTCTGTTCAGAAACAAAGAACATGCAAAATTGTTACGATGGCACAAAGAAGACCGTAAGGTAGACAATATGTTGAGACACCCTGCTGATGGGTCCCAGTGGAGAGCAATCGACAGAGAATTCCTGGAGTTTGCAAATGACGCAAGAAACTTAAGGTTTGCTTTAAGTACAGATGGTATCAATCCTTTTGGAGAGCAGAACAGTAGTCATAGCACTTGGCCTGTTACTCTAAGTATCTACAACATTCCTCCTTGGTTATGCATGAAGCGGAAGTTCATTATGATGCCTGTGCTCATCCAAGGCCCGAAGCAACCTGGCAATGACATCGATGTGTACCTGAGACCACTTATTGATGAACTTCTCATTTTGTGGAATAAAGAAGGTGTACGTGTGTGGGATGAGTACAAACAGGAACACTTTGATCTGCGAGCATTGTTGTTCGTAACAATCAATGATTGGCCTGCTCTAAGTAATCTTTCAGGACAGTCAAACAAGGGATATAATGCATGCACACACTGCTTCGGTGATATTAGAGGTGTATTCTTGAAAAAATGTCGAAAGGTCGTGTACCTTGGCCATCGTCGATTTCTTCCTGCAAATCACCCCGTAAGAAAGAAAGGTAAGCATTTTAAAGGGAAATCAGACCACCTGACCAAGCCTCGCAACCGAACCGGTGAGGATGTACTCGATATGGTCAATGATGTGAAAGTCGTCTTTGGAAAAGGACATGGAAGCCAACCTATTCCGAAAGACGCTACCGGTCACGCACCCATGTGGAAGAAAAAGTCCATATTTTGGGACCTACCCTATTGGCAAGTCCTGGAGGTCCGTAGCTCGATCGACGTGATGCACCTGACGAAGAATCTTTGTGTGAACCTGCTAGGCTTTATGGGTGTGTATGGAAAGCCTAAGGACACATTTGAAGCACGACAGGACCTGCGTTGTTTGAGAGAAAGAGACAACCTACATCCAGAGAAGACAGATGATGGACGCCATTACTTACGTCCTGCTAGCTACACTCTAAGCAAAGAGGAGAAGGAAATCATGTTTGAATGCTTAAACAACATCAAGGTACCATCTGGATTCTCCTCGAATATAAAGGGTATTATAAATGTGCCAGAGAAGAAATTCTGTAACTTAAAGTCCCATGACTGTCACGTTCTCATGACGCAATTACTTCCAGTTGCATTAAGAGGAATTCTACCTCCAAATGTACGTCTAGCCACCGTGAAGCTATGTGCATTCCTCAATGCAATTTCTCAGAAGGCAATTGATCCAACTGATCTAGCTAAACTACAGAATGATGTGGTTCAATGTCTCGTCAGCTTTGAGTTGGTGTTCCCTCCTTCCTTCTTTGATATTATGACACACCTCCTAGTTCACCTAGTCAAGGAGATTTTCACTCTCGGTCCTGTGTTCCTACACAACATGTTCCCCTTAGAGAGATTCATGGGAGTCCTAAAGAAATATGTTCACAACCGTGCTCGCCCAGAAGGAAGCATCGCCAAGGGCTATGGAACAGAAGAGGTCATTGAGTTCTGTGTTGACTTTATTCCCGACCTTGACTCGATTGGTGTTCCTGAATCGAGACATGAGGGGAGACTAAGCGGAAAGGGGACACTAGGGAGGAAAACATATATTGGTACGGATGATGATTATTTCAATAAAGCGCACTACACAGTTCTACAGAACTCCTCTTTGGTAGATCCGTATATTGAGACACACAAGGATCTCTTACGATCCGAGTTTCCAGGGAAGACTGAAGCTTGGATTACGCGTAAGCACATGGAAACTTTCGGCGGTTGGTTGCGAAAAAAATGTCAAGGTGATGAGAGCATCCATGAGCAACTGTATTTATTGGCTATGCAACCATCATGGCATATCGTCACATACAAAGGGTACGAGATAAATGGGAACATATTCTACACAGTAGCCCAAGATAAAAGGAGTACCAACCAAAACAGTGGTGTCCGCATAGATGCCACAGACCCGAATGGGAATAAGCAGACATATTATGGACGCATAGATGAAATATGGGAACTAGAATATGCACCTACTTTGAAGATCCCATTGTTCAAGTGCCAATGGGTCAAGGTGACCGGAGGCGGGGTAACAGTAGACAACGAGTATGGAATGACAACAGTAGACCTTAGTAATATTGGGTACAAAGACGAACCATTCGTCCTTGCCAAGGATGTGAATCAGGTGTTCTATGTCAATGATATGTCTACCAAACCAAAAAGAGGGAAAAACGATAATGACTCAACCAAAGAGCCAAAGCGCCACATAGTTCTTTCAGGGAAAAGAGTCATCGTGGGAATTGAGGACAAGTCGGACATGTCAGAAGATTATGAAAAGGATGACCGAATTCCGCCCTTCAAAGTGAACAAAGACCCTAGCATCTTGGTAAATGATGAGGACACTCCATGGTTACGAAGCGATCATAACCAAGGGACATACATAAAGAAGAAGTTCACTGCTGTGCCCACTTGATGATATAGTGATTTAATATAGTGTGTGTTTGAGATATTATGTAATAATTGTGAATTCAGATGTTTATTATGTCATGTTTTAAATTAAATCAATGTTTGATTTGGTGGATTTCTCTCTCAAAAGGTAAATTATTAGGATCTTGAGTGATGAAAAATTAAAATATTAACGTTAAAATGATATGAAAACAAATTTCTGTCCAAAACCAATAATTTTAATAATTTTAATTAAACACTACATTTTTTGCATTAACGAAATAATAAATATTAGTTCCATTATGTTTTATAATTCTAACAAAAAAATAAAAAAGTTAGGTTATCGATTTTTCCTATGTGCAATAAACAAAAATAAAATTCATATTTTTAACAAAATAATTTTATGCCTTTTATTTAATTTACTATGTATTTAATAAAACTATTGCATTTCTATTGTATGTAACAAGACTATTGCTTAAAGCAAAGGGAAAGCGAAGCTGCAGGCCACCTTTACTCCCGGGTGGGAAGCCCACCGGGAGTAAAGGGGCTGCAACTCATTCATGACTCACCAAAAAATCTTTACTCGGTGCGTGTTACCAACCGAGTAAAGGTATCTCTACTCCCGGTTGGTAACACACGACCGAGGCGTAAAAGTACCTTTACTCCCGGTTGGTAACAGCCACCGGGAGTAAAGGGTTTTTACTCCCGGTTGGTGGATGGCACCGGGAGTAATTCTCCTCGCTATATAACCTCCAAATTTTGGCAGATCGATCATTCGTCTTCTTCCTCGTCGAACACCGCCGCGCGCCTCTCTTCCTCTCATGGCGCGTCCGTTCGCCTTCCGTGACACCGGCGTCGCCTTCTTCTTCTTCCTCGTCGGCCTCCACCGCCTGGCTGCCCTGCCCTCCTCGCGCTTGCCCGTGGCCTCCACCGCGCCCTCCTCCGCGCCCGACACGCCCTCCTGCTGCGTTGCCCGTGGCCCTCCACCGTGCCCCTCCTCCGCGCTTGCCCGTGGGCCCTCCACCGCGCCCTCCTCCGCGCCCGACACGCCTCCACCTGCGTTGCCCCACCGTGCCGGCCCGAGGCCCTCCAAAGAGGTACTTGCCGATATTTGGAACTCTAAATGATTTTAAATAAAAACATATCTTAAGGCAAGTTTTGAATATTTGGAACTCTAAATGACAAGTATAATTAAGGATCACCAATAAAATTACTTTAGAAATTAATTGGATCGATATAAATCCATGGCTTGTATAATAAACACGCTATATATTATTCGGAAACAACGCTACGAACCATCCGCTTGCTGTTAAGATATGTTTGTTAATAAACACGCTATATATTATTCGGAAACAACGCTACATTAATAGAAGAATTTTTCTATCTTCATAGATCAATGTTTGTTAACGAAATTTTATCCAAATATATTCATGTAGGGTCTTTTTTTTTTGAAGGATTTGTTGTAGGATATATAATGGTCAAATAGGAACTCAATTTTGATACCCAGTTTGTAAACTAAGCGTTTTTAGTTTATCAAAAATATCACATGTTTCTTCATTTGTGAACTTTGAATATACAGATATAATATATTAATGTTGCTAAAGTAATATGAGCATTACATATTTTTTCCGGGAAGACTATCTTCAAACTTTATATCATAGCATCAGAGATCGCCTGTAAAAGAAGAAAATAAATTCTTATCATTTCGGAAATAGTAATGGTTATATGAGCAATAAGACACATATACTTACATTTCATAATGACTTATACTTATATTATTAACATAGAATTTTCTCATATGATGAATGACTACATGGTTGATCACATGGTACATAGGATCACAACATCACGCACCGACACCGCCTGCCCGCCCGCCTCACGTCCGTAAATGCGCCAAAGACGCCGCCCGCCTCACGTCATCGTTGTCAGAGACACCGCCACCGCCACCGACACGCGTATATATCGTCATTTGTATTCATATGCATTTCGTCCATGCGTTTCTATGTATCTGGCGGAGCACCGCCGCCTCGTTCACCATGTATGTGTGAGACATATATCTGGCGGAGTGGAGCACCGCCACTCTTGTCACACCGCCTTTCTCGTGCCCTAATTCGCGCCCTAGTACCGGCGTAGTTCGTCCTAGTGTGGGTAATTGCGTCCGTGATCGAGGGCAAGATTTAATAATGCATATTGTTTGTAGATTTTACGCATGTAATAAGCAAAGATTTGACGTACTATATATTGGTTTTGTTTTTGAAGCTAGATGGCCGACCGAGAAATATGGATGAGGAGGAGTTGATGATGAATTTGATCAACACTTGGCACTCAAGTTGCGGCGGCGATGATGGTGCTAAAATAACATGCAAGAGGATGTAGATGACGGGAGTCATGATTAGCTCTTGAACAAAATGAGCAACAACATATTGGCCAAGTATATATTTTTTATTATTAGCTATATATATATATTATCATATGTCCTATGTGTGCTCATGACATTAAAAATAATGTTTATGTTTTGTAGCCCTCTGGATCGACATCAACAACTACAACGAAGAGTAAAAATGTTCGAGGTCCCAAAAAGCCATTGGAGGGTCGCTTCATCATCTCTCGAGTTCAATGTGGATACAGGAGAACCGGGGGCGAATAAAATGAAATTTGTGCACCACTTGTGGTTACCTTGTACGGGACCGACTCCGATTAGTACCCGTGAATGGAAGAAGAAGACCAATGCTCCTCATATCGGCTTTTGTCTCCGATCGTGACAAGGCGTTAATTTGGAATGATGTCTTGGTACATTTCACGCTCCAAACAGATGATTATGATGATATAATAGATGGTGATGAATTGAAGGAGCGAGTTAGGGATTGGGCAATGAAGAAGATGGCCACCCGGTTCAGACTTGGAAGAAACACCTATACACGACGTATGTCAAGAAGAACATAGCACCAGATTTTTCTTGTCCCGGCCCGATCTCAAAGCAGAGGCCCTATTGGGATGAGTTTGTACAGTACAAGACTTCGGAAGAGGGTGTGAGTCGGGTGATAAAGAACCAACATAATGCCCAACAGAAGACATACCACCATACCTTGGGATCAGGTGGCTACCCAACTGCCATTAAGAAGTGGAACAAAATGGAAGCAGACCTTCTTGCCAAGGGTATCAGACCAGAATCACTCGAGTAGGGAGAACGTGCAAAGAATTGGTTTTTTCGCTCATGGGGAACACTAGACCAGAGAGACAGGGAAGTGCGTTTATGGCGCAAGGCGCAAGAAGCAGCAGAAAGATTGCTTTATGCTCAGAGAGCTACTGCTAGTGGTGCGTTCAGGCCCAACAGAGAGAAGGATGAGCTGACATACGCCATCGGGACTATTGAACATGGTGGCCGAACTAGAGGCAAAGGAAGTGTCTCGTGGGAGCATGGATTCCCTCAGATGCACCTTCCCTCTGTAAGTCGCCAGAGAAAGAAGGAAGAAGAGGCACACCGGCTCCGGAGGTTGGAGGAAGCGGTGCGTGAAGCACAGGAGGCGGGAAAAAACCTTGAAGCGAGAATGCAGGAGGAAATCAAAAGGCAAGTGCAAATAGCGGTGAGTGCAAGCAAGCAAGCGGCATCGAGCCGAGGAATCAACATTAGCCAATACATTCAGGTTGAAAAGCAATTGCGCTTCCACGGAGATACCAAATCAAGGGGACACAGGATTGCGCTTCCACGTGGATGACGTCCATCGAACCTTGTACAACGTGTGAGCTACACATTCGAAGGAGAATTCCACAATCAAGGTGGCTATCGGTCTTGTTAATCCTATCGACCGAACCAAGACACCAAGGATTCATGGGAATATAATCCAAGAAGGATATGCCACCATCTCGGTAGATAAAGCTGAAAAAGGTTTTAGTGATTTGCCTCTTGACATTCCTGGAGGTGATGGCGTAGAAGACTCTAGGAGAAGCGGAGAAGACATTCATTCTATGGCATAAGCGCTACATCATCATTCGAGGATGTCGGCTCCACCTCCTCTGAACTACCTCACCATAGGTATGTGCGGATGAAAACACTACATCATTAATTTGTATTGGCTTAAATAATTAACAACTGCTCATAATAATATGTCATTCCTTTTTTTGTAGCAGATCCTCCCCAATCTAAATCCAATTGTTCAATCGCCAGATCATCATAGTGCTCATCACGATGACATTGTGTTGGAAGACGAGGCTGCATCCACACCCTCTCCAAGGAGGTCTCCAACGCCGCAGGCCGCCACCTCCAAGGAGGTCTCCAACGCTTGCTGCCAACACCTCCAAGGAGGTCTCCAACGCCACGCCAACACCTCCAAGGAGGTCTCCAACGCCTCCCCGCCCCGCCTACCAAGAAGCCTAGCAAGAGGTCAGCCCCTCAAGCGAAGAACCCGGTCCCCTTTGCAAAGAAAGCCACCGTGAAACCAAGGGTTATTCCCAAAATAATATGAAGAGAAGGAAGAAGGAACTGATGCATATAAAAAGACATGTCTAGATTCTATGACAAACTTAAAATGAATCAAGAAGCAAGGAGAAACCCAGAGAAACCGTACTTCTTCGTAGCTCCGGATATTTTAAGAAAAAAGGTGATTTCTTACCAGCATCAACAGCGGGAATCTCGTAAGCCGTCCAAATCAACGTTATCAGACTATGACCGCACTCTCACCAAGTCAATTGAGGCGGCACAGAAAAAGAAGCGGGCAGGGAAAGGAGTTGCCCAACTCGGACAACAAGCGCACCAATCAATCCCCCCGCTAGTTGTTGGTAATGAATATGGTTCGAATTTAGGATTAATGCATCAGGCAAACATACCTCCGGATGTCGATTTGGATCACCTTGGTGAATTTCTTGATGAGACTGGTCTCGACCTTTACCAGATGTTTGGTGATGGAAACATTGAGAGTGCGGCGGAGGTTGATATTTGGAAGAAAAAATTTGTACTAGGCCAGAGTCTATACAACCCTCAAGCCTTATCTGATCTGGGGACGCAAATGTACCTGCTAAACAAGTGGTACATGCAGGCGTCTACCAGTGGAGACTTCTGCGTTGGTGTCGTAATTAGAGGCGAACATTGGTTCCGTGTATGATGATGTTATGTATGTTGACTTTGCGTAATTTCATCAACTATGCCACCGACCTCTCTCGGACAAAGTTATCATTAGTTGCTATTGCCTGTAAGTAATAATTCTTTCGATCTATTATTAAACTCATCATATGTGTGTATATGCATATAAATTATCCTAACAAGTACTATATATATGCAGATTTACAATGATGAGCTCGAGAAAGGAAGGTCGCAATGAAATTGGTTTTGTTGATCCCCATATAGTATTCAAAGACCCAATTACTCCAATGACTAATTGGAAGTCTGAGTCAGAGAGTAACCTCATGAACTTCTTAGTGAACCAACGCCACAAGAAGGATATACTCTTTCCCTATAACTTCAAGTGAGTGTTAATCATGTCGATCATAGCCTTAATGGCTCATATGTTGATTCTAGTTAATTAATGAGTGTTATGCGTTATATCCTATAAACACATGCAGCAATCACTGGATATTGATGGACATCGATCTGGTGAAAAGTCACTTGATAATCTATGACTCGATGAGAAAACCACAACAAGACTACCAAGATATGATAGATATTATCCAGAGGTAATTTCGAGATCTCTAGCAACTATATATACACACAAACATGATGATTAACTATATCTGATGACGTGGCAAATTTTTTATTGGGCAGTGTTTGGAAAACCTTTATTGAGAAGCAACACATGGAAAAATGCAAAGCGCCACTGAATGTAATCCCTTTGAAAGTAAGTCCCCTGAATCGCATCATCTTTATTAATTCAACATATAGCTTTCACCGGATCACCAGATTGGATGACAAATCTTTTTCTCGTAAAGTGGTGTCTAAGGCAGGAACAGGGGAACAACTACTGTGGTTACTATGTTTGCAAGTTTATCAAGGTGCTCTCCCAAAGAACTCCTACTGAGAGAGACTCAAAAATGAGTTAAAATACACTATATATTCATTTAATTATTATTATTGATTGTGTTACTATGTCTTTATATATATATATATGTACATATATTAATTTATTTTCCTTTAATTCAAACACAGAGACTCGATGGTTGGAGGAAAAGGTCATACGGCAAGACCAAATCAAAGCAATTCAAGAGTCTATAGCCGGATTTTTTAATGAGCAGGTCATCGATTCCAAGGGCGAGTTCTACTTGACCCAACACCGCCATTGAAGCCAAGCTAGAGGATGAGAAGAAACTTGTTATGTCACAACAACTATAATGCAATCTTTTGTAATATATGCACATGAAATAATATAATGTAAAATACACATATGCATGCATGCATGTAAAATATATATATGATGCATGCATATATATATATATATATATATATATATATTTCTATGATTGAATTGTGTGATTTAATACGTTCATTGTGCTTGACCGAAACATACTATATGCGGCGTATAAATGTATAATTAGCAGCGTACAATACGACTTCGAAAACCTATTTTGAAAAGAAAACAAAAAATGAAAAGAAAAGAAAAAGAAAAAACCTTTAGTCCGGTTCAGATTACCAACCGGGACTAAAGGTGCCGCCATCGTGGCATGTCATGGGAGGCACCTTTAGTCGGTTGGTGTTACCCACCGGGACTAAAGGTCCTCCTTAGTCCCGGTTCCTGACCGGGACTAAAGGAGACCTAGTCCCGGATGCTTGCTCCCGGGTGGGGAACCGGGACTAGAGGGGGTTCCCCACCGGGAGTAAAGCTCGGTTCTGTACTAGTGTTCGAAACCCTAATTATTGCCTCCGTAGTTGCGTGAAATCGATTTTTGTACTCATGCCTCGGCTAGTCGAAGGCCTCCGCACCAGAGCGGAGCCTTCAGCCCCCAGGTGTCGAGCTGCAGCGAGCTCGCCCCTCTCTCACTCTCACTCTCTGTCAGGATCCCCATTTCACAACATTTACTCAACCATAAACTATTATGTTAGTTGTTTCTTCATTCGGAGAGAGAAAAATTATTTCATGATTAATAGTTCTTTGCATTTCCACACATATTATAGATTGGGGCGAACCTGTGGCATAGTCATAATTGAAAAGCAGGGACATGCATGGTCATGTAATGTTTCAACTACTGGGGATGGAGTATTGACATATACCGTTGCGATATTAGTTGGAGTTCTCTAGAGCTGTCTCTTGTGTACAGCTGGAGTTAAATGAAAAACATCCACAAGTCAGCAATCTCCCCTGGAATTCCTCAATTTGTCCATCTCTTTATTAGACTTTATCCATCTGTGTATACGTTTGTGCCAACTTTACATCACTCTACACACTACATTGATAGTCAAACCTAGCCACAAGAAATTGGGCACCGACCAAGCAATTTTAGAAAATTTCTCAGTCATGTTTACATATTTCTCTCTCTAGAAGGGTTGAACCGCTGAAGGTTCTTGCAACACTGCTAGTGCCAAACTGGATCACCAGGATCAGTCATGTTTACTCGATCTGTATACATACATCGTTAGACGCAGTCCCTTTTTTTTTCTTTTTCTCCCGAACACAGAGAAACTTTTGTGTCTAATTAATTTTATAGAAGTGGCTTCCATTGGAACAAGCGAACACGCCAAGTAAGCGTTTAGTACTAGACGTTGTGAGTCGCTGGAAAGGAAAACAGCAATACAGATACAAAAGATATATATACAAGAAAAGGTAGAAGACCACTAGCTAGATGGCACATGGCCAGAACTCATCCATCCACTGGGCGGTGCAGAACATGGCGTTTAACATCTGAGCGTTCCACACGCTTTACAGAAGCGAGCATGATGGCCACCAGAAGTGGTCAAAGAGTGCAGGGTTCCACAGATCTTCGATCATATTGCAGGGGCAACTAGCCTAGCAGTAGTAACGCGGATAGGAGAGGAGTTGCCAGACGTGTTTTTTCCATCACTAGGTAAATGCCCGTGCGTTGCAACGGAAACACATAATACCATGATAACATATGTATGAGCGTGTGTTATACTATTATCTAAAATAGATACATAATAATAATGTTCCAATCAATATTACATAAGTCTTCACGAAAGATAGATAGTTAAAATATAACTCTAGATTTGAATGCAAAACTAAAACATCAATTTCAATTGTCGCATCACTTCATGCCTACGATACGCGAAAGATAAGTTTGCACTTCTTTAGGAATCAAGTGCTACAGAAAGATAATCATAACAAGTTTGTGTTTCACAATACATGTTTTAGAATCTATTCTACAATTAAGAATCTAATCTCTCAATAGTTCGACTAAGAGAACGTGCTTTGCACAAATACCAAGCTGCAGTTGGTCACCAATCAATGATGATCCAGAAGTTTTTCTAGTCCAAGATGTGGCGTCAGACTTCTTGCAGCTGAAGCATCCAGATGGCTGAAGATGTAGTTAGAAGTATCCTGCATATAAGTTGTTTGTTAATTTTTAAAGTTAAAGTACCATTTGATATCTAAAAAAATATGTATCGACGTGTGATGCATTACCTCTTTTATGGAGTTAGAACCTCTTTATATACGATATTCTTTGTGAACATATCATTTGTCGCTTTCTTCTTTCCCTTCCCTTTCCCTTTCCCTTTCCCCTTGTTCACGTCCTTCTCAGCAGCCGGCACGGCTAGGGTCCTAATGTTTGATCTTGCCGTAGCTCTTGATAGCGCCACATAAAATTGGCCGTGCGAGAACACAGTGAGGCACCAACCACCTGAGCCCTCGACCCTCCCCGAACAACGGGAAGAACCTGTCTGAAATCTCCACCGAACACCACAGTCTTCCCACCGAACGACAGCTCTGGTCGGTCCATTATATCATGGAGACTGTTGTCTAGCGCCTCAACAGACTACCTCTTTGTCATGCTAGCATCGTCCCAAATAATGAGAGATGATGCTTGAAGCAGCTTGGTAGTACCACTGTTGATAGAATATCGTCGGCAATCATCCGAGGGGTATCCCACGAAGGTAGATTGATCGGCAGAGATGCGTGTAATTGAGAACAAGAAGGCAACAGAGACACAAGAGTTGGACAGGTTCGGGCCGTCAGCATGACGTAATACCAAACTCCAGTGGTCTGTTGGATTACATTGGCTATCGTATGATATTGCGTGTGTTTTGAGGGGGTCCCTGCCTGCCTTATATAGTCTGGAGGGTAGGGTTACAAGTCGGTTAGATCTAAAAGATAACCGGAAAGTAATAACAAATTACAGGAATCATGGGATCATACGTATCCTAACAGATCTCGTAGTATCTTCAGGTTATCTTCCCGGTGTCTTGTGCGACGCGTCGAGCAGCGCAGCGCTCCGTAAGGCTTCGTCTTGTGGGCTGGGCCACCCCTGGGGGCGCAGCCCATGTGGTCTGCCTGGGTATCCGGGGTCGTACACCCCACAGCTAGTCCCCGAGCACCTTGTATCCGTTGTGCAACGTCGTCTTGAGCTTGTCCAAGCAAGTGTGAACAAAGCCGAGCAGTCAGAGTCATGGTCCGACCACCGTGATGAGTTGCCGAGCAGTTGTGAACCATCGCCGAGCAGTTGTGAACCGTCGCCGAGCAGTTTATCCCAAGTAAGGCTTGCCATAAGGATGTAAGGAGCTCAAGATCAAATTCAAAAATTTCCTCGCAGTGGACCAAGTGTGCCTAATTAGAGTCCGACCACGAGAAAGGGAGATAGTCTTCTTCAACTTTAGGAGGTGAAGTGTGCCCACTTAGTCCCCGAGCCTGATAGTAGGTGACGTAGTCACATGGTGCTAGGGTCCAAAGTAGAAGAAAAGCAAAAGACTAGCCGAGCAGGTAGCCAGTCCATGGGCGAAGCCCCGAAATGAGAAAAACACATTCATCGCCAGGTGAAATGTGCCCACTTAGTCCCTGAGCCTGACAGTAGGTGACTTGGTCACGTGGTGCCTGGGTCAGAAACAACAGTGAACAGAAGAAACTCCCTAGTGTGGTAAGGAAACAAGTCATATTGATGACGCAGTCCCCGAGCCACAAGTGGAAATCTTGGAGAAAACAAATCGTGGAGAAAAAACTAGAGTAATGGCTGTACAGTAGGAGTTACTGAGCCTTAATGGATTACAGAGAAGTCGGCGAATATTCAGTGAGCAATAACAAATTGCAGCAAAAAAATGGGTGATATGGGCTGCAGTTGCAGAAAAGCCCAGGTAACGGCCCATATTACCACTTCGGAGAATTCGGAGAGGCACAAATCATGGAGCGATTTCCCAAAAACCCTTGAATGCGAAAGTTGGGGAGAGTGCTTTATAACTGCGCTGCCACAATCCACGCTCCCACTTTTGCCACTTCGCCACTTCATCTTCCTCCTCAGCCCTTGCACTTCACAATTCACATCCACACATACTTTCGCCGCCAGTCGCAATCCAAATCAAAGAGATGGCGCCGCAGAAGGGAGGTGGTAACCCGAAGAAGGTGACCGCCGGAGCAAGCCGTGACAATGAGTGGGTGCCGTCACTCATGGGGGAGGCGAAAATCAATGGGATGGCGGAGGCGGGTGTTCTTCCAGACCGTGTCACCGTCGGATGGTGGTCGACCAATGGTGAGCCCTACCCAATGTCGCATAGCGACGAAGCCATAGTATTTGAGGATTATTTCTAGCGTGGATTAGGATTCCCTGTTCATCCTTTCTTGCTGGATCTGTTGGAGTTCTGGGGAGTTGGTCTATGCAATCTCCATCCAAACACCATCTTGCACATCTCCATTTTTATCCATTTCTATGAGGCGTATCTCAGGATCCTTCCCCACTTCAACCTCTTCCATCACCTGTTTTGGCTGAAGAAGAAGGGTGGTGGAGGTTCCAGGGTGGTCGGCGGAATGTATATACAACTCCACGATGGGATGGTGGGCAAATACTTCATTGTGCCACTGAACACCTCGCTGAAGGGGTGGAATGCTAGGTGGTTCTACATGAAGCAGAGTCATCCTACCATCTGCTGTGATGTCGACCACATTCCGGAGAACCAGAGGAGCTGGTCAGAGAAACCGAGCAGTGCTGACATGGATCAGGTGCGGGAGCTCCTCTGTCTGATAAAGGGCATTAAGACAAACAGAGTAGCTATAGTGGTGAGCTTCATAGTGTGCCGCGTCCAGCCCTACAAGGAGAGGGCCCACGCGGGCTTTGACTTTAAGGGGGACACTGATGGCACCCGGGAGAGGACGGAGAGGTTAACGAAGGAGGCTGTGCTACACTGGGTCGCTGAGCTGTTTGCTCCAAATGCGCCGTATAGTGTGCCAGGGCTGCCGAAAGCCTTCAACTGCACGAACCCGCCTCCTCCGGTAAGAATCTCGATTATTGTTCCTGATGACTTAGTCTCATACCAGTGCCGAGCAGTGAACTGATTTGCTTGTGGAAAGATTCATTTGCAGGAACGTGCGGTGTACTTCTTCGGCGTGCCAAGGAGCGATTGGCCAAAGGCAGTAGATGCCAGGCCAACCACTCAATTGGAGGAAGGTGCCATCAGCACCTCATTCGAACCCAAAGGCGCAGAGGCTGGTCGGACGGAGAGCCCCCCCCCCTTGGTGTTAGAGAAGGTTTGGGGGAAAAGGGCGGTGACCAATGAGCTGGCCCATAAGAAGAGGAAGATGGCGGATGCAGCTCCCCGCAAGCCGGGTGGCATCTCGCTTGGCGGCAGTCAGACCACTCGGACGTAGAGTGCGGCGATGTCCGAGTGGTCAAACAACGATGGGGCTCTAGTAGCTCCTCCTCCAAGCGCTGAGGCACCACCATGCGACACGGAGGTGCAGTCGAAAAGAGGGGAGGGAGTCCCCGAGCAGCAGGCAGAGGAGAGGCTAGCAGCAGGAGCCACAAGGCCTCTAGCCCACAGCACGCGGGATGACCCCAGAGTCGTGCATAGGTGCTCGAGGAAGCAGTGCCAGTTCTAAACCATCTACCGGGAAGCCGCCGTGTAAGTATGCTTGACTTGGAATCACGTGTTGTCCGATCTTTATAGTTGCGGTGAATTGATGAGCTGATCTGATGCAGATCAAAGCATATGGAGGACCTGAATCCAACCGTCTAGACTCGTGAGCAGATAGGGGCTGGTCCCGGCATGAAGGCAATGCCGGCAAACCACGTCCCGGAGTCCCCGGGTGCCCGGCGGCCTGCAGAGGAATTGACCGCCGCTACTAGCGATGGAGAACGGCTGGCGACGATGGCCGATGAGTCGGCGGCGATGTTAGGGACAACGGCGGGAGCCACCAGTTCTTCGGAGGTGGAGGCTAGAGTTGCCAATGTCAGACCGGAGTCTGGGGCAGAGAGGCCGGTGGTGCCAGAGGAGCAGGCGACACTCCCTAATATGTCAGAGGGAGTGGTCGGACACGCTATGCGGACACCGACCCCCAGGTGGCGCCACCAGCTACGGAGGAAGAGGACAAAGTGGAGGAGATTGAGCATGAGGAATCATGGCCTCAAGTCGTCCAGATCCTCCACAAGCGGGGGGATGAAGTGGTGGTCATGGAAGAGGAGGACACCACTAGGGAGGTCAGGAGGCTAGAGTCCACCCTTTCCACAGCCATGAAGTAGATCAAGGATAGGTCAGCAATGTCCATCTTTGTCATTGGAGATTGGAGTTCTTTATAATCTTGGTGTTGTTGTAGGGCATAGCACGAACTACCGTACACTGGCAGTAGCTGATGAAGAGGATGGAGCCCCTCACTGAGGAGAACGCGAAGCTAAAGGAGGTGGTGAAGCTGATGGAGAAAAACGTCTAGAGGACCCAGCGTGAATGAGATCTTGCTGAATCGAATGCGAGGGAGCTAGAATACCAGAAGGGGCTTATATCCGAGCAGCTGGCGACCGTGTTTGAGCAGTTGAGGCGCAGCTTTGAGCAGCTAGAGCATAGCTCTGAGCAGCTGCAAAGCATCTCTGAGCAAAAGAAAGGTACTGTAGATCGCTGAACTTGCTCTATATTGTCGAACATCTTTACTGTTGCTGACGATCATTATGTTTGAAGAGCAAGATGCAGAGCTCGACTAGTTGCGCTAGGTCATCTGCCAACTCCAAGAGGAGGAGAAGGTGTCTGGGCAAGCGGAGAAGCTGGACGAGGAGCTGAAAGGTGAGTAGTTCATGCTCAGAGTTGTTGCTGAAGTGATTTCTTCATTTGATGGATCCTTTTGGTGCCTGCAGAATACCGTCAATGGACCAAGGCGCAGTTTGATGTGTTGGAGCTAGAGGCTAGGAACCAAAGGGGGAAACTTGAGGCCATGGTTGCCGGGGTCAAGCCTATGCTCGACTACGTCAACATGGAGGTAGCTCCTCAGCCTGATGCCAGGCCGCCATGTCTAGACACCATCATCGACAGATGCAAGGGGGCATGGGAGAACTTCAAGAGCTTCAACAGAGATGCCACTGTCTCTGCCATGACCCACGCCCTGGTGGTAGTCCGGTCTCATTATCCTGCCATGGATCTTCAAGCGATAGGGGCCGGATTTGGCTGAGGGACAGGTGTGATAAAGCAGCAGCAGCTGGAGGATGAGGTGGAGGACGCGGCGAAGGCGCTGGCTGGTGACGTTGATCTATTCAGTGAGGTGGTCGGAGAGGGCCAGACACAATGACCTGCTCGGAGAGTATCTTGTATAGAACATCTGGAGAGGATAGTTAAATACACTAGGGCATATGCAAACATTTATGTATGTGTATAACTGTTGTGAAGTGACATGTGCATGTTTATGCAGCTTGCCAGCACTTTCGATGAAAAGTAAATGTAGTGTTAACCCTAACGCAATTATACGTGGTATAAGTAGCGTCCGAGTAGTTAGTTCGTTACTGAGCTCTTGGCCTTGGCGTACCAGTATCCAACCAACACTTCATGGGCAGAAGGTCACCTGGTAGTTGCTGTTGCCACTGCATGAATGGGTCTTGGTATCATCGGTTGGATACTGGTACGCATCAGGGCACTTGGGGTATGTGCACACCAGCCCAAAGCCTATGCTGCAGGAGAAGGCCATGGTCTGGTTGCGTTGCAGGCGGCTGACCGGAGAGGGTGCAGGATGGCGCACAAGCGCAGTCGCCGGCGTCGCAGTGGGCACTTCCCCGTTGAAGGAACAACCGGTGCGGCCATAGAAACTACCGCTGGTGCCGGCGGGCACGTCGACGGTCCACGTCTGGCCTAGGTCTAGCTATGTGCCCCCACCCATAGGGATGCCTGCCAGCCACATGTTTTGTAACTACAGTTGTTCATTATGGTGAAGGTGGCTGCACTTGCACTGGCAGCAAATGCGGCGAGGAGGAGCAAGAGGACTAAGGAGGCAGCCTTGGATGCCATAGGTGTTGATCGAGTGAGACGAGCTAAATGAATTAATGATGAAGCCTACTAGGAATAGTTGGGAGGCAGGGGCATATGTATTTATAGGCATCTAGCAGCGGGAGAGCATGGGTATGTTGGAGAAATCTATGGCGATGTAGACATTACAATGGCACCCATAGGTTGTGTTGACCCGAATTGTATTACACATCAGCTAGGGCTAGATCGCCTAGGTCGCCATGGAACGAAGAGCGCAGCGACGATCACACTTCTGTGGTGAAGAACGGAGAGGTTTATGAGTAAACCACCAAAATATAGGTATCGCGCTTACGTGGCATAGAACGGCTAGTTTCTAGGAAAACTAGCAAAGGATAACCAATCATGCTTGCATAATGAAGAACGGCTAGTTTCCGAGCAAACTAGCAAGGGAACCGTCGAAGCTCTCACCCGGGAGGGACCCATGAGGGCAAGGACATCGTTGGGTTGCCCTAGGTCGGCCGACAAGCCTAGGGCGCCATCCTTGATCGTCAGATCAAGTGATGAACAACAACATAGGGTTGGAAGAGGACATAAAGTAGTTGTAGATGTTAAAAGACAATTGGACTGTTGGATACTGTTGGCGGTCCTTAACTCCTATTTTCAACCACCAAATTTTATATAAAACCATCCAATTGAGCACCAAACTTAGTAAATAGGATTTATAACTAACAAATTCTATGAGTTTTGGTGAATTGTTTAGTTGCAGAGGACAAGTACAAAAATACACCAAAGTGGGCCCAAAACAAATGAAGGAATAAAAGAAATCAATCACTCTTTCACTTGGGCCCAAGCAACAAAGGAAAAAGGCCATTACCAACCAAACATTGGGCCTCACTCACGCGGGGACACAACCCTGGCCCATCCACCAACCGACTAGAGAAGGGCGGTCGCGGGGAGGCACCACCAGGGGCCGGCCGCACCCCCAGCGCACCGCCATCCTCTGCCCTTCCACATGGCAGCTCCTGGTGGACTCTAGGAGGCAGTTCAGGGTGGATCTTCCCAGAATATTCCCTACAACTGCCCTAGTAAAGCTGTAAAAGGGTGGGAGGTGCCTTAGAAAAACTCTTTATAGAGCCAAAAATATCAGGGGATTGTTGGTATAAATTAATGCACCCAGAATAATCTGCAAGCGCATGGATATTATACCGATATAGCACTTCACCGGGAGTACCCAGCTTTATATCGAACTCGAGGAAACGTGTGTGAGAATAACCAAATCTAACTTATCCCAACTTCACAATCATTGCTAGATAATAGGAGCATAGAGGAGACTGCTAAGGTCTTCCAGTTCTAACTTTGGTAATCTTTGTCTTCTATTGTTCAATTCTGGGGATATTACTAGAGACAACACGGGCAAAGTATGTTTCCTATAGCAACAATGTCCTGCTAGTCCTACTAATGGGAGGTGGACTATTGAGGATTGAACGAGGCTATAAAAGTCACCCTCGTGAGCTACCACCGATTCGGAAAATAGGGTACATCCACGAGTAACCGAGTCTAAGCACCACGCTTACACTATGAATATTATTTTAACCTAGGAGCTACAAGGATTAAAGCACTCAAAAGAGAGTCACAAACCTGAAGAACAATATGAACAAGATGCTTACTTGAATTAAAAGTCAATTACCAGAGAAATCTCAGAAGCAAGCTCATGAATAACTTAATTCCGCTAGGGTACAAGCCGTAGAGAGAGCATCAACAGGCCGGTACTCCTCCAAACTCTTCCATCACACTATCTCACTATCTCTAGAGCAAGACTAGATCCTATAGAGGACTAATCTTCTCTTGATTGCTAGATCTAATCCTGGTGGACATAGGAATTAAGCTTTCTGGCTTCTCAGCTCTCATGATCAAATGAGCAGTGCCTCCCTAGGGGTACAGGCTGGTATATATAGCCCAGAGCGTCAAACGTGAGCCCTTGAATCAAACCGACTTAAAAATGGCCTTAAGGCGGTGGGGAACTGACATTCGAAGGAGGCTGACAAGTGGGGGCCCCTAGGGCCAAGCGGCACCATGTATCAGGGACACGTGGCCTGCTTCGTTGATTTGCCTTCTAGACCCTTCTAGAGTCTTCCCACGTAGGTACCACGGTGGAATTCCGTAATTTCCTTTGACGATTGGGTCCTCCTGGGCGTTTTCTTTATTAAATCCTGCTGGAAATACAGATTCACCAAAACTCGTGGAATTTATCAGTTTTAACCCCTAAGTCTATATTGGTGATCCATTTTAGCTATTTATTTAAGTTATATTAATGGTTTATAATGTATGTTAACTACCGTCAACAACTCCCCCACACTTAGGCTTTTACTCGTCCTCGATAAAAGGATGGATTACTCAAGACATAACCTTAGGACAAGACATCAACATAAAACCATTCCTAGTCATGCATGCATTGCAGGATTCAAAGTGTCCACAATGAAACTTTGGGTGGTTGAAAAATGGAACAGCTTGAAACAGATCACCATCTTTCTTTAGTCAAGTAAATTGGAGAAACATTTTAAGATTTTTGCAAACAAAACATAGCTTACCTTCTCCTTTTGTAGTAGTCTCAAATCACTCTGTATATGGTATTTTTGGATCCTCACCAAGGCATTGATGACTTTGCCTATTTCTAAAAGCTTATGTGGAGCTTAGGTAGGGATGAATATGAAAACATACTTGTATTGCATATATTGTAAAGTCAAAACAAGTATCCAAGGAGAAAGACATCATACTCTTAGATCAAGATGTGCATGTGTGTGGATATATATATAGTGGCTAACATAATTCTACTATGCTCCTTGAAACATATCTCTCTTGATTGAAACCTGGAAAACACTTTGCAAGAGAACATGGGCTATCTTATTCATCTCTTTCTCTTATTCTCTTTCTTTTTTTCAGGCAGGCATCTAAGTACCCTTGTTTTCAATATCTCGGACACTTATCCATTTTTTTCAATACGTTTTCTTTTTCATTCTTTTATGAATAACTTTTGCATAGCCCATGCCTCTCTTTTTGTAATTGTAACTTTTCAAAAGAGACATTTACAAGAACTCGGAGCATTTATCCTATCAAAGATATTTTTGTGTCTATTCCTAGTGTAGGAATAGAACATTTTTGGGTGGATGGAAAACATGTTGCATACTCCCAGTGTAGGAGCAGTAGATATATGTGGAGTGTACGTGATATTGATCTTGAGAGCATGATAAGTTTCTCAAAAAGGGTCACAAGATTTGACCAAACTCAACACAATAACAAGTAGTATATGTAGAAGGTTTCTCTAATCTATATTTGGCTCTGGTAGGACATTGCTTACCACAAAGGAGAGGTGTAGCTATTCTTTTTACTTTTTGAAATAAAATTCTCCAATATTGAGACATCAAGAATCAAGTTCTTATTATTCTACTATATCTCATTCCACAACAACTTAAGCAACATGGGGTCCCTAATAATAAGTTCCCAACAGAAGCATGACTTCCACAAAAAGTATTATGTGAATCTATCCTTTAGTCATGACTGAAATAATCTTTCCTCATGTTTTAAAGTTGTTTATTAATGGATTTTCAATTCGGTTCGAAACAGAAGCGAAACATATAAAAATAGAGTGTATTGGAATCAAACCTGACCATGGATGAAGCGTGAGGCGAGGCGGATGGGCCAGCTGGCCCATAGAGGTGGTCAAGCAGCCCGCTCCAGGGCCTATTTCGGTCCAACTTTGGCGAGCGTGGTTCTTGATCCATTGCTTTCTGAATTTTGTGATTTTCGCAATCGAATCTCGTCTTGCTGTCGCGGTGTGTCTCCCCCACACTTGTTTTCCTGTATACCTTTATGCACAGCATGTGGAGACAAAACACATATCCCAAAGAAATAGAGAGCAGATAATAATAAGAAGAAGACTCCATTAATATATATATATAAGGCACTTTATTACACAAGCACAAACTAAACACAAACTTTAACTAACCTAAAGCAATGTTTTAACCATCTGAGCTAAGCGAGAAAACTAAATATTAAACACTTGACCTAACACTTATGCCTTATTAACTGACCTATTACTCAGTTTTGCCTCTTTTCCCCAATACAGTGGGAAAGGATAGAGATTTTGCTTGTTAAATTCTTTCGCTAAAGATGTTCCAGTTCCATCCTATTATGCATAGCTTCAAGAGTCCTAGTGAGGAGATTGGTCTTCTCTTGGAGGGTTGTGATAGCTTGTGTAAGAAGATCAACTCTCTTCTCTAGGGCTGCAACTGTCACCCTCTAACGCTTCTCTTCCCTCTCTAGTGGAGCTGGGGTAGGTCTCTTCGTCGTCTCCTTTGGCGGAATGATCTTGATCTACCCTAGTGTAGCTTGGACACCATCAAAAGCTACTTGGGGTGTGGCCGTAGTGTACTTGGCACATTGACCTCCCCGAACTTGTTGGTCTTCACACTCATCAACGTCCCATTGGGTCTCAAGGGAAGGAGCTTCATGTCCTTCTACACTTGAATCATTGGGACCTTCATCTGATGCGACTTGTCCTTCAGGAGTAGGCGCTCCTGCGGTGGAGGGAGCGCAAGTTGACGAACTTGGCGAAGTAAGACTGCCCATAGATTCTATTTGGAGGAACTGGAGCTAACTGCTTGGTAGGAACAATGGCTAGAGGGAGAGGTTCTCCTACAGGAACAATGTCTAGAGGCTCTTCTACAGGAGGTAGCTTGTTGAGGTTGGTCCCAAAGGGGATGATCTACTTGTCGGCCATGTGAACTAGAGAGGAGGAGAGCTTCGCTGCTGTTATAGAGAGAAGGCTTTGATGGGATGGATATGGAGGAGGCAGAGGCTTGTTTATATATGGGGAAAAACATGTGGTAGGGGTCAAGACCTATCCATATGGGGTCTTGTAACGAGGAAAAACCGAATGCGTCGAAAATTCTGTGGGATTGCAGAGAGAAAAGATCTAGAAGACATAAGAGAGTTGACCAGGTGCGAGAGGGGCTGATAGTGGGCCACCCAGCCTGTAGGTGGGGCCGATAGGCCCCACATGTCATGCTCTCGGGGTGATTTTTCTTGCGGTGGATCCTTATCCCTAAGTAATCCTAAAAAGTATATTTTTGCGTTACGAAAAGTACAGAGGATGGCAGGGGTGTAAATCTATGGTAAAATCAGGAAATCTACCTCATCCAAATCCTCAGGTGGTTTTTCAGTTTCTAGAAAGATCTTAAGACGGTGGCTATTTACCTTGAATAATGTACCTTCATTGTTTTGAAGTGTTACCGCTCCATGCGACGAAGTGCTTATCACCTTGAATGGTCCTTCCCATTTGCTTCGAAGTTTTCCATGCCCAAATAATTTAACCCTGGAATTAAAAATTAATACCTTATCTCTGGGGGCAAACTCCTTCTTGATCCTCTTGTCATGCCATCTTTTCGTTCTCTCCTTGTAAATCTTGGAGTTGTGATAAGCTTTTTCACGCCATTGATCAAGTTCTGAGAGTTGCATCTTCCTCTTAGTTCCTACGGCTTCAAAGTCCATGTTTCATCGCTTGATGGCCTAATGAGCTTTGAATTCTAGCTCAACAAGTAGATAATAGGTCTTCCCATAGACCAATTGATATGGTGACATTCCAAGTGGTGTTTTATAGGCCATTTTGTAAGCACATAATGCATCAAGTAATCGATCTTTCCATGCAGTCCCCATCTCGTTGACCGTCTTTTTGCAGAATGTTCTTGATTTGTTTGTTTGATGTTTCTGCTTGGCCACATGTTTGAGGGTGATACAGTGTAGCGACATTGTGATGGATACCATGTTTTGACAAGTAATTGTAAAAATTCTTGTCAGTGAAGTGAGTTCCTCCATCACTAATCACCATCCTTGGAACTCCAAATCTTGGAAATATTATCTCTTCAAACATCTTCTTGGAGTGTTTTGCATCAGCAGTTCTGCATGGCATGGCTTCAACCCACTTGGAGACATAGTCAACTGCCACCTTGATGTCTTCATAGTGTTTCGACTTCAGAAAATGTCCCATGTAATCAATTCCCTAGACATCAAAGATCTCAATCTGGAGGTTGTTGGTGAGTGGCATGGTATCTCTTCAATTGATATTCCCATTCCTCTAACATGCTCCACACCTCCAGATGAAGTTCTTCGTGTTGTCATACATGGTTGGCCAAAAGAATCCACTTTGCCAGATCTTCGAATGAGTGCAGAATGCACCATAATGTCCTCCATATGGTGATGAGTGGCATCTTTCTATGATCTTGATGCCTTCTTCCACTAGTACACATCTTCTGAGTAGGCCGTCAGAGCAGACTCTAAAGAGGTATGGTTCATCCCATATGTGGAGACAACTTTCATAGATGAGGTTCCTTTTGTTTTCTTCTGTTGCTACATAACCTGTAACCATAAACTTAATAATATTTGCGTACTAGGGGTCGGATTTTGTGACCTTGAAGATCATGTCGTCCCGCAGCAAATCATTGATGGGTAGTTCCTGCGAATTCTCAAACTGAATTCTGGACAAGTGATTGGCAACAGAATTTTCTACTCCTTTTTTATCTTTTATTTCTAAGTCAAATTCTTAGAGTAACAAAATCCATCTTATTAATCTAGGTTTAGCATCTTTCTTAGTGAGCAGGTATTTCAAAGCAGCATGATCAGTATAAACAATCACCTTTGCTCCTACTAAGTAAGATCTAAACTTATCAATAGCAAAAACAACAGCCAGGAGTTCTTTCTTAGTTGTTGCATAATTAAGTTGAGGTCCTATCAAAGTTTTCCTAGCATAAGCAATTGCATGATGCTTTTTATCTTTAGTTTGTCCCAAGACTGCCCCCACAACATAATCACTAGCATCACACATAATTTCAAAAGGTAGCGACCAATCTGGGTGTTGAATGATTGGTGCAGAGATGAGTGCTTTCTTAAGAATGTTAAAAGATTTCAAGCATGTATCATCAAATTCAAAGGGAACATCCTTGGCCAAAAGATTTGTAAGTGGTCTAGCAATATGAGAAAAATCTTTTATAAAGCGGCGATAAAAACCAGCATGACCAAGGAAACTACGGATCCATCTGATATTTATGGGAGGAAGTAACTGTTCAATTACTTCAATTTTAGCTCTATCTACCTCCATCCCTCTTTCGAACAGCAATTGTCCAAGCACTATTCCTTCTCTAACCATGAAATGATATTTTTCCTAATTAAGGATTAAGTGATTTTCTTCACATCTTTGCAAAACCTTGTCTAAGTTTTCAAGGCAATCATCAAAAGTTTTTCCACAAACAGAAAAGTCATCCATGAAAACTTTCGTGATTTCTTCAATCATATTAGAAAATATAGACATCATGCATCTTTGAAAAGAAGCTGGAATATTACATAATCCAAAAGACATTCTACGGTAACCAAGTTCCATATGGACATGTAAAGGTGGTTTTGCTTTGATCATCTGGATGGATCGGAATCTGGTGATAACCTGAATACCCATCAAGGAAACAGAAGAAAGAGTGGTTCGCTAGTCGCTCCAACATTTCATCAATGAAGGGCAACGGAAAGTGATCTTTCTTTGTTGTCTTGTTAAGTTTTGGGTAATCTATACACATCCGCCATCCGATGACGGTTCTTTGGGGGATTAATTCATTCTTTTCATTTTTAATAACAGTCACGCCTCCCTTTTTAGGCACAACTTGAACAGGGCTAACCCACTTACTATACGGCATATGATAGATGATCTCGGCATGCAAGAGTTTCAAAATCTCTTTCTTAACAACCTCTCTCATCGCATTATTAAGCCTACGTTGGGGCTCCGTAGAAGGTATAAAGTTAAGATAAGTAGGGATGCGATGAGTGCAAAGAGTAGGGCTCATACCCTTAAGGTCTTGGAGCGACTAGCCAAAGGCAGAACGATGTTTTTCTAAGACAGTTCGTAGGCATAGGGTTTCTTCCTGAGAGAGTTTATCACTTATGATCACAGGAGAATCCTGACCATTGTTGAGAAAAGCATATCTAAGACCAGAAGGCAGGGGTTTAAGTTCAATGGTGGACTTAGGTGGTTCTAGCAATTCATCTAGAGGCGCTGACTAGGATATTTTTTTTTACAAAAAGTACCCTGCTATAGACATGTTCTTCCTTCGGCCAAGCAAATTGTGCAATTTACCAGGTAAATATTTGAAGACTTGTGTAAGCCTGGACCAGTAAAGCACTTGAAGTCCAAGTCAACAATCCAGAACATGAGAAACAGAGACTCTCATTATTGAAAATACACACCTTGATATGTGGAAAACTTGTTTAGGTACAGAAGGTTCGTCATAGCCAGGTACAAACACGCCATGCATGCATGAATGGATGACTAACTATATGGCATCATATGATTCGGGTTTAAAATATTTTCAAAATGTATTTAGCACATAATAATTCAAATGAAACAAATTTTAATCTGTATTGAATTTTGCAATCTCAGGCTGCCAAACTTTCTTCAGGCGACCGATGCCAGACTTCCTGCTAATGAAATTCCAAGGATACGTGGAATTCCAAGGCATACATGTGTAGTGTTGACCAGCTATATAGCCAATGCATGGCACAGATGAATAAAAATAGTTCCTGATCCAAAAACGCAAACCAATATGACTTTTTTCGAAGCTATCGATATCACTTGCATATATACCTTGTGTTGTGCGCATATATTCCTTGTGGAGTGTATGCTTACAAAATAGCATAGTAGACAACATACATATGTCATATATATCTCCTAGAAAATTACAGGGAAATTGTTTGCCTTCATCTTGATTAGTCATATGCGCAACGCACTACTGGAAACAGAGACTTTGCCGAGTGCAAAATTCTTTGCCGAGTGTCAAAAATCGAGCACTCGGCAAAGACCTTCTTTACCGAGTGCTGCATTCGGCAAAGAATTGCACTCGGCAAAGATTTCTTTGCAGAGTGCCGGAAACTCGGCAAACACGGGCACTCGGCAAAGGACTTCTTTGCCGAGTGCCAGACTCTCGGCAAAATCTCTACACTCGGCATAGGTTACCCGTGAAACGGCGTCCTGTCACGGCCTTCTTTGCCAAGCGCCTGCGGTTAGGCACTCGGCAAAGATTTGTTTTTTTTTGTTTTTAATTTCTTTGCCGAGTGCCCCAGATCTGGCACTCGGCAAAGATGTAAATTTTTTTGAAAAAAAATTCTTTGCCGAGCGTCTCAGATCTGGCGCTCGGCAAAGAATTTTTTTTTATTTTTAAAATACTTTGCCGAGTGCCCCCTGGACGGCACTCAGCAAAGATTTAAATTTTTTTTTACTATTTCTTTGCCGAGTGCTCCTGTGGATGCACTCGGCAAAAGAAAAATTTAAAAAAATTAAAACATTCTTTTTAAGTGCGATGGGTGGCACTTTCGGCAAAACACCTTGCCGAGTGCCATGCCCGGCACTTTTCGGCAAAGTTTTTTTTTTTTTGTTTTGGCCTTCAATTTTTTTTTTGTGCGAGCCTTTTTAAAGCACCGAAACTCCTAGTTACAATTTGGGGATTTTTGTGGCTTTTTGTTATATTTAGTTACTTTATTTCGTTTACTTGAATTTTTTAGGAAATTAGAAATTTGAGCTGCGTAGTACGAATAATGGAGTTTAATGATTGAAAATTGATAGTCCTATTAGTGAGTGTTGTGAGAGGCCATATCCGAGAGCGGACCCGAAATTTGGACATCTTGTTCACGAAACATGTCCACGAAATTGCGTGTGAAGTGTTTATAAATTTTATAAAAATCAAACGAAGTCCGAAAATCATGAAACTTATTGAGATGTCGTGATATCATATGTGGAGGTTATGATAAAAATTTCAGAAGATTTCGTGCACGTTGTCACCTACGATGCTTACAAACCAGGACATCTCCACATGTGATATCAGATACGCCTGTGCGGCTGTCCTGGTTTGTAAACATCGTACGTGACAACGTGCACGAAATCTTCTGAAATTTTTATCATAGCCTCCACATATGATATCACGACATCTCAACAAGTTTCATGATTTTCGGACTTCGTTTGCTTTTTATAGAATTTATAAACACTTCACACGCAATTTCGCGGACATGTTTCGTGAACAAGATGTCCGAAATTTCGGGTCCGTTCCTAGATACGGCCTCTCACAACACTCACTAACATGACTATTAATTTTCGAATCATTAAACTCCATTATTCGTACCACGTGCAGTTCAAATTTCTAATTTCTGGAAAAATTCAAGTAAACGAAATAAAGTAACTAAATATAACAAAAAGCCACAAAAAATCCCCAAATTGTAACTAGGAGTTCCTGGTGCTTTAAAAAGGCTGCACAAAAAAATTGGAGGCCAAAACAAAAAACAAAAAAACTTTGCCGAAAGTGCCGGGCATGGCACTCAAGAGTAGTGTCTTTGCCGAGTGCCGACCATCGTGCACTCGGCAAAGATGTAATTGTTTTAAAAAATTCTTTGCCGAAGCGTCTCGGATCCTGGCGCCAAGAAAAAATTTTTTATTTTAAAATACTTTGCCGAAAGTGCCCCTAGGCGCCACTCGGCAAATCTTTGCCGAAAGTGCCTCGATCCGCACTTTCGGCAAAGCCCCGCTGACTTTTAGCGGTTTTGACCGCCCGAGCAGTCACAACCACCACCCACCCACGCCGCTTGCCGCCTCCGCCACGCGCCCGCGCCACACGCCCGCACCGCCCGCCGTCACCGCGCCGCCGCGCGCCGCCGCGCTGCCACCCGCCGCCCGCCATGCGCCAGCGCGCCCGCCGCCGCCGCCTTGCCCTCGCCCGCGCCCGACGCCCAGCAGCGCGTGCCCGTGCCTGCCCACCCCGGCCATCCCTTCCCCATCCTTCCCGCCCGCTGCCGCCAGCCATGGCTTTGCTGCCGCTGCCTGGCGTGCCCCACTAGCCTTCCCCACTGCCACTGCCATTGCACAGACCGAGGCGCGTCGTTCCCCAGTGGCCCTTCCTCGTCGCATGGCCGACTGACTGACCGACCCTGGCCCCACCGCGCTTTTTTCGGCCTTGCCACGCCTTTGCCGCGCCCGTGGACCACCCGCCCCGATGCCATCCGTGCTCGACCCCATCCCCGACTTCGCCCGATCCCGACGCCGCATGCCCCTACCCCGTCGCCCGTCAGGTATGCCTTCTCACTTATTATTGTCGAGGTAGTGGTAGTTGTAGTAGTATTAGTTGTACTAGTGGTAGTATTAGTACAACTAGTGGTAGTATTAGTAGAAGTAGTGGTAGTAGTAGTAGTACAACTAATGGTAGTAGTTGTAGCAATAGTGGTAGTAGTAGAAGAACCAATGGTAGTAGTAGTAGCAATAGTGAAAGTAGTAGTACAAGTAGTGGTACTACTTGGATATATTCTTCTACATGGATTGATATCCAAACTACATGGCTTCTGTTGAGCCATATGTGCTTGTCGGCCATCGTGCCGTTGTTTTTTGTAGGTTTTGGAAACCTCACCGTGCAGGGGAGGTTTTGCCGAATTTTTTTGTAAATGACAGTATTTTGTTCCATTTTTGTAGAGAAGAGCCCGTTAGAGTTGAGTCGGAGTTCTCGCCACCGTGTCGGTCTGCCTGCACCGTGTCGTCTCGCCACTGCACCGACCCGCCACGGCCCCGCTAGCCTAACTCCGTCGCCACCCTAGGTATAACCCCTCTTTTCGTATCATTGTCGTAGATCGCGTAACCCAGTTAGGCGTCTCCCGTTCAAAAGAGATACGGTTGGAGGTATGCAGATCTTTGCATATCTATGACCGTATCTATTTCGGATTGTCCACGCTTTTTGGACAGCCCGCGGATGCGTAGATGGGTTAGTTTCCATGTTCTGCTCTAGTCCGAGACAGAGTTTCGGCATCACCTCCCTGTTGTTCTCCGGATACACACTCTTCTTTGATAGGACGTGTATCTGGAGAACAGCGGGGAGGTGCTGCCGAAATTCTGTCTCGGATAGGAGTGGAGCATGGAAACTAACCTCATCTACGCATCTGCAGGTGGGATTAGGACCTATCCTCACCTATTAGACAGTAGGAACACCATGTAGATGCAATTGATGGTTACATTACTCGTCGATACATATGTTAGAGGATGGATGACCGTCAGTGGATGTACACGGGCTGGAGAAGTCAGAGTGATTACACCACGGAATGGATGAACAAGACCGATGCTTTCTTGAACAGTGCATTTAGCAACGCTGCTAAAGGACATTGCCTAGTTTTGTGTCCCTGCAGCAAATGTGGAAATAGGAGAAGGGTAAACATGGTGGAAATGGGTAAACATCTTGTGAAGAATGGATTTACGCCGGACTACACCCGGTGGGTCCACCATGGTGAAGCCCATCGTATGAGAGAGGAGGTGGTGAGACCACGGGTGGAGGCTTTTGATGCTGATGCCGGGGTAGCAGACATGTTAGATGACTTTCACCAAGGACAGTTCGATGAGGGACGTGAGAAGGAGGAGATGGAAGCAGCCGCATAGGCGTTCTACGATATGATGGACTCGGCACAGAAACCCCTTCATGATCGGTCAACGGTGTCTCAACTGGATGCCATTGGACGCTTAATGGGGTTGAAGTCCGAGTTAAACTTAAGTCGACCTGGCTTCGATAAGATGTTGGCCGTGATTGGCACCTTGCTTCCGGAGGGCCACATTCTGCCGAAGAGCATGTACGAGTCACAGAAACTCCTTCGAGCACTTAAGATGCCGTATGAGCAGATACATGCTTGTCCGAAAGGGTGCCTCCTATTTAGGAAAGAACACGAGCATGCAAAGTTTTGTCCAAAGTGTGAATCCTCCAGGTACATGGAGGTAGACTCTGATGATGGCCAGAAGAGGCAACTTACGATCCCCATGAAAATCCTACGGTACCTTCCGTTCCTACCGAGGATCCAACGGCTATACATGATCGAGGAATCCACGAAACAGATGACATGGCACAAAAATGGCAAATGGTACAATCCTGACAAGATGGTACATCCATCCGATGGTGAAGCTTGGATCCGCTTTAATGACAAACATCGTGACAAAGCAGATGAGGCTCGTAATGTACGTGTCGCGTTGGCAACAGATGGGTTCAATCCTTATGGAATGATGGCTGCCCCATACACATGTTGGCCCATCTTTGTTATCCCCTTAATCTCCCCCCCCCCGGTGTCTCCTTTCTACGACATAACGTATTCTTGTCGTTGATAATTCCTGGACACCCAGGGAGTAATATGGGTGTCTTCATGGAGCCCATGTTTGATGAATTGGTCCGTGCTTGGGACGAAGGGGTATGGACATACGATCAAGCTACAAAGACAACCTTCAAAATGCACGTTTGGTACCACTACTCCCTGCATGACTTCCTGGCGTATGGGATATTCTGCGCCTGGTGTGTTCACAGGAAGTTCCCATGTCCAATATGCAAGGAAGGTGTGAGGTTTATTTGGTTGTAGAAGGGTGGCAAGTATTCGTTGTTTGATAGACATCGTCAATTCCTACCTCTTGACCATCCATTCAGACAAGACATCAAGAACTTTATGAAAGGCGTCAAAGTGACAAACCCTGAACCGCAGATGTTGAATGGTGCCGAGGTTCATGCTCAGATAGGTGCTCTCGTGCCTAATGAAGAAGGTGGTTTTCTGGGATATGGTGAGCAACATATGTGGACTCATATCTCGGGCATGACGAGGCTCCCCTATTTCGATGACCTTCTTCTACCACATAACATTGATGTAATGCACACTGAAAAGAATGTCGCCGAGGCACTTTGGGCAACACTCATGGACACTGAAAAGTCTAAGGACAACCCAAAGGCTAGAGTAGACCTGGCAACGTTGTGCGATAGACCAAATCAAGAGATGCAACCTCCTAGTCGTGGCAAGACCTAGAGAAGGCCTAAGGCTGATTTTGTCTTGAGAAAGGACCAAAGGAGGGAAGTACTTGAATGGATCAAGAAGCTAATGTTCCCTGATGGGTATGCAGCGAATCTAAAGAGGGGAGTTAACTTAGGCACTCTGTGAGTCAACGGGATGAAGAGTCATGACTACCACATATGGATTGAGCGGCTTCTTCCGGCGATGGTTCGAGGCTATGTCCCGGAGCATGTCTAGCAAGTGCTGGCAGAGTTGAGCTACTGCTTCCGCTAGCTTTGTGCCAAGGAGCTCTCTCGGACCGTCATTGATGACTTGGAAAAAGCGGCACCCGTGTTGCTCTGTAAGTTAGAGAAGATCTTTCCACCCGCCTGCTTCTTGTTGATGCAGCAATTGATTGTGCACCTCCCGTATGAGGCACGGATGGGGGGGCCCGTGCAGAACCGTTGGTGCTATCCAATCAAGAGATGTCTGAAGACTCTTCACAAAAAATGTAGAAATAAAGCCAGAATTGAGGCTTCCATTGCAGAGGTATACATTCTAGAGGAGGTGTCAAACTTCACAGAGAAATACTACACTGAGAAACTTCCTAACGTTCATAATCCACCCCCTCGTTACAATGCTGGCGAAAATGAATCGAACCTCAGCCTTTTCCAAGGGCAACTTGGAAGCGCAAGTGCATTGACCACTAAGCAATTAAAAAATGAAGAGTGGCGCAGTATCATGCTATATGTGTTGACCAACCTTGTCGAGGTGCAACCGTTCATTCGGTAAGTTCTAAATGAACTTGTTTCATTTCGCCGTATGTCCTTGTTTCGTCGTCCAACCCCCTTGTTTCTCGTTGGTATAGGGAATTTCTTCGTCAATCCTGGCATGGATCAAGGCAACCTACCCCGCAAGAAAATGATACCCTTCTTTCACGGGGTACGGGACCAGGGAGCCCCGATTTTATTTGTTGGTTCAAACAGAAAGTCCAAACTGATGCGCCTATAAGTGATGAGTTAAGACAGGTTGCAAATGGCTGTGCCGTTAGGGTCAAGTCATTTACCGGTTATGACGTGAATGGATATCGTTTTCACACAGCAAGCTACGAGCATAGTCGGTCCAATTAACAAACCACAAATAGCGGAGTTGTTACGCCCGGCACTGATGGACTCGACTATTATGGAAGAATTGAAGAAATCTACGAACTATCATTTTATGGTTCCAAACCTCTTACTCCTATCATATTCAAATGCCACTGGTTTCATCCTGGTGTAACGAGACGGACCCCTAAGCTTGGGCTAGTCGAGATTCGACAGAATTCCGTCTATCCAGGAAAAGATGTCTACATTGTGTCTCAACAGGCCGTCTAGGTTTATTATACGTCATACGCGTGCAAAGACGCCGAGCATCTTAAGGGTTGGTCTATTGTGCATAAGGTATCGCCACACGGTAAACTACCTGTCCCAAACGATGAAGATTACAACTTCAACCCAAACACATATGATGGAGAGTTCTATCAAGAAGAGGGGCTACAAGGGAGGTTTGACATAGACTTAACCGAAGAGATAGGAATGGAAGTAGATAATGAAAGGGATGATTCCAAGGACGCTGGAGACGAGGTGCGAAATCTGAAGGACATACAAATGCTTGAGCGATTACATTTCGGCAATGACAATGAAGACAACATTCCTCCTTCGGATAGTGTTGATGAGTTGGACAATGTTGATAGTGATGACGAGACCTATGATCCAGCTAATTTCAATCATGAAGATTATTTCTAATACATGTAATATTATATTTTTGTAATTATGTTTTATTCATTTTGCATATATTTCTAATACATGTAATACTATGTTTTTGTAATTATGTTTTGTTTATTTTTGCACCTATTTCTAATTATGTCTTTTTTCTTTTTTTATTGCGGTGATTGAACAAAAAGATGGCGGACGACCGTCATCATAGGTCTGTGAACTCGATTTACCAAAGACCACGCCTGGGTCGCAGGAGGGGGGGAGGGGGTGGCGGAAGGATCGACCAGAGGAGGAGGGGCGCTAGTCAGCAGAGGGGGCCGTCTCCTCCCACGCCACGTGAGGAGGACCGCCAGCCGCAGGAGGAGGTGGCACCCATGGACGAGTCAGACGAGGAGTTGGTTCGGCAGACGGAGGAGGAGGAGGAGGAGGAGGTGGTGGAGGAGGAGGAGGAGGGGGAGGCGGCAGGCTCAGTTCCGCTTCCTCCAACTCCTCTTCGAGTGTCTACTTGCGAGGTCCCGCGAGCCTCCCACAGGTTCCGCTTCCTCACCAACGCCCAGTGATTCGCCCCGAAGGACAAAAGTAAGTAACTGTATATGTTATCACCACTACTTCATATGATATGATGAAAAAACTAATAATTTTTCTTAATTACTTGTGCAGGAACTGGGTGGTTGTGTCGGGTGGTAGCGCACGGCTAGTCAACGGCATCCTGGGTCTTCATGCAGAGCAGCACTTCCCGGCATTGTCACACGCACGCATTGAAGACGGAGCCGGCCTACTGCTTGACCACTACGCCGTCGCCTCCGATGTGGAGTACCCCAACAAGGCGGAAAAGGGTGAAAGGCGAGTTTTGGGTAAGTATCCCATGCACAACATTGCTCAATACGTCGCATTCATTGGACTTTTCTTGAAATAATGAATCGATACATCGCTTTTGTATGCGAGACTTATTACGAGATGCGAGGAGGATTTGAGGCGAGGCGGAGCGGTGACTACCAAAGCCTGTAAAAACTCGTCACCGACATGCATCATGAGGCGCGATCCGAAGCCATCGTAACCTACTACGAAGAAGCTTGAGAGAGGAAAACCAAGAAAGACGCAAGAGAGAGATGCGGTGACACGGGAGCAGTACCTTGAGGTAAATGAAGAACATCAATATTGATTCGATTTGAGATTAAGTTGGTTTAATTTGATCTTCTTATATGTCCAATACTTGATGACGTGTAGGTGATTCCCTGGTGGTGCCAAGTGTATCCCGAGTGCTGGGCGATGATGGTGGACAGGTGGTTCACGGAGGAGTACCTCAAGATGCACAGGGATGCCTGGGACCGTCATTTACTGATGTAAGGTCCAGCACACCATCAAGGCAGCCGCAACCTCGCCGGATACAAACAAGCATGGGTGCGCGAATTGATTTATCTATTGTCACGCTTCGATTACATCGATTTCTAATCATCGTCTTTGTCTTTTCTCGCGATCGGCGCCACATAGTGGCCAGGCTTGCTCGGACTTCCAGGCATGGTGTATGGCCCACAAGGGTAAGGCGATGTCCGACGTCTCCTTCAACCTGGAGGACCCGCCCGAGGAATACACGAACCTGAGCATCCACTCCTGCATCAGTGAGTACACTGAGGTGGCGAGGTCGCTCCATGGGGCAGACCATGATCCAAGCACCCAGGACTTCGATGGAGAGGCCGTCATGAGGGCGGGGCAAGGCAAGAAGCATGGGCGGTTCTGGCTTGGCGACGGCGTCATCGACACGGCCTCTACTCCCTCTCTCTCCCCAGATCCGAGCACGGAGCATGAGTGAGAGCCCGGCCATCGCAAGACGGCCGATCATTGCGACAAAGACCGGTCGGCCGACTCGAGGTTATTCTCTGTTTTTACTCGTCATACATTGATCTTTACACACCTTAATTAGCTTTGCATCACTGAAACATTGGAGTGAAATATTGCAGGCCCGGCTGGAACAAGAAATGAAGGAACGTCAGGAGCTAGGGGCCCAGTTGGAGGCCGAGCGGGCCGAGCGGCAGGCCCAGGCGCAGAGGCTGATGGACATTATGGATTTCCTACAAGGGCTTGGGCAACGTATGGGCTTGTCTCTGCCACCTGGGCTATTGGTTCCACCTCCGCCTTCGCGTCCTGCAGCTACAGCTACTCCTGTGAGTATCAAAGTTTTTTATTTTCGCTTGTGCTTTGCTTGTATGGCCTCTATCGTCCTAGATTAGCTATCAAAATAATCTTGTCTCACATGCAATCTTTTCTCCTTTGTGCAGTCTCCATCTGACGGTGGTTCGAATAATCCATCTCATGCACCAACGAATGATGCATCTGGGCCTTCACCACAGTCGCAGTGGCCGAGATGAGTGCATGTTGTATTTTTTACATTTGTTGTTCACTTGGTAATGGACTTGTGATATACTTGTGATGCACTTGTGGACTTTGATGGACTTGTAAACTTATTTGGATGGACTTGAGCACTTATTATTATATATTGTGATGGATGTGATATGGGCGGATGGATGAGATATATATATGATGGATGAGATATATATGTGATGGATGAGATATATATGCGATATATGTTTGTATGAATGTATTTGTCATGATGGAATGCAAAAAAAAATTACCGTTTTGGGTCACTTTGCCGAGTGTTGCACTCGGCAAAGGACGCCTTTGCCGAGTGCAATGGTCACAACACTCGGCAAAGCTGGCAAAATGGGCGACCAGAAAACAGATTTTCCAGCTTTGTCGAGTGCTGTGACTATAACACTCAGCAAAGAAATTTAAAAAAAAATTTTAAACTTTGCCGAGTGCCTGCCGTGTTGGCACTCGGCAAAGAGTTTTTATAAAAAAAAAAAAAAAATCTTTGCCGAGTGCCTAGAGGGGTGGCACTCGGCAAAGAAAATTTTCAAAAAAAAAATAAAAGCTCTTTGCCGAGTGCCTTCCGGGTTGGCGCTCGACAAAGAATTTTTTAAAAAAAATAAAAAATCTTTGCCGAGTGCCTGGAGGATTGGTACTCGGCAAAGAAAATTTTCAAAAAAAAAAATAAAAGCTCTTTGCCGAGTGCCCGTCGGGTTGGCGCTCGGCAAAGAATTTAAAAAAAAATAAAAAATATTTGCCGAGTGCCTGGAGGGTTAGCACTCGGCAAAGCAAATTTTCAAAAAAAAAATAAAAGCCCTTTGCCGAGTGCCTCACGGTTTGGCACACGGCAAAGAAATTTAAAAAAAAATCGTTGCCGAGCGCCTCACGGGTTGGCACTCGGCAAAGAAATTTTTAAAAAAAAATTAAAAAAATCTTTGCCGAGTGCCTGCACGGTTGACACTCGGCAAAGTGACCGTCAACGGGACCGGCGCCGTGACCGTCGCTTTTCTTTGCCGAGTGCCCCCGGGGCACTCGGCAAAGCCTTTGCCGAGTGCCCGATAAAATACACTCGGCAAAGAGTGCTTTGCCGATCAATTTTTTGCCGTGTGTGCTTTGCCGAGTGCAATATAGCCTTTGCCGAGTGCCTCAGGCAATCCAGTAGTGACGTGTATTTCAATAACGCTCGTTGAACAAGATAGTAGAGCTAGCTGGAAAATACAATGCACATTTTATTAATTTAATAAGATACTAGAGCTAGCTCGGAAATCCACACCTTTATTTGAGGAAAACATGTTGAGATACAGAAGTTTTTTCATAGCCAAGTACAAACACGGCACGCTTGTCGAGCCAAATAAGCATGCCTGAAACCATTGACGATTGACTATGTATCGTCTTATTGTCAACTTATTTTATTTATTTCTCACTCCTATTGTAGAGCTGGTGTGTGTGTCTATATATATATATATATATATATATATATATATATATATATACACGGTAACACTATTCTGCAGCGGGTCACAGAATAACTTATTCTATAGCCACCATGATTTACGTTAATGTTTGTACTAATTTACGATAATGACAAAACACATTTATGATATATGGGTTACTATATTTCAAGATGATACTTACCATAATGTTATACTAAATCACTTATAAGGGAGTTACCACAATCTCGTAAATTAATATAGTAATGATCGTAACTCAAAGTGGCTACAGAATATGTTATTTTGTGGCCAACTACATGATAGTAGTTCTATATATATATTCCTTTGCAGGTGGGGAGGGGTCTTGGATAGTGGTTGCTGTTGCTCTTGCCTTTCCAGGCAGATGGAATCGTTGCACTGCAGGGCGACCCATATGCTGCATAATTTATCATCCTGAAGTATTAATATACTTTAAATGAATTTCCATTATTGTATTTGGTATGTGGTTCACTAAGATAATATTTTGTTCATGCATGTATTCTAGGTCTAAATGGTGGCATAGGAGTGAGAAATAAAATTAAACAACCATAATGTATGCCTTCTACCACTATTGGTACGTAAAAGAACAAACTCAAATTAAACATATATCTACAAATTTGTAATTGGTGAAATTTTATTCTGAAATCATTTAGGGTCCTAAAAATATGATTTAATTTTTTTAAATTAAAAATTTTGAACTTTTCAAAAGACCTTGTTGGAGAGATGCCCTACACCAAAGTTGTAGTGCTCGATGAGATAAAAAAGTTTGTAGTTAAGATCATTTATGAATCCAAATAGTTAATACAAGATCCATAGATCACCTCAGCCGCATAGAGATATTAAATCTCCTCATAATTTGTAGGCTTGGCCTCATCCCCTTTTACCTTATACCGCGTTGGACCATGCAACACCTTATTTCCTTCCTCTTGTCCTCCAACTCATAGATCACCTTTTAATCTTGAAGCATTGGTCCATGATTTGTATCCATATGAAGATGAATAAATTGTCGCACAAATTCTTCTCCTTTGCTCATGGAGTGCTCTTACTTGGGTCTATAAATTCTCCCTCTTTGGCATCTAGCTAGCAGTGAAAATGGACTCTCAAGAGTGAAAACATTAGAGCATTTGGGGAGAGTCTCGTATGGACCATGATCCGTATAACTTCAAGTTGTATAAGATACAACTTGAAGTGTTAGTACTTTCAGCAATAACTGTAGATCATACCCATGGAACTCAAGTAATATAGATTAAACTCCCCCTGGATGCACGAGGCAGTACCCACACCATTATTATGGAGTTTAAGCCATATTATGTCGGGAGTCAGCTGATGAACAAACATAACAATTATCAAAGAAAATAAATCAGGAAGCTCATGGCACACCTAGAATATCCACATCAGTATTTGCCGAAAACATGTATATATTAAGAAGGTTCTTCATAGCCAAGTACAAACACGGCACATGTGTGTGATAATATCCGTATACATGCACACATGGACGATTTATTATATATCTTATTATTTATTATCAAATTATTCTTCTACATTTTCCATTAATACTTATGCACTGTCTGTTGCGTGGCGCTGTGACGTGATCACCATCTGCCGCTTCACGGGCAGAAGGTCACCTGGTAGTTGCTGTTGGCGCTGCATGAATGGGTCTTGGTATCATCGGTCGGATACTGGTACGCGTCGGGGCAGCTAGGGTACGTGCACACCAGACCAACGCCGGTGCTGCAGGAGAAGGCCATTGGCTGGTTGTAGCCATCAACAACCGAGATGTCGTAGTAATCCTGCGGGTTGCCAGTGCCACCGATGGTGTACTCGGCCAGTGTTGCCGGCGGCTGTCCGGAGAGCGTGCAGGAGAGCGCACCAGCGTAGTTGCCGCTGTCGCAGTGGCCGCTTCCACCGTTGAAGGAACAGCCGGTGCGGCCCCAGAACCTGCCGCTGGTGCCGGGGGGCACGTTGACGGTCCATATGTCTGGCCTGGGTCCAGCTGCGTGCCCCCGCCGACAGGGATGCCTGCCGGCCAACCTGTGTAACCACAATTGTTCTTTATGGTGAAGGTGGCTGCGCTTGCACCGGCAGTGAAGGCGGCGAGGAGGAAGAGGACCGAGGACACGCAAGTAGTGGACGCCATTGATAATGAGTGAGCGACTAAGAGCTATATGAAGCTTGGGTTGAGTTGGGAGACAGGGGCATGCATTCGGCACGGGAGCCTTCGCACCGTGAGCTGACGCGGGAGCCTCTGCATCAACAGCCAGCGCGGGATCCTCTACACCAACAGCCGACGCAGGAGCCTCAGCCCCACGAGACGGCGTGGGAGCCTTTTCATCAACAGCCAACGCAGGAGCCTCCGCACCAACGGCCGACGCGGGAGCCTCTGCACCGCGAGACGGCGCGGCAACATGGTGGCCTCCGCCCCGCGAGACGGTGCGGGAGCCTTTGCACCAATAGCCGACCTAGGAGCCTCCGCACCGCGAGACAGCGCAGGAGCCTCTACACCAACATCCGACGCGGGAGCCTCTGCACCGCAATATGGAACGGGAGCCTCTACACCGGGAAACGACGCGGGGAGCCCGAGACGACGTGGGAGCCTATGTGTCGACAGATTTGACAGTTTTGTCTTTGTACTTGACATGTGCAGGTTTTCACAAACAAGGCCGGAAATGCGAAGGCTGGGTCTTGAACAATCAACCTTCAACAACCCAGCGCACCTTCGGGTGTTAGCAACCTTCGAGCGGCAAAAACATCACCATCAGTCAGATAAGTCAGTTTCAAGAATATCAAGTCTCTACGCTAACTACTTCATTGCACCTATGTTGTTCAGAACGTGGCCCTGACTCCATGGATTGAGAAGCTAGAAGCTGTGAAGCCCGGATACTCGGGTTTTCTTCCTGAGCTCGGGACATCAGCCTTCGATCAATTTCATTAGCCTTCGTCAGTGAAGCCAAAAATTGTTTTCTTGGAGCATCTGCCTTCGATCAGTTTCATCAGCCATCGTCAGCAAAGCTCGCCGAAATTGAGATTTTTCTCATAGCCTCAGCCTTCGATCAGTTTCATCAGCCTTCGTCAATGAAGCTGAAAATTGGATTATTTCTTTTGGAACATCAGCCTTCGATCAGTTTCCTCAGCTTTCGTCAATGAATCCGGAACTTGGGATTTTCTCAGAGCATCACACTTCGATCAGTTTCCTCAGCTTTCGTCAATGAAGCCAAATATTGGGATGTTTCTTGGAGCATCAGCCTTCGATCAGTTTCATCAACCTTCGTCAGCAAAGCTGGAAATTGAGATTTTTCTCATAGCCTCAGCCTTCTATTAGTTTCATCAACCTTCGATTAGTTTCGCTAGCATGGTATTGGATAATTATTTCAAGAAGGCTTCGGTATTGGGCCTTTGGAAAACCTGACATGATATTTTGATATCTTTGCTAACTCTTTTCAGGGCTCACGATTCTTGTCTCTTTGCAGCTGTGTTCTAATGACCTATCATTTTAATGTTTCTCTTGGGTGTTTCTGGAGCCCGAGGAACATGCCACTAAACCAAGAGGAAATACCCCCTTGAGAAAGATTTCAAAACCTAAGTCGAAAGTGGCTAGTAACGGAGCCACGACATTCGACCACAGCTTTTTTAGTGGAAAGAGGACCCTCCGTCACCCCAAGCCAAAGGCTCATGGGTACGGAATGACCTCCACGGCTCAAAGCGCCTGAACTCGGCGAGGACCTGGGCAATTCATAGGCATCGAGGTTTAAATCCAAATGCCCCCAAAAGCCACACACCCGATGACAACCGAACCTACACAGTGAGTATTTCTCACCAGTTTTAAAGTCTCACCAGCTTATAATGCCTAATGATTTTGCTCTTGTGATTTATTTTGTCACATTCTTGATATGACCTTCACCTCTCATGGCAAATTTCAAAAACTAACCATTGCCCCTCATGGGAAAAATTTAACCTTCGCATATACAACCTGTCACCAATGTGACCAAGAAAGTTGTCGCGGCCTTCACCGCATAAAAAGCATGGTCTGAATGGCTATACATGCTTGGCTTTAATAGCCTAACTCAAAACACTTTTTATCGAATTTCTTTCTTGTTACTAACATTCAGGTCACCACCACTATGAGTATGTCTTACCCTCCCAACCTACCCCTCCCATAGAACATATTTGTCTTGTTGTATACACGTTTCCACCATCCCAAAATACATTAGTGTACATTAGTTAGTAGTCCCCAGGAAACTCAACCTTCATTAGTCAGCGGTTCTCACTATGTGTTCAGCCTTCGTCAATACCTGTCCAACAGCTCTTAAGTGTTGGCGGTCCTTAACTCCTATTTCTAACTGCCAATTCTCACATAAAATCTGCACAAATGGTCACCAAACTTAGAATTAGGGCTTATAACTAATCAATTCCACAAGTTTTGGTGATTGCTCATTTGCAGGAGGACATGTCGGGATTATATAGGAAAACAACGTAAAGTATACAAGAAATGCAACATTATAGACATCCGACATGAGCCCAAGGGGAGATGGCCCATTTACCAGTAGACTCAGGGCCCGAAGGAATGGAGAACAAGGCCAAATCCCAACCAAACCACCTTATCTTCGTAGGACATCACCATGGGCCAAGTCCAGGAGAACACAGGAGGCAGCCCAACAAACCGTTTGGCCTAAGACTTGGTCGGTTGGTGTTTACCGCCTTGCCCAATGTCGGTATGGTGGTGTCGCCTAGGTTCACTATACTTGGAGGTTGGTTTGGTACCTTCCATATGGCGATGAAGCATTTTCCAAATGCCCCCTCTTCTCCACCGATAAAAGGAGGCTCCCTCCTCCTCATTTGAACAACAACACACAAGAGAAGAGCACAAGAGCAAGAGAAGAGCAACACCACTCATGGGCTTAGGCCCTAGCTAGCTATAGAAAAGTTGAAGGGAGAGATGTGAGAGAAGAGTTCGGGGAAGAAGTGCCGGACTTGTCGGTAACCTTCCCCGCTTGTACCTCAACGAACACAAGCTTTGTACGTCGACGGGTATTTTAGTAAGTGTTCACGGTTCCTTTGGTTATAAAAGTCTTTTGATTAGTTAAGCTATGTTTTTCTTGTTTGTAGGTTCGTCGTCTGTCCCCATGGCAGATACTCTAGTAGAGGGCCCTGATGAAGACGGATAACCCTGATCAATGCTAGAGTAGTAGTCGCTAGCGTAGATGTGGTGTCTAGGCTAGAGGCTACCTTCGTTTGCCTCATATCCTCCGGTTGAGGGGTAGGCGGTAGGTGGTGACAGCCCTGTCCGTCCTTCGTAATCCCCCACATTCGGGTACGGCATAGAGCTACAGGCCGGCATCGACTGGTAGACCAGTTGCAACCCGGTGTCGAAGTAAACAAGTGAAAGTAGAGTTTATCTATCCTTAGATCCTAACCCATAGGAATCCCTCTCTATCCTTATCAGCTATCTCTATGTTATCCTTGGACGAATTAGCTAGAAGAAATACATATGTTCCCTATGGAAATATGATACCCTGAATACTTCTGGTGAAAGCTACAACGGTAATTCCGTGCGCTTACGGATTCTTTCTGTAAACGTTAAGAAATACCAACAAGCTTTCTGGCGCCGTTGCCTAGGAAAGGTTGCCATTTTCTTCGAACCTAGTTGTCCTCATATCTATATCTTTTATTTTATAAAAACAAAATAGTTTTCTTTTTACCTTTTTCACCATGAATCAAACTCCTATCAAAAACCTGTCCGTTTCAAAAGGGGAGTTTCGTGAGCCACCACCAAAACCAACCTTTCTTCCTGGCTACGAACTCCACCCTAGCTTAAAAGCTATGGTTCGGACACTACCCTTCTCAGGGCATGATGATGAAAACCCTTGCCAACACTTGCACGATTGCGAGGAGATGTGTTCATGCCTAAGCATGTCAGGTATGACACAAGAAAAACTAAAGTGGGCATTGTTTCCCTTTTCTCTCATAGAGAAGGCGAAACAATGGTTGTCACACCCGATTTTAAGGATAAAATGGGATGCAGAATCTTATGTGCGCCCAGAAATCAGTCATACACATAAGCCGACAAATTATGAATAGTATCATCACAAGTTTTTATTACATCACGAATAATAAGACAGAGTCTTCACATAGATATACTGGAAGCATAAAGTAAAGATCTCTCGTAGAAGCTCCATATCACAGGGACGTCGACTAGTTGACCACAAGTCTAGTATTCCTCAGGAAAATCATCATTACCATAGCCATCTGTTACCCATCCAGGATTTTTATCCAAATAATGAAAATAAACAAGCATAAGTACATGTCGTACTCAACAAGTGTAACATGGGGTTTATGAGGCTCAAAAGGCTTGACACAGGTTTAACATCATTCAGCTTTAATTGTCATAGTTTTAGCATAAGAGTAGCAACAAGTTGTTTCAATTCCCAAGGTAAAACACATGATCAAAGTAAACATAAATAATGAATAGCATAAACAGAATAATTCTTAGTGATCATCTATTCCATAAGGGTCCAAGGCCGCTCGTGACCGTGAACATGGCTGATATACCAGTTTTACACTATGCAGAGGTTGTACACTTTCACTATGAGTCGTGATACCCATATGCCCGGGTTAATTACTCCCAAAACACTTCCAAGGTGAGTAGGCAGGGGTCACTATGAAGCCTTTCAAAGGTTTGTCTAACAAGTTAGGGCCATTAGATTCACTCGGCAAACAGATGTAGCGCCCCCCTTCCTGATGGCACATTGACGCGCAGCCTATACACATGGGAACAGAGGCCGCACTATGCCCGATTCGTCAAGCCATTCTTCCGCCAATAAAGGTAACCACTAACAAGCTAGAAAGGTTCCTCATACTGAGCTAAAGTCAGAGCCATATAGCCCTCACAACTGTACTGTAAGTCCCAGATGTTCGCTTAAAGATAAGTCCTTAGGGAGAGGAATCTGAAGCATTTAGAAAGTAGCTAAACACTCGAGACCCCTGTTTCCAAGTTGCTAAAAAGTCATATTTTAATGTTTATTGTATATACCATTAATCAAGTTACAAGATCATGGTTTAGTTGAGCACTAGCAAAGCTACCCAATGCATATCCCATAGGAGATAAGGTATAAGTTCAATTCTTGGGAATTTCTATCACGGTGACACATGCAACATGAATTAAATGTATTAAAGTGGATAGGAAACAAGGATAATCCCATGCTATACTTTCCTTGAACAAATTACTCTTACTTATCCTGCTCGTCAAAGTAGTATTCCTGGTCACCCACGAATTGATCACCGTCTATACTCGATAATCATAGCAACATACAAGCATCCAGAAGCAATGATGCATAGCAAACAAAAGCTATATATTAGAATAGTACACAAATCAACATAAAATCAAGATGAAAAGTTTGTGAAACAAATTTACATCTCGCTACGAACACACAGACGCGAAGATCACAAAAATCGGAGCTAAAACAAAGAAGTTATGAATTAAACAAGATTTCCTTTAGTAAAATAATAGATTAAATCTAACCTCGAATTTTAAAAGTTGAAAACATACTTAACAGTAGTATGAACATGTAGATTACTTAATTATGAACCTAACGCAAGTTGAATGGATTAAATCGGAGTTAAAATGGAGATTTTATGGCTAAAATAAGATTAGTGGCAAAACTGTAAATCGGTGAAAACGTATTTTGGATCTAAACCGAAGAAACTACGCTTTCCAAAGAAGAAAACGTATTCTGGATTTGCACATCGGACTACAAGTTCTATAAACAAACCCGAGGGGCTCTTTAGAAAATATACAAGGACTACGTGTTAAGATCCAATTATTTGTAAGGGCCTTTTTGCAAAAACGCCAGCGAAGGGGTATGTTCCAATCCTGGCCGTTGATGTTAGATCGGACGGTCGAAATCGAATCGGGCAGATGAGAGGGGACGCCAGCTGACCGACGGTGAGGTCCGACGGCGGCGCCATGGCTGGAGCGGGCAGCGCTCATGAAACTCAGCCTACGGACCACGGATTCATGAGAAGAAAGCACCAGGAGAGAGGGGAGATGACGACGAGCTCGGCTAGGTAGTTTAGCTCGGCGTGAAGCGAACAAAAGTGGAGTGGCACACAGCGAGGCAGATGGCGTCGGCGATGGTGCTAGGGTTGCATGGTATGGCATCTCGGCGAAGGTGGCTGCGGCTCTAGAGCTCGGAATTGGAAGGCACGGGCGCGGACGGCCACTATTTAAGGCCCTAGAGCCTTGGGAGTCACGACAAGGCGATGCGTAGCAGCATTAGAGTTAGGGGCGGTGGCGGCGGTCGTGTCTAAGGCGGTCATGCATGGAGGAATACGATGCTGATATGTGGGGCCCGGCTGTTAGCGGGTGCGGCGCGGCGCAGGCCGGCCTGTGGGCTTGCTTCGATGGGCCGAGTAGAGGGATAGGAGGCCGCGCGGGAAAGCCAGCCAAGCTGGGCTGCTGCAGAAGTGGGCTAGTGGCCAGGAATCATAGAGAGGAAGGTGGCCTGCGGGCCAAAAGCCAAGGGAGGGAGAAAATTTCTTTTTTTTCTTTTTTGAAACCAATTTCCAACCAAATTTTGAATGCAAAATCCAATCAATTTGAAATTTGATTTCATATCACACAATTCAAAAATTCTATGCAGCAGCATGAATGCATATACATGTTTGTAAACCTTATACTTGATTTTAATTTGATAAAACTTTATTATTTACTACATTGCATGCACACACATAAACATAATTAAATCAATTTACCTATTAAAAATAATATAAATTTTAGGGTGTTACAATTCTACCCCCCTTAAAATAAATCTCGTCCTTGAGATTCGGACATTGCTTACTCAAATAATTGTGGGTATGTCTTTCTTAAATCCTCTTCTCTTTCCCAAGTAGCCTCATCTTTTGTATACCGATTCCACTGAACCTTACACATCTTTATAACTCAGCTCCTTGTAACTCTTTCTGTTGTCTCCAAAATCTTTATCGGAAACTCCTCATAGGTAAGATCTTCCTTAATTGTAAGCTCCTCTAACGGTATCTGCTCCTTAGGTACACGCAAACACTTCTTTAATTGAGACACATGGAACACATCATGTACACCTGACAAACTCTCAGGCAATTCCAACTGATAAGCTACTTCACCACGTCTCTCTAAAATCTTGAAAGGTCCAATATACCTCGGTGCTAACTTTCCTTTCATGTTAAACCTTCTCACTCTTCTCATATGTGACACCTTAAGGTAAACATAATCCCCTACTTCGAAAACCAATTCTCTTCTCCGAGTATCAGCATAACTCTTCTGTCGAGACTATGCCACTCTCAAGTTATCCCTAATCATCCTTGCTCTTCTGCATCTCTTAAAACATCTGGCCCAAACACTTGAGTTTCTCCCATATGATTCCAAAACAACAGGGTTCTACACTTTTGTCCGTACAAAGCTTCAAAAGGTGCCATATTGAGACTCTTCTAATAACTGTTGTTGTATGAGAACTATGCAGAAGGCAAACTCTTATCCCAACTTGTACCATACTGCAATGCATAAGCTCTCAACATGTCCTCTAAAATCTGATTAATCCTCTCAGTTTGTCCATCTGTCTAAGGATAATATGTTGTACTAAAATTCAACTTTGTTCCCAATGAACTATGTACTTGTTGCCAAAAATGAGACATAAATTGAGTACCTCGATCAGACATAATTTTCTTGGGAACTCCATGTAGACACACTATCCTCTCCATATATAATTGGGCCAACTTCGGTCCTTTATAATGAATCTTGACCGGTATAAAGTGAGCAACTTTAGTTAACCGATCCATTATCACCCATATTGAATCATAACCTCTCTGAGTATGTGGTAACACAACAATAAAATCCATACCAACTTCTTCCCACTTCCACTCAGGTATCTTCATTGGTTGTAATAATCCTGCAGGTCTTTGATGTTCAGCTTTGACTCTTTGACATGTATCACAGAGAGCAACATATTCAGGAACATCTCTCTTCAGTCCATACCACCAATACTTCTCCTTTAGATCCAAATACATCTTGGTACTTTCAGGATGAATAGAGTAAGTAGACTCATATGCCTCATGAAGAATTTCATCATGTACAGCCTTAATCTCTGGTACACATAGTATTTTCCCAAACCACAGAGTTCCATTATCATCCATACAGAAACCTAGTGCCTTGCCAATCACTATGTTCTCCGCTATCTCTTTCAACTTCACATCCTGTAACTGGCCCTTACGTATTTCTTGCTCCAATGTGGGTTCTATCACCAACTCTACTGCATTGGTGACAAATCCCAAGTTTAGTTGCTCAAATTCAGCACACAACTCTCTTGACATAGCTGCTACTTGCACTTCCTTGGCGTAAGTCTTCCTGCTAAGAGCATCAGCAAACAACATTCACTTTTCCAGGATGATAGTGTACCTCCAGATCATAATCTTTAATCAATCTAACCATCGACGCTGCCTCAAGTTCAGATCTATCTAGGTGAATATATACTTCAAACTTTTGTGATCAGTGTAGATATCACTCTTATGCCCAATAAGATAGTGTCTCCATATTTTCAAAGCATGAACCACTGCTGCTAACTCCAAATCATGAGTAGGATAGTTTAACTCATGCTTTCTCAACTGTCGGGATGCATAAGACACTACTCTTCCTTCTTGCATAAGAACACATTCGAGACCTTGACGAGATGCATCACAATAGATTGAAAAGTTCTTGTTCAAATCTGGCAAAACCAATACTATGGCTGTAGTCAACCTCTTCTTCAATTTTTCAAAATTAGCCTGACACTTTTCAGACCACACAAACTTAGCATTTTTCTCCAACAAAGCTGTCATAGGCTTGGCAAGTTTAGAAAAACCTTCTATGAACCTCCTGTAGTATCCAGCCAATCCCAAGAAACTACGAATCTCTCCCACATCGGTTGGTGGTTTCCAATTCAACACATCTCTCACCTTGCTTCAGCCTGCGCATCACCAGCATCAACAGGCGCGTTCTCCGCTACCCTTTCATTAGAACCAGCAGATGTTGCCTTGGAAATTTTCACTGCTCTCCGCCTCTTGGTAGGAGCCTTCGGAGCACCAGCAGCCTTCCTCTTCTTAGACTCTGCACGAATAGTTGTGTTCACCGCTAAGGTAGCCTTTGAAGCCTTCTCCTCCACAGACTTCAAATCCTTGGCAGGGACCTTCAGGTTCTCATACTTTATCCCCATCTCCTCAAAAACCCAGTTCAGGTGAGGCATGGTGCCTCCGATAGCCTACCGGGCGAGATACTCGCGTTTTGAGATATCCCCAAGTATCTTAGAAGCCGCAGCCTCCACCTGAGCGGCAACGTTTGCACCGTCTTCGCCCTTAGCAAGCTTGAGCCCAAAGTGAGGGAACAAGATGCCCTCAGCTTCCTCGAACATAGGAAGTTTAACCCTTTCCAAGGTCATCTTAGGTCTCCCCTCCCTCCTGAGCGACCAAAAGTGGGCGGCCACCATCTCTTCCACAAGGTCACGCCCTCCAGAATAGCGGCAAGTAGTGGCGAAGGCTGCATCATAGGCTTCCCGCGCATCATCGACATCGGGAGTCAAGCGCGTTGAAGGCCTCATTCCTCCATAGTTGAGGCAAAGGGATAGCAGACAACCTTCTTTCCATGCTTGTCCTTGGTATTCACTCCGGAGGTCTTCACATAAAACCAGAAGTGCGTCCAGTCCTTATCCCACTTATTGCGCTGGGCAAAGGATATCTCCAACTTTTGATCTTTTTGCGACCTCTTTGCCTTAAACGTACAACTGCTAAACTGAGCCTCAAAGGCGACTTTACCCACCATAACCTTCTTAGGCTACCATTGAAGCTCGTAGTACGCACAGAATGTGTCCAGGTCCGGGTCTGAACCATAAGACTCGCATGCCCAGCAGAACTTGCTAAGGGTGAGAATACTGTATGGAGTAAGATGGTGAAGTTGTACGTTAAAGGACCCAAGCACCAAATGAAGAAATGTAATGGCCGTGAAGTGAAGGCCGCACGTGAAAAAATCCTTGAAGATAATGGCTTCATTAACTTCTAGCCAAGGAACGATTTCACCACCCGAAGGCCTCCCTTTACCCTTAGGAAAGCAACCCTGTGCCTCCAGCTCATCAATCATCTCTTGTGACATGAGCGAAGACCCCAAATCCCATGTCTTCTTCATGGCCGGCTTTTTCTCCTTGCCAACTGAACCAGATCTTCAACAGAGACTTCAACATTGGCAAGATCTTCCTAGGCCTTCACACTCACCATCATACACTTTCATAGTACCTATCCCCATGCCAAGCAAGCGAGAATAAGGGCCACTAAAGAAAGCCCAGCGGGAGAAAGAACTAGGAGGAGAAGCCACCTCCGAAGGCTTTAGAAGCAAAACCTAACCAAAGTTATGAAGAGCAAGAAAGCATTGAAAGCTACAACCATGAGGAACAGGTGCAGGGGGACCTTCACCGACCCCCCCCCCCCCTTTTATAGCCAGCAAGCAGACGCTTCAACTTCCGCTGCCAACGGTCACGTTAGTTCAGAAATGCCTCGATCTCGCAGTCCCCGCAACCAATCAAAAAAGGACACATCACGCAAACAGAGTATGGCACAATGCGCCTCGAGGGGTGAGATGCATGAGCCTTCGCCACCGGACATCAGCGAAGAAGTGAGGTCCACGGCCCGCCTGCGCCAGACCAGACCCTGAGGGGGGAACTGTTGGGACTAGATATCTTGGTCACGAAGGCCAACCACCTTCTCCTTGCCAAACAACTAACAGCTAACCCGAAATAATTGATGTTGTGTTTTTCTCGGACAGGCACGATGCAGGAGCCTTCGGCTACGCCCCTATGCTGGGCACAGGCTCAAAACCGGCGAAGACGCCTTCGACGAAGGCTTGGAATGCGCCGCAAGGCAAGGACCTCATGTGATCTTTGCCTACAATGACCTGATCAAGCGAAGGTCCATGGAGAGCGAAGGCATCGTCGGCGAAGGCCCAAAGCTTACTAGGGCGGCGCATGGAGAGAAGTCACGAAGATCGCAGGGGGGAAGATGATTCAACATGGAGGCCATGGGAGCCCGGCGATGGCCATGCCTTCATCGCCCCAGGGTTGGGCTCTCAAAGGGAGCCTGCTCTGTGCGCCTGTTGTGCCTCCAACGAACTCTAAGCACGACTCACGAAGTAAGGCAGTTAGAAAGGAGAAGGCCGAAGATGCCCCCAGAGGTCTCCTCTTGTACGGGTATATGCCTCGGATATGCCTTGGTGGTTGTAGGGTATAGATGTAAAAGGATTTTTCTTTGTACAGTGACCTATAAAAGGGGAGAGCAACCCCATGTAAGACAGACGGTCCAATAAATGAATGAAACCCTAATTATGTCACTTGGTGCTCTGGCTTGCTCGTGTTAACCTTCGCTCTCCCACTAACATCGGTGAAGACCCTCCTAGGGCTTTGCCTGCTGGGACCATTCTCCCAACAATCAGTCGAAGGCCGTGGTGCAAAATCAGAGGCCGGGGAATATGAAGATCAGTCGAAGGCCGTGGTGCAAAATCAGAGGCCGGGGCACAATGAAGATCAGTCTAAGGCCATGGTGCAAAATCAGAGGCCGCAGGAATATGAAGATCAGTCGAAGGCCGTGGTGCAAAATCAGAGGTCAGGGGAATATGAAGATCAGTCGAAGGCCGTGGTGCGACGAATAATGGGCTGAAGGCCCACACTCGACAATGGCCCATCAACAAAGGCGGTTGCAAAGGAAAAAGACTCTAATGCCCTGGAGGCATGAGCACAATATACAAGAATATACCGGAATATGCCTTAGTCGCCTTAGGGACATTTCTGTACTCAACAGATGATGTAACCGTATCCTATAAAAGGAAGTCAGTCATCCCCAAGAGAGGATGGCGTGTAATTCGAAACCCTAATTATTGCGTCGGAAATTGCATGAAATCCATTTTTGTACCCGTGCCTCCGCTAGTCGAAGGCCTCCGCCCCAGAGCGGAGCCTTCGACGCCCGGGTGTCGAGCTGCAGCGAGCTCGCCCCTCTCTCACTCTCACTCTCTGTCAGGATCCCCATTTCACAACATTTACTCAACCATAAACTATTATGTTAGTTGTTTCTTCATTCAGAGAGAGAAAAATTATTTCATGATTAATAGTTCTTTGCATTTCCACTCATATTATAGATTGGGGCGAACCTGTGGCATAGTCATAATTGAAAAGCAGGGACATGCATGGTCATGTAATGTTTCAACTACTGGGGATCGAGTATTGACATATACTGTTGCGATATTAGTTGGAGTTCTCTAGAGCTGTCTCTTGTGTACAGCTGGAGTTAAATGAAAAACATCCACAAGTCAGCAATCTCCCCTGGAATTCCTCAATTTGTCCATCTCATTATTAGACTTTATCCATCTGTGTATACGTTTGTGCCAACTTTACATCACTTTACACACTACATTGATAGTCAAACCTAGCCACAAGAAATTGGGCACCGACCAAGCAATTTTAGAAAATTTCTCAGTCATGTTTACATATTTCTCTCTCGAGAAGGGTTGAACCGCTGAAGGTTCTTGCAACACTGCTAGTGCCAAACTGGATCACCAGGATCAGTCATGTTTACTCGATCTGTATACATACATCGTTAGACGCAGTCCTTTTTTTTTCTTTTTCTCCCGAACACAGAGAAACTTTTGTGTCTAATTAATTTTATAGAAGTGGCTTCCATTGGAACAAGCGAACACGCCAAGTAAGCGTTTAGTACTAGACGTTGTGAGTCGCTGGAAAGGAAAACAGCAATACAGATACAAAAGATATATATACAAGAAAAGGTAGAAGACCACTAGCTAGATGGCACATGGCCAGAACTCATCCATCCACTGGGCGGTGCAGAACATGGCGTTTAACATCTGAGCGTTCCACACGCTTTACAGAAGCGAGCATGATGGCCACCAGAAGTGGTCAAAGAGTGCAGGGCTCCACAGATCTTCGATTATATTGCAGGGGCAACTAGCCTAGCAGTAGTAACGCGGATAGGAGAGGAGTTGCCAGATGTGTTTTTTCCATCACTAGGTAAATGCCCGTGCGTTGCAACGGAAACACATAATACCATGATAACATATGTATGAGCGTGTGTTATACTATTATCTAAAATAGATACCGCAATAATAATGTTCCAATCAATATTACATAAGTCTTCACGAAAGATAGATAGTTAAAATATAACTCTAGATTTGAATGCAAAACTAAAACATCAATTTCAATTGTCGCATCACTTCATGCCTACGATACGCGAAAGATAAGTTTGCACTTCTTTAGGAATCAAGTGCTACAGAAAGATAATCATAACAAGTTTGTGTTTCACAATACATGTTTTAGAATATATTCTACAATTAAGAATCTAATCTCTCAATAGTTCGACTAAGAGAACGTGCTTTGCACAAATACCAAGCTGCAGTTGGTCACCAATCAATGATGATCCAGAAGTTTTTCTAGTCCAAGATGTGGCGTCAGACTTCTTGCAGCTGAAGCATCCAGATGGCTGAAGCTGTAGTTAGAAGTATCCTGCATATAAGTTGTTTGTTAATTTTTAAAGTTAAAGTACCATTTGATATCTAAAAAAATATGTATCGACATGTGATGCATTACCTCTTTTATGGAGTTAGAACCTCTTTATATACGATATTCTTTGTGAACATATCATTTGTCGCTTTCTTCTTTCCCTTCCCTTTCCCTTTCCCTTTCCCCTTGTTCACGTCCTTCTCAGCAGCCGGCACGGCTAGGGTCCTAATGTTCGATCTTGCCGTAGCTCTTGATAGCGCCACATAAAATTGGCCGTGCGAGAACACTGTTCCAGCAAGTATACCCCGACGTTAGGGATAGTCTACCCCTACGACTTGTTAACGGTCATCACGAAGCTGAGCCGGATAGGGAACTGCTTTCGTTTAAATTGGAAAGGGAGCATTTCATTGTCCGACGGGCATAAGGGTATACGAGGCAGAAAAACCGACTTTCCAGCGTGCTGTCCGAACACAATTTCTACGTCTATGGTATTCTTTTGAAACCCCCGTATGATAAGCCTGGTACCATTACAAAGTCCGTTTGCAGGGTCAATGTTCCTAAGCAATATGACTAGACAACCAATCTTCAGCTTCAACACATGTGAAGGTAGACCATTGGGTATCCAAGTGTTATGGAATTCCTTAGGGTAGTAGTTGTGTGGATCATCCACCGCATAGTCAAACTATGGTACACCATCTCTTTCCCGTGGAAACGACCTATCATCTTCATATTAATCATATCAACCCAGTCGTTCTGCGTAGATAAGATCGCTTGAGAGGTGATATAATCTTTGCTTGACATATTCGCATTGAGGTTAGGGAATATGCAGTCAATTACAGTATCAAGGTCACTATCTTCCCTGGTGTGCGGTATGCATATATCATGAGGAAGACGGATTTCATCATCAACAGTCGCCTCCTCAGATCCTCGACCGACGTGCAACAATTATTCTACAAACCACGGGTCGCTCTTTGCCCTCATGTTGCGCACTAGTTTTAGATGTCGCATGGAATCCCAATGGTACGACATACGCAATGAGGCACCAACCACCAGAGCCCTCGACCCTCTCCAAACAATGGGAAGAACCTGTCTGAAATCTCCACCGAACACCACAGTCTTCCCACCAAACGACAGCTCTGGTCGGTCCATTATATCATGGAGATTGTTGTCTAGCGCCTCAACAGACTACCTCTTTGTCACGCTAGCATCGTCCCAAATAATGAGAGATGATGCTTGAAGCAGCTTGGTAGTACCACTGTTGACAGAATATCATCGGCAATCGTCCGAGGGGTATCCCACGAAGGTAGATTGATCGGTAGAGATGCATGTAATTGAGAACAAGAAGGCAACAGAGACACAAGAGTTAGACAGGTTCGGGCCATCAGCATGACGTAATACCCTACTCCTATGGTCTGTTGGATTGTATTGGCTATCGTATGATATTGCGTGTGTTTTGATGGGGTCCCTGCCCGCCTTATATAGTCTAGGGGGCAGGGTTACAAGTCGGTTAGATCTAAGAGATAACCGGAAAGTAATAACAAATTACAGGAATCATGGGATCATACGTATCCTAACAGATCTCGTAGTATCTTTAGGATATCTTCACGGTGTCTTGTGGGACACGCCGAGCAGCGCAGTGCTCCGTAAGGCATCGTCTTGTGGGCTGGGCCACCCCTGGGGGGCAGCCCATGTGGTCTGTCGTGGGTATCCGGGGTCGTACCCCCCATAGCTAGTCCCTGAGCACCTTGTATCCGTTGTGCAACGTCGTCTTGAGCTTGTCCAAGCAGGTGTGAACAAAGCCGAGCAGTTAGAGTCATGTCCGACCACCGTGATGAGTTGCCGAGCAGTTGTGAACCGTCGCCGAGCAGTTTATCCCAAGTAAGGCTTGCCATAAGGATGTAAGGAGCTCAAGATCAAATTCAAAAATTTCCTCGTAGTGGACCAAGTGTGCCTAATTAGAGTCCGACCACGAGAAAGGGAGATAGTCTTCTTCAACTTCAGGAGGCGTGGAGTCTTCCAGATTAAAGCAAACACACTCACCGTAAGGTGAAGTGTGCCCACTTAGTCCCCGAGCCTGATAGTAGGTGACGCAGTCACATGGTGCTAGGGTCCAAAGTAGAAGAAAAGCAAAAGACCAGCCGAGCAGGCAGCCAGTCCACAGGCGAAGCCCCGAAATGAGAAAAGCATATTCATCACAAGGTGAAGTGTGCCCACTTAGTCCCTGAGCCTGACAGTAGGTGACTTGGTCACGTGGTGCCAGGGTCAGAAACAATAGTGAATAGAAGAAAGTCCCTAGTGTGGTAAGGCAACAAGTCGTATTGATGACGCAGTCCCCGAGCCACAAGTGGAAATCTTGGAGAAAACAAATCGTGGAGAAAAAACTAGAGTAATGGCTGTACAGTAGGAGTTACTGAGCCTTAATGGATTGCAGAGAAGTCGGTGAATATTTAGTGAGCAATAACAAATTGCAGCAAAAAAATGGGCGATATGGGCTGCAGTTGCACGAAAGCCTAGGTAACGGCCCATATTACCACTTCGGAGAATTCGGAGAGGCGCAAATCGTGGAGCGATTTCCCAAAAACCCTTGAATGCGAAAGTTGGGGAGAGTGCTTTATAACTGTGCCGCCACAATCCGTGCTCCCACCTTTGCCACTTCGCCACTTCGTCTTCCTCCTCAGCCCTTGCACTTCACGATTCACATCCACACGTGCTTTTGCCGCCAGTCGCAATCCAAATCAGAGAGATGGCGCCGAAGAGGGGAGGTGGTAACCCGAAGAAGGTCACCGCCGGAGCAAGCCGTGACAATGAGTGGGTGTCGTCGCTCATGGGGGAGGCGAAAATCAATGGGATGGTGGAGGCGGGTGTTCTTCCGGACTGTGTCACTGCCGGATGGTGGCCGACCAACGGTGAGCCCTACCCAATGTCGCATAGCGACGAAGCCATAGTATTTGAGGATTATTTCTAGCACGGATTAGGATTCCCTGTTCATCCTTTCTTGTAGAATCTGTTGGAGTTCTAGGGAGTTAGTCTGTGCAATCTCCATCCAAACACAATCTTGCACATCTCCATTTTTATCCATTTCTGTGAGGCGTATCTTAGGATCCTTCCCCCAGCGCACCGCCATCCTCTGCCCTTCCACATGGCAGCTCCTGGTGGACTCTAGGAGGCAGTTCAGGGTGGATCTTCCCAGAATATTCCCTACAACCGCCCTAGTGAAGCTGTAAAAGGGTGGGAGGTGCCTTAGAAAAACTCTTTATAGAGCCACCAACATCAGGGGATTGTTGGCATAAATTAATGCACACAGAATAATCCCCAAGCGCATGGATATTATAATGATATAGCACTTCACCGGGAGTACCCAGCTTTATATCGAACTCGAGGAAACGTGTGTGAGAATAACCAAATCTAACTTATCCCAACTTCACAATCATTGCTAGATAATAGGAGCATAGAGGAGACTGCTAAGGTCTTCCAATTCTAACTTTGGTAATCTTTGTCTTCTATTGTTCAATTCTGGGGATATTACTAGAGACAACACGGGCAAAGTATGTTTCCTATAGCAACAATGTCCTGCTAGTCCTACTAATGGGAGGTGGACTATTGAGGATTGAACGAGGCTATAAAAGTCACCCTCGTGAGCTACCACCGATTCGGAAAATAGGATACATCCACGAGTAACCGAGTCTAAGCACCACGCTTACACTATGAATATTATTTTAACCCAGGAGCTACAAGGATTAAAGTACTCAAAAGAGAGTCACAAACCTGAAGAACAATATGAACAAGATGCTTACTTGAATTAAAAGTCGATTACCAGAGAAATCTCAGAAGCAAGCTCATGAATAACTTAATTCATCGCATTATTAAGTCTACGCTGGGGCTCCCTAAAAGGTATAGAGTTAAGATCTGTAGGGATGCAATGAGTGCAAAGAGTAGGGCTAATACCCTTAAGGTCTTGGAGCGACTAGCCAAAGGCAGAACGATGCTTTTCTAAGACAGTTAGTAGGCATAGGGTTTCTTCCTGAGAGAGTTTATCACTTATGATCACAGAAGAATCCTGTTCATTGTTGAGAAAATCATATCTAAGACCAGAAGGCTGGGGTTTAAGTTCAATAGTGGGCGTAGATGGTTGTAGCAATTCATCCAGAGGCGCTGACTAGGATAATTTTTTTTACAAAAAGTACCCTGCTATAGACATGTTCTTCCTTCGGCCGAGCAAATTGTGCAATTTACCAGGTAAATATTTGAAGACTTGTGTAAGCCTGGACCAGTAAAGCACTTGAAGTCCAAGTCAACAATCCAGAACATGAGAAACAGAGACTCATTATTGAAAATACACACCTTGATATGTGGAAAACTTGTTTAGGTACAGAAGGTTCGTCATAGCCAGGTACAAACACGCCATGCATGCATGAATGGATGACTAACTATATGGCATCATATGATTCGGGTTTAAAATATTTTCAAAATGTATTTAGCACATAATAATTCAAATGAAACAAATTTTAATCTGTATTGAATTTTGCAATCTCAGGCTGCCAAACTTTCTTCAGGCGACCGATGCCAGACTTCCTGCTAATGAAATTCCAAGGATACGTGGAATTCCAAGGCATACATGTGTAGTGTTGACCAGCTATATAGCCCAAATGCATGGCACAGATGAATAAAAATAGTTCCTGATCCAAAAACGCAAACCAATATGACTTTTTTCGAAGCTATCGATATCACTTGCATATATACCTTGTGTTGTGCGCATATATTCCTTGTGGTGTGTATGCTTACAAAATAGCACAATAGACAACATACATATGTCATATATATCTCCTAGAAAATTACAGGGAAATTGTTTGCCTTCATCTTGATTAGTCATATGCACAACGTGTATTTCAATAATGCTCGTTGAACAAGATAGTAGAGCTAGCTGGAAAATACAATGAACATTTTATTAATTTAATAAGATACTAGAGCTAGCTCGAAAATCCACACCTTTATTTGAGGAAAACATGTTGAGATACAGAAGTTTTTCCATAGCCAAGTACAAACACGGCACGCTTGTCGAGCCAAATAAGCATGCCCGAAACCATTGACGATTGACTATGTATCGTATTATTGTCAACTTATTTTATTTATTTCTCACTCCTATTGTAGAGCTGGTGTTATATATATATATATATATATATATATATATATATATATATATATATATATATATATATATATATATAGGGAGAGTATATTCAGTAGCTAGCTACAAAATAAGTTATTATGTAGCCATCTCCATTTACGATAATTTTATATACTAATTTACGATAGTGTTAATACATATTTATGATAGTTGGGTTACTATAACACATGGGATATTTACCATAACGTTATAGTAAACCACTTAGCAAGGAGTTACTATAATCTCGTAAATTAACATAGTAATTATTGTAACTCAAAGTGGCTGCAGAATAAGTTATTTTATAGCCGGTTACAGGGTAGTAGTTATATATATATATATATATATATATATAGAGAGAGAGAGAGAGAGAACTACTGTTCTGCAGCTGGCCATAGAATAACTTATTCTGTGGCCACTTTGAGTTACGATAATTACTATGCTAATTTACGAGATTACAGTAACTCCTTGCTAAGTGATTTACTATAATATTATGGTAAATATCCTCATGTGTTATAGTAACACAACTATCGAAAATATGTATTCATTTTATGGTAAATTAGTATATAAATTTATCGTAAATGGAGGTGGCTACAGAATAACTTATTCTATTGCCAGCTGTAAAATAGCCTTATCCTATATATATATATATATATATATATATATATATATATATATATATATATATATATATATATATATATATATATATATATATATATATATATATTTGCCTTTGTAGGTGGGGAGGGTTCTTGGATAGTGGTTGCTGTTGCTGTTGCCTTTCCAGGCAGATGCAATCGTTGCACTGCAGGGCGACCCATATGCTGCATAATTTATCATCCTGAAGTATTAATATACTTTAAATGAATTTCCATTATTGTATTTGGTATGTGGTTCACTAAGATAATATTTTGTTCATGCATGTATTCTAGGTCTAAATGGTGGCATAGAGTGAGAAATAAAATTAAACAACCATAATTTATGCCTTCTACCACTATTGGTACGTAAAAGAACAAACTCAAATTAAACAAATATCTACAACTTTGTAGTTGATGAATTTTTATTCTGAAATCATTTAGGGTCCTAAAAATATGATTTAATTTTTTTAAATTAAAAATTTTGAACTTTTCAAAAGACCTTAGTGGAGAGATGCCCTACACCAAAGTTGTAGTGCTCGATGAGATAAAAAAGTTTGTAGTTAAGATCATTTATGAATCCAAATAGTTAATACAAGATCCATAGATCACCTCAGCCGCATAGAGATATTAAATCTCCTCATAATTTGTAGGCTTGGCCTCATCCCCTTTTACCTTATACCGCGTTGGACCATGCAACACCTTATTTCCTTCCTCTTGTCCTCCAACTCATAGATCACCTTTTAATCTTGAAGCATTGGTCCATGATTTGTATCCATATGAAGATGAATAAATTGTCGCACAAATTCTTCTCCTTTGCTCATGGAGTGCTCTTACTTGGGTCTATAAATTCTCCCTCTTTGGCATCTAGCTAGCAGTGAAAATGGACTCTCAAGAGTGAAAACATTAGAGCATTTGGGGAGAGTCTCGTATGGACCATGATCCGTATAACTTCGAGTTGTATAAGATACAACTTGAAGTGTTAGTACTTTCAGCAATAACTGTGGATCATACCCATGGAACTCAAGTAATATAGATTAAACTCCCCCTGGATGCACGAGGCAGTACCCACACCATTATTATGGAGTTTAAGCCATATTATGTCGGGAGTCAGCTGATGAACAAACATAACAATTATCAAAGAAAATAAATCAGGAAGCTCATGGCACACATAGAATATCCACATCAGTATTTGCCGAAAACATGTATATATTAAGATGGTTCTTCATAGCCAAGTACAAACACGGCACATGTGTGTGATAATATCCGTATACATGCACACATGGACGATTTATTATATATCTTATTATTTATTATCAAATTATTCTTCTACATTTTCCATTAATACTTATGCACTGTCTGTTGCGTGGCGCTGTGACGTGATCACCATCTGCCGCTTCACGGGCAGAAGGTCACCTGGTAGTTGCTGTTGGCGCTGCATGAATGGGTCTTGGTAAGTCTTGGTATCATCGGTCGGATACTGGTACCACTAGTACAGGATGGACTTGTCTCGGGCGGTAACGGTCTTTAGTCCCGATTACCGCGCCGGAACAACGATTTCGGAACTAAAGGTAGAACCTTCAGTTCCGGGTCATCGAGCCGGGACTAAAGAGGGACCTGAGGGACCTTTAGTCCCGGTTGATGTTACCAACCGGGACTAAAGGCCCTCCAGCCGAGCAAATGTGGCCGCACCCTTTAGTTTCGGTTGGTAACCCCAACCGGGACTAAAGGTTTCTTTTTTTTTGTTTAATTTGTTTTCAGTTCAGTTACACATATTTGTTTAATATATAATATGTTTTTAATATACGTATTCTCCGCTGCTAATATAAATACACGCACGCATATAATTACATCTAATTCTCATCTCGAGCATTATTATATTCGAATAAAGTATGAAACTATATATATTATAGATATATATGTATATATACAACACTTTCATAATCTTGTTCTCGAAAATAACGATATCAATAAACATTTAATTTACATCATTAGTTCCTTAGGATCAAAGTAGAACTCGCCGTTGGGATTTAGCACTTTTTCTAGAAGATATCCTGCTATTGACTCTTGAACTGCTTTCAGATGGTCTTTTTGCATGACCCTTCGTTTCAACCATTCAGTCTTGCATTTGAAATAAAAGGAAAAGTATTAATACATATATATATATATATTCATTTAAAAATAAATAAAAAATTGATATATATGTACTCTGAGGACATCTTCAGGAGTTTTTCTTATGTGTGCAAAGTGATAAATTCACAAACGTAGTATCCACACAAGTTATTACACAGTTGTCAGCCATAAACACCACTTTGTATTTGAGAAGAAGATTATTCTCATCATCTCACACGTAAATTGAAGTACGATATAGTAATTAAACACGTGGGGAAGTATATATAGTACAACTTATGGTATTTCAACTACATTAAGTGGTGCCTTGTAATCCTTATGTGTTGCCGAATAAACTATTTCCAAAACCCCGTATGCACCAATAATGTACGATCGTTAATAAATTATGGCAAAGTCTATTCAATAATAGTTGTGCGCGAGAGATCAAAATTACCTCGGATAATGTCTATCATATCTTGGTATATTGCTCGCCCTTTTCTCAATGAGTCCAAGATTACTAACCGACTTGAGTTTAACTCAATGACAATGAGTATCCAAAGGAAACTCTGTGTATTGGTTTATCGCTTTTTAATACATGCATATAAGTTGTATTAATATTACATAAAATGTGTAGACTACCTTATTATTAACACTTACTCAAAGTTGTACGAGAAAAGTATTGTTGTCTTGTCGTGTCGCTTCAATTAAGAACTTCATGATATTAAATGCAGTAGCGGATACCAAAGGCTCCTTGACAATAATATCGGTTTTGAATATGATATAAAGATCAATGAAGCCAACACTGGTGTCTTGTATTCTTTGGAGCTCTGACATCTGGAATCTGTATATAAATATAAGTTATATGTGAGGATAATTATATAGACGTACGCATGGAAGTGAGTTTATTAAATAAAAGTAAGAATCACTTACAAACAAAAGGAGCTAATGATTGATTTGTCCAGAGCGTCCAAGTGGTATAGTTGATGCAATTCTTCGAAACTAATATGTAAGATGTCATCGCCACGGAAGTAATGATGGTCTCTAAATCTAACAAAGATCCACTGCTCACCCCTGCCACACGCCTGCATGTACCACTTGTTGAGCAAGTACATTTGCGTACCCAATTCATTTAGAGCCGCAGGGTTGTACAGACTTTTGCCAAATTTATAAGTCTTCCAGGTATCAACTTCTAGGTTCTGGATTGGAGCTTTGCCCGTCACTTGATCCAAGGTTAAACCAGTTTGTTCAAAAAAAGCATTAAGGTCTTGAACCGACACTTCTCCAGAGTTGTCTGGTCGATAGACTTCTATGTTGGAACCATATTCATTAGCAACAACAAGATTTTGCATTGGTTGCTTCTGTTGTCCGAGCTATGGGACATCCTTCCCTGATGCTCTTTTCCTTTTCTTATGTGCATCATGTGACTTCACGAGGGAGCGGTCATAGTTTGATAGTGGCGGAGGCTTACGAACTTCAAGCATTTTTTTCTTGTGAGCTTCGACCTTCTGCCTCAGCTGATCTCGTGGTATGTAAAAGTACGACTTCTCCTTAAGCTTCGCTTGTCTCTGCTTTTGGATATCTATAAAAAAATCTTTTACTTTTTTGTCTTCTTCAGCTGCTATTTGCTCATCAGACTTTTCAGGAAGTATTTCTTGAGAAATAACTCTTTTTTGGGGGTCTTCTTTGCCGCCGGGACCTTAGACGTCTTTGTAGTGCGTCGCTGTGGAGGGGGTGGGGGCGGTGTTGGAGACCGGCATGGAGGCGATGAGGCCGGTGTTGGAGTCCGACGTGGAGGCGTTGGAGATCGTTGTGGAGGCGGTGGGGCCGGTGTAGGAGTTGGAGATCATTGTGGAGGCGATGGGGCCGGTGTAGGAGTTGGAGATCGCTGTGGGGATGAAGTCGTCTCGCCCCCCGCGACGTTGTGATGAGATGGGGAATGAATGATTGGGCTAGGCTGGGGGGAGACCCTGCTACAAAAACAAGTTGTGGGTCAATTATTTTTGAAGCCAATATAAAATTAATGGAAAATAATATTTCATTCACTTTCATTCATACCTAGGGTGAGGTAGGGAAAGCGGTGGCGCCCTAGGAATGATGATGAAGCGTTTGCGCCATTGAATAAATGTCTTCTCTGCTTCTCCTAGTGTCTTCTCCCCATCACCGTCTTCAATGTCAAGAGGAACATTGCTGTAACCTTTGAGCACTCTATCGACCGAGATGCTAGCATATCCAGGTTGAATAACTGACCCATGGATTCTTGGTGTCTTCGTTCGGTCTATTGGAGATACAACCCCGACAGCCACCATGATTGATACATTATTACCATCTGGAATGTGCAGCTCACATGTTGTTAGAGGCTCGGTAATGTCATCAACAGGGAAGCGCAACCCAGCATCACCTTGAATAACTGGCAGCTCCGTGGAAGCACAACTGCTTTTCATCTGACCAATGGGGCTAATGGTGACTCCCGGCGTTGATTGCGATTGCATTTGACTCATTGCTAGCTGCACTTGCCTCTTGATCTCCTCCTGCATTCTTGCCTCAAGAGATTTTTCTCGTTCACGTGATTCAAGCAATGCTTGTCGTGACTCATTAACAAATTGCTCCAATACACGGATTTGGTCTGCCTCCTCATCCTTCTTTCTCTGGTGGCTTCTGTAGGTATCCTTGTCTGCTAGGAATGCTTGTAGCCACGGAACCGCCCCATAGCCTCTTGTTCGACCACCGTGTTTGGGATTCTCTAGGGCATATGTCAATTCATCATTTTCTCTGTTGGGCTTGAAAACACCACTATCAGCTTCTTCCCTAGCACGAGCTAGTCTCTATGTTGCTCTCTCAATTTTTTGGCTAAAATTAGCTTGCCAGTGTCTAGGTCTAGGCTTCCCCCATGAGCGTAGAACCAATTCTTCGCGTGTTGAGGCCAGTTCTTCTCTATTATTTCAGGTATGATTCCCTTGGTAGTAATCTCTGCTTCTAGGTTCTGCCACTTGGGAATAGCACTCCTATAACCACCTGATCCCATGCAATGATGGTATTGCTTCTGTCGGGCATTCTGCTGATTCCTCATCACACGTTCCTCACTCTCTTGAGATGTCTTGTATTGTACGAAGTCATCCCAATGGGACTCCAACTTGACAAACGCCTTAGCATTGAAATCCGGCGTTTCATTCTTCAAGATAAACTTTTTATACAATGTCTTCTTCCAACTCTGGAACAATGTTGCCATCTTCTTCATTGTCCAATCCCTCACTAGCTCCTTCAAAGCATCATATGCTTGTAATGTGAAATGCTGAGTGATATCTCTCCAAGCTAGGTTCTTGTCACGATCAGATACAAAACTAACATTAGGAGCGGATATCTTCTGCTTCTATTCACGAGCACTAACTAGGATCCTATCCCTTACAATGAACCCACATTGATTGACATATGTCTGAGCATGTGGTCCCAATGGTTTGCCGGTGTCGGTGTCGAATTCTGATATTATGAAACGGCCCTCTAATGGCTTTTTTGGCCCTTGGACTTTCCTACTCTTGCCAGTGGTTGATGTAGATCTAGAGACCGGCTACATGAGTAGAAACACAATGATTAACAACAAATATACGTACACATGCATCTATAAAAGATGATAGATAATCGAATATACCTCGCCAGTATTTTCTTGCGCGACAATTTGTTGATCTTCAACCACCGGGATATTCAGGATATCCTCATAATCAGCAAAGTACTGACTCGTGTCATCTACATCTGCATTGGTGCCGACGTTGATAATATCCGCCATTATGTCATCATTCAAGTTATCATCCGGAGCAGCCATTTGTATCTTCAAGATAACACATAGATAGAATTACTATGGCACATAACATAAGTACATGTGATAACACATATAGAATTACTAAATCCAATTAAATATAATAACTCATAATATTTCATAAGGATAAACAATAATAAGGTATAGGCTTTGGAATCGAATAAAAAACACTTTCGATCCAAAAACATGGAAATAAGTACATGTATATATACACATTGAATGATACAATTTTCTCTCTCTCTCTCTCTCAACACATAGAATAAGTGCATATGTATATATCTCTAGATATGCATGTGATAACACATAGAATGTCTCTCTAGATACAATTTTCTCTCTCTCAACACATGGAAATAATTAAGTACATGTATATATACACATAGAAATAATTAAGTACATATATATGTATACATATAGAATCTCTAGATAGAATTAATTACTAAATCTAATTAAACCTAACATATATACATAGATAGAATTACTAAATCAAAATTAAATCTAACACATATATAGAGAGAGATAGAATAATAATTACTAAATATATCAAAACTATAATAAAAACTATCTAAAAACTATCTAAATAAAGTACTAATTAAATTTTAATACATTTAAATCTAATTAACATATATCAAAAACTATTTAAAAACTAAGAATAAACTACTAATTAAATTTTAATACATTTTAATTCACCAGTATATATCAAACACTACCTAAAAACTATCTAAAAAAGTATCTAAAAAGTATCTAAAAAAATATGGTCGAAAGCTATAGCTAGCAACAGTTAGGGCGGATGGCCATGGTGGCGTCTTTGGCGTTTACGCCACGGGCCGAGCTGAGCCAGCATGAGGACGACGTCTGACGGAGGAGAGCGATCTCGGCAACCCGCCAAGGGCTCGACGACGAGGCCGCAGGCGGGAGTAGACGACGACGGCGGCGGCGGCAGCAGAAGCTCGACGGCCAGCGGCGCAGGGCAGAGACGATTTAGATCGACGTTGTAGATCGAAAAGTAGAAGATGAACAGAGGAACCGTTTGATATATATAGGCGGGACCCTTTAGTCCGGTGGTAACACCAACCGGGACTAAAGATCCAACCCTTTAGTCCCGGCTCGGCTTACCAGCCGGGACTAAAGGATCTTTAGTCTCGGTTGGTGTTACCAGCCGGGACTAAAGGTATTTTTGGGTGGGCAATTTCGCCCACCCTTTAGTCCCGGTTTTTGGCCCGGCCGGAGACGGAAGGCCCTGAAATTTTGCAGCCCGCCAAAGTGTTGTTTTTTTTCATTTGACCAAATTTGACTTGTTCAAACTTGCTCAAATGAGACACTAAATGACCTCAGATGAAAAAACTCTGAATACCAAGTTTGATCATCTCAGCAAGATCTACAATTGTTACATAGCTCATTTTCCAATTTGAGAAAGTTTTATCAAACACTAGTCACAAATTCTTGAATCTCATAGACTTTCTAAAACTATGTCACATATTTGTGAAATTTGAACTACATTTTGTTCAAACTTTCTCAAATGAAAAAATGGCCTATATAAGGATTGTAGATCTTGATGATCTGAACAAACTTGGTATTCAAAACTTTTCAATTTGAGACAATTTAGGCTTCCGAAAACTAGTTTGTAGGTGTCAAAATTTAAAAATCACAAATTTGAACCGTCCAAACTATCTCAAATGGAAAGTTGACCAAAACAACAATTGTAGATCTTGATGATTTTAACAAACTTGGTATTCAAAACTTTTCAATTTGAAGTCATTAAAGTTCATAATACTAGAGTCAAAGTGTTGTTTTTTCATTTGACCAAATTTAACTTGGTCAAACCTGCTCAAATGAGACACTAAATGATCTCAGATGAAAAAACTCTGGATACCAAGTTTGATAATCTCAGTAAGATCTACAATTGTTACATAGCTCATTTTCCCATTTGAGAAAGTTTTATCAAACACTAGTCACAAATTCTTGAATCTCATATATACTTTCTAAAACTATGTCACACATTTGTGAAATTTGAACTACATTTTGTTCCAACTTTCTCAAATGAAAAAATGGCCTATATAAGGATTGTATATCTTGATGAGCTGAACAAACTTGGTATTCAAAACTTTTCAATTTGAGACAATCTAGGGTTCTGAAAACTAGTTTGTAGGCGTCGAAATTTAAAAATCACAAATTTGAACCGTCCACACTATCTCAAATGGAAAGTTGACCAAAACAACAATTGTAGATCTTGATGATTTTAACAAACTTGGTATTCAAAACTTTTCAATTTGAAGTCATTTTGAGTTCATAATACTAGAGTCAAAGTATTGTTTTTTCATTTGACCAAATTTGACTTGGTCAAACTTGCTCAAATGAGACACTAAATGACCTCAGATGAAAAAACTCTAAATACCAAGTTTGATCATCTCAGCAATATCTACAATTGTTACATAGCTCATTTTCCCATTTGAGAAAGTTTTATTAAACACTAGTCACAAATTCTTGAATCTCATATAGACTTTCTAAAACTATGTCACACACTTGTGAAATTTGAACTATATTTTGTTCAAACTTTCTCAAATGAAAAAATTGCCTATATAAGGATTGTATATCTTGATGAGCTGAACAAACTTGGTATTCAAAACTTTTCAATTTGAGACAATCTAGGGTTCCGAAAACTAGTTTGTAGGCGTCGAAATTTAAAAATCACAAATTTGAACCGTCCAAACTATCTCAAATGGAAAGTTGACCAAAACAACAATTGTAGATCTTGATGATTTTAACAAACTTGGTATTCAAAACTTTTCAATTTGAAGTCATTTAGAGTTCATAATACTAGAGTCAAAGTGTTGTTTTTTCATTTGACCAAATTTGACTTGGTCAAACTTGCTCAAATGAGACACTAAATGACCTCAGATGAAAAATCTCTAAATACCAAGTTTGATAATCTCAGCAAGATCTACAATTATTACATAGCTCATTTTCCCATTGAAGAAAGTTTTATCAAACACTAGTCATAAATTCTTAAATCTCATATAGACTTTCTAAAACTATGTCACAACAGTGCATCGTTGTATCATGCGGACACAACGGTGAATTTCTTCTTGACGTATGACCCTTGGTTATGATCTTGTCGTAACCATGGAGTGTCTTCATCATTTAACATGATGCTTGGATCTTTCTTCACTATGAAGGGTGGAATTCGGACATTTCTTTCATAATCTTCTAACATGTCTGACTTGTCTTCAATTCCCACTATATTTATTTTCCCAGAAAGAACTATGTGGCGCTTTGGCTCATTGATCATTGAGTTGATGTCTACATTTTTTCCTCTCTTTGATTTTGTAGACATGTCTTTCACATAGAACATCTGACTCACATCGGCAGCAAGGACGAATGGTTCGTCTTTGTACCCAATATTGTTGAGGTCCACTGTTGTCATTCCATACTCTTTGTCGACTGTTACCCCTCCTTTGGTCAGCTTCACCCATTGGCACCGGAACAAAGGGACTTTAAAATTAGGTGCATAGTTTAGTTCCCATATATCTTCTATGCGGCCATAATATGTTTGTATATTCCCATTTGGATCTGTGCCATCTATGCGAACACCACTATTTTGATTGGTGCTCCTTTTATCTTAGACAACTGTGTAAAATGTATTCCCATTTATCTCGTACCCTTGGTCTGTGAGGATATGCCATGATGGTTGCCTAGCCAACAAATACAGTTGCTCATCAATATTGCTCGTAGGTCAAAGTGTTCTTGTTTGTACTCATCCTAGACACGTACACCTGGTTTGTTCCATAAAACTAGAAGTTCTTCAACTAATGGCTTCAGATAGACATCAATGTCGTTGCCAGGTTGCCTCGGACCTTGGATGAGGATCGGCATCATAATGAACTTCCGCTTCATGCATAACCATAGAGGAAGGTTGTAGATACATAGAGTAACTGGCCAAATGCTATGACTAGTGCTCTGCTCCCCAAAAGGATTCATACCATCTGTACTTAAGGCGAACCTTAAGTTTCTAGCCTCATTTGCAAACTCTGGAAATTCCCTGTCTATCGCTCTCCACTGCGACCCATCAGCTGGGTGTCTCAGCATATTGTCTACCTTACGGTCTTCTTTATGCCACCACAACAACTTTGCATGGTCTTTATTTCTGAACAAACGTTTTAAGCGTGGTATTATAGGAGCATACCACATAACCTTGGCAGGGATTTTCTTTCTAGGACGTTGTTCACCCTCGACGTCACCGGGATCATCGCGCTTGATCTTATACTGCTACCGCTTTACATATACGGGCATTCATCTAAATTCTCGTATTCATTGCCATGGTAGAGGATGCAGTCATTAGGACATGCATGTATCTTCTGGATTTTTAATCCCAAAGGGCAGACAACCTTTTTTGCTTCGTACGTAGTGGTGGGCAATTCATTTGGCTTCGGAAGCATCTTCTTTATGAGGTTCAATAAATTCCCAAATGCCTTATCGGATACACCATTCTTTGCCTTCCACTGTAGCAATTCTAGTGTTGTACCCAACTTTTTTTGCCCCTCTTCGGCCGTCGGGTATAGCAACTTCCTATGATCCTCAAGCATGCGCTCGAACTTAACTTTCTCTTTTTCACTTTCACATTCTTGTTGTGCATCACGAATGGCATCACCAAGAGCATCACCGAGATCATCTTCTACCGCTACCTCTTCTTCATCTCCCCCCATTGTAGTATCATCAAAGGCACCATACTGAGCAATAATGTCATCAATGTCTAAATCTTCTCCTTCACCTTCTTCCATCATGACCCCGCTTTCTCCATGCTTAGTCCAACATATATAGTTTGACATGAAACCTGACTTAAGCAAATGTGAATGAAGACTCATTGAGCTTGAATATTCCTTTAAATTCTTACATATGGCATATGGATAGCACATGTAACCATCCCGCTTATTTGCCTCGGCCACACCTCAGAAATAGTGCATGCCCTCAATAAAGTCTTGGGAGCGGCGATCTGCATTGTACATCCAATGGCGTGACATAATCTGCATTACACGACAAATTATGAAAACCTTGAACATAATTAAGTATTTTATTACACAACATAGATGACACACACACGGTTGATTAATTAACTAAGCCTGGCTACAACGTAAGCAATCCCAACTATCACTAAACAAACTAAAACTACAATGCACTTCAGTAACATAATTATTTCGTGACCGTACGCAACTAAAACAGACAAATCATTCTTCTATTGAATATCAATAAGCTTCTCCTGCTGGCTCACTGCCTCATCAACAGAAGCCGCTACCTCAAGCGCACCCGAATTCTGCACGTATGTAGCATAATCTTCCTCCCAGTACCAACCATCGCATCCATTGCCCTCCCACTGAAATTAAAGCCAAAAAATATTTAGTCAAAAATATTCAAGAAAAGCAGGTCAATTAGCCATAATAATCAAATGCGTAAGAAACTCACATCGTGATCCGGGCACTTGTAGAAAACACGACCCTTGTTGGGTCCCTGTCTCTTGACTCGGTACTCCATCACAATCTTCTGCTTACACTTGCCGCAGATAATGAGAGGGAGTTCTGGCCTCAGTCGTTTCGCAACCGAACGAGAGGCCGAGGATCCGGTACCAGTTGTCATCTACTTTCTATACTTATTTTTGCAAACTAGTGTAAATTTCACATTTTCTAAAATAATATATTTAAACAAAACTAAAATTATTTATTTATCTAACTAAACCATGAAATATGTACTATGTATAATAGTAAAATACCAAACTATCAAGTGATTTTACTATTGTAAATCATCATGTGATTTTGAGCTAAAAATGACATAGAAATCACATAGCTCAAAAACATGTTTCAATAAATAACCATCCGTACTAGTTGACCTTGCTTACGTGATCATCTCGGCGAGCATTTCTCCACCGGATGGCACCGTACTTGGCCAAGGAAGAGCTCTGATTCTACGAGGAAGGCAACACGGTCTTCCACGACCGTTGCCGCTCTCCCTCGTAGAATCAAAGCTCCTCCTTGACGTCCGTTACCGCTAGGTAGAGAACATGCTCGCCGAAATGAACACGGTCCGCAAGTTCGACTAGTACGGATTTTCTATAAATTTCTTACTATTTTCTAAGTTTTTCATTTCATGGAAAAATTAATTCTAAGATCATGTAAGCCGCCGGGGACGAGGATGGCGCGTGCTCCAGCGAGGACGAGCGAGGCGTGATTTTGATGAACTAATTTAACTTTTGTTTATCCAAACATATATGAAAATCATCATGTGATTTTGAGCTAAAAATGACATATAAAATCATAATAAAGTCCAACATATAAAGTTACATATGCATTTACATCGCAAAATGAGATAAGCTACTGATAAAACATAAGAGGATTAAGTTTGTTACCTCCAAAATTGAAGAGCAACACCAATGGAGGGGGAGAGAGCAAGAACAACAGCAAGCTGAAGAACAGAGGCAGTGAGTTTGAATGGAATGGCTCGGGCTCGGGGAGGAAGAAATGAGCTGGTGTATAGGCCAGGATAATTAGTCCCGGTTAGGGGGCCAAACCGGGACTAAATATTAATATTTATTCCCGGGGCATCACCCAAACCGGGACTAAAAGCTTTAGTCCCGGCTGGTATTACCAACCGGGACTAAAAGACCTTTAGTCCCGGCTGGTATTACCAACCGGGACTAAAGATCCCTGCCCCATGGATGACCATTGGGGAGGGACCTTTAGTTCCGGTTGGTATTACCAACCGGGACTAAAGGGTCCTTTAGACCCGGGGGCAAAAAATGTCGAGGCTAATGCCAAATTGGGACATCGTTCTAAAGTCTGTTCTCTAGTAGTGTACACGTCGAGGCAGCTAGGGTACGTGCACACCAGCCCAACGTCGGTGCTGCAGGAGAAGGCCATTAGCTGGTTGTAGCCATCAACAACCGAGATGTCGTAGTAATCCTGCGGGTTGCCAGTGCCACCGATGGTGTACTCGGCCAGCGTTGCCGGCGGCTGTCCGGAGAGCGTGCAGGAGAGCGCACTAGCGCAGTCGCCGCTGTCGCAGTGGCCGCTTCCGCCATTGAAGGAACAGTCAGTGCGGCCCCAGAACCTGCCGCTGGTGCCGAGGGGCACGTTGACGGTCCATGTCAGGCCTGGGTCCAGCTGCGTGCCCCCGCCGACAGGGATGCCTGCTGGCCACACTGTGTAACCACAATTGTTCTTTATTGTGAAGGTGGCTGCACTTGCACCGGCAGTGAAGGCGGCGAGGAGGAAGAGGACTGAGGACACGCAAGTAGTGGACGCCATTGATAATGAGTGAGCGACTAAGAGCTATATGAAGCTTGGGTTGAGTTGGGAGGCAGGGGCATGCATTTATAGGCATTCAGGGTGGACTAGTCAATTTATGCTTTGAGACATCTAGATGAAAACTTCTTTGGTCGCATAGGTGGCACTGGTGATGCCGGAAGGTGGAGACGGAGACCATGCCCTCTGGTCACTCTCCATATCAAACCCTAGTCCAGCTCCTGGAACGTGTAGGTTGTCGCCGGGCTTGTCTACTTTCTGGCAGACGAACTCAACATGGAGGCAGATCGCCTAGCTATGTTTGACCTGGCGACGGAGGAGTGGAAACCAGCGACGCTCCAAAGGCCCCTAACCAGTCACGTTAAACTAGTTTTTGTTCAAAAACTATCGACCCGGAAGGCATCTAGGTTTCTACGGTTTGGAACCCACGGTTACCATGGTTTCGATGGGTTGCCTGCCCTTGAACTTGAAGAGATGACAGCGGAGGTGTGGGGAGCTCCGATCACGGGCGACGCGGCTCTTCGCGGCGGCTGATGCTCTAGGGGCCTTCCATCGTGGACGGCACTTCGGTGATAGAGTTTAGAGAGCAATTCTAGGCGTAGATCAGTGGGTAGTACTTAGCTTAATGGGAGACTTGGTGATGTACTTCACCATGCGTAGCCACGGCCACGGCGCCATAGCGACGTGGCCACTGGAGTCATAGTAGCAGTGCAGGCGCGGTGCTTGTGGCGGCGTAGTCTAGGTGCCGGCGCGGTGCTTGTGGCAGCGTAGTCCAGGTGCCGGTGAGGTAGTCGACAGCGCTTCCCGTCACTTGCAGCGATGCCCATGATCTGAGGGGCCTTCTAGGGTTACTTCGGTGGGTCAGTGGCGGCGGTAAACCTCGTCTTCACGTTCCCTGCCCCCACCTTTCTCTTTATATAGCGCTGTGTGATAGGGTCCGCCGACCAGTGGTCGGCTAAGCGTCCCTGATCAGGACGCGGTCAAGGGGTCCGATTGGCCATTGGGCCAATTGATGGAGATCAAACTAACATTCTCCCCCTTGATCTCTCCTTATGACTTAAACTAAACTTACTTACTTTATCTTGTTCCCATTCCATCATAGATCAGTGCATTGAGCGTGTCTCATCGTCACGGTCAGTTGCTATTAGATTTAACAGCTACAATGCACCTCTCTGTTATGAAGCAGATACTAAACTAGGCCCTTAGTATCTAGAAATCATAGGCTTTCCCATAAACCCATGTCAACTGTGTGTTCTCTGAACGCACTGGGTGGTTAGCCTTTGGTAAGCGGATCCACAAGTACTTACTCGGTACTTATGTGCTCAATGCTTTCAAAATGATTCTGGATTTTCTCCTTTACAACATATAACTTAGTGTCAATGTGTCTGGCAGCACACTTGACCTGTTGTCTTAGGAGTTAACTTACTTTAAATGGTTGTTGCTGTTGTCTACCATTGTTAAATCCGGGTACAAATTCTCTTAATCTCTTTTGCCTATTTCTTAAGCCTCCTATCAAGCTATACTATGGTATGCATCACTGATGACACCACAACTGTTTGTTTGGAGCTTTTCCACAATAAAACTCCAACTGCGAGTGTTAGCAACTGCTGTGGATTTCACTACACATCTTGCCAAGACTTAACATTTGTACCCTCAACTATTTGAGAGTAATTGTTCTTTCTTACTTAGCATGAGGTCTATGATACTTTCCAAAATTGCAAGACATTTTCAACTCCATTCCAGTGATCTATATCTGGACTGGACTTCTGCCAAAATATTCCGGATACGTAAACTACGTCAGGGTAAGTTCTTACTAGTACTTGTACACTCATCAAGCTTCCAACAGCTGAAGCATATGGAACCATATTCATTTGATCGATCTCATATCGGTTCCTGGAACACTTAAAGTTCCCGAATCTGTTACCCTTGACTATAGGAGCAGGCATAGGTTTACTTGCATGCATATTTTATTTCTTTAGAATCTTTTCTAAGTATGCCTTTGCGATAGTCCTAATACCCCATTTTCTTCTATCTCGGTGAATTTCGATTCCTAGAACCAATGACGCTTCACCAAAATCATTCATATTGAAACTTGAGGACAAAACTTCTTCTTCTCCAATGACAGATTAACATCACTACTAGTGAGTAGAATGTCATCTATTCACACGATGTGAAAAATTAATTTTCCATTCTTGATCCTCGCATAAACGCTATTGTCCTTCTTATTTTCTTTAAAACCTAAACTTTCTTATTGTTTTCATCAACTTCAAATACGTCTGTCTAGAGACTTACTATTAACCCATAAATGGATTTCTACAGGCGGCATCCCATATGTTCTTTTCTTCCACGACAAAACCTTTTGGGTTGTACTATGTAAACGTTTTCATACAAATCCCCGTTGAGGAATGTTGTCTTTACATCCATCTGATGTAACTCTAAATCGTAATGTGCCATGAACACCATTATGATTCTAAAAGAATCCTGGCATAAGACTGGAGAGAAAACTCTCATTGTAATCTATTTATTCTCTTTGCGTAAAGCCTTTTGTTACAAGTCATGCTTTATATCTTTGCACATTCCCTTTGGAGCCACATTTTGTCTTGTAGATCCTTTCACAGTCTACTGTTTTGGCTCTATTAGGAATTTCTTTTAAGTCCCAAACATCATTGGTATTCATTGAATTTATTTTAACTTCCATAGCTTCTTGCCATTTAAACGAGTAAACGCTTCTCATGGCTTCTTCAAATGAGGTGGGATCACCCTCCATTTGAATTTCTTCACTAACATAGACTTCATATTCATCTCAAAAACTGGTTTACTAATTCTTTGGGACCTTCTGGGGCCTCAGCTACTGGCACTTTCATGTGGGGCTATTGTTGCTCTTCATTGCCAAGAGGCAATTGATTCTACAGGCTCCTGTATCACAAGATCCTTGTTTACATTATTCATCTTCTTCGAAGAGCCAACAACAGGTGTTGTATAAGTCATACAACATCAACAAGTATTGAGAAATTTGTTGTTTTGAATCACTGAAGTGAGCACGCAGTCCCGCTTCTCTTCAAGTCATAGTCTCTACATACCTCTACATACCATGCTCCCCCAGATCTTTCCATCTTTTTAAAGATAGTGTATCTTTAAATATCTTATTTTGGGTTTAATCTGTTAAAACCTCATATGGCACTTTAAGCACCACCTTAACATCTTTGAGGCTGACTACGCTATTTTTCTACCGAAACTTTAAAATGTCCAGGAATTTAGCTATTTCTCTGCTTAGGGGTATCATTATTGTAACCGTTGTACTCCTCCAACGGTCCCATTCATCTTAATTAATCTTTATCTCACTCTTAACGAAGAGTATCTTTCTTAATTGATCTTAATATTCTCCCCTTTTGAAATATGGCACGAACTTTACTATCATAATTTCGAGAACTATTCAGAAAGCTTGTGAACGAGGAGACACATAACTTACTTCATTCACACGATTATGTCATGTAAACAAAGTTATTTCATGATCCGTTTAGGAGCACACTTTCCTTATTTCATTTCAAGAACTCAATGAGGTCTTTCATTAGCTGTACTTTTGCAAGTCACGCTTGCATCTTTTCTTATCCTTTGGTTAGTATTGACCATGACGATGTATTTCTATTATGCCAAGGTCAATACTAGGACAACATAAGAGTTACCCAATCTTCTCTCGCTATGCGGGATACAAAACATGTGAATCATCATAAAACTTCTCCCACCATGCAGGATTGACTAGCATAAGTATTATGCCAAAACTTCTCCCTATGCGGGATACGTCTATACGAAAACTTAGTCATGACGACTAAAACATTCACTTATACTTCATTTTCCAATTAAATCTTCCCGTTCATTCCAATTTAATCGGAAAATTAGTAAACTAACAAAAAACTGTCCTGAACTAGCTTGACTCAAGCCTTTCATTCACACACCCCAGCATTGTAGCCCGTTGGCATGCAGCCGAGTGATCTCGTCGGTTAAAAATAAAACATACAATATGCTTTTACATCAATTCTACATCACCGTTGGGCAAAAAATAGAATTAATGCATAAAAATCATAAAATTAACTTGAAATCCATATAACTACTCTTCAAAATTAAATTCTCCTATTGATTCGAATTTAATTGGAAGATAATCAACATCTTTACAGCGGAAACTTGATAATGAAATATGTAAGGAAAATGGACCCTTGGCCCATTTACTTTGGATTTTGGTGTTTAATGACCAACACAACCAAATTAGACTAATAAACTTGCAAGTGATTGTTTTGTAGTTCAATAGGATGCAAGACGTGACTTGGATGAAGGCGACGTGATGATCCGATGATCAACACCATAAGCAAGACCCTAAGAGCACAAGAGAAGACCCAAGATATCAAGCAAAGTCCAAGCATGAAGATAGGAACCAAGCCGTAAGCAATATCGCGAAGAAACGAGCTCACAGAAGTGACCGGACGCTGGACCAGACGCTGGAAGAAAGTGACCGGACGCTCCGATCAAGAGGCTCGGCATCAGGCACGACAGGACGCTGGCGGCAAATCAACCAGACACAGGACAGTAGAGTGCGGTCGAGTACAAAGAGGTTCTAGAGCGGTGAAACTACGACCGGACACGTCCGGTGGCAGGTGACCGGACGCTGGCAGTGTCCGATCAGTTGATCACGGCTCCAATTGTCGGGACGACCGGACGCGTCCGGTCAGGACGATTTTAGCATCCGGTCAGTAGCAAAAAAGCGGTATTTCATCCCCAACGGCTACTTTCTTAGTGGGGCTTATAAATAGAACCCCCAATCGGCCAAATTAGGTGTGCGAAGCTAAGGAAACATATCAAGGGTGTTGATACACCATTTTAGTGATCTCCGCATGCAGAGTGCTTAGTGATTCATTAGGTGATTAGCGTAGGTGCTTTGTGAAGTGCTTAGGTTGATTAGACCACCGCTTATACGCTTGCTCTAGGTTTAGACCTAGTGTTTAGTGAGGTTTGCATACCTCTTACCACTCGGTGCTTGCGCGCACCATTGTTGTACATCGGAGGGGCTTGTAGTCTTGTGAGATCACACCAACCACGTTTGTGGTGTGGCCGCCACCGTGTACCGGAGGGAACAAGGCCCGCGGCGTTTTGGCCGGAAGCTTGATAGTGAAGACGACGGGGAGCATCCGGGAGAGGCTTGTCGGAAGGCACGTCGGAGAGCCACTTGCGCGTGGGGAAGGCCCGAGGCTATCCATGGAGTTACCCGACCGGGAGCTTGGCCCTTGCGAGGGATTCCTTGCGAGGGGCTCCAACGAGGACTAGGGGGAAGCTTGCGCGCTTCTCGATACCTCGGTAAAAATACCGGAGTCATCGATGGGAGTTTGCATATCTCTACCTTGCTCTTTAGCTTCCGCATTTACATTAATTGTATTACTCCTTGTGCGGTAGAGATAGCAACACATTAGCAAAACCGTAGTTGCACATTTAGATAGTCTATCTTTTGCATAGGTTTTGCTAAGGTTAGAAAAAGAGGCCATAGTTTAGAGTTAGATTTTTAAGTTGCCTAATCCACCCCCCTCTTAGGCGTCAAGGTGTCCTTCAATTGGTATCGGAGCCGGTTGGCTCAATTTGGACCTTTGGCTTAACCGCCGTTGAGCCGATGCCATTTAGAGTGGTTGGGATGGATACCTCTAGACCTCCGCACTTTGATGGCACTAACTTCCCTTATTATAAGGCTAGAATGGCTTGCCACCTTGAGACGGTTGATTTGGGTGTATGGAGAGTCACTCGTGACGGGATGAAACCCATCAAGAATCCTAAAAAACCCACAAAGAGTGATGAAAAAGAAATGCATTTCAATGCTAGAGCTAAGAATTGCTTGTTTGAATCATTTAGCATGGATGTGTTTAACCAAGTATTCACTTTAAATATGGCGCATGAAATTTGGTTAAAACTCCAAGAGCTCCATGACGGCACAAGTAATGTCCGTGAGCAAAAACATTGTCTAGCTAAACAAAATTATGATTCCTTTACAATGAATGATGATGAGTTTGTTCGTGATATGTATTCTCGTTTGAATCTAATTATCAATGAGCTCCATTCAATAAGATTAATAAAGCTAGATGATGCGGACATCATGAGGAAGATCATCTCCGTGCTACCACAAAAGAAATATGCAAGCATCATCACCATCCTTCACAATATGGAGGACTTGAGCACCATGACCCTGGGCATAGTTATTGGCAAGTTAGTGGCATTTGAAATGTCACGTAAGATGGGTTAAGAAGAAGCTTCTTCATCAAGCAAAGGCAAAGCTCTTGCATGTAGCGAGAAAAAGAAGATGAAGGGGAAGCAAGTTGAGACAAGCTCAAGCTCAAGCTTCTCAGGTGAGATGAAGAAGAAGATGATGACGACGACGACGATGATGATGATGATGATGATGAAGATTCAAGTGATGATGATCAATCTTCCTCCTCCACCTCCGACCTAGATGAAGAATCAATCAAATTAATCAACAAGGTGGAGAAGATGATCCAAAGGCTCAATGTCAAGGGTGTGCCCATCCAAATTCAAGATCTCATTTTCACGAATCAAAGAAATGAGCAAAGAAAGAGAGGATGCTATAGATGCGGCGAGTTGGGCCACTTTGTGGAAGTTTGTCCAAACAAGCCCACACCCAAGACAAAGAAGAAGGCATGCAAGAACCAAGCCCTCACCTCAATAAGATCATGGGATGATTCTTCAAGTGAAGAAGAACACCATCACAAGAGGCGAGGCCACAAGCACTCATCATCAAGCTCTTCACATGTGTGCCTTATGGCACGAGGTAACGAAAGCTCATCCTCTAGTGAGAGTGATAGTGGTGATGATTTGCCTTCTTATGATAAAATTGTGCAACAAAATATTAAATATGATAAAGTTTGCACTAGTCAACAAAAGAAGCTCAAAAGTCTAAAAGAAAAGCTAGATAGTTCACAAGAAGCATACAAAACTTTGCTTGAACAATATGAGAACTTTGCTAATCTCAATGTTGAACTATCTACTAAAATTGAGCAACTTAAGGCTAGTGCAACAACAAATGAATGCACAATCAATGATGAGCAACTTGTAAAGAAAAATGAAAAAACTAAAAGAAAAGTTAGCTAGCTCACAAGATGCTTATAAAAGTTTGCTTGCAAAAATGAAAACCATGTGCAAATATTGTGATGAGCTAACTAATAAAGTTGCTAATCTTGAAGTCGTTAGTACAACCCCCACCAAGGCATCTAAAAAGAAAAGTTCTATCTTTAACATGTCTAAAAAGGATGCCTCTACTTCTTGTAATGATTTATGTTTAGACTCACCTTTGTGCAACCAAGTTTGTGTTGAAAAAGTTGTTATAGATACATGCACACAAGAGGTTGCAAAGGAGAATGAGCAACTCAAGCAAGAAGTAGCTCAGCTCACCAAGGACTTGACTCAAGTGAAAGGCAAGGCGAAGCAAACCCAACTTCATCAAGATAACACCATCAAGGGAGTGAAGAAGCTTGATAAAGGACAAACCATGGTTTGCTACATGTGCCACAAGGAAGGTCACAAGTCCTATGAGTGCAAGGTGAAGAATGGGGGAGGAGCAAACAAGAAAGAGAAGAAGCAAACAAGCAAGCTCTCCAACACCTACACCAACAAGGTGGACAAGAAGGCCTCCACACCTTATCTCCTGAAGAAGAAGAAAAATGACAAGGTGGTGGCCATCAAGGTGAACAAGCAAGCCAACAATGGGGTCAAACGCTTTTGGGTGCCAAAGGAGATCATTTCCAACATGAAGATCACCAAGAAGGTTTGGATCCCGAAAAGGGAAGTGAGAAGTCCAATGGAATTCGGGGAATTTGGAGACTTGGCAAAGTATGGGTGCATTTCATGGGGTGCATCATGATGGACAAAATCATTGTCAAGTGGGTTAGTGAATACTATGGACCTGAATTCCCCTTCCCATGTTTGGTAACTAGATTCAATTTACTTCAATTGGTATTAGATTTAAATTTTCCTACAATTGGTATCTTTTAGCATCTAGTTACCCTTCATGCCTAGGTTTGCATTTGCATGCTTATATCTTTTGTCATGCATACACTAGCTATATCTTATGGTAGGCTTGCTCGGTTTCATTCTTAATCCTTGGAGCAAACCTACATGGATTAAATTTGTTTAGGAGCACGGCACATAGCTTGTCTTTTGATTATTCATCTAATATGTGCCAAAGTCCAAATTGTAGATAATTTCTCCCGAATATTATCTTCAAAAATGATTCTCACATTCATGAGATGTCATCTTTCAAGTGGTATTCTTGATTCTAAAATCAATGTGCATGATTTCTACAAGTATTCCACACTTGTGTGTGCACAAATTTAGGGGGAGGTTAATCTACAAGTTGGATGCTTTGAGACTAATACCCTTTTCAAGTTTATCATGTGTGTAGTAGTCTCATTGCAAGGAAAATGGAGTCCCTGGAGTTAAGCATCACACTTCAAATATTCACCACTCATTGCAAGTGGTAGAAATCAATTTGGTTTCCACATGTGGTATTTCTAAACCAATATCATCATGTTGATTTCATTCTGATATTTATATGCTTTCTCCATGCATTATATAGATTAAATTCTCTTGAGCAATAACTTGCTAATTAGGCATATACTTTGCTTTCTATCATATGTATGCATATATTTAGGGGGAGCTTAATCTATATAGTGTGAGAGTCAAATTTTATGACCTATTCCACTCTACACATAAAGGCTCACAAAGTTTGACCCTCCCTTGTGCTACTAATGTCTTCCTTTTTGGTGTTTGATTCCAAAGGGGGAGAATTTAGAGGACCAAAAGCAAGCATTAATAATTTACAAGTGGTAATGGTCCGAGAAAGGGAGGATAGTGGATTATGGATTGCCTATGTAATGGGGAGAATATGTTGGAAGCAAGGCGTAAATCCATAATGCCACATGGGGACATTTGCAAGGGCAAGATAAGTTTTTATGTAATATCTTTTAGTTTTACAAGTAGTATCTTTTAGCATCACATAATCTTGCCCCTTGCATTGCATCCTAGCAAGTAGGTGGTTTTTAAATTTTAAATTTTTTTATTATTTGCTTGCTTTGGTCGTGTTGTCATCAATCACCAAAAAGGAGGAGATTGTAAGAAAAATGGACCCTTAGCCCATTTACTTTGGATTTTGGTGTTTGATGACCAACACAACCAAATTGGACTAATGAACTTGCAAGTGATTGTTTTGTAGTTCAATATAATGCAAGACGTGACTTGGACGAAGGCGACGTGATGATCCGATGATCAACACCATAAGCAAGACCCTAGGAGCACAAGAGAAGACCCAAGATATCAAGCAAAGTCCAAACATGAAGATAGGAACCAAGCCGTAAGCAAGATTGCGAAGAAACGAGCTCACAGAAGTGACCGGACGCTGGACCGGACGCTAGAAGAAAGTGACCGGACGCTCCGATCAAGAGGCTCAGCAACAGGCGCGACCGGACGCTGGACCGGACGCTGGTGGCAAATTGACCGGACGTAGGACAGCAGAGTCCGGTCGAGTACAGAGAGGTTCTAGAGCGGCGAAACTGCGACCGGACGCGTCCGGTGGCAGGTGACCGGATGCTGGCAGCGTCCGATCAGTTGATCGTAGCTCCAACGGTCGGGATGACCGGATGCGTCCGGTCAGGACGATTTCAGCGTCCGGTCAGCAGCAGAAAAGCGGGATTTCGTCCCCAACGGCTACTTTCTCAGTGTGGCTTATGAATACAACCCCCAACCAGCTAAATGAGGTGTGTGGAGCTGAGGAAACATACCAAGGGTGTTGATACACCATTTTAGTGATCTCCGCATGCATAGTGCTTAGTGATTCATTAGGTGATTAGCGTAGGTGCTTTGCGAAGTGCTTAGGCTAATTAGACCACCACTTATGCGCTTGCTCTAGGTTTAGGCCTAGTGTTTAGTGAGGTTTGCATACCTCTTACCACTCGGTGCTTGCGCGCACCATTGTTGTATATCGGAGGGGCCTGTAGTCTTACGAGATCACACCAACCGCCTTTGTGGTGTGGCCGCCACCGTGTAACGGAGGGAACAAGGCCCACGGCATTTCTGCAGGAAGCTTGATAATGAAGACGGCGGGGAGCATCCGAGAGAGTCTTGCCGAAAGGCACGTCGGAGACCCACTTGCGCGTGGGGAAGGCTTGAGGCTATCCATGGAGTTACCCGACCAGGAGCTTGGCCCTTGCGAGGGATTCCTTGCGAGGGGCTCCAACGAGGACTAGGGGGAAGCTTGCGCGCTTCTCGATACCTCGGTAAAAATACCAGAGTCATCGACGGGAGTTTGCATATCTCTATCTTTCTCTTTAGCTTCCGCATTTACATTGATTGTATTACTCCTTGTGTGGTAGAGATAGCAACACATTAGCAAAACCATAGTTGCACATTTAGATAGTCTATCTTTTGCATAGGTTTTGCTAAGGTTAGAAAAAAAGGCCATAGTTTAGAGTTAGATTTTTAAGTTCCCTAATTCACCCCCCCTCTTAGGCATCAAGGTGTCCTTCAAAATACATTCGTTTAGTTCAGGAGCATTTCTTTGTCCTTATCTACTCTCTGAAAAATTAACCACGTTGGTGTAAAATTTATCAGAGATTTAAACTTCAACATTAAACTTATTATAATATTTTTATCATCAATGTTGGTTAGAAAATAACAATACCATAATTTAACATAAACAAATCGAACTACTCCTCTAATTTAAAAATTTCCTGTTGGTTCCAATTTAATTAGAGGATAAACATAATCAAAATTTACTTAATATAACTGCTCTTCAAATTAAATTCTCCCATTGGTTCGAATTTAATTAGAAGATAATCAGCATTAAACTTTGCAGCGGAAACATGAAAAAATAATTTATCTACTTTTCAGAAGCATTTTACTGTGTACTTATCTACTCTCTAAACAATTTATCCCGTTGGTTCAAAATTGAATAGAGATGAAAAACTAATCAAAATTCAACAAAATTCGCTTCTGAAAATAAATAAACAAATTCTTAACCTTTACTGTGCATTCGACCTGACAGCAAAACCGGCCCAGCCTGCCTTGCGCGCACACCGCGTGCGGCTCCCTCCCAAGCCGCAACCTGGGCCTAGGCCGTCAAAGCGGCTCGCTCACTCACGCCAGCCTGGGTCAGCCTCCGGCCTGTGGCCTCTGTGCCGTTGATGCAGATCGGATGGCCACGCGCGCGTCTCGGCGGAACAAAACAGCGCGATGGCGTCGCTCCCCTGAAACCCTAGCTCACTCCACTCTCTTCTTTCTCTCTCTCTCTTCGCCCGCGACGGCCCGCTCTCTCTCCCTTCTCTATCTAGAACCTCGGCGGTCAGAGATGGTGGCGTCGACATAAGGCCGCTCGATGGCGGCGCGCTCGCCTGTTGCCCTTGACCACCAGGCTTCCCCTACGACGGCCTGCTGCTAAGAGCCACCAGAGCGAGCCCACAACAGAGAGATGGTGGCGCCGTCGCTGGCCCCCTCGTCGGCTAGCACGGCCATAGTGCACCGGCGTGGAGGCCCTTCCCGGGGTGATCCGATGAGTGAAGGCCGGCGAGGTAAGCCACCTCCCTAACCCTTCTCCTTTCCCCTTGATCTTCTCTGTTTGAACTTCTTTCTTTTCTTCTCGGAGCTGTTCCGATTTAGGGTTAATTAGGGTTAGGGTTACGGTTAGGGTTAGGATTAGCCCTATTGTTCATCTTCCCCATCTGTCTTCGCGAGTTAGGGTTAGGGTTCGAGTTGTTCTCGAAACCGAGACCCCCTTCTGCTGTTCTTTTTTTCACCCCGATTAGGGTTAGGGTTCGCATCGAACCCTTTTTCTTAGATCCAAATTGGATCTCTCACCCCCTTCTAATTGCTGCTACCTCAAACTAGATCTACAAACTAGCAACCATGGCTCTGATACCATTGATAGAGTTCAGAGAGCAATTCTAGGCGTAGATCAGTGGGTAGTACTTAGATTAATGGGAGACTTGGTGATGTACTTCACCATGTGTAGCCACGGCCATGGCGCCACAACGATGTGGCCACTAGAGTCATAGTAGCAGTGCAGGCACGGTGCTTGTGACGATGTAGTCCCGGTGCTGGTGTTGTGCTTGTGGCGGTATAGTCCAGGTGCCGGCGAGGCAGTCGATGGCGCTTCCCGTCACTTGCAGCGCTGCCCACGATCGGAGGGGCCTTCTAGGGTTACTTCCGTGGGTCAGTGGCGGCGGTAAACCTCGTCTTCGTGTGCCTTGGCCCCCACCTTTCTCTTTATATAGCGATGTGTGACAAGGGCCTGCCGACTAGTGGTCGGTTAAGCATCCCCGATCAGGACGCAGTCAAGGGGTCCAATTGCCCGTTGCCAATTGGTGGAGATCAAACTAATAATCGGCTCCCCTCGGCAAAGACGGCGGCGGACCCACGCATGGTGCCCATCGTTGAGGGCTCTAGAAGATCACGACGAGGCATGAAGCACCAAGACGCCGCTGCCGGCTAAGATGGATCCGCACATCGTTGCCATCGCAAAACCTGCGTTGTTGGCCGCCACACCAGCCTGCCACACCTTATGCCTGGTCGAGAAGAAGCTTCTCGTTGCAGGCCAAGATGGACGCGCCACCGCTATAGGCCAAGATGGACGCGCCGTCGCCGTCACCGCCACAAAACTCACGGCTACAGCTGCCCTGGCCGGCTCCACCTTCGGCTTGGTCGAGACCACAACACCGCCACTGGCGAGTCTACACGCCACCGCTGCCGACGATGACCAAGATGACCTCACCTCACGTACTCACGTACGGTTTTGCGGCTTTGGACCGTACCCAAACCAACCCAAGCAGAAATTATAGAATGGCTTTTTTATGGACTGGTTTCATGGGTTGGTCCGGTTTTGAACCGGCACATGTATAGGGTGACTTCTAGATATCACGAACAACGAGGATGAAGACTATGAGCCCATCATGCACTACATCATGCCCCATAATTGTGATCTTGTTCTTCTTTGTAGGAATCATTTTCAGCTAGCCAGATTGGGCGAGAACTTGGTGGTACTCTACTGCAAAGTCAAGAAAGGGTCAACGGAGCTCTGGTTCCTGGAAGACATGGAGGACGACATGATGGCGCGCTGGAGCAAACGTTGTTTGGTGACGATAAGTACTCCGTGCAGTACCACGATCCGCTGGTGGTTCTCGATGACGGGAGGATACTCGTGTGGGTGGACAAGCTAGACATCCGCACTAAGAGCATACGATCCTGAGAATTGTACGTGGACTGATTTAGTAGCGACACTGACAGGAGATTGTGTTGTTGGCACGCACCATAGAACCTTCTGTGTTCAAACCTTGGGGCGGCACAGCCTTGAGCTTGTTTGAGGAGGCATCCATGGCATCCCAACGATGTCGACATGCACACGTCATTGTTTAGTTATATTGATTTTTGTGCTCTGCATGCGTTATGTAGACATCACATTTACAAACCTCATTTTGGTTCTTGTACTATCTTTTGAACTGCTTGAGAACCTTACTCGTGGACTGGGGGCGGCCTAGCCTTGAGCATGTTTGAGCTAGGTGGATGCTAGATTAACAATGAAGATGTTTCCATCTGCTGATTATTTGTATTTTTCATTCATTATTAATTAGTTGGTGCTCTTTGGTTCATTTATGCATGTTTGTCTTTTTATCCTTGTGATGATGAAAAGATGTACGTACTACACGATTAAGAAACAAAAATCACCATGTGTGCCGCTATCCTGATGGTAGTGGGCTTATATCGCGGTGGTGAGGTACCCTATGTCCATATCACCGACTAGTACCCTTGGTCCATATCACCTACAATAGCCCCCAAAGGACTTGATGATGAGCCTGGTGTGTGACCGATCCTTAGGGTGCTGGTGCTGAAGGTCTACACACTGATGTTCCCAATATGTCGATGCTCCCGAGGATCTTCTAGGCATGTACTGGTGGGAACTTCCTTTGGTCTTTCGGGTATCGCGCGTTATTAAGTCCTGTTATAGATAAGGATGAATGAGTAAGGGAATCCGAAGCGCCTCATCTTCTCCGCTAATCTGTTACGCGCGTGACCTGCGTAGGTCACGGATCTTGTTGTTCGTTTTCCTTTCTATTGCTTCAAGGTTTGTCTATTTAAGCCAAGTGTGGAGGGGCCTCCTATGCTCATCCCACTTATTTTGGTCCCTTGAAGTCTTCAAATTTAGAGAAATCTCTTAGCCAAACACCAGTTCTTCATGGCATCCTTCTTCTTATGGCGCCTCTAACTGCAGTCGCAACATTGGGAGAGGGCCTTCAAGATTGGCTTTAGCTTCTGGACGCAGCAGTGGCTGCTCGTCCTAGGTGGTAGTGGAAGTTTTACGATAACCAGGGGAATGCCACTATTGGTTGCCCGATGGTACGGTACTGATTACACTTTGCGATCGGTTCTGTAGTGGTGCGGCCATGGCAGGCTTCATCAGCGCCGCTAGGATGTTGGTGGTAACAAGTGGCATAGACCTAACACTATGCCTATGCCTAAATCTAACATTATATGCCTTTGCCATGTCATGGGACCTTACTAATAAGCGCTGTGCTTAAATCTAAAGCTAGTGCTAACAAGCGGTGTCTAACTAACTAAGCAATTTGCAAAGCACTAACACTAATTGCCTAGTCTTTCTTAAGCACTTTTGGTGGCTAGAGCACAAAGAAATGAGCCTCAACTCACACGCCACTTTCCTCAACTCCAACTACACTCAAATGACCGAACATGGGGGTATATATAGCCTCCACCCATCAAAAATTCCATTGGCAAAGGACTACACTCGTGTGGTGAGCACCAGAGACCTCTGCTGACTCTACCATAGATTTGGTGTCCACCACATCAGCTAGCATTGGACTAGTCGTTGCTACCCTTGGTGAGCCTAAGCTCTAGTAGTGGCACTCTGATGACCACTAGAGAATCTGGCAAGGATAAAATGGTACTATATAGCCTCTGGACATGGCCTATACACTTTGTCTTTCTCCACGGTGTCTACAGCTTCTCTATCACCTAAAATCTGGTGTTGTAGTCTCTGTTGACCACTGGAAGTTATGATGAGTCGTCTTCTTCTCGCTAATTTGTAGTGGAGCCATATAAACTCCAGTGGTGAGCTTCGTTGCATCACCAAAGCTTCCTATTGGGCTCAACAATGATCGGACGGATCCAACAAGCAATATGTCTTTTCTCTAGTTGGTATATCCGGTGCTCATCTAAGAACTCTAGTGTAGCCGTCTAGTGCACAATGAACTTGTTTTCTTCACATCTCTCATCCAGGCCTCTTCTACTTGAGGTCTAAGCCTTCTTTATTGTCTCCTAGAGTATTCGACACAACTTCTAATCCTTTGCTTGGGATGTCCATCATTTGATCTTCATTTTCGCCTTGTCCAAAGTACATGGTTCCATCCATAGGACTAAAACCTTGTATAGTAGAGGACAACATTAGTCGCAATGGTTACATTGTGATTCTATCACCATAATCAATAATGGATCCCAAAAATGAAACCTACCTACTTGCTTGGATGCAATGTAAGAACAAGATACAATTAAACGTAAAAGATACAAATTGAATGGTACATGAAACCAATTTTGATACCTTACCATGTTCTTACCAAATCTACTTGTCCCCCTTGTGTGGAATTATGGACATAATCCTTCCCCTTATTCCACTACTCCCTTTCTAGAACCAAAACTCCCCCACTACTCTTATAATCACCATAAAAATAAGAAAATTTTTATTTGATGATTTTGGTATTGATTGTTGGATAGGCTTGCTTTGGTCCATAAATTACCCCCCTTTGGGATCAAACACCAACAAGGCATTTGTAGCACAAGGGAGTGTCCATTATTGTGATCCTTTGGATTAGAGTGAAGTTGATCAAAGTACTTGACACTCACATTACATAGACTAAGCTCTCCCTAAGTGTATGCACATATATGTTGGGAGGCAAAACATAAGTATAATAACTAGCTAATTAAACCACAAATAGGGAGTTCAATCTATATATTGCATGGAGATAGCAGATATGAAATGAATTGAAGACACACCAATTGAAAACATCAAAATGATACTGAATTGAAGATTGATTCCTTTCAAACCATTGATTATCTCATAGGACTTCATTTTCCTTACAATGAGAATACACACAAGTTATGCTTCAAAACAGTGCTAGTCTCAAAGATCTCAAACCATAGAGTAACCACCCTTAAAAGTGTGCATACAAGTGTTTGAATTACTTGTAGGAAACATGCACTAGATTTTTAAGTCAAAACATATCAGTTGCAAAATGATACCAGTTGAATTTGAATACCACTTGAAGATGATAGTTGGTGGAAATTATCTATGATTCGGACATTGGCACATAAAGCATATAAAAATAACAACTAAAAATGATAATTGGAGTAAGTAATAATTGAAATGGAATACCACTACTTGAAAATTGAACACAGATGGCAATGGTTAAACTTCTAGGGTTTTACAGTATCACTAGCTCGTTCCCTAGGCGATGACACTACAAGCGTGACACAACTTCTGCTCTACCCTGTTTCGCAAAAAAAAACTTCTGCTCTACCCTCCCCCAAACTCTAACGCCATCTTTTGACATGGTGGCCCTACTCAACAGTTCCTTGCCCCACCCTGTGGCTGGCGGATGATGCCCAACAGCAACGGCACCCCTGCTTGATGGCAGTGCATCACATCTCTACACGCTTGCCTGCCGTACAGCCTTCTTAGTTATAAGCTTGACAAGGCTCATTGGTTGTGTCTATGAAATTGTCATGACATCGACGCAATCAATACAGGTAGGCTCATCGCCTCACTAGGCTGACCAAGGTGCCATGGCATGGTTACTCTATGCTTGTGCCGTGTCTAGGCCAACAATTGAGCCCATGGTCTGGTACCATACAAGATGTGCCATGCCACCAGTTTGCAATGTTTTAACTAGTAGGTTAAGCTATTTAGCAGAGCCCTACTTTAAGAGCTATAAAAAGATATAGTGAGATATAGATGGAGCTATTTCATTTAGCAATTTTAATTTATAGAAAGCATAAAAACCGTTAATTAATAAATTATGCATAAATATATGGAACTAAGAAATTTATGAACATAAATATTCAAATACATGTCCAGGGCATTAGGAGAATTTCTCTACATGTCATTGTTTCATAGTTATTCAATCAATCAACACACTCAAGGCTAAAATGAGCACTAATACTCATTAAAATTTAAAAACAAATAAATCAAGGGTTATTTAATAGTTTATTTACTACATCATTTACTAAATAATGAACACACAATGGTGTTATATAGATCATAGTCATCTAGAGTGAGCAAATGAATATATATTTGCCTCGGTTTGGATTAGCTTGGCCAAAAAAGTTTTGCGGCTAAGCAAAATAGCTAGCTAAAATGTCCTTTATGGCGGTGGCAGTGGCAGTAGCGAGAATTAGTAGTATTGTAGTGCCATGTCCAATTGTCGATTGAAAAGCTATATAGAGCTATAGCAGGCAATGTAGAAGTTTGTACACCATCAGCTGTGAGTTTTAGTAAGACATTGTAGATTAATTAATACAGTTGCCTAATTTTAAACTCATTTACTGTTGAACAGTGTAGCAGATTTGTTAGAGCAAACGATAGCATATATGTTTGCGGTGGGCTCGGCATATATTGGACTACTTGATGATCTGTCGCGAAGATATTGATTCAGCTGTTTGGTTGCTGTATGGTCCGTTGTTGCTGAAGCCTGCCTTGGGTTGCTGATAATTAATTGTATACTCTGTCGTGACTCAGGTTCTTATCGTTGCCCCGCTGCTTGCCATAGTTCTTTCATTGATCAAGCTTGTGGTAAGCCACTATGGCAATGCGGGTGGAGATGCCGCCAATGCAGAGAAGCTCAAGGCATCCCTGCGGATCTTCTGCTCTCTTGTTCTGGCGCAGAATGCTCTCTTCTACTTGTGGAAGTGGCTTATCCATACTTGGCCAGATCGTGCGTCAGTTGTGAGAAAGCAATGTGGATTTGACAACTGGGGTAAAATTTGGGTTTTCAGATACGTTCTAGAAACCAGAAAGATGTGCAGCACACAAGGACGAGTGACCTCGGGCTGGAACTTGATCACCTTTGCCGTCGGTCTGCTCGGCTCCGAATCTCGGGATGATCGCCGTAACGCGGTTCGTCTGTTGGACACCTTCGTCGGGAACAAAATACTGGTGGCACCCACGCTGCTGCCTTGCAAGGCCCCCCTTGAGAACCTTATGGAAAGGCTCAAGGTGGGCGGCAGCGAGATCAGGGAGCGTGCAGCTAGGGTTGTTGCGGCTCTTGCCGGCGATCTCCGCCACATTGACCAGTTCCCCTCAGCAGTGGATCACATAGCTTCACTGTTTCAACAAGCCTCTAATAAGCAGTTGCCCACAACTGCAGGGACGACGACGAAAAGCATGCAGGAGCAGGAGGACGAGCAGGCAGGAAGGAACCTTTATTGTGGGCTCGTATACGGGGGCATCCTATCTTTGCTCAACATTTACATCTATAAAACCTTTGAGAATGAGGAGGAAACTGACCTCGAGAGGCTCATCCAGCACCAAGGAAACTGTGTGCACATATGCAACAACCATGTCCTGCTCTCAAAGATCACAGCGCCACTGAACTCATCCAATGCCTTCCTTGACAACGCAGCAGAGGAGTATGACAGTGAGTGGATCGACATACTGAGCAGATCACTGAGGATCTTGTTAGATTGATCTCTAATCCTAAACTGGGCCCAACGTCCCAGTTGGGCCTTTGATCCGCGACCTGATCTGGGGCGCTCAGCCCACTATGGCTGGAGGGCCCCTGTCACACTGCACAATATATAGGTGGGGGCCGGCGGCTCAGAGTACGAGGTTCGCCTGAGCCGAGCTCTCTACCGAAAACCCTAACCCGATCTAGTGAGGGGCGCAGCCAGTGACGGGAAGCACCGCCACCACTGCACTGCGCCGCCACCGGTCTTCACCGCCGGTCACCACCGCCCATCACCGTCACCGTCCTCACCGACCGTCGCTGCCCTCGCGCAGACACCGACACAACGACCATGGCCGACGCCTCTAGATCGAAGGCCTACGATGGTCGGTAACTTAGCACTACTCCTCCCTCTAATCTCTGTCTAGTTCACGTACTAGGACATGTTATCCATTTACAAGATGTACCCGGCTAGATCTATAACTATGTGATCATAATAGATCTTAACAGATCTTAGCCAGGCTGATCCGTGCTCCTGGTGAAGCCAACAGAAGCCTGCGCAACGAGACCGCAAGCAATACACAGACCGTCGCTAACCTGACAAGGATTCTAGAGGGTGACAAGTTTGGCCCAGTGCTAAAGGCACCAGCCATCCTGATCCTTGCAGAATTGGCGTCTTCAGACAACAAGATTCTGACGAGTTTGGGCAAAGGTGACAAACACAAGTTCATGTCCCGATTGTGGGGCATCTTCTTTGCAGCTCCACAAAAGGATGGCATTTGTACTGGTGACAACAACAATAGGACTGCCATTGAAGAAGAAGAAGAAGAGACACAGCAAGAGCAGGCTACCAGATTGAGACACGAAGCAGGGGAGGCACTGGTACAGATGCTCCCTGTGCTGGACGCAGGAAGTTCCTCAGATATCCTGCAGATGCTCATCCCAAGTGGTTCTGAGGGTCACGTTATTGGCCAACTTACCTGCATGCTCATTACAGGCAATAGTAAGGGCTGTGGGCGGCAGAAATCCTCAAGTGCTTATGTTCACATTTGACGAATGAGCACAGGCAACTTCCTAGGCAGGATGTGATCCAGATGTTGACAAAGGTAACCCCATACCCATCTAGATGACTACGTCTTCGTTCCTGCACATTCATTCATTTCAGCTTATCATCTTCAACATATTGTTAACTGATGGTGCATCAGGTTCTTCAACTCATACTATCTATCCAAAGAGAAGAAAGCGATGGCGCTACTGCTGGGGTAGCAGGAGCAGACAGCAATCATGCAGCACAAAACGATGAGGAGAACCCGCGTCCAGCAGAAGACCACGGAGGGAACCCGTCATCATCATCATCATCCAGTAAACATGAAAAGGAATTCGTGGTGGCCCTGTTATCCCTTGCTGTGGCGATATGCGACGGCACGATGGTGAATGCACATGATTTCATCGGTGCTGCCCCTGTCGACATAGTGTTGCTCGTGATAAAGCTTAAGGAGATGATAGAGATAAACAATGACGCCACATTTGAATGCCTGCGAGTAGTGAAGCTTTCCTGCCAACTGGTTGTTTCCATGGTGCAGCTCGAGCCCAGCTCGATCTGTCAAAGTCTGCATAGACCACAGTTTCATGGATGTACTTATGGTTGAAAACGGTCGGGATATATCCCGTTCCGTTCCGCCCCGATTTCTACATTTAATCCGATCGTTTTCGTATTTTCGGACAAAAGCGGAATCGATGCGGAAAAGCAGGACACGAAATTTGAAATCGGGGACGAAATCGGTTTGGGCCCTATCCCGATCGTTTCGCATATCCGTATATATCGCCAGCGGACATTCGAATTTACTTCTTACCCAGTGGGCGCCCCAGTCAACAACTCGAGCAGCCAGCGGGCGGCCCAATAACGACTCGAGCAGCCAGTGGCCAGCCACAGCGGCGACTCGAGCAACCAGCGGCCAGCCAGCAACTCAAGCAGCCAGCGGCCCAGCCAGCGACTCGGCCCAGCCAGCAACTCGAGCAGCCAGCGGCCCAGCCAGCGACTCGAGCAGCTAGCGGCCCAGCCACAGCGAGCGACTCGAGCAGCCAGCGGCCCAGCTAGCAACTCGAGCAGCCAGCGGCCCAGCCCTCGAGCAACTCGGGAAGTGCTGCTGAAATATAACCTGTTGGCTAGCCCAAATGTCTCTAAATATTTAGACCTGTTGCCTATTTATCAATTGTCATGCTGAATTGGTGATTTGTGTATCAATGTATGTGTACAAGTGAATTGTGCATGACCATGTGTGGTTGTGTCGGACTGTCGGTACCGGACTGTTGGCATGTTGTCATGCTCAACTAGGTTCTACGGGCCGGTGTTTCCATTTTGCTTTTCGTATTCCGACCGTGTTCGACATGTTCCCGACCGAATTAGTTCGTTTTCGTATTGAAATGTAAAAGTGAAAACAATATTGGGGTTATCCCGACCGAGTTCGACCGCTTTCAACCCTCTACTATCCAAATCCTCCAAGGGCTTGTCAGATCTCGATAACTGCCTCATGCTCTTTGATGACAATTATCATCAGGTGACCAAGACTGATAAGCCACTAGCTTCACTTGTGAAGCAAGCACAGAACTCTTCGACAAAGCACAAGAACAAGGTAATAATGACCCTGCTGCTTAATTAAGAGAAACAAAACCATCTATTATATTGCGGTGTGTATGAACTATATGAAAAAGTACCAAGTCTGTTTGCGGGTCAATCCACTGCTGCGTGAAGTGTGAAACTCGGATTTATATATTAATTGATAGGCCACTGCATATGTTAAACTATTATTAAAGTGTGAATGTGTGATGATGTGTGGCAAGGCTACAATCAAATTGATGTTGCATGCTATAAAAATCGGCCTCTCAGTATTATTTGTTCTGAACGACAATGATATACACATACACTCCAGATTAACAGTGTTGTGTGTATGTGCTCCCGCCGGCAACTGCAGTTGCCCCGCGGCTGTATATGATGTGTTATCTCCCTCGCGTGGATTCCTGCTGCATGGCAAGCAAAATCATAGGTTGCCTTCCCAAATCAGCTTGACTTTCGTAAAAAAAAAAAAATCAGCTTGATTGGAGAAGCGTGCATCGCCAAAGCACTGTCATGGACTGGGGCGATGGATCGTGGGCTTCCAGCTGGGCCACGAGAGGGGCTTTCCAAGTGCTTCCGTTGGAACAGGAGCAAGACAATAAAGGACCGAAGCGACACGGGAACGGACATCGAAAAGAATATACTGAACTCGACTCGTCTTCCTCCTCTGTCCGACTCCTGTACCTGTTCTTGCTGTCTCCCCCGATTCCTTGCTATTCCCAGTCTAAACTCCCTCTGATTCTTCCCCCAAATTGTATCAGTACTGCTGTAGTTGCGAATTGGTAGTGAAGGTTCATAACAAGCACATGGTTAGAATAAAGATTGTGCACGGGAAGAGCTAGCTAGCAGATCTGTCAAACTTACAACACCAGGCAAATAATCCCACACAAATAGAGGCTGCATTTATATGGAAACAGAAAAGCAATCTATATGGGCAGAGGATGATGCAAATTTATTCTCTACTTCCATTATTAATAGAAGGCCTGGAAATTAAACATACACACAGGAGTCAGTTTATACATATATGAGGAAAGGAAGGGAAACATACAAATCACTCTCAGCAAGCATATATAGTGGCACGCAGACACAGCAGCAAAAAGCATTGCTGCATAAACCAAGCCACTCACCCCATAATGAAACGTGCGGGCGCGATAAAACATAATAAATAAGCCACATGGCAAGGAGGATGGGGGGGGAGCAACTCATTTTACACGGCGTCCATGTCCCTTGGCGTTTGTTCCTGTACACACACACACACACACTAATTCACTCTGGACTCGATCTCTGGAGTATACTCCTCGATCAAGTAGTAGGTAGACGAAGTGCGGATGTTGTGTGAGCATTTCCAGGGGACGGCGGAGGAAGCGCCATCTTGTAGGGCGCCGTTGCTGGCGTTGTCAAACCAGACCTCTGATGGGTGACCATCATTCACCGGTTGCTTGTTTTTTCCCTAACAAGGTGTTTATAATACCAGTAAATAAATTTAGGAAGTGTCTATACAACATCCGGCTGTTTCAGTAAAACAAAACAACCTGCTATTTCAAGAGAAAGAAACAGCCGGATAATACTAAAAAAAATCTTGCTGTTTTGTTTCAGTAAAATAGCCGGGATTTGACATCCATTACCATCAAAGGGCAGTAAAAAAAAAAGAAAATTACATCCAAATTGGTAGCAGTGAACAAAGAAAAAGAAAAGAAATACAGTGACGTTTTATACAAATATGTAGTTCAGTCAGATATCATGAAAAAAGTGACATAAAGAACAGACTCACATATGGAATTTGGAAAAATAGCTATCCATTGTGTTAATAAATGAACAGTGATAGCTGCTCTCAGAGTCTCAGTAGAGGGGTAGTGTTCTGCTGTCATTGTGGTCCCTCCAAGATGCCGATCAAAATTGGTTAAGCATCTGAATCTCACAGAGGAGGGACCTTTCTCCTTTCATTTCCACTATGGTTTTCTCTGCTAGGAACCTTACTGCATTGAGATCCTACACAAAGAGAGGTAACAAGCTTGGTTATAAAAAGATGCATTCAATCATACTAATTAGCTATGGAACAATTCAGACAATACACAAGGGCAATAAATGAGGATAAAAACCCTTTGTTTAAGAAACAAAACATTATAGCTAACATTGGTCAAGAGAACTAAATAACTCGGATAAAGAAACTGAACTTAAACCTGATTATGAAACTGAACCTGAACCTTTAATCAATAGAATGCAGTGAAACTAATAATATGCACTAACCCTGAACTTGATACATAAACCTAATTTCAAATCAGGTTTAGGTTCAAAAATGCACTAATGAGCTATTTATTTCAACATTTGAGTTTATATCAGTATATACAATTTAACATTTTTAATGAGTTTCACATACTTCCAAAAAACTAAACAAAAGCTTAAACTCAACTCAACTTCTGACCCAAAAACTGAACTCAAAAAAGAAAAAAAAGAATAACCTTATGAAACAAATGCAGCTTATTAGAGTAGAATTTGCAGTAAGGAAATTCTGTAATTGAAGATTGACTAGACATATAACAGAACAAACATAACTGTTATTGAAGATTGACTAGACATAAAACTGAACTGACATAACTGTTATTGAAGATTGACTAGACATATAACTGAAATGATATAACTGTAATTGAAGATTGAAATGAACTAGTAGACATTAAACTAAAGAGAGAATGAAACTGAACTGACATGATTGTAATTGAGATGAACAGAATAACTAAAAAGCTCTAAATAAATATAACCTGAACTAAGAATGAAACTAAGAAATAAAGTAATAATGAAACTAAGACCCAAAAGACAACTGAAACTAACCCCCAACCCACGAATATCCCCCCCAACCCCTCCCCCCCTTGCCGCGCAACCGCTCTCAGATTCGAACTCATTTCAGATTTCAGATTAAACAACACAGAAAAAAAAAGCGCTGGGAACATGGAAAACAACAACGAATCAAACAATAGACTAAAACTATGAATGAAGCAACAACTCAATAAACTGAAAGCACTGAACACAATTTCCTAAATTTAATTAAACTGACTAGGACTGAATCTTTCCTAAATTTGAATAAACTGACTAGCACTGAATCTTACAATAACAAAAACTAAATAAACTTACTATGACTACAAATGACTAAGACTAAAAATTAAAAATGAACAAAAAAAACTGAATCCAACATTAGAACTTCTCGGTGAACACTAAATAACCTGCTGAAACTAAATAACCTGAACTCTACAAGACTGACTAGAACTGAATCTTACTAAAACAGAAACTAAATAAAATGACTATAACTACAAATGACTATAACCTGAACAAAAAAAGATTGCAATGGTTCACACTGGTAGACTCTGAAGAAAACTAAAACTAAATCTAAAACTCAAACTATGCAGGATCAGAAACTAACTAAAACTCTACAATGAAATAATACATCACTATTCTGAAAGATTTACACTGAACTAAACATAGAATATATTGGAAGATTCAAAACCACCCAGGACATGACTAACAATTCACTAGAACTAAACAAATAGTCAGCAAATCAACTTGAGCATATATAAACTATTCACTTGAACTGAACAACTGAACATGTAACAAAGGAGATCGATCTAGCTCCTTGGTCACGAAGCAATGAGAGAGGAGAGGGCAGCAAACGGACTGCTTCGGACAAAAGAACAGGCCACCAGGCCTAGTGGTGCTTGGGCGCTGGAGCATGCGGCTCTGCTGCTTGCGCGACTCCACTGGAGCCTACGCGGGGACACCACGCGCGCCCGTCCACAGTGGTAAGCGGCGCGCGACGGACGAGCAGGCTGTGGTCCGCCAGGGACGCCCGCGCCCGTCATGCATGAAGCAGCGACGGAGGCAGCAGCCGAGTGGCTAAGGGATCTTACGCATAGCAGCGCGGACTCTCTCAAATCAACGAGGCCGGCGACGACTACTCCCTCCAATCGACGGCGGGCGCAACCCTCCTGCGTCGAGACTAGATCCACCGGCGCTGGCAGGTGCGGCGGTGGCGGGGATTTCTTCGGTACCGGCGAAATCCTCGAGACGCAGCAGAATACAAACAGCAGTGACGCCAAAAGGAAACATGGGAAGGGGAACAAAGGAACTTAGCTCGCCGAAACCCTTGACAGCGCCGACCGCCGCACCGGAGCTGCCGCGAGTCGCCTCAACTCGGTTGCAGGGGGAGCCGAATCGAAAATGGGGGAATCGGGAAAGTGGGAAACGGCCGAGAAAATTCGGGCGCCACTACCAAGAAAGTCAAAAAAAACCACGCTGGCCCACAGTCAGAAACTGAAGACGACGACGGAGCTGGGTGCCGCGCGCTAAGATGGATCGGACGATCGAAATGAAGAAACACAAACAAAACGAACGGCCACAAAACCGGCTATTTTGAGCAAATGAAACAACCGGCTAATGTATAGCATTTCTCTAAATGTATCAGGCCTCAGCAAACTAAAGGTTTATCCATAGGAAATTTTTCATGATTTGCTAGGAACTATCTCTAGTAATTCATCATAGATGATAGATCATAATTGCATATAACAATGAAAAAATATAAACAACACAAGTCACAATGGTGGATCGGAGCATCAGACATATGGGGGCCGAGATGGCGTTAATTATATTAGGGGGTCTTTGAGCATGGGTGCTAGGAAAGGAAATGAGTTCGGTGGAATTCAGGTTTTAGGTGGAGTTCTATATAGGATGTGTGGACCGGCGTAGGAAGATTTTTTTGCCGAGAATGGCATGACTCTAGGGCGTCATTTGGATCCATATGAAGAATTTTGACAATAATATAGAAAATTTTACCTTAACCCGTCGAAAAAGGAAAGTTTTCTTTTTATTTTTGCCAAAATTATACACATATTTTGAATAGAACCTTAGCAAATATATTTATGAGTGCAAATAAATAGCCGATATACAGAGAGTAATGCATGAGAAAAAAGAAATGACAAAGCAATAAAGTAGACCGGCCGGGATCTAGTACATACGTACCATGTGATGCGCGAGGTCATTCCAGGAGCGAATCCTAAAGATGTAATCCCACCCCATCTTGCAGTCTTGTGCAGGCGGGTTCAGCTGCCACTTCTGGATGCCGGCATGATAGAGCATCGCCCAGAGATGGGTGATGAGCTCGCCACCTTGCGAGAGGTACTGCATGTGCTCCTCCACGTCGTCCGATGGCGCGGCGTACACCAATGCCTTCACCCAGAAATCTACCAGCAACTTCCACCGATCAGCTGGAGCCATTTCTTTGTTAGTTAGTCCCTTCCCAAGCTTCACACCCAGGGCATAGACCCAGTATCCAACACCCTCAGATGGATTAAGTGTAATATCATCCGTGTTGCAACTGTCCATTGCCCGTAACTTGTCTCCTGTTCCGGTCGTCCAGCTAATCACCACTTCCCTAACTTGAGCGTATACCCATTTTGTAGTCTCGAAGCGGCCAGGGAGTAAGCGCGGTGCTGAAGCCACCAAGTATGCACAGTATTTGGACAGAGCCGTGGCCACGCCACGATCCTTGTTGTCTTCGTCTACAACATGAACTTGGTCGTGCAGTTCACAGTAGCATGTTGCAATGTGCCACATGAGAATACAAGACGATGGCTTAACAGCTACCTTGACAGAGAAGTCTGGAAGCTGGCAACCTCTTTGTCTATTTTCCTCTTCGGAGGATGCCCAGCCACTCACTTCATCGGACCTCATCTTGTCAAGAATAAAACAACCAATGGATGTTTTCACATCGCAGTGCAGGTCACGGGGACTCCTGGAGCCGCCCTTCAACATTTCCTGGAGCTCTCGTCTTATGTACTGCAGAAATCCGCCATCACGGGGACACCTCTTTACAAGGGACTTTAGATGCGAACAACATTTCCCGATAATTTGCTCCAGGAATAAGCACACCGCCATCATTTGTGTGCAGAAAGGAATACAGCCGCAAAAATTCACCAGAAATCCGCAACAGAATATCCGATTGTAGAATACCTGATGGCAGCGGTGGTGACCCAGAAATCCCCAGAAACCCACCATGATGGAACCGGATTCTTCAATCACTGAATGTTGCCCGAGCTTATTTTGCCATAGGTAGTATTTGTCGTCATACCAATTTTTCTTGAGAAGATATGCTCTCAGTCTCATTCCCCAGCTCACATCGTCGGCTTTAATTCTCTTTTCTTCTTTTATATTGCTCACTTTATGATGATTACTTTTGTCCAGAGTCTTGCTGACCCAATCACGGGCAAAGGAAACTCTGGACCAATTTGAGGTCCAGCAGCGTAGCATCTGCACCACCTGTAGTAGAGCTAGAGACACCAGTATTACTCCAGTAATAACATAGTCCGCTGTTGTGGTGTTCACAAATATGGTGCCCGCAGGAGCAGCACGGCGGGTCATCCTCATGCCAGGTATGGCGGCCACTGCCCCTACGAAACATATGCCGACAACCGAAGCAAATGCCCAGACGCTAGCATTCTTCGCCTCATAGTAATGGAGGAAAGCCAACTCAATCTCAGCCACCTTGTAGGCCCGCTCGTAGTTTTTAACCAAGGGCTTTGTGCCGTCGGCCACCGCTGGTGTAATGCCGGTGCTTAACCCAAGGAAACGCCGGTGCAACAAATGAGACAGAGAGAAGGAGAGGCACGCATCCTTGCAGGCATCAAGGGCTGATTCTACAATCTTAGTAATGCCTTCTTCGCAACTCATGGAAGCTATATCACCCATGTCAACCTCCCGACGATATCCAATAATTACGTCAAGCTTCCTATCAACAATTAAGCCTTTTTCTTCATCAGCATCTCCAAAAGAACATTTTCTAATCCTCCTATGTGCCGGAATCTCTCTGATCATGTTCCGCATAGAGCTTGGCAGAACAAGTGCCATTGGCCTATGAAATCCCTTCATGAAAGTCACGGCAGCTAACACACAGATGGCTACATTACCAATATCGCTAGAGATGGTTGTGATGCTCATTAGCAGGACATATCCAAAGTAGAGACAAAGCTGATACAACATCTTCCAGAGCTGGTTTTTGTTGTCGAGCCCAGACGCAGCAGCTGAGTCGACGCAGCAAAGGAGAGCTAGTAAGGATACCGCCCATATCGGGTACATCTCGCTCTTCACCCGTGAAGATTGCATTAGGCCAATGCTGTATGTCCCGAGGGACAGAAACAATGCATTTGCAGCCAGGAAACCCTGCTGGATGATCCAACTCTTGGACCAGCGGCGGCAATACCCAAATGCAGCAAGGAAGAAAGAGAGAGCAATGGCCACCAACGCTAATGCCTCGATTCGGAGCACTGTGCCCCTAGGACTCTTCCACATATCTCTCAGCTGATGCAAAAGGCTTTCTTCTGATGCTGCATTTCCCAAGTGTTGCTGACTCATCATATTCCCCATTCGGCGGTGGCCCACCTTGGAAGAACAAGTAGATGTGTGTCATAAAAGCTAGGCTTTCTGATTTAGCTACAAATTTTGCTCGGAGAAAAGATTAGACCAATCTCTATAATTGTGTACTCAACCTTTGTATTCTAATAAAGAAGACATAAGATCGAAATCGGTGATGCAATGGACTCAAGCCTAGCTATGAGATGACTGGCACACGCCTCCAACCAACTGAGGCTATTCTCAGTTCATAGGTTATGAATTGCTACTCTATGGTTTTGTGGTATATAGTTATTATCAGGCTAGTACTGTTTTGCTTCACAGTTTTTTTACAATATTTAGTTTCCAAATATATAGAAAAAATAATTAACACCACCCGCTAATGGTTGGAGTTAGAAGTGGACCTGGGAGGCTCCCTCCTCAATGTTAATTACGACTCCAAGACTAAAGTAAATATAATACTTCGTGAATGCCCACTTTTCAGAGCTAATAAACTAGGAAAAAGTCTACTTAATCCCCCAACTTATTTTTTAGTTATCTACTTCATTGCTTCACCAGTAAAACCATGTCTACCCCTTAAACTATTGAAAGCTGTCTGAATAACCGTCTAAGGCGGTTTTGTTGGTGCGGCATATGAAGAAGTCTACATGTCATCCTTAAACTATTGAAAAGTCTCCTGCTCTACCTCACTGCACTCCACGAGGGCATTGAGCTCATGCACTGCGCCTACACCCTTCGTCATCTGGCCCCTCCTACATCTCGCCCTTGATCATTTTCTCCTCCTATGGCTACCTAAAAAACTGAATGACAACCAAATGGAGGACGTGGGAGGCGCCGGATGATGAGGTTGCAGACGTGGTGCTTGAGCTCAATGGCATTGATGAGTGCTGGGAGGTGGAGCAGGAGACAAGATGTCAAATGCTACTTGTTGGCCCATGTGCCAGCCTAGAAAGAGTAGAGAGGTGGAGACAACAAATGGGCCTACGTGTAAGCATAAGTACTTAGGCCAGTGTGGCGGGATACGGTGTCAAAGGGTCCTACACGATCAACAGGGGGTCATTTGAATATTATTAGATATACTAAAAGGCTACATTATCACGTTTTGTAGAAGGAAGTTATGCAGTCAACCCTTGATATGTTAGGGGGTTATATAGACTTTTTAATATGCCACGTCAGTGAAATTACCTTCAAAACAGCCTAGAGGGTTATTTAGATGGTTTTCAATAGTTTGAAGGGTAGAATAACTATTTTCATAGATGAAGTGGTGAAGTAGACAACCCACCAATAGTTAAGGGGGTTACACAGTCTTTTTTCTAGTAAATTATATGTTTGAAAGTAGATCCGGTTGCCTCTACTATTTATCTATAAGAACAGTGATAGGCCTAAGAACTGGTCAATGCATGTGGAACAAACCAAGTATATATATCAGTGATTTTTTTTTAAAATACGACAAAGCTAGTCTTTTATGGATTACAAAATAATAATATTTGATGCGAAATAATCAATTTTACATATAAAATTAGTTTTTGTGAAATATGACGTACCATATTTTCTGTTGCTTCTGTTTTCCTGCTAGCTTAGCTGAGCTTCCCCGGGTGCGCCAGCCTTGTCACGCCTAGCTTGCCCTCCAGAGTTGAGTTTCACTCTGTATCCATAGTATTAGGATTAATCGAATCGGCAAGATCATTGGTTAACTGATTCAATCGTGAAAACCAGTTCTTTTTTTTGAGAGAGAGAACAGGAGGGATCAGAGGCTGGTCCCTACTGGAGCATATATTAATTAAAAAACAGGAAACAAACAAAGGAGTACAAAGGGAGTACAAAAGGGGAACAGAGCAGGTTCAAGAAACAAAGAAGGTGAGGAAGAAAATAAGGCAGATTACACAAGATGCTCTAGCCATAAATCGATTGAAGGGAAGTACTTTTTCTTCACACGAAGGATAACTAGGCCGAAGACACTAAGGAAGCAAAGCTTGCAGCGGTCCAAACTGACAGCCTCATTTCTGAAGATAAGATTGTTTCTAACAGTCCAAACGCTCCAGCACATTAGTACTATGATCTCCATATGAAGAAAGATACACCAAGCTGTGTTTTGAAACTCTCAAGGATTTCCAAAGGTTGAGCTGCAGTAGGCACTTGAATACCTACCAGATTCCAGCAATCTCTAGCAAAAGCTGCAGTGCAAGAAAATATGCTCTACCATTTCCTCAAGAGGCCTCGTTGCACAAAACACAATCATATGACTGAAGATGCATATGTTTCCTTCTCAGAATATTCCTAGTACTACTGAGCCTCTTTTAATAGCTTTGGACTGTTTTAATTGAACCGGCCACAAATACTTTGAAGATTGAACTGGTGCAATATATATACATATATATGTTGCATTTCCCAAGTGTTGCCGACCCATATTATATTATTGCCCATTCGACGGTAGCCCACCTTAGAGGAAGAAGAAGAACATGTGTGTCATAAAAGCTAGGCTCCCGATTTAGCTACAGTTTTTGCTCATGAAGGGAGTAAAAGAATAGACTAAGGCATGCAACACGAAAGGCAATTGCCAGTGATACTTTAAGCCAGCGCTCTGAGCTAGTGCTTTCACTTCTCTCAGGATAAGGAACTCGCATCAAGACTCATTTTCCATAAACCATCTTCTATCGCCTTCTGCTTCCATCCTGTACCTACAGGAGGAAGCAAGTTCATATTCTTGTTGATTGCATATATTTTAGCATTCTCTGGCACAGAAAAAAAACTCAATCAAGGGTCAATTGAACCTAACATTTTTGCATGGACTCCAATTTACTCTTTCGGTCGATGTTTTGCAATGGCAGCTTTCTCTATATTACCAGCACTACTATATGATGTCTTGACAATTATTTCAATGAAGGCACCTAATGGCTATGCAATGTTTGCCTAGTCCACACTACCAGTAGAGTTCATTTTTAGGCATAAACCTTTTACGTGTTTCTGTTAGAAGAAGGATGATCAGTGCAATTGCAGTTTGGTCTCCGCATATATTGCTTTTTTGCTTTATGTCTACTGTGATGAGCTATACAAATTTACATTATGCTTTTCCTTATGCAGGTTCAGTTAGAGCGAGTTAGATTCAATCGCATGAAGTATGCAGAAAAAAGGATTCAACTAAGGAACAAGCTTAATTTTGTGCGTTGCTTTGAATGGATCTTCCAGAATCACTAGCTAAATGCTTCTACCTGGAGAAACATAAAAGAAGTGTTGAGTTGATCATTGTTTCATGAAGTGCTGATTCTCGCCATCTTTTCACACTGTTGTAGTGAAAACTGTTCTGCTCATTCATAATATTTCTACTAGGACCTGCTTCCTGTTAAATCAGCTGACATTTGACATTTGTTCCTTTGCATGGTAATTGTTTCTTAAACCTTCTCAATGTTCTGTTATTTGACCTGCAAAATATTGCTGATGCAAGGAGATTATTTGCTATGTTAAGTATGTCATCGATCACTTGCATGTTTGTTGTTACTCTTCCTCTAGATTGGGTATGGTTCGTTGTTAAAATGACACCATGTTTTTCCTGTTTCGTGTTACCCTCCCTTTAGATTGGGTCGCTGCAAAACTTGACACCCAGTTTTTTTTCAGTTCTTTCCGGAGAGTTGCTTTGCTTGAGTTTAGTTAGGCCTCGTACGTTTAACAGGGTTATGGATCATCTGACCTCTCTTTGCTAATATTTATATGGTGAAACACATCACTTTGTGCAATGCTTTGGCTATTCTTCCGTGTAGTATTCATAATCTTGAAATAGTGTACATGTATATGAGAGGCCGAACAGGGTTCCACATCTGAAGCAAAACAGAAACGCACCAAAAAAAAGACAAATAAAAAAAAGTGTAACAGAACTGGCGGCAAGGAAGTCCTGACGACAAAAGGTCTGAACAAAAGACTGGAATGGAAAAAACGACCTTATGAAAAAAGAAACGAAAACAAATGACTAAGAAAAAGGTTAAAAAAAAAGAGAACGGAACCAAGAACAAAAAGACTGAACAAAAAACAGATACGGAGTAGATTTTTATTATGCATCTTCCTAGCTATTTACTTTGTTCCTGTCCGAAAAAAAATCTTCATAGCTATTTCCACATTTACTTAAACATGGGAAAAACAAAGAACACAAACATTAATTTAAACAGAAAAAAACAAAAAAAAGAGTTATGGAGCAATACGAAGGTAACGGCGAGTGAACACGGGAAATTGAGGTACGAAGGTAAGGATAATTCTGGATGGAAAAAGTGGATAGGAACAAGCGCATCGCTCTTTAATATTAGGTAGAGAATATCCAACTCGAATTAACTTTTGTAAACCCAGAAAGTAATTGATATCGGCTATCGGAGGGCCTCCTTCACGGTCTTATATAGACGCCTAGAACCTCTCAAATGAAAAAAATAACTGCAAAATTATAGATATTGCCGAACAATAAATAACTTTGGTATAGGGTGTATCTCCACCCAAGCTTTTTTAAAATTTTGAAACTCAAGATCTGAGATTTTCAAAACTAAAAGTTAGGGCTCAAATTTCAAATGAAAAACTTGTCAGGTAGTAGAAATTTGTAGTTCACTTTAACTAGAAGTTTGATGTATAATAACATATGTCAAGTTGTCAACATCAAAATTCCAAAGTCAGCTTGAAAATTCTAAATTTTGAGTTTCAAAATCTAACAACATAAATAGGATATTTAGGACTTTAAACGACTTCAGACCTTAAAATCGTCACCTACAAAGTTACAGATAGCATTGAGAACTATTTCCTCTATTCTAAATGATAAAGCGTTTTGGCGTTTCTATATATGTGTACTTTGATTTGTACTCACATATAATGTATATCTAGATACGCATCAGAAGCATGTATCTAGAAAAAAGTAGTGAGGTGAGCACAGTTAGAGAGATGTGGTGGCCGTGGCGGCACTAGCAGCGAGCACAGGAGGTGGGTGCCGGTCTCGGTGTAGGTACCGGCGAGAGGTCGCGGCCGTGCGACATGACGGTGACAGTGTTGGGATGGAAGAGTTACAGATGCGCTAATTACTCTCTTAGAATAACTAAACGTGTAGATGAAAGTACATATTTACCCCTCTACCTAATTTTGGATGTAGTTCTTGGCACACAAATTTAAGGTTCTGGTCCACAACTTAGGTTCTCCTCCTAATAGGTACCTCTCTATTTTTGGCCATTCGATCGATCTAGACTAATGAATGGCTATTATTACTTTCAAGCATTGTAAAATCTCTTAAAAATAAAAATAGTAGAAGATGTGAGAAGTCATCCAAAATTGATTGCTACCATGTTGTATGTACCAATAACTAAAAGTAGTAGACCTAATGGATCCTCAATTCCAGCACATAAATTTGGCAAAGGTTAATGACTACCAATTTTGCAGTTCCTTAAACTGAAATATAGAATTATACAATCTATTTGAGGCTAGCGATCATTGCTATCAGAGAGCAAAGGATACTTTAATAACTGCCAACTTCACAAAGTGTGAAATACAACTATATATATGATATATCTATTATACATTAGTAGGCGAGAATTTACCTGTCTCTATATATCAGAGGTCTTCTTAACCATGGCACTTATTTAGACTACATTATTTTGCTATAAAGTTCAACTGTGTAACCCTCCAAACATAAGGTTAAGTCTGATTGAAAAATACAAAGAGATACACCATGAAGAGCTGTTGTGCCAACCTTTTGTATGTGATGGCAATCTTGTCCTTCGTTCTTTTTGTGTGCCTTCCTTTCCCTTGTAAGTTTACATCATCTTGTCTTTTGGTTAACTTGTATGTGTGTGTGTATTATCTCCTGATGTACTGATGAAAAAAAATCTCCAATAGGTAGTCCGGCGCTCTCTAAGACTGGAGATAAAGAAACCTACCAAAATAGTCCTACCAACAAGAAATTAAAAGGTTTTTTGGTCAGGAACACATCGGTACCTCCTGAGACCAAGTTCACTATTACATTCTGTGCTAACTATACATGTGATGGGAACCGTGACTGCTATTGCTGTTTGCACGATGGGAATGATGTTTGCTACTGGACAAGGGCTGATTGTCAGGCTGAGTGCCCCGCATGCGCCCCTCATTGCCCACCATAGCCACAGCCTCGAACAGCATTGATGCAAGGCCGTCCATAATCTTTCTAACGGTCTATCATTAATGGAGGGAAAATAATTGTTGATGTAATGGTGTTGAATAAATATAATCATGGTGTTCTGATCAGTGGGCTGATGGTTTGCAATATATGTTACTGCAATGATGTGAAGTGCAATATATAAATCATTCATAAAAGTGAGGCTCTGATCCATGGGCTAGCCGAGTCGTATAACAAATGAAAATATGGGCTAGCCGAGTCGTATAACAAATGAAAATAGCCAACGCGTGCTCAATTGTAGAACGGGAATAGTACTAAATGAAGTACTTAGGGATTCCCATCAGTACGTGATAAGACTAACATAGACGGGAATAGTACCTAGGGATGCAAGACGAGTTGTCCGCGAACCTACAATAGGCTTCATTTTAAGGGCTACATGCATAACCCGCAAAAACTAAATCTATTTATGGGTTCGTGGATAACCTGCCTGTCCAAGACATTATCATTGTGAGAGGCCTGAGCTCAAATCCTTTGAAACATATATTTATATAAAAATTCAGTGATCAGGATCCTGCTGCAATAATGTCGCTCTCTCACCCTGCCAAAATTTCTTCCACAGACAGACCAAATTCGTGTCCGTGTTCATGTAATTCCCAAGGTACCTGGAATTCCAATGCATACATGTGATGTAGTGTTGACTGGCTATTCTGGGCGCGTACATACACGACGTATATTCGTCTGATCCAAATCGCAGACCTATATGACTTTTGGCATTCTGTAATTTGATCAATATCTTTCGCCTGCAAGCATGTACGGTATATATTCAACAGATTTTAGCATGGAGTATACTCGCTCCTGACTCCTTACAGCTTTGAAACTTTGACCCACAAAGAATGACTCTATAGTCTAGGGTCCCACCTAGTTCCTCCTTACACCATCCAATTGGCCACAAGCATACTCCCTCTGTAAAAAAAAGCATTTATTTTCTTTATAGCAGAGAGAGATCTTCCACAGTTTTTCTTTATAGCAGAGAGAGATCTTCCACATTTATTTTCTAATAGGTGACCACCGCGAGTCCACTCAGGGCTTGGATATCACTTCGCCAGTTGGATATATATGTCCCATGAGGGTTGACTACCGACTCGATGGTAGTCGGGAACCAGGTACCACAAAAGCCACTCAACATGCTCAGCCTCAGCTAGATGAAGATCAAGGAACCACTCGTGATTGATAACCCTCAGAACAGTGTTTATAGTTTTGCAAATATATATCCTTTTCTCTGCTCGTCTTAATAATCTTATTATTTGGTGAGCATTCTTTTGAACACATGCATATATAAGTTAATTTAACAAGATATTAGAGGAAGTGTAAGTTCTTTGATTTTTTATTGAAGTAGTCAACAATCAAGAACACCTTGAACAGACAGTACGCATTCTTCTGAAATGTTATTGATATTGTAGTCAGGACCACGTGCACATGCGCATGCATCTAACGATTGAGAGAGCTGTAGTTTTTCTTTGCAACTATTCCTCCTAAATTTAAACACTAGCCCACTTTGTTAGATACATGCATATGAACATGTGCTGTGAATCCATGGCAAGTGTCCATGACTGTTACACCATAAATGTTCTTAGTGACTTTTTTCTATACAACTTGGCACGCTTTTTATTAAAAAGACACTACTTTATTCGCTTAATACGTTTTCAATTTTCTTTAGAAGGTTTCTATGTATCCAATTATTATATCTTGTGAATGGGCCTATGGACCAGTGGTAGGGCTGTCTAGTGGGACGCTACCCACCAAGGTTCAAACCCTGGTGATCACACCTTCAACAAGGTACAAACCTTGGTGATCACATCTTTTTTTCTAGAATTTTTCTAGAAATTTTAGGGTACACACATGTTCGGTGGTACTACGTGTGGTGTGAGTGTGGCGTGGGTGAGTTGTGTGCGTCCAAGTTGTACCCGATCAAAAAAAATATTATATCTTCTTTTCCACTCCTATGTAGATGGCGGGTGTAGAAATAATAACAAGGTTGCACCTTCGTGTTCCTCAGATACTCCATGAATATATATCCTTGGACTTGAGCACCATCCGCCCGCTGTCTCATGGACAGAAGGTGAGCTGGTAGTTGCTGTTGCCGCTGCATCCAGGGGTCTTGGAATCGTCGTTCGGAAACCGGTACGCCTCGGTGCAGGTGGGGCTCGTGCACACCGGACTAGAGCCGGTGCTGCAGGAGAAGGCCATGGGCAGGTTGTAGCCGTCAATCACCGAGATGTCGTAGTAATCCTCGGTGCCGCCGATACTGAACTCAGCCAGCGTCGCGGGATGCTGCCCAGAGATGGTGCAGTTGAGGGCGCCAGCACAGTCACCGGTGTCACAGTGCCCACTGCTTCCGCCGTTGAAGGAACAACCGGTGCGGCCCCAGAACCAGCCGGTTGTGCCGGGGAGCACTTCAATAGTCTACGTCTGTCCTGGTTCTAGCTGCGTGCCTCTACCGACCGGGATGGCAGCTGGCCACACCGTGGAACTGCAGTTGTTTTTGACGGTGAAGGTGGCCGCGCTGGCACTGGCGGCGAAGGTTGCAAGGAGGAGGAGGAATAGAACTGATATCGAAGTGGATGCCATGGATGCAGTAGTCAATTATGTGCTGCTGCAATTTTCTCCTGGTGGGTGAGAGCGATTGTCACACCCCAGAGTACTGAAGGTTGAAGAAGACGTGTCAAGCAAGAAGACGCCACCAAAGGAAGAAAACGTCTTTCTATTTTGCGTTATTATGCTCTGTGTGTGACATGTGGGCCAGAGGCTAAACCTGGATGTATTAAGCGTGCGTGTGACCAAACTGGAACACTATTCCAAATCTGAAAAAATAGAACTCGAGCTCCGGGGAATCCACTGTACCACAACCCAAACTAGCGTTGGACATAGGGTCGCTAAAAATATCGAAATGCCGTTGGACGGTCGGTCGGTATAAACCAGTCGCTATATCTTATTTTTTTCATCCGAGGGTTGGTCGGTATTTTTATTTTGATTTGTCGTTAGTCGGTCGGTCAGTAAATCCTATTAACTAGGTCCGCCGGTCGGTCGGCACATTGAATTAAGCCTGCGCGTAGATGCTTAACCTGATTCACGCCTAAAATTTGGAGGACCCACACATGAGCAATGTTGGCGCCACTCTTTACTCAATTGGCGCTGAAATATAAGCAGGGCCTTTGTTAGCCCAGCGTTGGTCGCTCTCTCTCAATCGCCTTTGGAAAAACCCTATGCCTTTCCATTTTTCCCTCCGCCACCACTCTCTAGTCTCCGGTCCCCATCCCTTCCCCGGTTCCTTGCCCACGAGAGCGCGCGACCCACTCGAACCGGCGTGGCCTACCATCACCCCCGGCGCGCCCCCCTGGCCGGCGGCTCCCCGATGCCCCCGGCGCGCCTCCCCGGTCGGTAGATTCCCGGCGCCCCAGCTGGCTCCACAATCTGATCCCTCGGCCTGACCCCAGTCGCCCCTCGAAGGCTGCCCCACGCGCACCCGGCGGCTCACCACTGCCCCGCGCGCCTCGCCCCCCGTCAGGCACTCCTGAGCGAACCCCACGCGGACCTCCGGCGACCCTCCGGCATGCGCAGCCCCCAGTGCCCCCCGCGCCGCGACAGTGACTCCCTCTGCTTCAATAAACAGGTCCTCCCGCGATTCGTGCGCAAATCCTTCCCCAAGCCCCCATCCTGACCTACGAGCTTCACCACATATACAGGAAGCAACCACATATCAGTAAGTCGATGACCTTGCTCTCTTGTTTCTTTTTTTTGTTCTCTGTAGTTAAGATTCAGAGAATTCCCCTGTGCTGAGAATATTTTTTTGTTGTGTTGATGGAGTGTTTGATGCTTTGGAGTCCCTTTTTGTAACTGTTGGGACTTCTCGATAAAATCTGAAAATGACAGCACGTTACAGGAGGGAGTTAGAGCTGCGAGGTGTAATTGTGCTGAAGCCAGGAGTCAAGATCTGGGAGGTGTTGTCCTGCTGGAACCAGGAGTCAAGATCCGGTGTCCTACGGACAAGCAGGAGTTGTGGGAGTCGTTGTGTGTTGGGCAGGAGCTGGAAGAATTCATCTAGTGTGTGGATTTATAGCAAAAGGACCAGGTGATGCTCTCCCCCCTCTGGTCTGCATGTATGCTTATTTTAAGAAGCATTATTTTGTGGTGCCCAAGTTTCATAGATGGATGATATAATTTGGACAACTTCTTGTTCTCGCCCTCGTAACCGTGATAGATAAATCTTGGATTGATGATGATGCTAGGTAAAACATAATAGCTTCACAAATACTGAAAGTGGTATATGTAGCTATTTAAAATGGCTTTTCATATAAAAGTTTCATGTAGGCACAACAAGACATATTTGCAAGGAGTGAACAGTTTCTTAGCGTTTGCATTTAGTAACTCAGCTGTTGGTAGAAAGTTATTATGCCCATGTAGAAAGTGTGTCCACTCTTTTTGGAAAGAGGTTAGTGAGGTCCATGAACATGTTATATGTGATGGGTTTCTAAAAGGGTATAGAACATGAAATTTACTGTAGCGTCCGGTTTTAAGGACAAAACCAGATACACACCATATGTGAGCCCAGAAAGTCAAATCTCACATATATCTATAAATAAAGATAATATCAATAGACAATGCTTAATATATAACATACTTAGTATAAAGGATATAACCTTAGACAGCAAATAACGGAAAGACAACTCCGATCTTTGCGTGAAGACTCTAATTCCATAGGGACAACTGACTGCTTGATCACAAGTCTAATTCCTCCAAACTTTAGCAATCTGGTACCCATCTGGTATTTTATCCAAATAATTGAAAAATAAAGCTAGCGTCAGTACATGTCGTACTCAACAAATATAACATGGGGTTCACGAGGCTCAAAATGGTGACACTGGTTTAACTACGAGTAGCTTTTAATGAGTCATGATTTTAGCAATTGGGTGGCAACAAATTTATCCACAAGCCCACATAAACACATGATCAGGTAAACATGAATAATGAATAGCATAAACATTAATCATTAGTTAGCATCTTTATCATCAGTACCATCAATGTTCATCATCTATTCTGTAAGTGTCCAAGATCGCTCGTGACCGTGAGCACGGCTGATATACCAATTTTACATTCTACAGAGGTTGTACACTTTCACTATAAGTCGTGATTTACCCTTTCGCCTGAGGCGGCCAACCTCTTGACCCACTACCAAGGAAGGTCGGCAGGGTTCACTATAAAGCCTTTCAAAGGTTTGTCTAACAAGTCAGGGCCGCTGAGGTTTCCGCATCAATAAGCATGAACCCCCTCTATGGAGTGACTAACAAAATACCAAAAAACCAAAGTGTAGCGTCTTGGCAGGCCAAGATCATACCTGTCGGAGTCCCTCTTGCGCCATAAAGGTAACCATTAACAAGCTAGAAAAAGGTCCTCATACTGAGCTAAAGCTAGAGCCATGTAGCCCTCATAATTGTAGTATAAGTCTCGAATGTTTTCTTACAGATAAGTACTTAGGGAAAGGAATCTAGAGCACCATAAAAATGGCCCAATGCTCTAGCCCCTTGATTCCATATTGCTAAAAAGGATCTTTTAATGTTTATTACATATACCATTAGTCAAGTTACAAGATCATGGCTTTGGTTGAGTACTAGCATCATACTACCCAATGTAATTCCCCATAGGTGACAAGGAATCCAAGATATAAAGTAGCTAGGAAAATTTACTACGGTTGCCAAGGTAGACACATGCAATATGAATTAAATTATTAAAGTGAATAGGACAACAAGGAAGATCCCATGCTATACTTGCCTTAAACTCTGATCCTTCTTCTATTGAATTGTAACCTCTAAAGGACTTCTTCTGGATCACCAACTTCTTTTATATCACCAACGCAAAGCTCACCGACTGGACATGATCATAAAGCATCACACAAGCATCCATGCAATCATACACGAAGCAAACAATAATACTAGAGTAGAACCATACACCAAACATAATACACAACAAGTAAAAAGGTTTTAAAGATGTTCTACACGTTACTACGAAAATATAGACGCGAAAAACACTCTCATCGGAGCTATAACGAAAAAGATATGAATTAAACAAGATTTCCTTTAATAAAACAATTGATTAAATTTAACCTCGAATTTCAAAAGTTGAAAATATATTTAACAGTAGTATAAACATATAGATTACGTAATTACGAATCTAACGCAACTTGAACGGATCAAATCAGAGTTAAAACGAAGATTTTATAGCTAAAACAAGATTAGTGGCCAAATTATAAATAGATGAAAGCGTATTTTGAATCTACTAGAAAGAAAACTACGCTTTCAGAATAAGAAAACGTATTCTCGGGAATACGCTTTGGACCGCGGGTTGATTATTCAAAACTGAGGGTCTCTTTAAAAAACATAGGGATGGCAGGTTCGAATTCCAGAAACGATAGGGGCTCTTATGCAATGTTGCCAGCCGAATCGGTATCTTCAAATCTAAGCCATCGGATCGACGACGAACGGTGCAGAATAGATCGGGAGGGGCGGGGTCGCCGGATCAGCGCTAAGCGTGGCGACGCCATGGCCGAGACGAGCGAGCTCGCCGGCGTAGTTGGATCTAGGCCTATGGGCAATGGTTTCTCACAGGAATAGCATGGGAAGATGGAGAAGAAAACGGTGAATTCATCTAACGACTTACCGAGGCGCGGAGTGGACAGAGGCGGTGCGTGGCTTGGCGGGGCGACAGCGGATGGTGGCGCTAGGTTTCCGCAGCGGTGCGGCAATTTGGCAACTTGGCTGTGGCTCCGAGGCTAGGGATGGAAGCGGCACGGTGCGGGGCGCTCGATATTTTTGTCTGGGAGCATCCTGGGAAGCACAGCAAAGGGAGGAGGCGTGGCGGTGGCGGAGTCGGAGATAGTGCGGCAGAGTTCGGTGCAGACACGTAAGGAAGACGACAGCGCCTGACACATGGGACACGTCGATCAGCGAGACACGCGGAAGAGAAGCGGGGGATGCAACTACTGGGTTGGGCGGTGCGCTGGGCCAAGGGAGAGGAAACAGGCCACGGCGGGAGGGGGAAGACTAGGCCGCAGAGGAGAAAAGGCCGGCGGGCCAGATGAGAGGGAGAAGAGTTTTCTTTTTTTTTATTTCAAAACCACTTTTAAATCCAAATTTAATTCAAATTTAAATCTTTTTGCAAATTTTGATCAAACCCAAGCATCACAAAATAGGTATGCATCAGCATGAATGACCAACACGTGGCTAAGCCTTATGATAAAATTTAATTTAAGGAAAAATATTATTTTCCTATGTTTTCATGAGCACAAAATTGCATAATTAATTCAATTTTCATCTATTTCAAAAAGAGAAATTTTTTTAGGGTGTTACATTTACATGGAGACTTTGATGGTGATGATGTTGAGGTTATGGACGAGTCCAATGAACATGATGACATATCTGATTTGCTCAGAGACTTAGCTGCTGGCTTAGATGATAGGGGAGATTATGAGGAAAACAGTTCTGTTCCGGATCCTTGTGAGGAGCTAGTTGCCATTCAGAAGTTAGTCACAGAGAACTGCAAAGAATTGTACCCTACTTGCAAGAAATATACACAACTTTGATTTATTATTAGATTACTCCACATCAAACTCCTTGGAGGATGGTCTGATAAATCTTTCAACTTGCTACTAGATCTACTTAATGATGCATTCCCTGAGGGTTCAGCACTAGCTAAAACCTCTCATCATGCTAAGAAATTGGTGAAAACCATAGGAATTGGTTATATTAGTATTCATGCATGTGAAAACAATTGCATTCTCTATTGGAAGGGGAACATAGATTTGGAATCATGTCCAAAGTGTAAGGTTTCACGGTGGAAATCAGTAAGGAAGTCTCTAGATGGGAAACATATATATATAAGTTTCCTAAGAAGGTTCTACGCTACTTTCCAATAAAGAAATGTCTCCAAAGGTTATTTTTGTCCTAAAAAACAGCAAGTCTAACAAGATGGCATGATGAAGACCGAAAAAAAGATGGTCTCCTAAGACATCCTGCAGATTCACCTCTATGAGAGGACTTTAATAAGAAACATCCAAAGTTCGCAGCATATAGTTGGAATATCCGTCTAGCATTCCCCACCGATGGTTTTAATCCATATAGAAAGCAGAATGTTAGCTATAGCATTTGGCCCGGTATTTGTATTCCCTTAAATTTTCCACCTTCAATGTGCATGAAGCAATCAAATTTCATTTTGTCTTTTCTGATACTGGTAAAGATGCTCTAGGTAATGATATGAATCTCTATTGTGAGCCACTTGTTAATGACTTGTTAGATATGTTTGAAAATGGTGTTAGCACTTATGGTGCTTCGAGGGGTGAGTATTTCCAATTGCGGGCAGCAATATTGTGGACTATTACTGATTTCCCTAGTCTAGGATATGTGTCAGGATCTGTCACATCTGGTGAAGCAGCATGTCTTCATTGCCACTTCTTTACAGATTCATTTAGACTTGGTAATGGTACCAAGACTTGTTATATGGGTCATCGAAGATTCTTGGATGAAAATCACCCATTTAGGTTTGATGCCGATAAATTTAGTGGTAGAACTGAATTTAGGCCAGCACCTGCACCACTTAATGGGGAGGAAATTTTGGAGTGCACTAAAGATCTTAGCACTAATTTTGGCAAGGATCCATCCGGAAAGAAACCAACATGCAAGAAAAGCAAGGAAGGTGAACCATTAGTCATTTTAAAGAGAAGATCTATTTGGTTCAAACTTTCATATTGGAAAGATTTAATGTTGGGACATAATTTTGATTTCTTGCACATAGGCAAAAATGTTTGTGAAAGCTTACATAACACATTTATGGGCACTGTTGGAAAATCAAAGGATAACCTGAACTCTTGCTTAGACCTTCAAGCTCTAGGTATTAGAAGTGATCTTCACCCAGTTGAAGTAGAGGACCAATTTTATTTACCACCTGCACCATACTCAATGAGTCCTGATGAGATGAAATTATTTTGCCAAGTACTAAAAGGGGTGAAGTTTCCTGATGGTTATGCATCTAATATAAGATATAATGTACATGTGAATGAGAGGAAGATATTTGGGCTAAAGAGTCATGAGAGCCACATTATTCTGCAACACTTGCTACCAATTGCTGTGAGAAAAATATTACCAGATATAGTCATTGCTGCAGTGATTCGTATATGTAATTTCTTCAAGAAACTTTCTGGCCCTATCATTCGAATAAGTGATATGGAAAGTCTGCAGGCTGAAATAGCTAAAACCTTGAGCCTTCTTGAGACTATATTCCTTCCATCTTTTTTTGACATTATGGTACACTTGATGGTACATCTTCCTGCCCAAGCTAAAATAGCTGGTCCCCAAAGTGTTGGTACCCCAGGGGTGAAATCTTACACACCAACAAGGATTCAAATGGAAGTTCTAGCCCGTAGAAATGCAGAAGCTGAGCAAGCAGCTCTACGACAACGCATAGTGGAGCTAGAAGAGAAACTGTTGGAGGAAAGGTTAGTGCATGAAAGGTCAAATATGTAAAACATCTCACAGAATGGCTCTAATTCACGACATCACGTGGTAAATCATTTATACCTTCTCTAATTCATTGTGTATGTTTATCCCTTACATAAAAATATGATATGTGATGCATGTGGCTTATATATGTATATTGTGTTCATTTTGAAATTTGATATGTAGTGTACATAAACCTGATCTTTAGTGCATAGGAATCTGATCTATAATTCCTCTTGTATGTTTGTAGAGCCCAAGGTCTGGAAATGATGGTGTTGGGACAAATCTTGATGCTGAATTTCATGAAGATGGTACATATGCAGAAGATTCTAATGAGTGTGAATATACTGTGCGTAGGCATGCTACAGCCCCCCCCCAGTCCAGCTATCCCTTCAGTCCAGCCTCATGAGTGCAGCTCCAATTGTGCAGCCCCGTCCGTTCATCCCTACTAGTGGAGCCTTATCAGAACAACCTTCTCGTTGTCAGTCCAGCCTTGTTCATGCAGGCACATTAGCCCAGCAGCCCCCTCAGTCCACCATGAGAGTAGTTCTATTTGTGCAGCCCCATCCGTCCATCCCTACTGGTGGAACCCCATCGGAACAACCTTCTCGTCATCAGTCTAGCCTTGTTCATGCAAGCACATTAGCCCAGCAACCCCCTCAGTCCACCATGAGAGCAGCTCCATTTGTGCAGCCTTGTCCAGGCATCTCTACTAGTGCAGCCCCATCAGTACAACCTTCTCGTTGTCAGTCTAGCCCTGTTCATGTCCAACAGCCCTAGACCCGTCCAGGCATCCATACAAGGAATGGTGATACTAATCGTTTCTCACATGATGAATATGTAAGTTCTCATTCCTCCTACAAGTTTTTGCTTCTAGTGTAATGATGTTTTTATTAATTGATAAAATTCTCATACATCCATAATTCGCTTCATATTGGCAAAGAAGTTATACTATATCCAAACATGAAGTCTGATCAAGCTGTGGTCAAGGGAATCGTTATTTCAACTAATCCTAGCTAGTGTTATCCTAAACGCTAAATGGTAAATAGTCGGTCACCTACCGTTTAGATCATTATTCGGGCAAAACGGGTGTTTAAACGGGAAAAACGGTCGTTTAAACGGTCAAAACAATCGATTAAACAGAAACAGTGTACCACCGTGTAGCGTTTAAACGGTGTGTAAACGGGCTAAATGGTCGTTTAGGCGAACAGTGTCCTAGCAGCGTGCTAGCAGGACAGGCTCTTGGAAGACAATATCGTGAAGTTGTTGTTAAGGTTGTGATGAAAAGAGATGCAGTGTTGCCTCGCCCTTATGTTGGTGTGGAAAAGATGGCCGATGCAAAGCACCTGACAATTGCATGGCCATATAATTGGGTAATAAACAACACCTGTTCTTGTTTCTTGTTTCCATATGTGATGAGTGACCAGATTTTCTAATTAGTGATGTTCCTAACAGCTGAAGCTTCGCAAGTCATCAAAATCGTCCCATGATACAGGTATGCAATTCTGAATTTCCTCAATCTCCATTCACAACATCACATAGTTGATAGCTTCATGTGACTAGAATTTTGAAAAGAGTGATGCATAAGTCAACATGTACACAATTTAATTAAAAGAGCTTGCTGCTGGAGCTAACTTGTACCAGGGACAATAATATTTTGTCAACATGTAAGATATCTTAGGTCTGGGTAGTAGTAATTTTAGTTGCTGCTTGAGCAAACTTGTACCAGGAACTATAGATGTCTAAATAGGAATTGAAAGCTTCGAGCTGCTATGCACCAAACTAAAAGTATACTCCTGTCCCCATAACTCGCTTTGCCCTCTCCAACATGTCGCTTTCTTATTGACAATTTTTGTGATCTTCATCGTCGTTAACTTGATAATCAAGACACGTACGAAAGCCACCGCGTTTGTGCTGCTCTTATATCAAATGCAACTAGTATGTGTGTAAGCCTGTAAGGAGATTCTACTCGACTGAACATCGTATTTTGAGTACAGTACCTGTTTGTGAATGTCCTAGCTAGATTTGTCCAGGGAAAAGGAAATGGTACTGAACTGAACATCTGTCAGATATTATAGGGGATATCAGAGTACTCTTGTGTACTGCAAGTTCTGTCCGTTGTAATTAGAATAAGCAAACAATTATCAACTTTCTTTGCTGCTTTGAATGACACCAAACCGCATCAAAAAGATTTGTAATTTGAATAAGCAGTTGGATTATTTCAGTTTACAGTGCAGTAAGGAGTTGGATCTCTAGTTTTTAGTTTGCATGTTTATTTCAGCTTACATCAACCAATGTCAAGTTTCTGGTTGTACCATTGATGGATGTAATCTTTTATTTTCAGGTGGGAGGTAATGGCTAGAGGTAGCCTGATGCATGCAGGAAGCAGTTGGATCGAAGTGCACATGGCCAGTGCATTATTTTGGACATCCTAACTAGAGATGAATACTTTTGTTAAGACTTACTAGTAATGAATCATTTTGTAATGAGTGCAAGCAAACCATGTGAGATGTGAGCTGTGCAACCAGTGCAAACATCTCTGAGCTATGCATTATTCTAGGATGTTGGTCAAACTGCCTTGTTGTAAGTTGTTTCCACAAGAGTTGTGGAAAATGACACAAGACAAATGCTTATGGCTATAATATAATTGTGAGCTATGATGAGCTTATGTGTCATCAGTGTGTATTGTCAAAAATGGAAATGTTAATTGTATGCTTGATTGATTGTATGATATTATGTTGTTATTTTCTTGTACGGATAGCGTCTGACAGTTGGTCATTATAAATATATACGATCAAACCGTTGGTCGGTATAAGTTTACAATTGGCGTTGAACTATCGGTCACTATATCTATACTGTAATGTCTAATGGTCGGTCGCTATAAGTGGGTCGGTCGCTATAAGTTTATAGCGACGCCACTATCAGCGACATAACGGGTTGGTCGCTATATATCTATAGCGACCGACCGTAGGTCGCTTTATCCACTTATACCGATCGTCCGTCGGACACTACAGATAGGTTGTGGTATAGTGATCTTTCCTTGTCTCGTTCCGTCTACGACTCCGGCTTCTCTCCTCAAAGACCACCTATCCTCGGCGTGCGCGGCGGATCTCCCCGATCTCGCTCTGACGCTACTTATCAAGCCACTTGGTTGTCGGTCGGCACAACGGCGGCGGATCTGACGATCTGGCCCGGCAACGACACCTCTCCATCGGCCATCATCTCTAGGTAGCGCTTCCCATGTCCGTCTTCATTCGATCTTCAGCTCGTAATTCCAGTCGGCTGGTTGATCTCCGTCGTGCCCGCAAGGTTTTCGACCAGAGGTCCCGTAGGTCCTTCCTTAGGTTGAGCTGGGTTAGCATCGGGTGACTTCCACCATCACCTCCATTACCACACAAATCCACCAGCAACCCCACCACCACCCTTCAAACAACTTCATCTATGGATCGACACTCGACTGGGGGACTACATCGACTTCTCTAGGTTCGGTGGCGTGAACCACGGTGAGCATGTCATCATCCGTGCTCCTTCAGACTCTTACGCATACAGATCGGGGTTAGCAAGGGTTGCGGGGCAAGTCCTCTTGTAAAATTCTGGAGCTAAATTGTGTGGCGGGCAGTGACGGAGGGGAAGCGTCCACTCATCCGGGTTGTAGAGCGCTGTCTCCGTGTAAAATTCCTCAGTGAGTGCCTCGCTTCCAGGCGTAGTCGGCGACCAGGTGCGACAATTTGATGGGGAGGTTTCAACCAAACCAATTGCTCCACCAAGTTCTATCAGATCCAGTTCAACATCGTCATCACGGCTCCCCCAAAACCCTCTGCACAGACAAAATTCATCATGGACGCTATGTCACAAAAGACTGACGATGACAAGGGTCATTGGGACCAGGTCATGGACAATTTTGATCTGTTGTTCACTCAGCTAAACGATTTCGGTGTCATTCAACAGGAGCTCAAGAAGGATATCACTGCTGCTCAAGAGGAATAGAAGCTGATTAGCAAACAGGTTTAGGCCAATGGGCAAGCTGTAGCTAGCCTGACATTGCGACAAATAGAGAATGAGGCTAAGTATGCTCGGTCTGATACTGCTTCCAGTATATCTATGGAGGACAATCAGGTCGAGAATGTGTTTGCCACCAGCAAAAGGGAACCTAAACCAGAACCATCTAGGAAACACAACCACAACCACAATTACAACCACAACCACAACACTAAAAACCTACCCCGTCACACCATACCCAAAATGCAGTTCCCAACCTTTGATGGCAATCACCCCAAGATATGGATTGATAAGTGTAACAATTACTTCAATATCTACAAGATCACTGATCCCTTAAAGGTGGAAGCAGCTGTGATGCATCTTCAAGAAAATGCTGCTAAGTGGTGGCAAGCATACAAGCAAGGCCATGCTGTATCTACTTGGACTCCATTCTGTCAGCTCATTCAGGACAAATTTGGAGCAGATGATTTCAGGACAGCTATTAATGATCTCTTGAATCTCAGACAAACTGGCACTGTGGAAGAATATACAGTGGCCTTTCAAGCTCTACAGTTTGACATCACAATGCACAATAGTCACTATGATGAGCTATTCTTTGCTTCCAAATTTGTAGCAGGTCTTAAAGATGAGATAAGAGCAACTGTTGAGCCTCATGTGCCAGTGACTGTTGACAAGGCAGCCTTGATAGCCAAGATTCAGCAGAGAACTCTAGAAAGGCAGAAAAGCAAAGCTACTAGAAACAACAATGCTATCAAACCTCAGTTTCAGAGAAATGACACCAACACTGCACCTGCAAATCCCAATCTGCAAAGGATTAGGCAGCTGCATGATTACCAAATAGCCAACAATCTCTGCTATGCTTGTGGTGAGAAATATGAGCCTAGCCATCAGGTAGTGTGTCCAAAGCGTCCTAAACCTCAGCTGAATGCCATTGTGGTTAATGATTTGGACAAAGAGGAAATTACTGAAGATATGTTGAATCAGTTGGCTGTGGAAGATGCTCTTGCACAGGATTTCTGTCAGCTATCTCTAAATGCTCTATCAAGTGCTGATACTGACAATGCTGTGAAACTGAAAACTCTAGTGAAAGATTCAGTCATGTTAGCTCTTCTAGATTCAGGCAGTTCACACAGTTTTGTTAGCTCCAATTTTGTGGATGTGGCTAAACTATCAATAGTCCCTATACCACCTAGAAGAGTCAAGTTAGCTAATGGAGAGTTGTTAACAACTAATGCCAAAGTTCAGAACCTGCAATGGTATATTCAGGGGCATACCCTTACTAGTGACATGATAGTCCTGGATATGGGACCTTAATATGCAATTCTTGGATATGATTGGCTGAAGAGGCATAGTCCAATGCAGTTTGACTGGAACAAGAAGACAATTCAATTCAGTATTGATGGGAAACATATCAAGCTCCAGGGCCTTACTGCCCCATCTATGCAAGCCACTCCAATTTCCGCAAATAAGCTTTTCAACTCTGCCAAAGGTAATGACACTTGGGCCTATGCAATTATTTCTTCCCAACCCAAACATCCACAAATCCCACATACTAAACCTACTACCCATCCACCACCAATCCAACAACTCTTAGACACATACCATGATGTCTTCCAAGATCCTCAAACCCTACCTCCACCCAGAAGCTATGACCATGCCATCCCTCTAACCACTGGAGCAGTTCTAGTAAATGCACAGCCCTATCACTATTCACCCCAACACAAAACTGAAATTGAAGCTCAGGTCAAACCGCTTTTACAGTCTGGTTTCATCACCCATAGCCATAGTCCTTTTGCCTCTTCTATCCTTCTAGTCAAGAAAAAGGATGGAACATGGTGATTTTGTGTTGATTATAGAAAGCTCAATGAGCTAACCATCAAAAATAGATTTCCTATGCCAATTATTGATGAGATTCTTGATGAGTTAGCTAGTGCTACACATTTTACCAAGTTGGACATGAAATCTGGTTACCATCAAATTAGAATGCTCCCTGAAGATGAATACAAGACAACGTTCAAGACACATCATGGCCATTACCAATTCAAGGTGATGCCATTTGGCTTGACCAATGCACCAGCCACTTTCCAATGTGTGATGAACCAGATTCTGCAACCTTATTTAAGAAAATTTGTCTTGGTATTTTTGGATGATATCCTCATATACAGCACATCCCTAGAGCAACATGTGCAGCATATTCAGCTAGTTCTCCAAACACTAAGAGACCACAAGCTCTTCTTGAAACATTCTAAGTGCTCTTTTGCTCAGCATAAGTTGGAATATTTGGGTCATATAATGTCATCAGAAGGGGTGGCAACAGATCCACATAAGACAATTGCAATGTTGCACTGGCCCCAGCCAACAAATGCAACAGAAGTCAGAGCATTTTTGGGTCTCACAAGATATTACATGAAGTTTGTCAGAAGATATGGGATCATTGCTAAACCTCTGACAAATTTACTAAGGCACGAGGCATTTCAGTGGACTGAGCAAGCTCAAGAAGCCTTTGATGCACTTAAGGTAGCCATGACATCTACACCTGTGCTCACTCTACCCAATTTCAATGTTCCCTTTACTGTTGAGACTGATGCCAGTGGTGATGGCATAGGAGCAGTTTTGATGCAACAGGGCAAACATGTGGCTTTCTTAAGTAAAGCTCTAGGGGATAAACATAAAAACCTGTCAATTTATGAAAAAGAGTTCCTAGCACTCATTATGGCTATAGAGATGGAGACCTTATCTTCAGAGGTAGGAATTTCAAATCCTAACAGATCATAAGTCACTAGCATACTTAACCGAGCAGAACTTCCACTCAGAGATGCAAAGGAAAGCTATGACAAGACTTATGGGTTTGCAATTCAAGATCATATACAGAAAAGGAAGAGAAAATTTGGCTGCTGACTCCCTTTCCAGAGTGGCTCACCTCATTGCTCTTCAAGCTGTCTCCATGGTAAAACCAGACTGGGTCCAAGAGGTATTGAACTTTTACACCACTGATTCCAGAGCACAACAATTACTGAAGGAACTTGTTATTGTCAGTCCCAACTCAGCAAGGTATAGCCTGGACAATGGTCTTATCAGGTACAAATCCCAACTATGGATTGGCAGTAATTCAGCCCTCTAGACTAAGCTCATTGCAACCTTCCACTCAAGTGCTATTGGTGGCCACTCAGGCACTAAAGCTACTTATCACAGATTGAAAATTCACTTTGTTTGGAAGGGGATGAAACAAGCTGTGGAAGATTTTGTCAAACAATGTGCTATCTGTCAGTAAGCTAAACACACCAATAGTCTGCCAGGTGGCCTCTTGCAGCCTCTTCCTATTCTAGAAGGGGTATGGATGGATCTATCAATGGATTTTATTGATGGGCTGCCCAAATCCTAGGGTTGCACTGTGATACTGGTGGTAGTAGACAGGTTAACAAAATATGCTGACTTCATGTTAGTGAAACATCCCTACATAGCAACAACTATAGCTCAATTGTTCATGGACAATGTAGTTAAACTACATGGGTTACCTCAATCCATTGTGAGTGATAGGGACACTGTGTTTGTCAGTTCATTTTGGAAGGAGTGCTTCAAACTATACAACATCAATTTGAAGCTCAGTACGACTTATCACCCCCAAATAGATGGGCAGACTGAACGAGTCAACTAATGCCTAGAAATGTTTCTTAGATGTGTTGTGCAAGACTCACCTACTACATGGAAGTCTTGGCTCTCTCTAGCGGAGCTATGGTACAATTCCTCTTATCACACAGCTCTGGGCTGCTCACCATTCAAAGCTTTATATGGATATGAACCCAAGATTGGTGCTACACCAACTATTTTTGAGTCCACTCCTCAAACAGTCTCTGAAGTGATAGCTAACAGAGAGCTTCGTTTGCAGTCACTGAAACAACATTTAGCTGCGGCTCAGAATCGTATGAAAGTAATGGCTGATAAGAAAAGGACTGATGTACAATTCAAGATTGAGGATCAAGTACTCCTGAAGCTCCAGCCCTATACTCAATCCTTGGTGGCTAATAGGCCCTACCAAAAATTGGCCTACAAGTACTACGGTCCTTACACCGTCAGTGAACGGATTGGCAAAGTGGCTTACCGATTTACCCTACCTGCTGACAGTAAGATTCATCCTGTCTTCTATGTTTCCTAGTTGAAACCTTTCATTGCAGACTTCACCCCGGTGTACTCTGAGTTACCGGTGACTTCAGACATCGAAGCTGCCAATGCGGTGCCAGCAGTTGTGCTCAACAGACGCCTGGTGAAGAAGGGCAATGCCGCAGTTCCTCAGGTGCTGATCAAGTGGAGCAGGCTACCTGATGCATCCACAGCACGGGAAGACTACAACGTCCTTTGTCAGCACTTTTCAGCAGCGTATGCTTCCAGAGTACTGAAGGTTGAAGAAGACGTGTCAAGCAAGAAGATGCCACCAAAGGAAGAAAACGCCTTTCTATTTTGCGTTATTATGCTCTGTGTGTGACATGTGGGCCAGAGGCCAAACCTGGATGTATTAAGTGTGCGTGTGACCAAACTAGAACACTATTCCAAATCTAAAAAATAGAACTCGAGCTCTAGGGAATCTTTCCTCGCCTCGCTCAGTCTATGATTCCGACGTCTCTCCTCACGTCCCAGCTTCGCCGGTGACCACGGGGTCTGACAGCGATGGAGCGTATGAGTACGACTTGGGGGCATGGGCATGGATTCATTGGCGTTATGGTAGAACAAAGGGTGGACAAGTCAATAGGGGTTTTTTGTTTTTAGACAATGGAGATTATTAGAATATGAATAGCTTAGCATATGAAGAGTCATCTAGAATGTGAACAATGCTTAGCATGTGAAGAGTCATGATGTATTGATGTATCCTGTAATTATAAAACCACTTGCTAATGAATGGAATCTCAAGGACAATTATTCTTATATGGTATCAGATAGGTACCGTTCCTCTTCCTCTCCTCCTGCCACCTCCTCTTCCCCATTGCGCCATGGCTCCACCCCTCCTTGCATGGCCACCAAGGATGCTCAGGCTGCCGTAGCAATTGTGGCTGCCCTCCCCCTCTTCTACCCCAGGTCAAGGCATCCTCGGCGCTCGCCCGGGCGCTGGCCCGTTCCAGAAACAGCCCCGTCTGCTGCCACCGCCACCATTTTTGGGTGCTCCAAAGGCGCATCTTGCTGCAACTCCTCTACCTCTACGGCGCCTATGCCTATAACGCCTACGGCTCTAGCGGCACCCCGGACCTGACGGCGTCTTGGAACTAGCCTGATGCAAATTGGTATACGGACTCGGGTGCGTCCTCACATCTTTCTTCATCCTCTGGTAATCTCTCCTCCATTAGCTCCTCTCTTCATTCCAATTCCAACATCATTGTTGGTAATGGCACCCGTCTCCCTATCACTTGTTCTGGTCATACTTGGCTCACCAATTACCACCTCTTCAACTTTCTAATGTTCTTGTTTCGCCTCAGCTTATAGCCAATCTTATTTTAGTTCGTAGATTTACCATAGATAATTCATGTTCACTTGAATTTGACCCCTTTGGTTTATCTGTGAAGGCTCTCCAAACTAAGACGCTGCTCCACCGTTGTCATAGCTTCGGAGATCTTTATCCACTTCTTCTGACGTCTACCTCACATCCTCGTGTCCTACTCGCTGCCCTAGAAACCACTTGGCACCTGCGGTTGGGGCATCCTGGCGTCCAAGTCCTCTCCAACTTGCACTCAAATAACTCTATTTCTATTATTCCTCATGATCATGACACCTCTTTATGCCATGCTTATCTGTTGGGTCATCACAGTCATTTACCTTTCTCTCATTCCTTGTCAAGGGCTTCTAAACCTTTTGAGTTAATCCACTGTGACTTGTGGATGTCTCCTATTATGAGCTTATCCGGTAACAAATACTATATTGTATGTTTAGATGGTTTTATTCATTATTTGTGGAGTTGTGGAGTTTTCCACTTAAACTAAAATATGAAACATTCACCACTTTGTGCAATTTTCATAGCTATGTGCTCACTCATTTCAATTGTCATATACATTCATCACCATGATCGCGAATTCGACAACAATGCAGCCCGCTCCTTTTTCCTTCAACGAGGTATTCATCTTCGCCTTTCTTGCCCTCATACATCCCAACAAAATGACAAGGCTGAATGTGTCATTTGCTCCATCAATAATATCATGCACACCTTGTTATTCCAAGCATCTATGCCGCCTGCATATTGGGCCGAATCCCTTAGCACTGCAACTCATCTTTTTCATCTTCACCCCACCAAAACCCTTTAAAATCGCACCGCCACCAAGCTCTTTTCGATACACCACCCACATATGATCATCTCTGAGTTTTCGGATGCCGTTGTTATCCAAACCTCGCCGCGACCATGCCTCATAAACTTGCCCCCGGTTCTGCTGAATGCGTCCTCCTTGGTTTTCCTAAAAACAATAAAGGCTATCGTTGCCTTGACCTCTCCACCAACTGCGTCATCATCTCCCGTCTTGTGCTCTTTGATGAACACTAATTCCAATTTGTGTGCAACTCACCACCACATTTGAGTGCCTACGATTTTTGGATGATGCTAATCTTGATCCGGTTGTGCCTGGCGTCGTTGCAAGACGACATTCGGCTCCGCTGGCCCTTCAGCGGTCAAGTCGGGTACTGGTTCGGCTTCCTCTCCAGCAGCAACTGGCGCTCTACCCGTGCCGGCTCCGATCATTGTGCCTACCCCTAGAGCTGTTTGTCGTCAAGGGTCGAGGCCCGGCGTGGCTCCTATCACTCCGCACCGAGGGCCGGGGCTAAGTGCGGCACCCGTTCCTATGGATGGTCTGGGACAAGCGCCTGGACAAGGAGGACCTGTAGCCAGTCTGGCACACTAACCCTAGGACGCTATTGGAGGTCCAGCACGCCTGTCTGCATTTGGCGCCACCTATCGGCCACCAGTCACGTAGGTGTACACGCGACGGCAGCAAATTCCCGCGCCTCCATCGGCTCCCGTGGTACTGCCGGTGTCCGCGGCACCGCAGGCTCCTGCGCCGATGACCATGGCACCATCGGCGCCACCACCAGCACCCGCTGGCTCGACCGTCATACCGGCTGCCCTACGCTCCTCCAAAGCGCCTATTGTGCAGGTCCTTGCCACCATCAACCAGCATGCAATGCAATCCAGGGGCAAGTCAGGCATCAGTCAACCACGACAACTCTTCAATTTGTCTGCGGTTTCCACAGATATCAGCTCACTTCCAAAAACATGTCATGGTGCTCTCTCTGATCCGAATTGGAAGTGTGCTATGGTTGAGGAATATGGTGCTCTCATTGCAAATCAAACTCGGGATCCTGTGCCACCACCTCCACATGCTAATATTGTCTCTGGCAAATGGCTTTATTGTCACAAGCACAATGCTGATGGTTCTTGAGCTCGATACAAGGCTCGATGGGTTGTGCGAGGATTCTCTCAACAACACGGTCTTGACTACGATGAAACCTTCAGTCATGTGGTCAAGCCTGCAATCATTCACACGGTATTGTCGCTCGTCGTCTCCTGTGATTGGCCTATTCATCAATTGGACGTTAAGAATGCATTCTTGCATGGCACTCTAAAAGAAAGTGTTTGCTGCCAACAACCCCCTGGGTTTGTTGATCTTGCTCGTCCCAATTATGTGTGCAAGCTCAACAAAGCTCTCTATGGCCCCAAACAGGCCCCGCGGGCTTGCTACAGCCGCTTCCAGGCGTTCATCACCTCAATTGGTTTTTGGGCTTCTCAATGTGACAACTCGCTATTCATCTACACACTTTGCTCTCATCTCAATTGGTTTTTGGGCATACCTTCTATTATACGTGGATGATATTATATTAACGGCTTGATCTCACCATATTCTTCAACATATTATTGGCTCCCTGCAACAAGAGTTTGCTATGACTGATCTTGGTAGTCTCCATTATTTCTTTGGAGTTTCAGCACAGCGGACATTCATAGGTATGTTCCTTTCTCAAGCTAAATATGCTGCTGAAATCTTAGACAAGGCCATTATGTCATCTTGCAATCCTTGCCAAACTCCTCTTGAGGTTCAGTCCAAGCTATCCGCCCAAGATGGACCACCGGTCGCCCATCCTACTCTATATTGCAGTCTTGCTGGTGCATTGCAATACTTGACACTCACATGGCCAGATATTGCCCATGCTGTCCAACAAGTTTACTTGTATATGCATGACCCTCGTGAGTCCCACTTTGCTCTCATCAAACGCATTCTGCGATATATCAAAGGCACCATGGAGTATGGTCTTATTCTCTCTCGCAGCCAGTCCCATGACTTGGTGGTTTACTCGGATGCCGATTGGGTAGGCTGCTCGGACACCTACCACTCTACTTCTGGGTATTGTGTGTTTCTTGGCGATAATCTTATATTGTGGTCATCCAAGCGCCAACACACTGTCTCACGATCCAGTGCCGAGGCCAAATATAGGGGAGTTGCTAATCAAGTAGCCGAAGCTTGCTGGATTCGACAACTGTTGGGCGAGCTTCGTTGTCCTTTAACACGAGCCACTCTTGTATATTGTGACAACATCAGTGCTGTGTATTTGTCCACAAATCCAGTTCATCATCAACGGACTATATAGTATGGCCCTTGGAGCTATGCGGGTTCTTCGTGTTCCTACATCTCTATAGTATGCAGACATATTTACTAAGGGACTACCGACTGCCATCTTCATCAACTTTTGATCTAGTCTCAAGGTTCGCTCCTCTCTCGGTTGAGACTGCGGGAGGGTATTAGAATATGAATAGCTTAGCGTATGAAGAGTCATGTAGAATGTGAACAACGCTTAGCATATGAAGAGTCAAGATGTATTGATGTATCCTGTAATTATAAAACCACTTGCTAATGAATGGAAACTCAAGGACAATTATTCTTACAGAGATGAAACTTCTTTGATCGCATATATAGTTAGGTGTTTAGCTCAAGAAGGCCTTAAATGTAATTTCTCTTTTCTAGGGAGCACTATTCGTGGCTGGTTTCCTTTTGGGTGCTGGGGTGGTGCAGTTTAACAGAGGAGAGTTTAGCTTTTGTGGTTGTTCGTTTAAGAGAGGAGAGTTTAAGGTGTGCTAGATTGTAAGCTGGTTTTCCCAGCAGCCACTCTCTATACTTTCAGTAAAAGCAGGGCTTATGCCTTTGGTCTAAAAATATATATAGCAGTTACAAAATAATCCAACTGGTAATGCAACTGTAGAATGCTGCAACTTCTTTTTGTACCCTGAAGAACTGAATGGCTTAGAACGTTTTGTTTATTTTCATATATTTTCTGCTAAGTGGCCATTTCTTGATTCCATTTCGGAATCAAATTTCTATCTATTGTTTCCTGCTTTCCTCCCCTGTCTCTAAAAATTGACAAGGATTTCCTTGTTCTTTCGTAAATATTGTTTTATTATTAGCAACAAAACTTCGGGCCGCCTAAATCGTTGACATAGTTTATTTTAAAAGAAGGAAAAGTCAAAATCGGTGCTGATATTATTGCAATTTCGCAATGACATGCTGAGGTTGAGTAGCAAAAATTAATGTAAAAAATATATGACTGAACAGTGGATCATCGGAACTGATATAGATGTTGCCAAATTCCTGGATGAAACTAGGATTACAAAGCATTATTTAGATAGGCTAATAATTGATGACAGGTGAACTATGCTAGCTCATTAAAAATGATTGAGTTCAGAAAGATTGGACAATATGCTTGTACCGTAGCCGGACTATTTGACATAAGGAACCACCAGTACTAATAATTCCTCTTGACTTCTTGTTCCGGTTGCATAATTCAGATATTATAGATCAGGTCGAAACTGTTGCATAATTCCTCTTGTTCCAGTAGAGATTAAACATATTTAGCACATAATGCTCCAACTTTACTAGGAATCAAGTGTTGAGTTATGCAGTTGCCATAAAGAACTTCTTATAGTGGAAATTTTCTAGAGATATTGCCTTTGTACAGCGGGAGTTAAATGAAAAAAAAAATCCACAAGCAAGTCAACAATCTGCCCTCAAATTCCACATTTTCCCCTCCTGTCTTCAAGACTTTATCCATCAGTATTCACGTTGCCAACATTACATCAGTTTACAGGCTACATTGATGCATTTATGTAGTCAAATCTAGCAACAATATGCTTACACATTGGGCCACTTACCAGGAAAATTTAATCCTTGGCCTGAGCATGGAGAGTTCAAGCCTGAAAATAATCTGGGTATGGAAAACTACCTCTGAAAATACAGGCCGCATGAGTTTTCCGATGTTGCCTGAAAAAGCTTGCTTGGATGGTCAGTTTGTCAAAACAGAATTTACCATCCCTTTGGTCCATTCTAAATACAGAAAATATAATTAATCTCCTACGAGGCGACACTATTTTTCCATTACCATTCTTGACGGAAGATGACCATGCTTGATAGTAGCTCATAATGCCGAAATGGCCTACCTTTTCTTCCTCGCCTCCATCCTGAATCTTCGTTACCATTCTTGACACCGGCCTCCATCTGTGTGGCTTTCATCATCTGTGGCATTGATCTGCATTTGTTAGCATCGTTGCTGGTCACAATTCTGTTCACTTGTCGCATGCCAAAAATTTTCTATTTTGTATCATCTATTGGATTCGTTGCTTTGTTCTGATAATTCTTTGCTCCTCTTTGAGCTTTGATATAAAATCACTTTAGTTGGTCTCAGTTTTGTTCCTATTCTGAAATTAATATCAATAAACGGCTGTCCTCAACTATTGTTGTCCTTTCTTCACGAATTGGTCAAAACATTTGTTTGTTGATGCCTTTATTTGTTGGATTAGTAGTTCCATCTGGGAACACAGATTATTGTTTGATAGGAAATTTTCAGTTTCTTTTGGAGTTTTATCCAATTGATTCATCAGGGGGATGGGCAATGGAAACTAAAGATGAATCTGGAGTTATGACTACCTGAACAATATTTTACTGGGGTGGGGTTTTGTTGTGCACAAGATATTATCACTGCAATGCGCCAATGTCTATACATATTTTCCTAGTTAGCTTTAGCTTATTATTCCAAGAAAATTTGGTGCATATAACTTCTATTAATTAAGCAAATAGTACAATTTACCAGGTAAATATTTTCAACTTTAAGTCCAAGTATAGTTGGTGCATGAAAACTCTATAATAATAACAGCTTTTGTAAGCCCAGATCAGTAAAGCAACAGTGATGTCATAGACCCAACAGTGATGTCATCCTATCACTGCCTGGTCTAGAATCGCCGATGATAGGCTTGCCCATCAGTGCCGATTGCCTTCTACCAGATTTGATTCCGGCAGTGATGCTGGATTTAGACCCAGCAGTAATGTATAAATCAGGTGTAGTGACCAATACTTACAACCAGGCAGGTCCTAGGTATTGTAGGATATGGTTTTCTAGCTAACTCATACAACAAGCAGATGGTGACCCCCCTTGTAGACTCTGGACTTCATGTAGCTTCACAACCCACCCTGTATCCACTGGTCTGGATTTGTCCTTCGTGACGCAATCTATCAGTCATGTCATCCACCATGGTTTTAAAACTAGTATAAGATGTGAGAAGTCATCCTCATTGATTGCTACTTTGTTGTATGTGCCAATATCTAACAGTAGTAGATCTAATGGATCCTGAATTCCAGCACATAAATTTGGCAAAGGTTAGTTACCACCAATCATTCTTAATAGAAAACTTGGATTGCATTAAGAATTTTGCAATTCCTTAAACTGAAATATAGAATTATACGATCTATTTGAGGCTAGCAATCATTATTATGAGTGAGCAAGGGACACATTAATAATTGCCAAACTCATTGAAAGTGTGAAACACAACTATGTGATATCTATTATACATTCAAATTAAATGAATCAATATATCTCAAAGGGGACAATTTACCTCTATATATATCAGCGGTCTTGGAAACCAAGGCAGTTTAGACCCTAAACATAAGGTTAAGTCGATTGAAAAATACACATAGATACAACATGGACAGATCCTGCACCAACCTTTTGTCTGTGATGGTAATCTTATCCTTCATTCTTTTTGGGTGCCTACATTTCCCTTCTAAGTTTACATCACCGTCTTATCTTTGGGTTAACGCTTTATACGTGTATGTGTATTATCTCCTGATTTGATTTACAGATGATTTTTCTTTTCCAATAGGTAGTCATGCACTCTCTAAGGTCGTAGAAACAGATACCTACCGAAATATCCCTACCAACAGAAAATCAAAAGCTTTTGAGCTCTGGAACGCACCGGCACCCGAGACCAATATCAGCCTTAAATTCTGTATTCTCGAAGCATGTGGGAAGGATGACTGCTTTTGCTGTTCGAACCTAAGGCCAATTGTTTGCTACACGACATTGGCTGCTTGTCAGTTTGTGTGCCCGGCATGCTGCCCTGTATGCCTACCATAGACATAGCCTCGCTCAAACATTGACGATGGAAGGTCGTCCATAATGTTTTTAATGGTCTATCGTAAATGGAGAAAAAAATAATTAATGTAATGGTGTTCTAATTGGAGGGTAATGGTTTGCAAGATATATTACTGCAGTGGTGTGGGATTATACAAATTGTCCATAAAAGTTTGGCTCTGATCTATGGACTAGATGAGTCCAAAAAAATTTAAAATAGCCAACGTGCTCAGTTGTAAAACGGGAATAGTACCGACGAACTACTTAGGGAGTCCAGTTAGTGATAACACAACAAGAAATTTAGCCCTGTATAACATTTTCGAATGACAAAGCACATATTTGTCAGAAATTGGCTTATACTTCTCTTTCTAAAAAGTGCACAAATCTCAAAGCAGCTTATTTGATTAATTATTTTTTCTTAATTATTTTCCTCTGGGTCTCGCATGGGCTGGCCCACCCAACCCAGACAGAGTCCAGCCTTGACCCAAGCTAAAGCAACTCTCCAGATCCCTTTTGTTCGGTGCCGCTGCATTAACTCGTTGAAGGAGACAGCATGTTCCACAAGGTCAGGTCCAGTCGAGTCGTCCGTGCCGTCGTAGTCTCGTAGATGCCATTGCCAAGCAAGGCGGGAGCACGGCGGAACACGCCGACGACCACTCGTGGCACGTACGTGGGCCGCCTTCGTGGTTGGAGCCAAAACTTGGGCAGTTCGTCATGTGCTCCATGGTACCGCAATCAGGTACTCGACGTATGGTAGTCGGTGATGCCCGCCAGTAATGAGTAACCACTGTGATTGCCGCCTCTGGCGCTTTTGATATGGTGTCTAATGATAGTCTCAGCATGGGAAGTGGGAGTGACAACACAATATTCACTTATATTCAGTGATGTTGATCGGTCACCTGGTCAGATGTTAGTTTCTACTACTAACAATGGTGAATGGATTAAAGGTGGAATAAACAACGGTGAGTTGATCAGTTTTCGTCTAAGAAAGATGACAGGACTTGCTTATGGTTCTAGGAACCACGAGCATCGATCTTCCCCTGATTCAATTGAGATTTCTCTGTTCCACCGCTGAAGCTGAGTTTCTAATCCAGGAAGAATAGCGAGTTGAGCACATCATTCAGTTTCAGCAGACAAAGGATGAGGTCACTTAGCCACTCACTACCGGAATCTTCAAATTTGCCGAGTGTTTTTATGTTTGCCGAGTGTATTTCCCAAGACTCGGCGAAAAACAAGTTCTTTGCCAGTGCCATGTTAAAAACACTCGGAAAAAAAAAAAAACTCAACAAACAGGATGTTTTACCGAGTGTCAAAACAAAAACACTCGACGAATAGGTTGTTTGCCGAGTATTAAAAAATAAACTCGGCAAATAAAAATAAAATCTTTTTTTCTAAAAAAAAAAGAGAAGAAAAAAATTAAATAAAACTTTACCGAGTGCCCCATCTGGACACTCGGCAAACAACAAAAATATCTGCCCGCGTCCAGCACTCCGGTCCCCACCCCTTCGGTGCTGCGCTGTGGGCAAGGGATGGAATGGTGGGGCCTGGATGTCAGCCACAGTGAAGAAGCACAAAAGGTGCTGCGCTGTGGGCAAGGGATGGAACCGTGTGATGCGTCCAGGTCAGCGATCCGCGTGATGGATCAAGTATCCAACGGTTGCTGGCAGTGAAGAAGCACAACAGGTGCTGGCGTGCTGCGCTGATATTTTCCATTGTGCGGGAGACGAGGCAGGTGCAGAGCCCGCGCGCTTCACAGACGGCGGCGCGGTCTTCCAGGGAGCAGCGGGATGGGGGATCGCGGCTGCGGCTCCTGTGGAGGGCACGGTGGCCCGGCGTTGCGAGCGCGGCATGGCGGCGTGGCGTGGCGCGGTGGAGCTGCCTCTCACCCTCGCGGCGCTCCGGTCCCGCTCAGCACGGCCGCCTCGACGGAGGCCGCTGCCGGAGGGGAAGGCCCGGGCTCTGCCAGCCGCGGCTCCACCGGCCGCGGGAGCGAGGGCAGCTGCGGGAGCGAGCTCCGCCAGGCGCGGCTCCGCGGGCCGTGGGAGCGAGCTCCGCGTGGGGCCAGAGCCACCGATGCCTCCACGTTGTCGAGGAAGCAAGGGCCGGGCGCCGTGGCCGCTGGCAGCTTGGGGCCATGGCTTGCGCCTCCGTCGGCTGCTTCGTCGCCTCGTCCCTCAACAGCTAGTCGTGCCTCCCCAGCGCTTGCGCATCCGTCGTTTCTTCGTCGCCTCCTGCCCCTCAGCAGCAAGCCGTCGAGCCTCCCAGCACTGTAGAGATGGATTGCAATTTGCAAGTGTAAATTTCTAGTACTGGTGTGCTTCAAACTACTGAATGATTATTGGTTTGCATCCACAGGGGCTGATTTTCTTGCTGTCCAGATAATTATTATTTTCTTTGGAAAATAGGTTTGCCGAGTGTATTTTGAAAAACACTCGGCAAACTAATTTTTTTTCGCCGAGAGCCAAACAGCACATGGTAAAAAGTTTGCCGAGTGCCCGATAAATGGCACTCGGCAAAGTTGGCTTTGCCGGCACTGTTTATGGCGAGTGCTATTCACTACCAGAATCCAGAGATTTCGTGAGAGTGCAAATCACATCACGAAATATGCTTTTACTCTCACGAAAATAATTCGTGAGGGTATACCGTCACGTAAAAACTCTCACGATAATAGACACACGAAAATCTCATTTTCATGAGAGTTGGCCGCCACGGATAATTTTCCTGACAGGAGTTCGTGAGGGTCACCCTCATGAAAATAAAGTTGCCTCCAGATTTGCATAGGTATTTTCATGAGGGTTTCTGGTGGTATTTCATGAGAGGTAACCGTCACGAATTAATTTCGTGAGAGTTAAACATTTCGTGAGAGTCACCGTCATGGAATGAATTTCGTGAGAGTCACCGTCATGAAATGAATTTCGTGAGAATTTAGTATTTTGTGAGAATCACCGTCATGGAATGAATTTCGTGAGAGTCACCGTCATGGAATGAATTTCGTGAGAATTTAGTATTTTGTGAGAGTCACCGTCAACACGAAAAATATATTCAGGCCATCACAGAAGAATGTTTTCATGAGAATTTCAAACTGTCATGAAAATTACCGAACAACAGGATCATCTCATGCCAAATTTCAAATGCATATATATTATCCAAATGTCTTCCAATATGTGAATATAGGCAACAGGTTCCAATCACAATACATTCTAGATCCATCCAAGTGTCCAGCCATTACACTAAAAGGACTAGCTCATTGTCTTAGACATACAACATGATGAGTTGCAGCACCGAGTCCGAACCATGCAATATAATAAGTTCTAGCATAGAGTAGCAACCTTCCAGCACATATATATATGCTTACTAGTTACTACAACAACAAGGATGCCTGGTTAGCAAAAGAAGCCAAAAGCCAGCACATACACATACTACAGCACCAAGGATGGATGATTAGCAAAAGAAGCCAAAAGGTTAGCAATGGTCGGTTCCAATCACATCTATTGCATCGGTTATCACCGATATCACCCCGTCGGTATGGTCGCCATCCTCTTCTTCATGGTTCTTTGCTTATGTTGTCACCTTCACTACCTCCGCTATCATCTTCATCAAAGTCATCAACGATCATCTTTGTTGTCATCGTAGTGTATTCATTGTCATCCATCTCATTGTAATCTTTCATCATCATCATCGGTGACTATGTCATTGTCATTGCTAAGCATTTCAAGTGAGTGAGTGGCGGCGATGTGATGATTCGGAGACCTAAAAAGATCAAGTGTGTTTAAAATGTTTGATCTTCAAGTAAAAAGAGATTATCTGATGGGCTATGTTTGTTTAGATTACTAACTATTTTTGTGAAAACAGGCTCGATTTGTGAATAGTACCACATTTACACGATGACGACGGGCATCAAGATTTGCTAGACGGTTCATTAGATCGTGAGGAGGTTGCTTGTTCGAGATCTTCAAAAATTGTGCGAAATTTATGTGTAAGCACGTTGGATCAATGCATATGATCAATAAACCGGTAAATGAAAAGGATTGCTTATTACCGGCATAAGTCGACGATTAACACCATTTTCCTCAATGAGAATCTCATTATTCTCATTCAATTTCTTATTTGTTTGTTCCAAGGCATCATTCCTCTCCTTCAACTGCTCATATTCATGTACCATGGATTGATAGGCGATAGTTCTTCTTTGAAGAATGATGGGATTTAGTATTATTCTTCGCAAGTGCTTGTCTATCGACACAACCATCACTATTGGCACCCTACCATGGGCCATTCCATGATCCATGACATACAATGCGTTTGCATCCAAATCTTTTGAATTCTCGGTAGCTTTGTTCTTGTAATGTAGTTAGCCTAAGACAAAATACCGAGCATTGATATGAACTAAGAAAGCGGATAATAAAAGCTGTCACAATAAGCTGCATGTATTTATCTATAGTTTGTTTTAGCTATAACCCTCCATCATATAGGCTGATTAAGACACTCAAATTTTATATAGTTTTCAGATTTGTATCATAAACTTGGTGTCGATTAGATTTACAAATTGTTGTATTAAACTACATGTTTAGGTTAGATTGATTTATATCACTTGGATTTATATCATACGAAATGTAGAATGAAGGAAGAAACATTTAATGATGAAATGGCAGCAAGCAAAGAGGGAGTTGCATAGCGAAGCAAAAATACATACCAAACGCTTTCTCGCTCTCCGACTAGGAATGGGAGCGCTTTTTCCAAAGTTTGTCCACTTTTTAAATCCAGACTTCATCACAAAGATATGTGTTCATAGTGCTAGCCTTACAGGGCCAAATTTATATTCCTACAAGACCACCCAAGTGAATTTCCTAATCTTTAAATACTTGATTTCATACAAGACCACAAAAGAAGAAAGATTTCATACCAAGAGTCTGTTGTGTCTCACCAAATGGCCTCGAACCTCCTCGGTTCGAAAGCAGCATCTTGAGACTTTAGGCGTGAAGCTTGAGCTACCTTCCTCTTTTCCATGTACCTCTCACTTGCCCAATACTTTGTGAGAAAGCACCAAGCATCTTGAGCACACCACTCTAGCTTACTATTTATGTATTCTTCTTACAGTAAGATGTATGTCGCGTGCTTCATTGTCATTGCATTTTGCATGAAACTTAACAAACATCCAAACGAGTTTGATATATCAAATCGAAACTCTTTTCATTAGATACGCATCCAAATTGTGATCGACTTTTCTCACATCACTCGAGATACCTTGAACACTCTCTACATACATAAAAGAGGAAAATTCAGCTATTTCAATTCAAATCATAGAGCGAAAAAAGGTTAGTTGCATTACCTAGAATTCACACTTGACTAGTTTGGCATATGTTATTCCAGCACGATCCTTTTTGCAGTAATAATCATGCCATGACATTGCTGCCCGCCTTTCAATAAGTTTTCTTGAGTGAAGCATCCCAAGTATCCACCCCTTCCCACAAACTCATTAATTCATCAATTAAAGGCTGCATTAGAATGCCTAGTTTCTTTCCAGGATGTCGGGACTGGGATTACTAGGGAAAGAAATATGTACTCTGATTTCATGATTGTGCATGGTGGAAAATTCAATGGGGTAACAAACACCGCCAGCAGGAGTAAGGTATACGCCATGAAACCAAAGGGGTAAAACCATCTGTTGCAAAAGCAAGGCGCACATTTCTAGGGTCACTAGCAAAGTCTGGAAAGTCTTTGTCAAACTTTTGCCACGCTTCTCCATCACAAGGGTGCACCATTTTGCCGAGAAGTGCATGGCTTGTGAGACCGCAATAGCTTTGCCGTGTTCTTATGCAAATATAACCTCTCGCAACCTATTGGTGATGGGAAGGTACCGCAACACTTTACGTGGCACTCGACTATTACCTTCATAGCGAGACAACCCACAAACATCACATTTGTCTTTGTTTATATTATCTTTGTAGTAAAGCATGCAATTATTATAACAAACATCAATTTTGACATATGCCATACCAAGACCCTCAAATAGCTTCTTTGGTGATAGAAGTCCTTTGGCAACTTAGATTCGGAGGCAAAAGTTCATGGATTAATTCTAAGTTTGCCTCAAAGTGTGCAATTGACATGTTATATTGTGCTTTCATTGCTAGTGAGGCGTGCCATACCGAGATAGAGATGAGTGTGATGTATTCTCATGTACTAATTGGTCAACATTTTCTACCATTCTATAGAAATCTTGAGCATAGGCAGGCTGCTCATCAATTGGTGGTGGATGGTCACCAACTAGGGTAGCTAACATTTCATCCATGTGGTCGGGTTTCAACAAAATTCTCACCATGTCCACCTTCAACATAGGTATTGGCGGGTCCCTCACCATGTGATGTCCATACTCTGTAGTCTTCCTTAAAGCCAACCCTACACAAGTGCATCTCTACCGTTAACTTGGTGTGCCTAACACAATTGCGACATACCATGCAAGGACACTTAATGGTGCCATCTTCAACTAGATTAGGCATAGAGAAGGCACGATCCAAAAACTGGTTGGTGTTATCTATCCAATCATTTGAGAGGGGGTGTGCACGAGACCAACCAAAGGTACATCCATCACGTTCTTCCATTCTTTTTTCTTCTGTTTTCATTAAAAAATTCAGAATTTAGACACCGGAAAAATTCACATGGCTATCAAACAAACAAAAAACTATTTTCTACAGGTTTACCAAGAGATACAATACAATCATATTATGATGTTTGCATATATACAAACAATGAGCAAATCAACCACAAACAACATTATTTTTCTCTGATTCACCATACCATCGAAAATCATGGCATTATATTCTATTATACCAACAGCAGAAGAGGTAAATTCTCAAGATATATGGATCAATGCAAAATTCATAGCTCCATTAAGTTCGGTGTAAGGCAAATGTCGCACTTAGTTCCGATCTACCAGATCTTGCAAAATTGTTAGAGACACAACATAGTTTATATAATCCCAATTAAGTACACTACAAAAAACTAAGCAAACTACCATGTGAGATGCATCAAGCATCCTCATATGGGTTAAGCACAACATGTAAAATTTTGGAGAAAGATGAAGCTTTATTAACTCACTCCGATTGGAAGTAGGAAGCGCAGATCCACACAAGGTAGGACCCTGTCTCCTCCAAGCTCGGTTTAGGCGTCCTCTGCGTTCTCCTCGAGCCTAGCTCGGTGTCGCTGCTGCCTTCTCTTCCTCATAGCTTCGACGGAGGAAAAGAGTAGAGGTGGCCTGAGGGGAGCGTCTTTGAATGCAGGGTGTCGGGAGGGCTCGATGAAAGGCGTCGGTGGGCTGGATCCAGGCACCAGCGGCCCGAGAGGTTGCAGAGCTCGGTCTTGGATCAGCAGGGCGGTCCCGAGGGTTTTGGACCTAGAACAAAAAAATATATAGACGAGTTATGACCGTCTTGCGAGATGTTAACTAGCACACCGAAATTTACAGTAGAAATATAGTATTTCTCGGAAGAAGCAAAATAAGCATGGAAAAGATGCTAGCTGAATACAACAACGAATACTCCATTTCCAAGAAGTTATGAAGTATGTGAATTACTCATTTTCAGCTGAAAATTCTAAAGTACACAAGTATACCACAGCAGCGAGGAAATTTCGCGGTGTTTACAGAATCAAAATTACAGTAGATTCATTACAAGAGACTTTGTATTCTTGGGGAAAAGAATGACCATTGAACTGCTTGATGGCTATGATATGTGTATCAAAATGGCAAAAGGTAAAAGCTACTGCATTTGTTTTTAAAAACAAGCATGCCTTCACCTTGACCAGCTCGTCTTAAAGGTAACATAATGTTTAAATTAAAAGAAAACAATGACCATTTGGCGGATGTTCTTATTTAAACTCTTCTAGTAGAGCAAACTCATTCAAACAGTAGTGTTCTATTGAATGAACCACCATCGGCATGAAAGAAGCATGAGTGGCATGAAAAAGTTCACCAAAAGATTATCTTATAAAGCCAAGCGTTCTGCATTGGTTGCCCCTCTTCAATCAATTGTTTCTCATTTAATTTCCCATTTCATTCCAGCAAATAGAGTGCCCACATCATGAACCTAAATTAATTAATCTCATTGAGAAGATCCCGGGCATCACCCCTAACCTAGCAAACCAAATGAACGATTGTGATACTGCCGCCACGACCAAACGAGCATATCAAACAACAATCAACTTTGTCTCTTCAAAATGATGAGACACTTTGTCTCTAATAGGCAAAGTTTGAATAAATTGAAAGTTTACTTGAAGTTAAGTTGTTGGTAGTGAGGAATCCAAACCATTAGGGAATATAGACCAATAGGGAGCCTAGTGCCTAGCAGATTGAATATTTGACTAATCAAGTTGCGGTCTCATGTATGCAAGAGGAAAGAGGATCGCAACTCTAGTGGAAGACACTACTACACGAATCAATTGGCGCAGTGGCGTGGCCAAAATGGGCTCGTGGCGGGCACCACTTTTGCCCGCCACGGTTAACGGTGGCCGGCCACCGAGGCCAGCCACCGAGGCACCGAGGCGCTCACGGAAAAAGAGTTTACGCAGGCGGGCCACCTTACTTGCCCCGCCGCAGAAATTTATATTTACCGCGGGTGGCGGTATGAATGGCCCGCCTTGTGAGTTAATAAGATTAACCGCATGGCGGGCCACATTAATCGACCGCCGCAGAAATTTATATTTACCATGGCCAAGGCGGTATAAATTGCCCGCCGCGGTTAATAGTATTTACCGTGGCGGGTTGTTTAAACCGCCGCCGCCGGTAAAGCCTCTATAAATACGCCGCCTACTTCATCTTCTCCACGGGTCTTCGGTTCTTGATTGTTCGTTTAGCAGTGTCTGCATCGCTTCTCGTTGTTCTTTGGTGGAGTGATAATAAGGTTACAAATGATTTTTTTTTATTCTTTAGCATAAACTCTTAGCCTTAGCCTCTTAGTTTATTTCACGAACTAGAAGAAGCTACTTTTTTTTTAGCTCTTAGCCTCTTAGTTTATTTTAGAGAATCGCTTCACACAATCAAGCAGAGAATCTCACTCTAAAAATACCGTTTAGCAAAGTAGAGTGATTTGCCTTTTTCGGCATTTGGGGATCGTCTTTTTCGGGCATGTGTGGACCCTCGTCCACTTTGGCACTACTGTATGTATGGAGGCTCTTTCTTATTGCTATATTTTGTTTTTGCATGTCTTGAGTTGATAATCAAACTTCAAATGCTAATATCTATTTAATCATGTGTCTAATTTGTAATTTCTTTTTACTATAATATTTATTAAGAATTTATCTACAAAACAAGATTCCACATAACCATATTTACTTGAAGGAAAAAATCAAGAATTTAGCTTGGTTATCATCTAAACATTTTTTGCTACGCTAGATTTTGGCACAAGCCATATTTTGGCTCCGTCAAAAATCAAATATCATTTTTAGGCCACATTTTATCACGGCTTCAGTTTGATTTGGTCAACAAAAATTTGAAACCAAACAAGTAGACGTGTCTAATCTAGTTCATTAATGCCGGGCATCAAGTAGACGTGTCCGGAATACATATCCGTGAAGTTGCTAGTTGTTGGCATTTCCTCTCTTTTCATGATGTTGGACGTAAAAATCATCAATTTCTCCTAATTCTTCTTTAATTAATGTTGATTGTGACGGATAATTTTCGCAGGTATGATGGATAGGTCGGAATGGATGTACCGGATCGATAGAGTGAATGATCTGCGGTACCTTTTTGAATTAAGGAAGTTTATTGCTCTTTGGTAAAGCTCACCGTGAGAGACCAGGAAGCGGATGACAACCATATGTCCATGTTCTCGTTAAGAACACGAAAGCCCACCGAGACAATGATGTGCAAACTCATTTGATCATGTATGGTTTCGTCGAGGGCTACACGATCCGACATTTCACGGCGAAAGAGTTGGTGCGAGTGGCGGTGCATCTGGAGTGAACTCTTCGACACCGACGACGACAGCACCACCGGTGAATAAAGATCCTTTAGGAGCACCCGGCTCCTCATCATCTTCAGCAGCAGCTGCGCCAGCTGACAGTGACAACAGTTGTCGTGATTACATCACGGTGGATGATCTAATACAAGACATGTCCGACAAAGCCGGCGACGGTGGGGATGGTCAGGATACTGTGAGCCAACCCGAGGATGTACAGCTTGTTGAAGATCTAGTCAAACACTTCGATGAAGACGACGTTGTGTTGGGTTGCCCAAAGTGGTTGGAGAATTTCAGAGAGTTGAAGCAGGCGGCAGTTGATCCTCTCTATAAGGACGGCGGCGATTGTCCGAAGGAGTGCACGGCGCTTCGTTTTAACCTCCATATGTTGATGTTGAAGGCTCGTCATGGTTGGTCTGACACTAGCTTCAATGAGTTGTTAAGCTACCTTGCCACCACGTACCCAACGGCTAACAAGGTGCCCGCCAATACTTATCGGGCCAAGAAGTTGATCCGGCCAGTGGCGATGAAGCTTAGAAAGTTTGATGCATGCCCTAACCATTGCATCTGTGATCGGGCAATGAGTATGAGAATTTGACGAGTTGTCCGCACTGTGGCTTTAGTCGGTACAAGAAAAATGCTGGTTGTCGCGTGGATGCAGAAGACGAGGGAGGCTTGCGGAGTGGTCGGAAGAAGAACAAGAAGGGGGCAAAGAAGAGCAGTGCGGCCAAACAGATCTCGGCTCAGCAGGACGATGAAGAAGAGGGTTACACGCACAGAAAAAGTCCAGCACTGTCGGTGTGGTACCTGCCCGTGACCGATCGCCTGCGTGCAATATTCGGGAACCCGGACGATGCCAAGCTCATGTCCTGGCATGCATCAGCTGACCGCCTGAAAGACGATGGCAAGCTACGGCACCCATCCGATGGCAAGCAGTGGAAGGATTTCGACGAGGCCTATCCGGAGTTTGGCAAGGAGCCTAGGCATGTTAGGTTCGCGCTGAGTACCGACGGGATGAACCCGTTCGGTGAGCTTAGCAGCTCGCACAAAGATTTTGGGCCGCCGTCGTGCTCACCATGTACAACCTACCTCCCCATCTATGTCAGAAGCGTAGGTACCTTATGCTGACCATGCTTATCTCCGGACCGAAGCAGCCCGGCAACGATATAGATGTGTTCCTGGAGCCGTTCATGGAGGAAATGAAGATACTATTTGATGTTGGGGTCCAGATGATGGATGCATCCCGCAAGGAGAAGTTCACACTAAAAGCAATCATCTTTGTCACCATCACCGATTACCCCGGTCTCTTCTCACTGTCGGGGCAGATCAAAGGGAAAACCGGCTGCGTAATTTGCATCGACGAGACCTGCTACACTTACCTTAAGGGATCCAATAAGATGGTGTACACGAGGCACAGACGGTTCCTCGCCAAAAATCACAGGTATAGAAGAAGTATTATGAACAAATACTTTGACAATCAGGACGAGCCGCAGCGTGATCAAACGACGCAGACTAGTTGGGGGACAAAGGTGTATGAGATGGTCAAGGACATGGATCAGGTGGAGTTTGGAAAGAAGAAGAAGCCGCCTGAAGAGGGGCACAAGCAAACAAGGAAGCGAAAGCGGGACCAGACGGAGGAAGTCCCCGCCGCCGTTCCTTTCAAGAAGAAGTCAATTTTCTTCAAGTACCCTGTCGTATTGGAAAACACTGAATACACCCCATGCCATCGACTGCATGCACCTGGAGAAAAATGTCTTTGAAAGCACTATCGGTGTCCTGCTGGATATCAAGGGCAAGACAAAGGATGGTATCAAGTCACGGACGGATCTTGTCAATCTGGGCATTAGGCCAGACCTTCACCCGGGACCGCCTCAGAACGGTAAAGTCGATATCCCGGGTGCGGCCTGCAACCTAACGCAAGACGAGAGGACGGCTTTTCTTAAGTTGCTTAGGGGTATCAAGGTGCCGACTGGTTTCTCTTCCAACATCAAGAGCCTGGTCTCCATGAAAGACCTCATAATGACCGGCTACAACTCACACGACTGCCACGTCATGCTGACGGTGTTCCTACCAATTGCGATTAGGGCTATCCGTCCAGAGTACGTGAAGATGGTCATCACACGGATGTCATACTTCTTTAAGAAGGTCATTGATAAGGCTGAGCTGCCTTCCCTGAAGGAGTTCATCGCGGAGACCCTTTGCCAGCTCGAGATGTGCTTTCCACCATCTTACTTTGATATTATGCCACACCTAATGATGCATATGGTCGATCAGATCCATCAACTGGGCCCCGTGTACCTACACCAGATGTGGACTTACGAGCGGTTCATGTCCACCCTCAACAGATACGTCCATAACCGCGCTTACCCGGAGGGCTCTATGATCGAAGCATACACAACGGAGGAGGCCGTGAACTGGTGTATGAGGTACATAAGAGATGGGAGGATGATTGGGCTGCCTGTCCATCACCACGAAGGCAAAACCTCAGGGATGGGGTGCACAGGACGAAAAGTACGCACCGATGTGGCAAACCGAACGGTGCAAGAAGCTCATTACAGCATCCTTCATCAGTTAGTGAGCATGGAGAAATACATTGTAAAGCACCTGGAAGAGATCCGCGCCGCTAATGATGGGCAGCGCACGGAGGCATGGGTCCAGAACCATCACAAGAGCAATTTCATAGAGTGGCTCAAAGAGCAACACATACCCCTTGAAGGATGCCCTGATGAAGATACGGAGACCGTTAAGAGGCTTGTGTTAGGCCCATCCAGCCAAATCACCACGTGGCAAGGGTATGACGTCCGGGGCTGTGTTCCACACGAAAGACAAGGACAAGAAGAGCTCGGCATGAAGCTGCGGTGTTCGATACTGAGGCGAAGAAGAGTCCACGGGCGGAGGAGGCAATACTATGGGCAAGTCGAAGAAATATGGGAACTTGACTACGGCCAAAACCTACGCATAACCGTCTTCCGTTGCCAGTGGGTCAAACCGAATGCGGTTGCAGTGGACAGTTATGGGCTAACCACCGTGGACCTCAAAAGTATCGGCTACAAAGATGATCCGTGGGTACTAGCAACCAATGTCGCGCAAGTGGCCTACTATATATATGCAGAGGACCCAAAAAGCATGTGGTTGTGTCTCGAAAGCGGCCGGATTGTGGGAGCCGATGGGGTGCAAGAGTCCCAAACAATACAACAACTACGCAGAGCTCGAGCTTTTTACCGATCATCCAAAGAAGATCAAGGCCGTCGAGGACCGATTCAACAAGTCCAGGATGATGCCGTGGGCCCGCCCCGATGGTGAGAAGAGGACGGTGAAAGCACCTGCACCAAAATGATTTATGTATCCCAGAGACATATATATATATATGTAATAATGTAGTGGACTCTATATGTATCCCAGAGACATATATGTAATAAAAAGCCAAGGGTTCTTTTTATCACTCAGCGCTTATAGATAGGTGGTTGTTGAGTGTTGGTGCGAATGTCCCTATTACTTGTTAGGGATGCAAATATATCGGATATGGAGCGATATCATTGATATTATATTTATTTTTATATTTGTATTCGATTTTGAATTCTAATGCATTATGTTAGTATAGACTAATGAATATAGCTAATGAATTAGCTAATGAATTATGTTAGTATAGACTAGTTTCATCTTCATGAGACTTAAAATAGCTAATGAATTCTGAACTTCTTTACACATGGCGGGCATATATGAGAGCCGCCATGGTTAATAGATACCAGCGGCGGGCAACTTAACCGCCGCGCCATGGTAAACATTTTTCATGGCGGGCTGTTACGTTGCCCGCCGTGGTTAATCGCAACCTATATAAGCCGTCCCCACCCTCAACATTCTCAGTCTTTCGCGCGGTTCAGTTTTAACCCCGAAGGGCTGCCAAAATCTCACGCCGCCGCCACCATCTCCACCGCCGATTGAGCTCCTCCGCGCACCGACCCCCGCCCCCGTTCTCCTCCCGTGCGGTCCGTCCGCGCCCCATCCTCCTCTCCCTTGCCGCGCCCGCCCCGTGCTCCTCCGGCGCCCCGTCACCGGAACCCTAGCGCCGGCCATTGAGAAGTTTCGCGCCGCCGAGCTCCTCCGCGCTGGGCCCCGTCCTCCTCTCCCCGGAACCCTTGCTCCAGCGCCCACCGAGCTCCTCCTGGCTGGGCCCGTCCCCGAACCCTGAAGGCTGCCACCACGACGCGCCCGCCCTTAAATCCTCCTCCCGTGCCCGTGCCCCGCCCCCGTCCTCCTCTCCCCGGAACCCTTGCTCCAGCGCCCGCTGAGCTCCTCCGCGCTGGGCCCCGTCCCCGGAACCCTAGCGCCGGCCACCGAGCTCCTCCGCGATCACCGTCCACACGCTGGGCCCTCCTCCTCCCGGTCACCGCCCCGTCCTCCTCCCGGTCACCGTCCACACGCCGGGCCCCCGTTCTCGAGCACAGACGGGCTCTAGCCGCTACCTCCTCACTTGGAACCTCTTGCGCCCAAAGCCGAGGTAAGAACTAGGCCGAGGTAAGAACTACGTAGTACCTTGGTTTTGTAATTACAATGCTGTCTCCAAAGCTCAAATTTTATTCTTGTAGTAATCGCTATATTTTCCCCATCCGAAATGTAATTAGAGATTCACATTTGGGCTATCCTAGCTTTCTCTAGGTTCCACTACGTTGTTCTCGCTTCTTGTGAAAATGCAAAAGCTGTCTTTCCTTCGTGTATGATGAGGAGTCTTCTAATTCTTACGTTAACTTAGTGTTTAAGTTTTCGGTTAGGGTCATTTCATAGAGCTCTTAGAGCTGTTTTTGTGCTTAGTTATAAATTATATGCTCATTATGCCAAGCAACTTTGAATATGTAGTCACGTAATTGTGGATAGGAATTTTCAATATCGCCTATATTTAGCCATGAAACTGGTCGTTTTTTAACAATCCCTTTATAGGCTTATCTCCAACAGGTTGAGTTTGTTTCCATATTTAGTTGGAATTTGTGACCTATTTATCTGTGGTTGTCTTCAACAAAGATCGAATCTCAACAAACATTGTCTCCAACAACCTATTTGTGAGAAATTTGAGATGAATTGGTCACTCTGCTGCAATTTCTAGTAGTATACTATTACTACGCCTACTACTTCTCTACTTAATCTATTCCTATACTTAATTTTGAGATGACCTCTTTGTGAACAAGGGGTATAGTAAACTCCTTTTGGAATGGACGGCTGAAAATTGTACAGGATAAACTACACTTGGTGAATTTTGAACTGCTATACTACTCGATCTATGATGCTTTTCTTTGAACCGTAGCATTTGAATTCAATTCTTTTTTTTGCCTATGATGCCAAAGAAATTTGTGACAAAATTACGAGCATATGGCACCGCTTATGATGCACCTTGCCTTTAAACCGATCACATGCTAAAGTTGTGAGAATTTTGAGATGAATTGGCCACTCTGCTGCAATTTTGCCAAATTTGATATTATTTTGGTGGTGGTGCTACCTATTTCTCTACTTAATCTATTCCTATCTCATGCTGCTACTTGTCCTCCTATACTACTCCTATACTATTGCTATACTACTGTTGTATACTACTACTACACGCCTACTACTACTCCTCCTCCTCTACTCCCTCCTCCTCGATCTCTCGCCTACTCCTCTACTCCCTCCTCCCTCACCGCCTACTCCTCTACTATCCTCCTCTGCAGCTCTTACTCTACTCCTCTTACTCTACTCTACTCTACTCTCACCTCCTCTAGTCTTCTACTCTATCTTGATGGTCAAGGACTTAGCCCTTTGGGGCCAAATTTTGAAACTATCTTGATGGCTTTTGTTTGGTATTTGCAATGATGATTCTTTTCACACTTCTAAGTCGAGGCGTTGGCATATGCAATGATGTGAACCCTTTTATCTTTGAGGGTGATGATGATGATCGAGTGCCCCGCTAAACTAGGATGGCTTGTATACCAGATACAAGCAACCAGGTTTAAAAGCGATGTGATGACTATGGGGCAAATCTGAGCCAACTACTACTACTTTACTACTCTAGTACTACTCTACTTTACTACTCTAATACTACTCTACTTTACTACTCTATAACTGTGTCTATACAACTGAAATATGTATTCATTGTAGCTTTCAATGGCGGAGGAACCGATAAGCTTAATGGCGCGACCCTACCCCTAGTGCATCATCATCAACTAGCCTCGAGAGCCACGTGTCCGTGACCCCGAGGCCAACAAAGAAACATCGTCGTCAGAGGGCGAAGATGATCCGACCTACCAACCGAGGGACGACGAAGTTGAAAGTGCGCGGTCTCCAAACCTGAACAGATGCCGGTGGTGCCTCGAGAATTGAATTTCGAGGAGGAACAAGTCGGGGACAAAGAACCCCCGCTCCATCTCCAACCACTTGAGGCAAGTCTAGGGGTCGGGAGGACAAAGTGAGAAGGGGGGAACACGGGAGGCACCCGGAGGAAATCCTGGCCAAGTCCATGTGATCCATGAGGTGGGACGAGGGAAACCCGTTGTCGCCACCCACGGTCCTTGCCAAGTTCAGCAACGGTGGCATGTATAGTCAAGGACAAGGTGGAGATCACTTGGGAGGAGTGGAACAATGTCCGATCGACTACAAGACACATATCAGGGGTGAGGTGACGAGGAGCTTCCATTATCCCGAGGACGCCGATCGAACAAGTGCAGGAGTGGGTCATGCACGCAAGGGAAGAGCCTTTAGAAACTTCAAGTCCATGCCGCGCCGGTAAGAGGCCCCAGTGGCGAGAGGAAGAAAGGGCTAGAGCTGCCGCCGGGCTTCCCGATCCATACGACGGTGTAGACTTGAGGGCTAAGGACTTCATCTATGCCCGCAAGCCGAAGAAGCTCAAGGAGGGCGCGAGCAAGTTCAATGAGCCCAAGTTCGAGGAGGTGGAGAGGGCTGTCATCGAGGCCGCTAAATCCAAGGACGACCGAGGTTCGCAGGGCGAGGACTTGTCGACCTCGCGGCGCTGGAACCCCGAGCACCGCATACGTCCGTGGCATGTCGTCAAAGATGAGCTGGAACTCGGTGGAGTCATGGCAATCCGACGCCGCCACATACCGGTCCAAGAGGTAGGTAAGGAGGGCATCTTTCGGAAGGGCTATGATCAAGGCGTGGCGAAATGATCACCGGTCCATAAAAGAAGCCTTCACGAGCAATGACCCGAGATATGGTGTCGATGAGGTCGAAGATGCTTCGCCCAGTGGCGTGGCCGTGCCTCAAGTTCCACAAGGCAGCCCATCGCCGATGATCGAGATCGCCCAAGGCACCCCCGTCGACGCCATCCGGGAACCCATACGCCCGACTCACGATCCCGCTTTGGTGGCGAAAAAAGTTGACCGTGGTCGAGGGTTACATGCACCCCAAAGAAGATATTAAAGATTTCAACCAAGACCAGATCCCCGCCAACTATGCCGCCGTGATACTTACATGGTATGCGATCGAATATGAAGAATTTGAAATGGAATATCCAAATGCGAAGGGATAACGTTCCTTGAGCTGCCTTGGGTTCCGAAGTCTCGTGGAACAAGGACGACATAGAGATCATTCTCTCGACGCCGACTTCTACGATGACGGCGACACCAACATCACAACCATCCGTTGCGGATCTTGTCCCCCGATGATCCGGATCACGGCGACGGCGATGACAAAGGCAATGGCGGGGATGACAAGGAAGGAACTCACCCGAGGCACAAGCCCTCACCCTCGTTCTCCTCCTCCAACAAGTCCACCTCCACCTCCCGGCAGTCCGTCTAAGGGCACGAGCAAAGCACCGGAGGCACAAGCCCTCACCTCGTTCTAATCCTCCAACAACAAGTCCACCTCCACCACCCCGGCAATCCGTCTAAGGGCACGAGCAAAGGAATTTGGAAGGCACGGAGGAACTGGGGCAAAGACACACTCTGCTGCCATTGTGAGCACAAGCCATCGCCCTCCACCGCCGGCGAAGACTAAAGGCGACCAAGGGCAGCTCACATACTCACTTGTGTTCGAAAAGGTATGGTAGCGGCGAGCATAATTTGCTAATAACTTTTCTTTGCCATAATATGGTACTAACATTTCTATCGAGGCCGAGATCACCTTTCCATCTATTTCTGAATCGGATGATCGCCCGGCCATTACGAGCATGGGAAGTTCATGATAACCAAGGCCCAACTCGTCGACGAGGAAAGGTGGGAGACAAGGAGGTTTCATCTACGGTACATGGAGCGGCAAAAAGCTGGCTGCATGGTTTTCTAGTCAAGGTTGTGGCGGAGTACTTCCACTTGCCCGACGATGTAGAACTCCCCGTGGACTTCCGCGACATGTACTGAGACTCATCAAGGAACAAGACCTTGACATCGCCCAAGTCACCTTGTTCTCTATGTAAGTGATGAATTTTGAGTTTCACATATCACCCGCCTTTGAATCGGTCAAGACTACTTATATATGCCACGATGGCTTGTCCTTTGGAGTTGATGGCCTATATATCCAAAGAACTAAAACTTGATGTTATCTATCTATCTCCAATGCATATTGCTCAAAGAATCATCATTGGATACCACCTAGATGACAACCATCCAACCATGAAAGACTTGACCAAGCTTACGAGAGAGGCACACAGGAAGAAACTGATGGATAATGAGAAGTTGAACATTTCAAGGTACATACTAGGAGCAATGAAGAAGATCAGGGGACATGGGTGTATCCTAGCTGCCTACCACTTTGGGTAAGTCGAAGACATGCCTGTAGAGATAAGTGTGTAGCTAGCTAGAATTATTATTTCTTGTCGTAATCTGTATTTTGTTTCAATGGCGCAGCCAAGGCCTCGAGGGTCTTCGGGTTGCATTTATCATCTACCCTCAGGATGGCAGGGCCTGCGTATTTGATTCGTTGACACTGCCAAACTTAAAAGGGTACAAGGCCTTTGAAGATTGCCTAAAAGTGTAAGTGACTGAACTGTCTTCTCATATGCGTTCTAATGCCCTATCTAATACTAGTACATTTCGTATATAGCGCTTATAAGGAGTACGTGAAGGATCCTGAATGCTATGATCGAAGAACGAGAGAATTTTAAGGCTAAGCATAAGAACCGCATCAAAATCGACGCATTTAACTTTCCGGTAAGTATTTGAAAGGTTTAATTGTGCTTTCCGTTCATATGCGTTCTAATGCACGTGTTGTAATGCTTATGATCGATCATGCGTGTGCCAAACACCCGGTAGGATCACAAACCCGTGGCTTCTACTGTGAGATCCCGAGGGTGTGCAAGCAAAGACTGTGACAATTGGAAGGTGCTCAAGAATGGATTGAACTGGTCGAGAGACATGCGAGCATCCAACACGACTTCAAGGCATAAAGGCGGACATATGTAAGTTTGTCTTAGACAAATGCGTGCTTGAAGGGGGCACGTTCTTCCATGAGAACAGCCAGCTAGCGATGTTACCGGAGTACGAGAGGCCGAGGAAATGGCCCACGATGATGCGTCATGATTACACTTTAAGCGCATGTATAACGACTTTAATATGTAAATGTAATGAATTAACGATGACAAGAACGACTAAGTGAATGTATATATATATATATATATACATGTATATTATTTCATGTGTAATGTCTCGCATACTTTTTAAGTTTAATCTGTGAAATCTGGATGTGATTTGAATTTGAATTTGAATTTATATGCTTGATGTATTTTATTTGAATTTATATATATGCTCGCTTTATTTTTTAATTCAGGAAATAATTTACCGAGGCGGGCAAATAATAAAGCCCGCCACGGCAAATCAACATAACCACGGCGGGCCACAAAAAGGTGCCCGCCATGTTAATTATTTCTATTTATCGCGCGGCGGTATACGCGTGCCCGCCGTGGTAGTGCATATATTTACCGCAGCGGCACGTTACACCGCCCGCCGCGGTAAATAGTTAACGCTGGCGGCAAAGCCATCGCCAGCGGTTAAGCCACGATTTACCGTGGCTTGTGAGGTCGCAATGGACGGCTTTGCCCGCCGCTGGAAACCCAAATCGCCCGCCTCGATAAACTTTATGTAGTAGTGAGAGACTTGCTGCTGTGTGCGGCATGCAGCAGCCTAGTAAACGTATGTTAGCTGGGTTGATGTAATACTACTACTGGTGTATGCTTACCTCGGGAGAGGCCCATCGGCTCCCTAGGCCTGGGACGTTCGCGCCTCTCGCCCGTGCCCCGGGGCGGGATCGACGTAGGCAGCGGTATCTGAAGGAGATCTGCGGGCTCGCGGCGGCGGCCGGAGAGGGCGGCGTGGTTTCGCCAGCGGCGACGGCGGTCGAAGAGGGCAGCGTGGCTGCTGAAGCTGAGACCGGCGGCGGCGAGGGCGCCACAGCCATGAGGACGGGTCGGCTCTTTTTTTTCTCACGGGTGGAGAGGATAAGGCACGCCGCCGACTGGAGGATAGGGTTTGGGGGTGCGGTTGGACTGTGAGGCTCGGGCTGTTGTGTATATTGGGCCAAAAAGTTATGCGCGGGCTATTTTTCCCTGTGGCGCGAATACCAAACGAAAGCGTGGGTCGTTGGCGCCAAATGATTTTATTTCACAAAAAACAAGAGTTTGTGCCTGCATAACAATTTTCATGAGAGTTTAGCATCACGAAAATTGTATTTTCCAGGTGGTGCACGAACCACTCTCACGAAAATCAGTTTTTGTGGCGGGATTTAACTCACCCTCATGAAAAGCATTAATTTCATGAGGGTTCATTTTCAACACTCATGAAAATACTTTCCTCTCACGAAATTTCCATCTTCTGGTAGTGATTCGTCGAGTGTTACACTCGGCGAACCATTTGCCGAGTGTTTTCTGTCTTTTGCCGAGTGTTACGGGCACTCGGCAAACTCAAGGAGTCCGGTAGTGACTGTAGTATTCCAGGGAATTTGCCATTTTACTTGTCATACCCTGATTACCAGGGGAAATACACAATCTATACTATTTTACTCGTGCAAGCTCAGAATTTGCAATGCATATTTACCATTTGTGAAAGGCATTTAGTACCAGCAAATTACCATCTACACAAGTTCTCAAGACCTCGAAATTCCCCTTGTTCCTTTTTAATCGGAAGTGTACTGTTGTAGCCTGTAAAATTGTTGTTCTCTGCAGGACTTAATGGCAGCCTCAGTTCTGAAAACAATTCATGCATAATGCATCACAATGCCCAGGCAGAGAAACATTCGGAAATCCCAACACACGGTACACACATATGGGACCCTAATTTGAAAGAAAAAAAAAACGTGTGCCTCTGATGTAGAATTTGATAAGCTGCATCAAAACAGTTGGTCCTTGTATGTAATATAAATAGGGCAAGCACTTGACAAACCGTTCAAGCTAACAAATGAACTTAACAAAACACTTCCACTGACAATCTGAATCCTAACCACCAAAACAAACTTGATTGTGTCCAAAATCAATATGTGTTTTTTTTTTTCAGAGGATTGCATGCTTGCATGATGCCTTCAACGCCTTCTTTGGATTCTTCTATATGATTTGTGGGCGAAAATATAATCTCTTCAATCAAATACGTTCGAAATATGAGTATGCCCTCTTGATTCAGATTGTCAGTGGATCATCAGTAATCACATAATCTCATAAGTACAATGAAAAATAAATGTCAAATTAAAGCACCAATTGGGCTATTGGGGCTGGCGTGTGTGGAGTCTCGTGGTAGCCTTCTTCCATTATTCCATTTCAGAGCTCCATATACCTGAGCACAAATAACCCACATAATTGTCCACAAAAAGAAAGAAAAATAAGATACAGTACATTACGATCAGTATTGGCATGTAGCCATGTAGTACACATCCATCAGAGCGCCGCCGTCGTGGACCCTCTAGGCCATCCGGCCTCCGGCGTGTCTCCTGGACAGAGCCAGAAAGGCAGGGAGGCGACGATAGTTTTGCATTTAGATGGTGGTGCAACCTCTGATCGGCGAGTACCATAGCGCAACCGTCGTGGTGTCCTTGCTCGCACACTTCCAACTCGGACATTAGCCGGAGGAGGGAAATGGAAGTGTTGTGGTCGGCTTGAACTGCCCGCTACTGCTACAGGTCCGCCGGCTGCCGCTGCTCGGGAATGGCCGACGCCGTCTCCTTCAACGAGTTTCAGAACGGCGCCAGACAAAGGGGATCGGGGGAGCGGGCTTGGCAAGGTCGGGCCAGGTTGGGCCGCGCTGGACCCAAGAGGAAAACCAATTAAGAAAAGAATAATTAATTAGATTGGTTGCTTTGAGATCTGTGCACTTTTTAAAAAGAGGAGTATTGGAGCAGTTCTCTATGATGTTTTTGTTCGAGGTGATAGATGTTTACGACGAAATCACTCAAAGGCTGACAAAAATTGACCACCTATATAGTAGGATGTCTGATGTATTAAAAATAGGACATTTGGCATTCATGCCCTTGTTTAGAAGGGAAATGGTGATTTCGTCGTTATTTTTTAAACTTTAGCCCTGTATAACGTTTTGAAACTGCACTCTCGGACTGCATGCCAAACTTTCTTCAGGCGATCGACTGATGCCAAACTTCCAAGGATACGTGGAATTCCAAGGCATGCACGTGATGTAGTGTTGACAAGCTAATACAGTTATCTGATCCAAAGCGCAAACCTATATGACTTTCTCTATCGATATCTCTTGTATTCCTTGTGTTAATTGTGGTATAGTACATATCTCGAAAACTGCACTCACAAAGTTATAATGTCAATCAATGGTTATTTTAGTCCTTTTCGTTTTGTAAGGGATGCTTTATAGTAATTTGTATGGATACCAAGCTCGATCGAAAATAAAATGCACATTTTCACAAGATATTAGAGCTAGCTGGAAAACTTACGCCTTTATTTCTGTGGAAAACATTTTGAGATGCAGAAGTTTCTTCATACCCTGGTACCAACACGGCTGTTCCTGCAGCCATGGACGACTAAACATGTATCGTCTTATTGTCAGCCTATTTTATTTATTTCCCACTCCTATATATGGATTCCATACTTGTAGTCTCTCGGTGCCGTGCAGTGCATGCATTGTTCCTACTATCAAGGGCAGAAGATGACCTGGTAGTTGCTGTTGCCTTTGCAGCTGGGGAGGGCTCTTGGATCAGTGGTACAGCTCCAGGCAGATGAGAAGTTCATGGCCAGGTTGAAGCCGTCAATCAGCGAGATATCGTAGTAGTCCTTGGCGTCACCACCGTTGCCTATGCAGAACTCGGCCAGCATCGCCGGCGGCTGCCCTGAGACGTTGCAGGAGAGCGCGCCGGTGTCGCAGTGGCCGCGTCCGCGGTCGTTGAAGGAACAGCTGGTACGGCCTCAGATCCGGCCGGGGCTGGTGCTGGCAGGAACGTCGAGTGTCCACGTCATGCCCGGGTCGATCTTGCCACGAGCCGTTGCTAACTGGGATGGACGCCGGCCACACCGTGAAGCTGCTGTTGCTTATGCTAAAGGTGGCTGCGCTGGCACACTGCCATCAAGACTGCCGAAACAAAAAGTTGTATCTTTTCTTTTTTTTGAAAATAAATGAACCCTTGACAACTTAAATAAAATAAGTTAAATACAATCTTAATTTTCGTATACCAACTGAGTTTTCCACTTAGTTGCAGGCAATATACTTGTATTGTAGCAATAGAACTGTTTGATATTAGGAACCATCAGCTGCTGTCCGTATATTGTACCATAAACTGTTAGATGTTTCTTCTTTTGAACCTCCATCTTCATATAAAATGGTGGATGAAGTGTAGTCCTATTTGACAAGAGACATACCAGGTCATCCTCATATTACAATTTTTTCTAGTACATTATGTAGACTCTCCTACCGGCCAAAGTAAACTATCAACAAAAAGATCTCCAAGAACAAGGACAATTATACTCGTTTATCTCATTGTATATTACATGCTTTATTTGCTACCATAAAAAATACACGGAATACAGATCATTAGACCTAAAATTTCAAGCAAAGTTTCTTGCGGATTTAAAAAGTGGAATAAGTCATTTTTTGAATTTTTTTTTTTTAGTTTTGGAAAAAGTCATTTTGGTAGCTCAAGTTAGGGTTTATGTTTCATGGTTGTTGAGCAAAGTCCCATGCTTGAAATTGAACAATCAATGTAGATATGTTATAATGTTTCAATCAAAATTAATAAAATAGTAAATTCATCTAAAGTTAACTGCTTAAATAATTTATCATCGTGATGTATTAATGTATTTAAATAAAATTCCAAAATTTTGGTTGGTATGTGGTTCACTAAGAGAATATTTCATTCATGCATGTATTCTAGGTCTAAATGATGGCACACGATATATATGTCTAATTTGAGTTAGTTCTTTTATGTACTAATTGTGGTAGAAAATTTACATTATGGTTGTTTAATTTTAATTCAATAATAGTATTTCTTAGTCATTTAGATGAAGACTAGAGGGCGAGTTTACCCTTTTTTAATATTGGAAGAGTTATGTGATTTTTCTGCAAAACGGTGTTACTTTTATCTCTATATAATGCAATGTGTCATTTGGATCCAATTTACCAGGTACTTCATATTATCTTTTATAGTAGCGATGAGGTGCATAATTTAGATATAAATTTGTGTACACCAACCAACTCTAACAATCAATTCTTAGCCGGATCATGATTTGAACACCAATAAAAATAGGTACAACACGAAAAAATTATAGCTTATCTGAATGTAGTTGAATGAATATGAAATTTATATCAAAGTTGTATATATCCAAGAGATCTAGAACTTTGTAGTTGGAGACGACTTTTTAATTTGAAATCATTTAGGGTCCGCAAATATGATTTAAGTTCTTATATTTTTAAATTAAAAATTTTGAACTTTTCAAATGACTTCTATGGAGAGAGGCCCTAGACAAGATCTAAAAATTTGTAGTTAAAACTATTTGCATTTAGCTAGCAGTGAAAAGGGACGACACTTAATAGTCAAAACATTAGAGCATTTGGGAGAGAGCCTCCTATATATGGACCATGATCCTTATAACGTCAAGTTGTATCTTTCAACAATAACTACAGATCATACCCATGGAACTCAAGTAATATAGATTAAACTGCCCCTAGATGCATGAGGGGGCACCCCAATGCACAACTGGACAGTAAACCGTCAAGATATGGAGTTTAAGCCATACGAGACATAGCTATAGTTAGGAGGTAGCTCATGAACATAAGAATTATGAAAGAAAAGAAATCAGGAAACTCATGGCGCATATAGAAAATCCACATCTTTATTTGCCGAAACATGTTTATATTTATAAGGTTCCTGATAACCAAGTACAAACATGCAACATGTGTGTCATATATCAGTACACATGCACCCATGGATGATTTACCATATATTTTCTTATTTATCAAATTATTCTTTCACATTTCCGTTCATACGTACGTAGAACGAGACATAGCTATAGTGGTAGTTATATATATTTCATAATACGTAGTACGCCGCTCGACGTGATCACCATCCGCCGCTTCATGGGCAGAAGGTCACCTGGTAGTTGCTGTTGGCGCTGCATGAATGGGTCCAAGGTTTTCATTTTCGGAAATTAAAATTTATCGGGGGTCACAGATAAAGAGGATAAACAGGATATATCGGAAATATCGGACCAAATTCAAATAAAATTTAATTTGAATTTAAGTAAATTTAAATAAATTTAAACAAAATTTATGTGAAAAAGATAGATATTTTCTTATCGGTACCTACGGATAAAGAGGATATATCGAAAATATCAGGAGATTTCGGCCGATATTGGAAACCATGGTCTTGGTATCATCGGTGGGATACTGATACGCATCAGGGCAGCTAGGGTCTGTGCACACCAGCCCAACGCCAGTGCTGCAGGAGAAGGCCATGGCCAGGTTGTAGCCGTCAACAACCGAGATGTCATAGTAATCCTGGTTGTTGCCAGTGCCACCGATGGTGTACTCGGCCAGCGTTGCTGGCGGCTGCCCAGAGACGGTGCAGGAGAGCGCACCAGCGCAATCGACGGTGTATGTCACAGTGGCCACTTCCCACGTTGAACGAACAACCGGTGCGGCCCCAGAACCTGCCGCTGGTGCCGGTGGGCACGTCCACGATCCATGTATGGCCTTGGTCCAGCTGCGTGCCGCCGCCGACCGGGATGCCCGCTGGCCACACTGTGTAACCGCAGTTATTTGTAATGGTGAAGGTGGCTGCGCTTGCACCCGCAGTGAAGGCGGCAAGGAGGAGGAAGAGGACCAAGGAGATGGATTTGGATGCCATAGTTGTTGAGTGAGAGGAGGTAAATGAATTATGAAGCGTGGGAGGTGTTGGGAGGCAGGGGCATATGTATTTATAGGCATCAGCAGCGGGAGAGCATTGGTATATTATGAATATATGAGCCACCAGTATAATTTTTTTCTTCAACATGCACCGGTCATATACATATGTGCTACTTGTTTTAATAGTACGAGAGAGCGGACATTGACATCCTAAACCACCAGTACTATAATACTATAAACTATTAGACGATGTTTCTTTGTTTCATCAAGGAGAAAAATGTTACTACATGATTAATATATATTTGCACCTCGAAAACATGTTGCTGGCCAGGTGGACCTATCTCGTGGTTCCTCTAGATGTGGTGGAAATGTATTCCTATTTGTCAACGCATGTCGATCTTGTTGCTTGTTCAGTGCACTAACAAGAACCTATTGGCCTTGAAGAACATGGTTCAAACGGTACCAGAGGAGCGAGCATTGACATATGCCATTACAGTAAAGATTTTCCTTGTTCAGATTTCCAAGAGCTATCATGTATGTACTATACTTGACCAAACGGGCGGCCTGGCCCTGGCACGACACGGCACGAGCAGGCGCGATGATCTATCCGTGCCGTGGCGTATCAGGTCACCGTGCCCACCCCTTGGCCCAAACACAGCACTAAACGCTCCAAGCCGTGCCAGCCCGGCACCCACGCGCGAGGCCGGAGGCCATGCTCGAGACCTCGAGTTGTCGCCGCGCCGGCGCTGCTGCTGCCCCGCCGCCGCCGCTGCTATGCCATGCCGCTCCACCGCCGCCACCGCATAAGGACGGGACAACAAAGGAATGAGAGGAAGTCGGAACAGCAAACGGGAATGGGAGGGAGTCCGGAGTCGCGACTACGAGAGAGAGCTAGGTTTTGGATTTTGTTTATATATGTCTTCATATGCATCCAACGGTTGCAGTTTATCTATGGCCATCCAACGACTGAGAATAATCGAGCGGCTATCGTGCCAGCCCATTAGTTGTGCCGTGCCCGTGCTGGCACTACAGGCTGAACTTGCGGCCCAGGCACGGCCCTAGACCGTGCCCGTGCCGGCACTGATACTATGGTCTTCGTGCCCGTGCCGTGCTTGTGCCGTACTTTTTAGGGCTGGGCCCATGTCGTCCCATCGTGCCTGGCCCGTTTGGCCATCTATAGTATGTACACTGAAGTTGCTCATTTTGTTTGTGTGTATACAATGGTGGCATGGAAATGACCACATGCACAAGTCAGCCATCTATACTTTCTAGGTCTAACTGATTAATTAGATGCCCTGGACTTCCACACTTTCTCGTCGAGTTTCCAAAAACTAATCCATCAAATGCACGTACGTGTGCCAACTAGATTTCCAGTGTACAAACATACATTGCTCTTACATTAATTAGTTAACACGCTCCAGTAACACTACTACCAAAACAATTTTGAAGACTGGTAAAAACGTTTAACAGAGCGCGTCCGTGCTCTGTTGCATGCATCGTGCTCACCACTGTTAGAACAAGGGGGTGGCGCTCCGCGCTATGGTCGGAAGAGGCTCTACATGACTACATCGTGGCCGAAGGGGGCGAGGGAGGGGTACGACGGGGCAGCTCTGTGACTTCTGTTTAGAGAGAGAGAGGTGGAGAACGACGGAGGGATATACAAGTGCGGCAGGGGGGGGGGGTTGAGAAGGGTGACTTAGGGTTTCTAAAGCTGATATCAGGTCTTGATGGGCTTTGTGTGCGGGGCTCAATTTACAGAGACGAGCCGAAATGGCCACTGTTTTTAGAGACAAACCTCTTCAATGGTACTCCTCTATCCTCTATAAATTAATTTTGAGGGACAACATTTTGTTGCTGCCTACGTAAATCCATTTTGAGAGACGACAGTTTTTGGCAACCTTCGTATAAAATGACTGCCTCCAAAGTATTTTAGGAGATAGGTAAATTTTATATGACCGCCTCTTTTAATATAACTAGGCTGTCTCGCAAAGATTTTTTGTAGTAGTGTAACACATATATTTAGTAGAACAACTCTAGCTAAAATATTCTTACACATTAGGAACCGACCTCATTCAATTTCCATCCTTGGGTGACAGAAAAAATTTAAGTATCCTTCGCAATTTTCTCCATACAAGTACATGTGGTTTTCTCTATTGCAACATGAAGAACCGAAACAGTGACTACAGGGAGTAAATTGGAGCAAATTTAAATTCTTCACATGAATTTTTTACTACATCCAACACTAGTACAACCACCATTTGTAGGGGCGGCTCCACATCATTTGTAGGGGCAGTTTTGCCAGCCGCCCCTACGGAATAGTTGGTAAAATGCACGATTTATAGGCACTACAGAAGCGCTCTTTCTTGCCCATTCGCTTGCCCCGGTCGGCAAAGGCATAAACCAGTCGGCAAAGCTTTGCCGACCGCAAAGCCACGTGGCGGCGGTCGGCAAAGAGCAATCGGCAAAGCCTGGGTCGGCAAAGGCGGATTTGCCGACCGCCACGCGGCACACAATCGGCAAATCCTTTGCCAATCATACGCCACGCCAATGATCGGCATAGCCACGTGGCGCCGTCGTCGACCTGACGGCGAGGCTTTTTGCCGACTCTGGTTCCTCGGCAATCGGCAAAGAATTATTTTTCAAAATTGTTTGCCGACCGCCGCCATTTCGGCAATCGGCGGCAAAAAAATTTTTTTTTTGAAATGTTCTTTGCCGATCGCTTCGGAGTTGCGATCGGCAAAGATTCTTCCTGAGTTTTTTTGACTTTTGCATGTATAAGCAATCGGCAAAGCTGGAATTTTTTTTCTTTGCCATTCGCTTTGAGTTGCGATCGGCAAAGATTCTTCTGAGTTTTTGCCCGACTTTGCCGACTATAAGCAATCGGCAAAGCTGGAATTTTTTTTTCTTTTGTTTTCTATTTTCTCGCATCAAAACCCCGCAAAATCACAAATTATAATCCAATTTCACTGAAGCACCGGTAGCACCATTTATATCACAATTTCATCACATTTGTCGCCAACATCACCACATATATCACAATAACGCACAACATCACATATATGTCACAATAACAACCACACAAGTGCATTACAACCATCACATGAAGTCCAACACGCCGAACACCACAAGTCGACGTCCATCACCTGAAGTTCAACATAACAAGTCTAGGTCCATAACGAAGAAAAGAAATACATGACAACAACTTCGACGACACGGTGGATACATGATAACAGAATCGACAAGTACCTAGCTCGTCAATCGCGCGTCCCCGGTCTCGTCGTCCGCTCCGCCCCAGAGCCCCTGTGGTTTGCCCACGGAAACCCCTTGACCAAACCGAGGCGCATACAGGCATCGCCACCTCCGCGCACCGTGCCACGCAATACGCGTCGGAGGAGGGCCACGCGGAGGTGGATACGGTGGATAGGGTGCGGTGGTGGATACGACATCATCGATGGCGGGACCTCCGGAGACGGGTTCGAACCCGCCGACTGTACCTGCACAAGTTAAACGCCAAGTGATGTCATTAGTATCTGCGGCATGGACGCACAAGTTAAAGCAAGAGTCAATATACTCACCGGGGTCCCTCCAGAGCGGCGGGAGAGCAGAGCACGGGGAAAAACTCGGAGGAGGAGGCGGTGGAGCGAACATTGGAAGAGGAGGCGGTGTAGACGCCCCGGGCGTCTGCATGGACTGGAAGAAGCTGGCCATGTTCTGCATATGAGTGTTGTAGTGTTGCTGCGAGCTTTTCTTTGGTAAGCCATCATTGCGCCATCATCTGCGCAAGGCAACGTGGCGATCCTCTCCTCCATCTTGGCCTCCATCGGGCTCGCAATATTACATCCGTAGTGTTGATTGTATGTACAAAAGCGAAGCGAGTGAACATTTAACGAAGCGGCACTTACATGGTGACGCCGATCGCCGCCGGGCGCTCACGGGGATGTCATTTGGAGCTCGTGGGCGTGGATCGAAACTGGGTCGGCCAGAGGAACTTTGGGGACGGGTCGAGGGCGCCTGTGGGCCATGTAGTAGCGGCCGTCTTTGCTTCCTGGTCCCAACCTCGCAGAGAGGTCGTGTCGGGGGCTCGGCGGTGGGTCGAACGTCTCCCGTGTAGTATTTGCGAGCCGCGACGGTGTACTCGGTGGCCTTCTCGTAGGCGGTGGGGTTGGTGTACGATCGGGCCCGTCCTCCGGGTTGTAGACGTTGTTCGGATCCGTCGCCTTGCCCTTGTGAGAGAGAGAGGTGCGGTGTACTCGTTGATTTCGCCCCACCAAATGCGTCTCAAGGCTCGCATTGAAAACACAAACATGGTTACAAGTATTGACAATTGAGCGCAAGGATTAAGACATGAACGGACGCATACCCATCTTGTCGCGAAGGCGGGGAGGGGCTGATTCCCTTGGTGGTGTGACACCCGTGATCGCGCTGGCGGCCTTCGACGGCGGCGGCGCGCCGCACAGACGCCTCATCCGCGGCGCCACATGCGCACAATCTCAAATCCGGCATTCCTCGTGGTTGTCGCAGACCACGGCGGACACACCGCATGACATCAAGTATTTGACATGCGAGAAGATTAGTGTAATGTTTCACCGAAGGAATCGAGCGAATGTTGTCATACTTAATTACCCTTCAGATTGCGCTTGGGTGAGGTCGGCCTCCTCGAGTTCATTCTCTGGCGGATTTGGGGCTTCTTGATGTTCTCTCCAAGCACGTTAAGCGTGGAAGTCGCGGATGGCCTGTGGCGCGCCTCATGGTACAGGTCCTTGAGGCGATCTTTGCGCACCGCCTCACGCACTCGCGCCGCTGGGCCGCTTTACCCTCCTCGTGACGTGAAGAAGTCACGCACACAGACACATCATGTAGCATTTCCTTTTTGCAAGAAGTCCGACTAATGCGCGTACTATTTAGCAATGCGGTGCGATGAAAGACTCACCCAAAACTCCCTCTTTATCTTTTCCGCGATGGTCTCGCCACCCTCCTCGACGAGGTAGAAGTGGGACCACTTGGTGGGCACCTTCATCTCGCCGTTGGCGTTGACAAGGCCAGGTAGTACTCTTAATCGAGGAGGCCCCGGATGCCATTGATATGGCGTGCTTGACCCGCTCCACTCACAATCTTCCGAGAACCGCACGAGTCATTAAGAATAATTGTTAATCTTGATTCGATTTTGACATGTCATATGAACAAGTAGTGAAATCAATAATGGTTACTTACGTCCGCCCACGGTGTGATCACCGGTATTTGGTGGAATGCGGCCGCACCCTAGGAAGCTGCGTGGGCCGCTTGAGTACACCTTAGCCACGCCGACAAAAGCCGTCTCTTTGGTGTAGGCGTCGTCGCCGTTGTCGTCGTCGTCGTAAATAAATGCCGCCGCAAGGCCGTTCGTTGTCCACGCGACGTCGTCCCTTTGCGAGGACGAGAACGCGACCTCTCGGTCGCTGGCGATGTCGGCTGGGGGCTGGGACCCCTCTTTGGACGACCAGCGCACCAACACCTCCTCCTCCTCCTCGTCGTCGTCGGCGCTCTCCTGCGGGGACACGCACGCCGAAGCGTCTTTGCTTTCGATCGGCCGCATTGCCGCGCCGTCCTACCGGCATTTTGCCGAGTGCCCGCAATGACAAAGAACAAAATCTGTTAGCATAAATAAATGACAAGTACTTGTAAAGGAACATAATAATAACAATATAGTATTACATGGCCTCGTAATTATCTTCGTGAACGGCAATATCTCGGGCGTGGAGTCGTCATCTCTATCACTATCGTCGTCATCGCTATCAATATTGTCGAGCTCCCTTAAGTCATCACTGTCATCATCATCCTCATCGTCTCCATAGTCATCATCATGTACCTCCTCTGGACAACTCCATCGTATGTTGCATCCGCCATCGCTCAAGCATTCTTAAGTCCACGGCATCCTGCACCTCCTCACCCTCGTCCTCATCGATTTCGTTGTCTACTTCCATGCCCATGAGCGAACCAATGTCGATCTCCAAGGTACCTTCTAGCCCCTCAGGTTGATAGAACTCATTGGTGCTTGGGTCAAAGTTGTAATCGTCGTCGTTTGGGAGAGGCGCTTTGCATGTGGCGACACCAAATGCACAAGGCTCCACCCCGCAAGCTTCTCGTCTTTTGGCACGCCCATGGGAGGTAATAAACTTGCGTGGCGTCTCGGTTAGCCACAATGTAGACATCGTCTCCTTTATAGCTGGAGTCCTGTCGAATCTCGACTTGACCTATCGTAAGGTCTTTCCTCGTGATATCAGGATCGAACCAATGGCATTTGAATACCACCGGCGCTAAAGTCCCGGCACCCTTAAAGTTGAGCTCGTATATCTCTTCGACTATGCCGTAGTAGTCCTTCCCATCCGTGCCGGGCGTACGAACTCCGCAGCACATGGTTTTTAGGTTGGGTCGACTCTCCTCGTAGCTTCTCGCGTAAAGCGATAGCCATTCACATCATAAGCGGTGAATGACTTCACACCCCTACGGGAGAAGCCACGGCCCACCTGTTTCAATTCATCGCTCATTTCGCATCCGTTTGGGCTGCAAGGGTAGAAGATCGTTACATAACTCGCTCCGGGGAGCAAAGTGGAATCACAAAGTCGGAAAGAGGTTAGTTGGTTGGTACCTTTATGCAGAACGGAGATGAAATCGGGCACACCGTGTCTAAGAAGATTGTCTTCTTCTTGCTCGGTAGGAGCCCTATTGCCTCTCCAGAGATTGACTAATAAATTCCCTAAAAGAAGGAAGAAACTAGAGGGTCAGACCATGATAGATGGAGGATAGTGACGGCGTAGGTAACAAGCTCATTGAGAACTTACTTCTGATAAGGAATCACTTCATCAAGGTTGATCAACAATGTGAACATGATAGTCTGCCACTCCTGATGGTTCAACTGCTTGTTGGTACTGCGCTTCCACTCCCGAGATCCCCTTGGAAAAGGTGAGTATCGATGAGTTCTCGTCGGGCCGTTGTAACGAGGGGTTGGATTGTGCATCTCTGCGAAGCTTCTCGATATATAATACGCTGTGTGAAGGTCGACACCTCCTCTAGAACGGAGGCCTCTCCCACGGAAGCCTCAATCTTGGCTTTATTTCTACAATTTTTCGAAGAAGCTTTAGACACCTCTCGATTGGATAGCACCAACGGGCCTGCACGGGACCCCCCAACCGTGCCTCGCGCGGTAGGTGCAAGATCAGATCTTTGCATATGACAGAGAAAGAAGCCGGGTGGAAATATCATCTCCAACTTGCAGAGCAACAGAGGTGCAGCCTTCTCCAGTTCAACACAAACATCCCGAGACAACTCCTTGGCACAAAGCTGGCGGAAGAAGAAGCTCAACTCTGCCAGGACGCGCCACACATGCTCGGGAGGTATCCCGGGTCATCGCAGGAAGGATCCGCTCAATCCATATGTGGAAGTCATGGCTCTTCATCCCTAAGACTTTCATAGTCTCGCAAGTTCACACCCCGCCAGATTCGCCCAGATACCCATCGGGGAACTTTAACGTCTTGATCCACTGCAGAACCTCCATAGCCTTGACAGGATTCATGTTATCGAAGTGCTTCCATGCATCACCGTCCGCCGGGTGTACCATCTTGTCAGGATGGTATCTTTTGCCATTCTTGTGCCACGTCATCTGTTTCGCGGACTCCTCCGTCATATACAGCCGTTGCAGCCTCGGTAGGAAAGGAAGGTGCCGTCGACCTTCTCGGGGACCTTAAGGCATTTCATGCTGCCATCGAGCCTTCTACCAACACGAACCTAGAGGCATCGCACTTCGGACATGTTTTTGCTTCCTCGAGGTCTCCCCTGAACAGGACGCACCCCTTCGGACAAGCATGGATCCCCTCATACGGCATCTTAAGTGCACGAAGGAGCTTCTGTGTAGCGTAGGTGTTCGTCGGTAGGACATGATCTGCCGGAAGCAGTCCCCCAACAATGCTCAACACGAGATCGAAGCCGTCTCGACTAATGCCCAATTGCGACTTCAACCCTATCAGCGTGAGGCGGCATCCGATTGCGTAAGCTTTGTCTTCTCGTGAAGGGGCTTCTGTGCCGACTCCATCATGTCGTAGAAGGCCTTCGCGGTTTCCTCCGGATCTTCCTCCACATCCATTCCTTCTCCAAACCGTGCTTCGTGGAAGTCCGCCATCATATACGCCATCCCGGCATCACCATCATACTCCTCGAGGGCGGGTCGCACCACCTCGTCCCTAATAGGATGGTATTCACCATGGTGGCGCCTAACGGTATAGTTTGGAACGAACCGTGCTTGAACAGATCTCTCAACACCGAGCCTTTACTTTCTTCTTCTTGTTCCTGCACTTTCGCTGCGGGGACACGGCATCCGAATCGACCCTTTAGCAATTTGGGCCAAATGCATGCTCCGAGGAACTCGGTCGTCCCCCGATCCATTCGTGGCTCTTACTTGCGAAGCCCAGTACATCCACTCACGGTCACCCATGCTGCTGTCATGCGGCAATGTTAACATGTGATAAAACCAGCAAGTGCATCTACAACGCGCTCCTACCATCTAATAGGTGAAGGATAGGTCCTAATCCCACCCGAGCAGCATCTGTGACGAGGTTAGCTTCCATGCTCGCTCCGTCCTAGACGGAATTTGGCAACACCTCCCGCTGTTCTCCCGATACACGCCCGGCGGGAGAGTGTGTATCCGAGAATAACGGGAGGGTCTGCCAAACTCCCGACTCGAGGCACGGGAGCGGAACATGGAGCTAACCTCGTCTGCGCATCCTGGCTGTCCAAATAACGTGGACAATCCAAACGGATACGGTTATACATATGCGAAGAACGCATACTTCCAACCGTATCCGTTTGAATGGGAGACGCCTAACCGGGTAACGCGACCTCACGACTACATGTGGCGGAAAGAGGGTCATACATGCAGTGCCGTGAAGAAAGGCTAGCGAAGGCGGTGCCGAGTCGTGCTCCTCGGCTAGCCTCCAATGGGAGCCCTCGAAAAAAAAAAAACAATTAGTGAGAATGAAAATTTTTGGCGGCACCTCCCACATGCGGGAAGGTTACCAAACTGCAAGAAAAGGCAGCACGATGGCCGACAAACACATATACATGTCGTGCACGATGGCCGACAACCACAAATGTATTTCCAATCCATGCGAGAAGAATATAGCGGTATTAACAAAGTAAACTACTACTACTAGTAGTACTACTACCTCGTTGTCACCTGACAGCATCACCGGGCGTGGAGCGTGAGGCGAAGCGAGGAAGGCGAGGCGAGGCGAGGCGGCGGGCGAGGCGAGGAGGCGAACGGCGAGGGAGGCGCTGGCGAGGACGGGCGACGCAGGCAGCCGGACGGCGAACCAATGCATGGACGGACGCCAATGCCAGCCACGGACGGCGGACGGAGCGGGCACGCCGGATCGGGTGGGCAGTGACGGTGCCGGGCAGGTCAGGCGAGGCAGGCAGCTGCTGGGCCGACGCTGAGCCGCACGCTGCATGTGGCCTGGCGGGCCGGATCAGGGGGGCGGCCGGTGGTGGGGCCTGGGCGGGCCGGGCGCCGGCCGAGGGGCCTGGGGCCCATGTGGCCAATGGGGGGGGGGGGGGGGGGGCCTGGGATGGGATGGCCTGGCTGGAGGGGGGGCGGGCCGGGGAGGGCGCACGCCGGGAGGACCAACATGGGGGGCGGCCACGGGAGGGCCACGCCCATGTGAGAGGCGCGCAGCGCGGGGGGGGAGGGCGTGCCGGGAGGGCGACGCTGTGGCCGGGAGGACCAGTGTGGGCGCCACGGGGAGGCTGGCCACATGGGAGGCGCGCCTGAGAGGGGCGGCCAGCGGGGAGAAGGTGGCCGGGAGGAGGCGCCGCCGGGAGGACCATGGGGGGCCACGGGGAGGGCTACGCTTGTGGGAGGGCGCCATGCGCCGGAGGGGCGCTATGGACCCACGGGGAGGGGTGTGGGAGGGGTGTGTGGCCTGGGAGGGCGACGGGGCCGGGAGGACCATGCCTGTGGGGGGCCAGAGGGCGCCTTGCTGGGGAGGGCGCCACGCTGGGAGGGGGCATGTGACCCGGGAGGGGCCTGCCACGGGAGGAGCAAGGTGACGGGGAGGAGGAGGAGGGAGGAGAGGCGGTGGCGTGGATTTTGGGGAGGGGGAGGGCGGGCCGAGCGGATAAAGCGTTTTTTCTTTTTTTTTTTTTTTCCTTTGCCATTGCCAAGATGTGACTGTGATCGGCAAAGGTCTATTTTTTTCAAATTTTTTTTTAATTTTTTTAAAAATACTTTGTCGATCGCTCCGCCCCCTGGCGGTCGGGCAAAGGTTATTTTTGATTTTTTCTCAGAAATTCTTTGCCGACTGCCATCCTCCCTGGCAGTCGGCAAAGGCTCTTTGCCAACTGCCACTGATGGCAGTCGGCAAAGAATTAATTTGTTTTTTCGATTTTTGATCCCAGTTTTTTTGTGTTGCCTTGCTACAGTAAGTACATGATATATTCCAAGTTTGGGGTCATTTTGATTTATTTTGCTATATTCCATTGATTTTTTCTGTTTCTTTGATTTTTTCCGGCAGCTCCAGATTTGAACTGCAGGTACATGAAATAATGGAATCCGGCGATTCAGAAAATGATATTCATGATGTTTGGAGCATGTTGAGGCCGTGTGCGGGGCCTCGCGTGAAATTTCGACCGTGTTGGTGTCGGAACACGCCGAGCCACGCGCGTGAAAAGTGTTTTTAAATTTTATAAAATCGAAACGGAGTCCGAAAATGACGAAACTTGACGACGTGTCTTGTCATCGCATGCGGAGGCTGTGGTAAAAATTTGAGAAAGTTTCGAGCAAGTGGCGACGTCGGGTGGCTAAAACCTGGACATCTCCACATGTGATCCGTTTGCTCGAAACTTGACGACATCTCGACATGTCCAGGTTTCAAATAAAATTTATGTGAAAAAGATAGATATTTTCTTATCGGTACCTACGGATAAAGAGGATATATCGAAAATATCAGGAGATTTCGGCCGATATTGGAAACCATGGTCTTGGTATCATCGGTGGGATACTGATACGCATCAGGGCAGCTAGGGTCTGTGCACACCAGCCCAACGCCAGTGCTGCAGGAGAAGGCCATGGCCAGGTTGTAGCCGTCAACAACCGAGATGTCATAGTAATCCTGGTTGTTGCCAGTGCCACCGATGGTGTACTCGGCCAGCGTTGCTGGCGGCTGCCCAGAGACGGTGCAGGAGAGCGCACCAGCGCAATCGACGGTGTATGTCACAGTGGCCACTTCCACGTTGAACGAACAACCGGTGCGGCCCCAGAACCTGCCGCTGGTGCCGGTGGGCACGTCCACGATCCATGTATGGCCTTGGTCCAGCTGCGTGCCGCCGCCGACCGGGATGCCCGCTGGCCACACTGTGTAACCGCAGTTATTTGTAATGGTGAAGGTGGCTGCGCTTGCACCCGCAGTGAAGGCGGCAAGGAGGAGGAAGAGGACCAAGGAGATGGATTTGGATGCCATAGTTGTTGAGTGAGAGGAGATAAATGAATTATGAAGCGTGGGAGGTGTTGGGAGGCAGGGGCATATGTATTTATAGGCATCAGCAGCGGGAGAGCATTGGTATATTATGAATATATGAGCCACCAGTATAATTTTTTTCTTCAACATGCACCGGTCATATACATATGTGCTACTTGTTTTAATAGTACGAGAGAGCGGACATTGACATCCTAAACCACCAGTACTATAATACTATAAACTATTAGACGATGTTTCTTTGTTTCATCAAGGAGAAAAATGTTACTACATGATTAATATATATTTGCACCTCGAAAACATGTTGCTGGCCAGGTGGACCTATCTCGTGGTTCCTCTAGATGTGGTGGAAATGTATTCCTATTTGTCAACGCATGTCGATCTTGTTGCTTGTTCAGTGCACTAACAAGAACCTATTGGCCTTGAAGAACATGGTTCAAACGGTACCAGAGGAGCGAGCATTGACATATGCCATTACAGTAAAGATTTTCCTTGTTCAGATTTCCAAGAGCTATCATGTATGTACTATACTTGACCAAACGGGCGGCCTGGCCCTGGCACGACACGGCACGAGCAGGCGCGATGATCTATCCGTGCCGTGGCGTATCAGGTCACCGTGCCCACCCCTTGGCCCAAACACAGCACTAAACGCTCCAAGCCGTGCCAGCCCGGCACCACGCCGCGAGGCGGAGGCCATGCTCGAGACCTCGAGTTGTCGCCGCGGCGCGCGCTGCTGCTGCCCGCCGCCGCCGCCGCTGCTATGCCATGCCGCTCCACCGCCGCCACCGCATAAGGACGGGACAACAAAGGAATGAGAGGAAGTCGGAACAGCAAAGCGGGAATGGGAGGAGTCCGAGTCGCGACTACGAGAGAGAGAGCTAGGTTTTGGATTTTGTTTATATATGTCTTCATATGCATCCAACGGTTGCAGTTTATCTATGGCCATCCAACGACTGAGAATAATCGGCTGCTATCGTGCCAGCCCATTAGTTGTGCCGTGCCCGTGCTGGCACTACGGGCTGAACTTGCGGCCCAGGCACGGCCCTAGACCGTGCCCGTGCCGGCACTGATACTATGGTCTTCGTGCCCGTGCCGTGCTTGTGCCGTACTTTTTAGGGCTGGGCCCATGTCGTCCCATCGTGCCTGGCCCGTTTGGCCATCTATAGTATGTACACTGAAGTTGCTCATTTTGTTTGTGTGTATACAATGGTGGCATGGAAATGACCACATGCACAAGTCAGCCATCTATACTTTCTAGGTCTAACTGATTAATTAGATGCCCTGGACTTCCACACTTTCTCGTCGAGTTTCCAAAAACTAATCCATCAAATGCACGTACGTGTGCCAACTAGATTTCCAGTGTACAAACATACATTGCTCTTACATTAATTAGTTAACACGCTCCAGTAACACTACTACCAAAACAATTTTGAAGACTGGTAAAAACGTTTAACAGAGCGCGTCCGTGCTCTGTTGCATGCATCGTGCTCACCACTGTTAGAACAAGGGGGTGGCGCTCCGCGCTATGGTCGGAAGAGGCTCTACATGACTACATCGTGGCCGAAGGGGGCGAGGGAGGGGTACGACGGGGCAGCTCTGTGACTTCTGTTTAGAGAGAGAGGGTGGAGAACGACGGAGGGATATACAAGTGCGGCAGGGGGGGGGGGGGTTGAGAAGGGTGACTTAGGGTTTCTAAAGCTGATATCAGGTCTTGATGGGCTTTGTGTGCGGGGCTCAATTTACAGAGACGAGCCGAAATGGCCACTGTTTTTAGAGACAAACCTCTTCAATGGTACTCCTCTATCCTCTATAAATTAATTTTGAGGGACAACATTTTGTTGCTGCCTACGTAAATCCATTTTGAGAGCGACAGTTTTTTGGCAACCTTCGTATAAAATGACTGCCTCCAAAGTATTTTAGGAGATAGGTAAATTTTATATGACCGCCTCTTTTAATATAACTAGGCTGTCTCGCAAAGATTTTTTGTAGTAGTGTAACACATATATTTAGTAGAACAACTCTAGCTAAAATATTCTTACACATTAGGAACCGACCTCATTCAATTTCCATCCTTGGGTGACAGAAAAAATTTAAGTATCCTTCGCAATTTTCTCCATACAAGTACATGTGGTTTTCTCTATTGCAACATGAAGAACCGAAACAGTGACTACAGGGAGTAAATTGGAGCAAATTTAAATTCTTCACATGAATTTTTTACTACATCCAACACTAGTACAACCACCATTTGTAGGGGCGGCTCCACATCATTTGTAGGGGCAGTTTTGCCAGCCGCCCCTACGGAATAGTTGGTAAAAATGCCTGATTTATAGGGGCGGTTAGGCTGAATCCATTTCCAAAATTCACGAATCCGAGCCCAAAAAGTCGCAAGTCGCGGCATTTTTCGTGCGAAAATCGTGTGCATCGCGTCCGGCGGGAATCAAACCCGTGATCCCTCCCTCGTGTGGTACTCCTCTAATCGCTACACCTCACACTCACTTGTGTCTATTATAGATTTTCTTTACCACATATTATACGAAACCAAGTTTAAATTGATTATTTGAGGACCTAATCGAATTCAAATGAAAAATTTGTCAACTATAAAGTTGTATAACTTTTCGAGATCTACAACTTCATTTTTGGTAGTTTCTCCATCCGAGGTCGTTTACAAAATTTAAATTTCAAATTTGAGAAATTCAACTGTAGTTTTCTTTGACAAGGTGATTTCAAATCAAAAGGTTGTCAACTATAAATTTGTATAATTTTTTGAGATCTACAACTTGTATTTTGGTTGTTTCTCCATTTGAGGTCGTTTGAAAATTGCAAATTTTAAATTTGTGAAATTTAAACATAGTTTTTTTGACAAATGATCTCAAATGGCAAATTTGCCAACTACAAACGTTTATAACTTTTCGAGATCTACAACTTTCATTTTAGTTGTTTCTCCATCCGAGGTCATTTGAAATATTAAAATTTTAAATTTGAGAAATTCAAACGTAGTTTTTCTTGACAAGATGATGTCAAATGAAAAAGTTGTCAACTACAAACTTCTATAACTTTTCGAGGTCTACAACTTTCATTTTGGTCATCTTTTCATGTGACTTCAGTTGAACAATTCAAAATTTGAATTTTAAAAAATGACTACTTCAAATAACATTTTAAACCAGTAAATGATTTCAGCTGAAAAGTCATTAACTAAAAAGTTGTAGAACTCATCAAGATCTACAACTTTTATTTAGGTCATTTGTTCATACGACGAAGTGATAGTAACACTGTTCATAAATTTACATATGTGTTTTATAGTTTATGAAACTATACGAGGGATATGTAAATTTGTGAGCAATTTTACCATCACTTGCTTGGATGAAGAAATGATCAAAATAAAAGTTGTAGATCTTGATGGGTTCTACAACTTTGTTGTTCATGACTTTTTCATTTGAAATCATTTACTTCTTTAAAATGTTGATTCAAGTTGCCATTTTTTTCAAATTCGAATTTGAATTGATAAAACAAAGTCACATGAAAAAATGACCAAAATAATAGCTGTAACAACACAATAAATTGATAGAGCATAATTTTAGAAAATTTTAGAAAAAAATAATCAAATTTGAAGGTATGACGAGGGAGTAAAACTAGTTATAAGTTTTAGCCAGAGATTAAAAAGAGAAATCACATTCTTCAACTTTTGAATTTCCAATAGCCTTTTGAAAAAGTAAATGATTTCAAATGAAAAAAGTTATAAACAACAAAGTTCTATAACTTTTCGAGATATATAACTTTTATTTTGGTCATTTCTCCATCCTAGTTTGTTTGAACAAATTCAAATTTTAGTATTTAATTTTTACTATTCAGCGTCTATTCGTAGGGGCAGCTCTATATCCATCCGCCACCACAAATCAGGATTTGTAGGGGCGGCTAACACCAGCCGCCCCTACAAATTGAGCCGCCCCTAAAGAAAAAGGAGACGTTGCTACAAATCGTTTTTATAGTAGTGCCAGTTCCGACCCAAGACTCTTGGAACAATTTGGACTACAGGAGGTTCATTTTTCCTCATCAATAATTTTGGCCTCCACTTTGCCATTCCGCAGATGGTGTCTTGTCATACGTTGTAACCATTTTGGGCAGTATATGATCTTTCCCTTTGGGTTCCTTAGCCTCTTCTCATGGTCGGTAAGGATCGCTCCTTACATGGAGAGGATGGATTAGTTTCTAGGTCTTTAGGTTCTTGACACTTTTGCCTCTCGCTAGAGAAGGGTGGATTATTGGTTAGCGATGGTGAGTTAGCTTCTGTCACTTTAGGTTTCGAGGCTTCTTGTCTCCCAGTCGGGCCGATGCCTTCTAAGTTGGCTAGGGTGGATTAGGTTATGGCCCTTCAGGATTCGGTGGTCCTTCTTCCTCTATATGAGAAATGGCATCGAAGGAAAACGATCATTCAACTTGATGTCTTATTGAGTCCATGGTATAAATTGTCAAAATTAAAGCCTGTCCAATATTCATGATCCCTCTGAAGTGGAGGTGGCTAACAAGTTATTTTGATGGCCTGGCATGACTGCCAGCTTGCATTTGTACCAGAGCGTACTTATCAGGAATGGGCTAACAATGAAATGTGCGGTTAGAATCGTCAACCCAGTGGCAACTTCTAACATCCGGACATTAGTGATACTATATGCTATAAAAAGTGAGCAAGATATTGGCCTGATGATGTCATCGACTAGATACCTCTCCATGTGTGTTGTAGATCCGATACTACTTGAAATGACTGGAGATTTCAAGGGTTGACGGATGACCAGCTGCTACGGCGGCGGCTGCTGTTGCGTGATCAGTTGATGAAACATTAAGGTGACCCATTGCTATGTCAGTTTGGGATCAGGATTAGTCATGAATTCCATAATCAGTTGTTTGAAGTCTTTTCTAGCATCTTCCTTGAAATACTCTCGATATATAGCTTTCTTGTAATGGGTGCATTTTATTTACATTTGTGCCCACTCAGAGAATTAATGCTTCTTTCTAGCTTAACATCAAAGAGATGCCTCGAACGACCAGGGTGCTCTAGGCCAGACCTAAGATAGTTCAACAAATATATATTTGTCCTTCCTTGAAGAATGTTTAAGTTGGGCCTCTTCTTTGAAAATTCTTTCTCCACATGGTCATCAATATAGGCAAGGATTTTATTATCAAAACACATGAAAACTATTTGTCAACTATTTATTTATTTTAAGCTTTAACCCACTACTAAATTGCATAACACCAGAGGTGCTATAGTAACTGGGTGGGTTTCTTAGGGAGGTTTTAAGAGGGAGTACGGAGTATGGACTACAGTGATTATCTCGGTTAGAGAGTGAGGCTTCACCAATAAATTTCTGCGATTCCTGGGGAGGCTTAAGTGGGTTTCTTGGGGAGCTAATTACCAAACAAAGCTCTTTTTTCTGTATATTTATGCTCATTCCCTCCCTAACTTTTTTTTGAAGAAAAAATATTTCTTCATATATTGAAAGCAAAAGCTGGGGATATCGGCGCACATGAGCAGTTTAGTAACCAAAAGACTATTCTATTACACCAGCATCAAATTTCGCCCACATCAGACAACGTCTCACTTAGACTAAGTGTCTTCTCTATTCTCCCCTGCTCCTCCCCTTTGGGTAGAGGGCAAAGAGAATCGCTTCAGAATTAAGAAGCCACTTCTGTATCGCCATTTTATTAAGAACATATTCCATAGTACTTAAGTAACCGTGCAACACACAAAAGAGATAAACTATTTGTAGCCCCACATTTATCAGATAACCAACAAAGGTGATTGATCCACTCCCTAACTCGTTGCCTTCTACATAAACATTGGACGAATATAGAAAGGTGAGAGAAGATTCCACTGAGTTTGGATCTGGTACTCGGAAGAGTTTGGTGACACTTGGTGATGATAACAGATTATGTTGTGCTAAGTATTTCAGAGGCCATAGAATTGATAGATATATGGTGGAACAACTAGGAGACATCAAAATCCAACATGACAGTTTTAGAAGGATTCTAATTCTCAGCCAACAAAGTAAGCTTTACAAGACACCTCGACAACTCGACATTGTTACATTATCCAAATTTTACAGCAATCACTACTACAGAAACTTCATCACCCCTTCACCGACGGTTTTGGCCCTCGGTGGGAGGAGGCCGCACAATGCGCATGCCCACGCGCAACACCAAGGCGGGCGACTCCATCCTCGATAGGGAAATGCAACCTAGGGTTGTGGAACATTACAAACAATATGTTATTCAACCACAAAATTGTTCAAACATGATATTTACGGTTTACAGTTTCTTCTAAGCAATTGGACCATAAGTAAAGTACAAATCAATGGCATATCAAATTTAAAAGATAAAACTATAGGATCTGAGCAACATAGAAGCCTGAAACGTGGAGAAAAGAAAGCTAAATTTCGTGGCTAACAAAAATTACTAGTCTTTAATCTTTCGGAAGTACTACTGAGCGAAACTTCTAGTGGAAAACATATTTGTTTTTGTATACTACATTAGCAATGTTGGTCAATATTTGGACATGCCCAATTAGGAGAGAGCTGGGGGAGAATAGGGATTTGGTGTAAGTGGGACAACCATCCTAGCTCTTGCCCCTTGGTCTCTATTTATAGGGCAGGTGGGAGGAGGCAATCTTCCACGTAACCCCTTTAGTTCACAAATTATAGAGAGGTCCATGCTCCTTATGGTTTGGGCCTTGGACCTTTTACAGGAAGGGGGTAGGCTACTTAGACCTTGGTCCTATTGACAAGCAAGGGGGTAGGTGCAACCACCCTTACATCCAACAGTCTATTCTATAGATACACATGTACAATTAATACCCAACAGATTTTCAATGTGTTTAATTATTTTGTAAAAAGTTGCTCTTGTACGATTACTGGCTGCCCAATGGCTAGTAGTTTTAGTAGGTTTTTGAAGCAACCGATTGCCCATGGGATCTTAAGGTGGAGGGCATGTTTTTTCTCATAGATAGAGTGGATCCCCGGCGATACCCAAGCCATGCTAGCGGCGGCGGGGGAGCGTGATAGAGCATGCGGGCGATGTGCTTTTAGTAGTGCAACTGGTAAGTCCATAGGAGAAAGCTTTCTCCGATAGCGACTTCTGAATTGGGGGCTCTGTGCTAGTCCTCGACGACTTAAATTAAAAGGGATTTGGCATGGATCCTATCTATTTATCGGACGACTTGACTGACATCCATCGACAACCAGGCGCAGAGATGATATATAGCGCTGTGGCTTTTGCAGGGAATCTGTTTACATTCAGGACAACTCCCAACCAAATGAAAACAGAACCAGCAACGTTTTCAATTTTTTGTAAAATGTAGGAAAAAAATATTCCACAATTGAATTAGAAATTGTTTCACCATGAAATGGATCTCTTAGCTACTTAAACCCTCAAAACGAAATATGAGAGCTGAACCAAAAGTTAACTCCAATAAAGTCCCTACTAGGTGCCTCATTTTTTTTTTTGAAATGCACCAGGAGAGCTGCCGATTGTATTAAAAAGCTGTACACCCAGAATGTGCAAAACAACAAATGGAAGAAAATTAAGACAACAACAAAGGGGGCCTCAAATTTGAAAGTGCCCTCAAATCACCCTCCCACCCACATTCTTAGGGTCCGATTCAAGCCCTCAAACTTTGGTTGTGGTTGTTTTTCCTCCCGCTTTAGTGCAGAACCACATCCAGCTGCGACCATTCGCCTCCACCATGTTCGTCTAGCAACCTCATTCCCTCCGCCTCCTTTGAGCAGGCCCGGTGCCGTCCACCACGTTGCTTCGCCATTGGGGTGTGTCAGCACTTGTACCCTAGTGTACTTATGAGGAATGGGCTAACAATGAAACATGTGGCCAGAAAAGTCAAGCCCGCGGCATCTTCTAACGTCTGGTCATTAGTGTATCATATGCTACAAAAAGTGAGCAAGCTATTGGCCCGACGTTGTCATCGACTAGATACCGCTCCTTGTTTGCCGTAGGTCAGATACTGCTCGGAATGACTAGAGATTTCGAGGTGTGTCGGATGAGCAACTGCTGCTGTGGTGGTGACTGTTGTGTGCTCTGATGATGAAACACCCATTGCTATGTCAGTTTGGGATCAGGATTAGCCATGAATTCCATCATCATTTATTTGAAGCCTTTTCGAGCATCTTCCTTGAAATACGCTCTCATATATAGCTTTCTTGTAACATTTTTTTTTACATTTCTCCCCACTCGGGGAATGCTCTGACCAGCTTAACATCCGAGATGCCTCGGACCACCAAGGAGCTCTAGGTCAGACTTAAGATAGTTTAACTTATGGTGGTTGTAGAAATTGATTTATTTTGGGTCGGAGAGAATATTAGCAATTTCTAACAACTATCCAACCCATTCCTTGGTACTCACATGCACATATCTGCATGCTTCCTATTTATTTGTGGAAGATGTGCTAATTATTTATTGTATTAAAGTTTCACAAAAGAAAGTACATGCATGTATATATACGTTACATACATGCGTGTGGACGATTCACGATCATCTCTTATTCATCAACTTGTATGGTGGCCAATACGCAGCACTAGGCACTATCGTTCGACCACCGTGCCATCCCTTTCGTCCCCCTCACGGGCAGAACGTCACCTTATAGTTGCTGTTGCCACGGCAGCCATGGGTCTTCGTGTTGTCTTCCGGGTAGAGGTATGCGTCGGGGCAGCGAGGGCCACCGCAATGCAGGTTCATGCCGGTGCTGCAAGAGAAGTCCATGGGCAGGTTGTAGCCGTCGATCACCGAGATGTCGTAGTAGTCGTTGGCACCGTTGGTGTAGCCGATGGTGAACTCGGCCAGCGTCAAGGGCGGCTGCCCAGACAGGGTGCAGGAGAGGGCCCCGCCACAGTCGCCCGTCTGGCAGTGCCCGCGGCCGCCGCTGTTGAAGGAGCAGCCGGTGCGGCCCCAAACCCTTCCGGACTTGGTGCCCGCGGGCACGCTGATGGTCCACGTCTGTCCAGGGTTCAGCTGCCTGCCACCGCCCACAGGGGTCGCCGCTGGCCACACAGTGTAGGGGCAGTTGTTCTTGATGGTGAAGGTGGCCGCACTGGCGCAACTGATCATGGCAGCGAGGAGGAAAAGGACCGACGAGGCGGCCGGGGATGCCATTAGTACTGGTCCTCAGGTCAGGATTATTCTGCGGTAAGTGAGGTCTATTGGTTGGAATCGTTGAGGAGTTTTAGTTGTCTGGCCTGAGTATTTATAGAAGTGTAGAGAGGGATTGGTTGAGAAGTCAGCATCGGTGGCAGCACATATATACTGCGATGAGGTTGAACCAGTAGATCTTGAGAATCAAAAACTAAAAATGTCATTTCAAACATCTCACTTTCTTTGGACACTTCATCTAGTAGTAAAAGAACAATATATACTGTTAAATTTTAGATGAAATTAAGAAAAGTACGAGCACTGCTTCAAGTTAAGAACTTTGAACATAGGTAACTAGGTTCCGTCAAAAAGAATACAACCAATTGAGCTAAGCTCAGTTCACATACATGTTTGAATCTAATAGAACCATTTTGATTAAGTTTCTATGCAAACAGGGCACAGGGCTGTGTATCCAGAACTTTGTTTGTTTGAGGAGCCATGTATCCACAACTTGCATTGTACAACTGGTATTGATCCGCTTGTAACACATAGTAATATGCCTTCTCAATTTTGTCTCAGCTCTCTTCTGTGGTAAAAAATGCTCTGGGCACTCTTAGAAAAAAAAATGCAATCCAAAACTTTACCTAGCTTCAGTTAAACGTCAACAAGTACACTACCCCTCAACTATGTAGGCTCAGGAGACAAGAAGTATATTTTTTTCCAAAAAATAGACAAGACCTCAAACGCAGTGAAGAAATATAAGGTCTTATGTCTTATTCATTAACTTCATTCAATTTGATGAAAAGCTTTAGTTGGAAATGTTTGGAAAAATTTATTCTACATTTTGGTGGAATTCTTTCATGTTAGGTAAGCTCTAATTTAATTTATGGCATGCTTCGTCTAGAGATTTGTAAGTGCAATGTCATTGCCGTGGGCATTTGTCATATATAAATGAGTGGCAGAGGATTTTCAAGCCCTTTGTTGATTTCCGTGTATAGTACTTGATGGTACAAGCGCCAAGAAGATAAGCATTTGTTTAGTCAAATTCCAAGAGTTTTTGCGTACATAAACAGCTGGTTGCAGAACTGTTTGTGGAAATTTGAACCAATAAGTCAGCAATGAACAACAGCTTGGAGGACTAATTCATTAGCTGCCCTTGAATTCTTTCATTTTTCCATATCTGGTATTCTTTTTCCATCCGTGGCATGTGAAGGCACCCCTACTTCTAGATGGCAGATCACAACTGTATGATGTGTACATTCCAAACACGTATATACAATTTTTTTTTGCAAATATTTTGTAGATTCTTCTATAGATAGGGATGGACACGATATATTCATACACAAAATTTTATTATGAAAGTTAACTTAATAAAAAGATAAAAAACCATTTTTAATGATTCTTAGAGATAGTTCCTTATGTGAATTGACTTAAAATCATTTCCATGAAGGATCAAATTAAAAGGTTACATCATCTTAATATTAACAAGTGGCAACAACTATGTGATTGGATCCTAAAGGCAGAGGTTATAGGTCGAGGCCTTGTTGCTAGTTTTAAAGAGCTGTCCATCTCACACTAAAAATGACTGGTATGTTTATATGTTAATAAACACTATAAAAATTATCGTTTGCTACACTGGCACATTTACACTTCGGGGTTTCATGGCATGCTACAGGGGTTTCAAAGTGATTAGAAGTCAAATTTTTAGTACTTATATGTACCCCTTCATATCAAGTGCTTATCCGACTAGACCAATTAGATGAAAAGACAATTGTGGTAGCTTTTTTTACTAACTCTGTATATGGTTGCACTATTAGCCATGAATGTTTCTGAGATAATCCAAATTTTCTTTGCCATATATTAGTTCTAAATTTTTTTTGAGTCATTGGATTTGTTTTTTAAATATGATGGCCACATTATTACCTTACAATGTCACAGATCTTGTCCATTATTTCTTGACCAAATCTAAGAATTGTATTTTATCACTTGCTGAATTTTCTGTGTTCTTCACAATATACCAGTACTAGTTTCCTATCTGACAATTGCATTGGTCATTTACTAGCAGCATGTGAAGAACACAGTTGGTAAATAGGCTTATTAGTAGTCTGCAATATGAAACACTTAAAAAAAGTATATGTAGAACATTTGGGTGGTAAAATTTATGTGATATGAAACTACAAATCGTGTATCCTTTACGTTGTTCTCGCATGTTAGTGCCCTGTATGTTGATGTTTATTTCTGCACATAGCATACCATTTGTTTCATTTATTGCTGAATATATTTATCCAAATATTTATATATTGTAACACACTAAAATTTGCATCAATTTAAAATAGGTAAATTTTGATTTAATTATGTATTTTGTGAGCATTTAGATTTAGAAAAATAATAACTTTGTTAAAATTATAATCAATTATAAGGTCTAGCTATATGTTTGTGCAAACATGCTGCTGCATATTTATTTGTGATGGTTGGGTTTGATCAAAATTTCAAAAGGATTTAAATTTGAGTTGAATTTGGATTTGAAAATGAAATTAAAAAAAATCTTCCTCTCCTTCTCCTTTTTGGCCGAGCTCCCCTTCCGCAGCAGGCGGCCCACTTCTTTTCCCTTCTGAAAGGACCTAGGATGCCGCCTAGAGGGGGGGTGAATAGGCGTTTCTGAAAAATAACACCTTTAAATGCGGAAACAATTAGAAAAGGGGAGTTTCCAAAGATGGAAACTCCAAATTAAGAGTACTACCACCCCTCACAAGTTAGCCACAAAGTAAACAAGGTATAAAGAATATATCTAGAAGCTACAACCCTGCAACACCAAGTTAGAGCAGAGAATAAATATTTTCAGTGCAGGCAGGAAATACCGGACGTGTCCGGTATACACGATTTCTGCAAATCGGCCCCGAACTTGCTCCTTTCGATTTCTATCTTCAAACCAAACTGCAGGCACCTAATGGAGATGACAATATACACAGAGAACCTGCAGAACAGCTAGAGCAACACAAATATCAAATGAAATGCGAATTTAGACACGATATTTGTTTTACCGAAGTTCGGACTCGTTCGAGTCCTACTCTCCGTTGAGGGGGCTCTTGGCGACCCAATGAAGGTCAGCCCTAGAGGGTACCACGAAGGTCACTCTAGCTGGAGTCTTTTCCAACTCCTTTTCCTCCTTCCACTAATTTGATTCCAAGGCGGCGGAATCGACCGTTACAAACTTTCCGAAGCAACCACAATCTCTCGGTTGCTCTCCGGCGACGCCTAACCGTCTAGGACCGAAGAGTCCAAGAGTAACAAATGCGAATCACGAGATTGACAATATGCACAAGTGCTCAAGTGGTGGCTTGCTCTCTTTTTCAAATTCTCTCTCAACCCACAAATTGATTTTGCAATTTGGATCACACACTCACTAAGAGAGGGTTTAGGAGAGTTGGCAAGGCTCAAAAACGTGTGTGTCTATCTCAAGAGAATCAGCAGACCTCAAAGGTGGAGGCTTGGGGTATTATAGCCCCTTGAAAAACTAGCCGTTTTTATAGTCGTTTGCAATACCGGACACGTCCGGTATGCATACCGGACACGTCCGGTATGACTCAGACTGCGCCAACGGTAACTAAGTTACAGTGATGTTGTGAGGCGTCGGAACTCCCGAAGTATGCCGGGACTTCCGACCCCCGACACTCAGCAATTTTGAAAAACATGTAACTGAGTTAAAGTTAGTGAGGTGTCGGAACTCCCGACGCATGTCGGAACTCCCGACCCTCACGGCTTTTGAAAACTAGCCGTTGGCTTCTGGTCATCCATACCGGACACGTCCGGTATGACCAGGACAGAGAAACCTCTAAGTCTGTTGAAGTGCGAGACGTCGGAACTCCCGACCCATGCCGGGACTCCCGACCGTCGGAACTCCCGACCTACGTCGGAACTCCCGACGAAGCAACCCGAGAACAACAATTTTACAATTTCTTTGGACAAACGGACACGTCCGGTATGAATACCGTCCGGTATTGCCAGGCCAGCAAGAAATCAGTTAGCACATTTGTCGCTCAAATAATCAAACCTCACATGGGTTGGCTTGAGCACTTATGAAACATTATCTATCAACATGATGCATCCCTCTTAATAGTACGGCATACCTATTAAACTCAAGATCAAAGGAAAAATGAATTTATACCACTTGAGTTGATTTCTTTTGAATTGATGCCGTCCCTTCCAATCTTCATCAAGTAAGGGTGCTAACAAGTTGATGTTGATCTTTTCATTTGAGCATAGCCATCTTGAGCATGTGACTTGATTCCATTCATCAAATTTGAATAACCCCAAATGTATCAAGTCACTTCCATCAAATACTTCATTATAGATTTGATTCTTCACATCAATATGACCATCTTAGCTTGATTAGTACCTCAACTAAATGCAAGTACTTTCTTCTTCACCCTAGCTAGGTTCTTCGGCCGCCAAGCCGTCGCTTGCCCTTCACCCTTGCTTAGTACCTCGAAGCCTTTCCTTGCTATCTTCACCATCTCAAGCCATCAAGTCACATCTTGTGTTGAATCATCCATTCATATGTATTGTTATCTTTTTCATTTTAATTTAGCAAGCTTCAAATATGAGACCATTCCATATGCAATCCCTCATGTCTCATTAACTAATAATCATGAGCTTGCTTTCACATAGTACATGGAAATCCCACAAAAAAAATAAGCCTTCACATGAATTCCATTTGCATTGTTGTCTTGTGCTTGAACTAGATTGTTTATACAACAACACATCATTTTGGCTTTCATTAAGTACCTGTGAGATAACCTATTACCTGTTCACACTTAGCAAATGGGTTAGTCCTTTAATCACGTTGTCATTCAATCAACCAAAACCCACTAAAAGGCTAGATGCACTTTCAATCTCCCCCTTTTTGGTGATTGATGACAACTTGATTAAAGCTTACAAAATGATATAAACATTTAAACTTTTGGGTTCAATGATTTATGAGAGGCTCCCCCTTAATATGTGCTTATGATTAGAATTCACAAAATGACCTCAAATGTCAATTGCACATACTAAAACAAATATGAGACTCCCCCTATTTTCATAACATCCGTGGGGTGCATGTGTGTGTGACAAAGAGAAACCGTGATGCATATGACAAGATATATCATACAAGAATAAATATAAAGGCATCACATCAAATATTTTCATTATAGCATGCATAGTCCTTATAAAAATAAATATGACACATGTAATTCATACATAGCACTCATTACAAATTTTCTCAAGTCCAGAAACCATTGATATATAGATAAAGATCATGTCTCAAGAGATACATAGATAAAGCATAAGTCTCATCTCTCACAAGATATAATCTCAATGAAGCTCAAAAACAAACTACAGCCTGTAGTACATGTCTTCAGGTACAAAGATAAGCAAATGAAATTATCCTGAAACTTTAATCAGTCTCTCTCCCCCTTTGTCATCAAACACCACAAAGGTCCAACAATGACATACTAAGGACAAAGGGGCTACAAGCTGTCACTAATCTCTGGCATCACTCATCATCATCATCATCTCTCCCATCATCTTCGTTATCAGAGCGGGTAACACCAGCTGGACGAGAACCACCGGCACCAGATGGGTCGTAGCCACCAGAGCCGTAGTAGCCGCCACCACCTGTCAAGTCACTCCACCAATCTGTAGCATAGTCGTCGGCAGTGCTGGGACGTGGCTGAGAGTGAGTAGGCACACGAGCCTGAAGTGGTAGAGTGTCAGGGTGTTCAGGTGCCTGCTGCTGCTGCTGTCGCTGTATGAACTCAACATACTCTCTATCATATCTAGCCTGCTGCTGCTCCTCGGTCTCAGGCTCACTAGCTGCCTCATCTGATAGAGGAGATCTAGGAGGATCAAGCTCAAGATTAGAAGCAATTTGCTTCAAAGTCCGAGTGTCCTTCCTCCTAGCCTCCCTCTCCTTCTGCTGCCTAGTCTGGATGTCACGGCACATCCCAAATATGGAGCTGAAAAGCCTGCGGATAGGCGAGGGAGGACTGCCACGGCGTGAAGTAGAATGTGAAGGAGCACGTGGTGAAGGTGAAGCTCCTGCTGGTGCACCACTCGAGGTGCATCTGCCTCTGGTGCTGCTGCTGCTCCTCCTGGTCCTGCTGGAGGTAACCCTGTCTCAGGCAGATCTGCAATAATCTTCAGGGCCTTGTGAATCTTATCATACTCGAAAGTGTGCCCAAGTCACCTGCTCAATCATATGCATGATATAAGGAGCAAAACCACAGCCCTTGAGGGGCCTCTCTCCAACACTCGATCTCGATCCGACCAATAAAATCAAACACGCTCAAGGGCCGAGCATCGGTGCCATCTGTGGAGTAGGTTCTGGAATAATCTGCAATGTTGCCCTTGTCTCCACCCTTGCAGTCAATAGTCTTTCCGAACATCTGTCCTGTGTATCAGAGGTAGGGTGAAGACCTAGAACCTTCCCCACGCCTCCTCTCTCACCACCACGAGGAGGATACATATATGCAAAGCTGCTCAGGTAACACCGCTCGGTGTGGATCTGTCCCTCTGGAGATCATCCTCGAGAAGCCAAGTCGGGCGGCAAAACATCATAGTCAACACTGTACCACATCGCCTCAAGCATCCCGGTGCATCCGCCGCTCATCCTCCTCAACAAGCATGAGTAGCATAGAATCGAGCTACTACCTCTGTGTTCCGATCATCTTTGGAACTCCATGATCTCATAAGCCCAGTCATGGCGGCAAATAGCAATGGCATGATCAATCGAGGCCTTCGCAACTTCAGTAATGTCTTGCCAGTCAATCCCTTTGAGACTGGCAATCACAAGGTTCTGGTGAGAATCACACTGGAGTAGAAATCCAGGTGAAAGGCTGTCTGGAAGCGGTGATCGTACTGAACCTTAGGTAAGCCCCTCGGATCAACCCTTCGCTCATCTCTAGCTCTCCTGGTCATACCCTTTCCTCTGTAATCAACTCTGGGAACATAGGAGGGTACATTGGGCAGACGTGTCTCAAGGAGACCATAGTGCATCCCCTGACCAGGCTGGTGCTGAACTGGAGGAACTGGCTCCTCCTCCTCCTCATCTGAGCTGTCACCGTCTGATCCTCTGTCAGTGCTCTTCCTCTTTCTTTCATCTCTAGACTCCACTCTGAACTCATCAGTGTCTGTGTCAGAAGAAGAGTTCCCGGACCCCTCTGCATACTGAGCTGTTGCACTAGAGGCAGCCCTGGTGGTCCTCCTGCTGGTCGGCTGAAATCCAGGATGCATATCCTGTCTCGCCTTCTTGTACTTCTCAAGTGCTGGATCATGCCTGTGCTTGGACCTCGGCTCCTGTCGTCCACTCATGGCTGCTGTCCTTGAGAGGAGAGAAGAGAGAGCGATGTGAAATCCAAATCCACGGGCCTTCAATCCTTGATCCAAGCCTTCTCCAATGCAATCTCCCTCTCTCTCTTTTCCTTGGTGAAATCCTTGGTCGCCCTAGGTGGGAAGAAGGGCGTCGGCTGGTTGATTTGGAGGAGGCAAGTCTGTTTGGGCTGAAGGGGTATGCTCTGTTTTTATAGTCCCGCTCATACCGGACACGTCCGGTATACGCAGGCTGGCCCAAATAATTCCAAGATGTGTTCTCACTCTTCCAATCCCTTTCTCTGTTGTTTCTCAGTCCAAAAAGGTGTATGATCTTGATCCAAACCGAGTACTATTACTTTTCTTATCTAATGCCATCAATTTATTTTCTCTTTTCCAAATAAATGGCATAATCAATAATTTGCTTGCTTGAGAGAGATAAAGTGAGACAAAGTAGATTGTGGACTTAAGAAAAACCATGTCATGTGTGATTAGCCGATCAAACAATCAAGGAGAGCCATAATCACCACATGACAGGGCTAGGTCGCAAAGACCAAGATTCAAATAGTTTTTCAAGTTCACACCACCTACACATGCTAGTTATGGGTTTTGAAAAACATCTCTCCTATGTCACACAAATGCACATTCTAACATGTAAAAGGGCCTTAGATGCACTTACAATACATGTATGTAAAAACATACCTTTGCTTTGAGCCCACAAGAATACCACTAAGAAGATACATGGCATGATAATCTTTATGTTGACCTTGATTGCCAAGTAATCATGCTTGATGCAAATTCAATTTTTCATTCAGAGGACTACAAAGAGTGCTAGATAAATTTGTTAGTCCACAATGGTGCAAAATAGAAATTTAGCTCCCCCTAAATAAGTGCTTCAAGTATTTTGAATGACTTTCAACAAGCACTTTTATTCTGATAAGAAATTGAGAGCCAATTTTCATTTTGACCATAAACCAAATAAGATTGCCATATTTAAAAGTGAGTTTAAGAGATGCTCACAATCCACTTAGATTTGATAAAACACAAGCTTACGAGTATGTTAGGGATATATGAAAATGTATGGATCGAATACTCGGTTGCAACACAATTAGTGTTACGGTCCATGCAATACCGGACATGTCCGGTAGTATACGGACACGTCAGGAATACAGGACGGAAACACCGACTTTCGTCCCGGCCATCTTTGGACACGTCCGATAGTTGCAAGACAGAACCAATTAATTTGCTGCTTGTGATTCTTCGTTTTAAATGTAATATTTATTTATTCTATACTTGCATCTCAACAAATAAATTACTCTACTAGAGAGCTAATAAAGGCATCGTAAGGCAAATATGATAAACATCAAGTAAAACTTATTAACCACTTTCAATATTTCACAAATATGTCTATTTGTGACCTTTTGTACACAAACCGAACAAAGTGGCTATGATATAAAGTTTAGGTACTTGTTACCAATGATGAGGATGAAATAGATGATATATTTATTGAATTATCTTGGTCACCATATTAGGGATTATGATAAGAATTGGTTGATAGATTGAGTGAATATTATCAAGTTGCTTGCTCAACCACCCCAAGCTTTCATCTCACCACCAAGTACCTATATTATCAACCTAAGCACATTTTGGTACCCAACTCTTGTTGGGTCCTTTTGGGTTAGTCAACAAGTGTTTAGGCACCCAAATGGCCTTAGTACTAGTTTGTGGTGAACACATCACCTTGCTAGTGCTAATTCCATTTGTGGTCTTCCTAAGCATATTATCATAAATAATTGTGTTCGGCTTAGGGATGTTACCATTTGGGCAATCATAGCTTAGATGCCCTTTCTTCCACAAGCATAGCATATGCGACCTTTGTTTGCCCTATGCTTGTTTTGCTTGTATGGACATCCATCAACCTTGTGGCCCATCTCATTGCACCCATAGCATCTTCTAGTTGCAACTTGGGCTTGCTTTCTTGCTTCTTTGTTCATTGGGTATTTCTTGGTAGGATGCCCCAATTTCTTGCTCATGAGACAAGCACATTGTCCATGACTCTTCACTTGCTTGGCCTCCTTGGTAGAAGCCTTTTGATTGGCGGCTTCAACCTTGTCGGCCCAACTCTTGTGTGGACACATAGCCCACTCATGTCCATACAATCCACAACCATAGCACATCCTTTTTCCATGTTTCTTGCTCTTGGTTGTGTTGGTTTTTGCTTGAGATGTGATTCTTTTGTTGGGCTTTGGAGGAAGCAAGGTTTGAACCCTTCTCAAGCTTCTTCACCATGTTATCACGGTTATCTTGAGAAGGTTGTGCTTTCTCCTTACCCTTCAACCGAATCACATCTTTCTTTAATCTTTGCACTTCTTCTTTGAGCTCTATGTTTTCTATAAGATTTAGCTCAATCGAAGATTGGCTTGCTTGAGGAGCACACTCATTAGTACAAGAAATATTTATTTGAGATGGTGTACTAGTGAGCGGATGTGTGAGAGGTTGAGAGAATTTTACCGATGTAATCACAACCTCATGAGCCACCTCAAGCATGATGCTTGATTCTACTACTTCCTCATGAGAGCACTTTAGATGAACATAATTTGCTTGTAGCTCATTATACTTGCTTGATAGTTCATCTAGCCTTGCCTTGAGCTCGAAGTTTTCCTTCTCTAGTTGTGAAACACTAGAAGAGGAATTTGTAACTAAAGCATGCTCGATTGATAATTTTTCATACCTCTCATTTATTGCCTTTAGCTCTTGCAATTTGGAGATGAGAAACTTTTCTTGATTTTGAAGCGATTGCTCTTGCTTCTCAATCTCTTCTTCAAGCTCATCATTCTTTTCAACTATCTTCATGATGATGAACTTGTCTTTATGGTTGAGATGATCAAGGTTGTAGTTGTCTTCAATTTCAACATCACTCTTATCTTGAACATCTACTTGTGCTTTCTCCTTTTCTTGATCTTTCTTGTTATTCTTCTTCTTGCTTTTCTTGGCCATGAGACACAAGTGATGAGTATCATGAGATACTGAGGTTGACTCATCACTTGGTCGCCATCGGCTTGAGCATCGCTACAAACAATTTGCCTTGTCGGTTCTGTTGCCTCGACCATACCGGACACGTCCGGTAGGCATATACTCGACACGTCCGGTACATCTGAGCGTATGTGACAAGTCATGCATGCCGCTTGCACTTCTTGCTCCGGCTCGGCACTCTTGAGGTTTTGTGAGGCTTCTTCTTTGTATGAAGACACAATGGATATTCTTTCCATTGACTCGATCTCAAGTGCATCATCACATTTGGATTTTCCATATAAATCAAAAAGTCTAGTCCAAATGAGATGAGCACTCTCGAGGAGGTGGTTGTCCATTGAATATTGCCTCATCTTGAACCTCTACACTTAATGTACTCAAAATAATATTAATAGCTTGAGCATTGAGTTGCACGCATATTTCTTCCTCTTTTGATAAATTTTTGTAGTTGCTCCAATCAACTATAGAAAGAGGTATGCTTGCATCTACAATATGCTCAACAAGAGGACTAATATCTCTAAAAGCATTGAGTACATGTATTGACCAAGTTAGAAAGTTTGAACCATCATTTTGGAGAAGCACCGGCTCCAACTCGATAGGCATCGACATCCTTTTCTCACGGCGGTGAAGCTTTAGGTGAGAACCTTGCTCTGATACCAATTGAAAGGACCTAGGATGCCGCCTAGAGGGGGGGTGAATAGGCGTTTCTGAAAAATAACACCTTTAAATGCGGAAACAATTAGAAAGGGGAGTTTCCAAAGATGGAAACTCCAAATTAAGAGTACTACCACCCCTCACAAGTTAGCCACAAAGTAAACAAGGTATAAAGAATATATCTAGAAGCTACAACCCTGCAACACCAAGTTAGAGCAGAGAATAAATATTTTCAGTGCAGGCAGGAAATACCGGACGTGTCTGGTATGAATACCGGACGTGTCTGGTATGAATACCGGACGTGTCCGGTATACACGATTTCTGCAAATCGGCCCCGAACTTGCTCCTTTCGATTTCTATCTTCAAACCAAACTGCAGGCACCTAATAGAGATGACAATATACACAGAGAACCTGCAGAACAGCTAGAGCAACACAAATATCAAATGAAATGCGAATTTAGACACGATATTTGTTTTACCGAAGTTCGGACTCGTTCGAGTCCTACTCTCCGCTGAGGGGCTGCAGGCGACCCAGTGAAGGTCAGCCCTAGAGGGTACCACGAAGGTCACTCTAGCTTGAGTCTTTTCCAACTCCTTTTCCTCCTTCCACTAATTTGATTCCGAGGCGGAATCGGCCGATGCTATAAACTTTCCGAAGCAACCACAATCTCTCGGTTGCTCTCCGACGACGCCTAACCGTCTAGGACCGAAGAGTCCAAGAATAACAAATGCGAATCACGAGATTGACAATATGCACAAGTGCTCAAGTGGTGGCTTGCTCTCTTTTCAAATTCTCTCAACCCACAAATTGATTTTGCAATTTGGATCACACACTCACTAAGAGAGGGTTTAGGAGAGTTGGCAAGGCTCAAAAACGTGTGTCTATCTCAGTGAGAATCAAGACCTCCAAAGGTGGAGGCTTGGGGATATTATAGCCCCTTGAAAAACTAGCCGCTTTTATAGCGTGTTGCAATACGGACACGTCCGGTATGCATACGGACACGTCAAAGATGACTCAGATCGCGCTAACGGTAACTAAGTTCTGATGATGTTGTGAGGCGTCGGAACTCCCGAAGTATGCCGGGACTTCCGACCGTCGGAACTCTCGACTCAAGTCGGAACCCCCGACCCTCAGCAATTTTGAAAAACATGTAACTGAGTTAAAGTTAGTGAGGTGTCGGAACTCCCGACGCATGTCGGAACTCCCGACCCTCACGGCTTTTGAAAACTAGCCGTTGGCTTCTGGTCATCCATACCGGACACGTCCGGTATGACCAGGACAGTGAAACCTCTAAGTCTGTTGAAGTGTGAGACGTCGGAACTCCCGACCCATGCCGGGACTCCCGACCGTCGGAACTCCCGACCTACGTCGGAACTCCCGACGAAGCAACCCGAGAACAACAATTTTACAGCTGCTGGACAAATACCGGACACGTCCGGTATGAATACCGTCCGGTATTGCCAGGCCAGCAAGAAATCAGTTAGCACATTTGTCGCTCAAATAATCAAACCTCACATGGGTTGGCTTGAGCACTTATGAAACATTATCTATCAACATGATGCATCCCTCTTAATAGTACGGCATACCTATTAAACTCAAGATCAAAGGAAAAATGAATTTATACCACTTGAGTTGATTTCTTTTGAATTGATGCCGTCCCTTCCAATCTTCATCAAGTAAGGGTGCTAACAAGTTGATGTTGATCTTTTCATTTGAGCATAGCCATCTTGAGCATGTGACTTGATTCCATTCATCAAATTTGAATAACCCCAAATGTATCAAGTCACTTCCATCAAATACTTCATTATAGATTTGATTCTTCACATCAATATGACCATCTTAGCTTGATTAGTACCTCAACTAAATGCAAGTACTTTCTTCTTCACCCTAGCTAGGTTCTTGACCGCCAAGCCCGCCGCTTGCCCTTCACCCTTGCTTAGTACCTCGAAGCCTTTCCTTGCTATCTTCACCATCTCAAGCCATCAAGTCACATCTTGTGTTGAATCATCCATTCATATGTATTGTTATCTTTTTCATTTTAATTTAGCAAGCTTCAAATATGAGACCATTCCATATGCAATCCCTCATGTCTCATTAACTAATAATCATGAGCTTGCTTTCACATAGTACATGGAAATCCCACAAAAAAAATAAGCCTTCACATGAATTCCATTTGCATTGTTGTCTTGTGCTTGAACTAGATTGTTTATACAACAACACATCATTTTGGCTTTCATTAAGTACCTGTGAGATAACCTATTACCTGTTCACACTTAGCAAACGGGTTAGTCCTTTAATCATGTTGTCATTCAATCAACCAAAACCCACTAAAAGGCTAGATGCACTTTCACCTTCCTTCCCCGCTTCCCTCTCTCCCACAGCGGCCCAGTTATCACGTGGGCCGGCCCAGCCAGCAGCGCCCGTGCAGCCGCCCCTCTCTCCCGCGCCTCTCCTATCGCTGACTTTTGGGACCCGCTTGTCAGTCGTCTTCTTCCTCACCATCGTGTCCGACTCGGATTCTCTCCGCCGCCACCGGAGTCCACGCCGCCCCCGATTCAGCCTGATTCGGCTTGCCCCACACGTCTCCCCGGCTTTAAATACTGACTCCCTTGCGACCGCCGCCTCCCCATCGAGCCTCGGAGCAAGTCATTGCCTCGTCCCAAGTCGCCGCACCGTGAACCCTAAGCGCCGCCGCAGTCCCATCTTCGTCCGTGGAAAAAACCCTTGGGTGAGTTCGCCATCGCCTCCTCTTGCTTCCCGAGCTCTCGATTCACTCTACCATGGTCCATAGGCCTTGATTCATGTGCGCCGCCAAGGTTCTCATCGCCAGTAATGATGGACCGCCGTGCTCGGCTCTGTTCCGGCTGGCCGGTTTCTCTCTCTCCTGCTGGATCTAATCCCCACCGTTCAACTCAGATCTAACGGTCCAGATCGGCCAATACCCCTTCGGCTAGAAATTTTGCATAAGAGCCCCTCTAGTCTGCTGATTTTAAACCCGTAGTCCACTCCAGATTCAAAATCCCAATTTTGATTTATTTCAATTCGAATTAAATCCATCTATTTACATATTTCCCACCGATTTTGTTTTGCTCATGAAAACTTTGTTTTAACTCCGATTTGATCCGTTCAAGTTGTGTTAGATTTGTAATTTAGTAATATACATGTTTATATTACTGTTAAGTATGTTTGCAACTTTTGAAATTTGATATTAGATTTAATCTATTATCTTATTAATGGAAATCTTGTGTAATTCATAACTTCTTAATTTTAGCTCTGATTTTCGTAATCTTTGTGTCTCTGTGTTCGTAGCGAGACATAGATTCGTTTTACAAACTTTTCAACATGATTTTATGCTGATTGGTGTACTATTCTAATCTATAGACTTTGTTTGCTATGCATGATTGCTTCTGGATGCTTATATGTTGCTGTGATTATCGAGTATAGACGGTGAGCGATTCGTGGGTGATCAAGAGTACTACTTTGACGAGTAGGATCAGCAGGAACACTTTATTCAAGGCAAGTATAGCATGGGATCATCCTTGTTTCTATCAACATTAATACATTTAACTCATATTGCATGTGTCACCTTGATAGGGATTCCCTAGAATTGTACTGATGTCTTGACTTCTAAGGGATATGCTTTGGGTAGCTTTGCTAGTGCTCAACTAAACCATGATCTTGTAACTTGACTAATGGTATATGCAATAAATAATAAAACATGACTTTTTAGCAACTTAGAAAAAGGGGGCGGGAGTGTTTAGCTACTTTCTAAATGTTTCAGATTCCTCTCCCTAAGGACTTATCTGTAAGCGAACATCCGAGACTTATAGTACAACTGTGAGGGCTACATGGCTCTGGCTTTAGCTCAGTAAGAGGTCCTTTTCAAGCTTGTTAGTGGTTACCTTTATGGCGCAAGAATGGCTTGCCGAATCGGGTATAGTGCGGCCTCTGTCCCCATGTGTATAGGCTGCACGTCATTTTACCATTAGGAAGGGGAGCTCTACATCAGTTTGCCGAGTGAATCTAGCGGCCCTCACTTGTTAGACAAACCTTTGAAAGGCTTCATAGTTAACCCTGCCGACCTTCCTTGGTAGTGGATCAAGAGGTTGGCCGCCTTGGACGAAAAGGTAAATCATGACTCACAGTGAAAGTGTACAAAAAACTAGTATATCAGCCATGCTCACGGTCACGAGCAGCTTTGGACCCTTATGGAATAGATGATCACTATTAATTATCCGTTTGTGCTGTTCATTATTCTTATTTACATTGATCATTTGTTTTAATTGGGATTATGACAACTTGTTGCTACTCTTATGCTAAAATTATGACAACTAAAAGCTAAATGCTGTTAAACCTGTGTCAAGTCTTTGAGCCTCATGAACCCATGTTACACTTGTTGTGTACGATATGTACTTACGCTTGTTTATTTTCATTATTTGGATAAAAATCCCGGATGGGTAACAGATTGCTTTGGTAATGACGACTTTCCAGAGGATTACTAGACTTGTGGTCAACCAGTTGATGTCCCTGTGATATGGAGCTTCCGTGAGAGATTTTTCTTGATAATTCCGCTACATTTATGTGAAGACTCTATCTTATTATACGTGATGTAATAAACACTTGTTCAAACATGATATTTACGGTTTACAGTTTCTTCTATGCAATTGGACCATAAGTAAAGTACAAATCAATGGCATATCAAATTTAAAAGATAAAACTACAGGATCTGAGCAACATAGAAGACTGAAACATGGAGAAAAGAAAGCTAAATTTCGTGGTTAACAAAAATTACTAGACTTTGATCTTTCGGAAGTACCAGCGGGTGAAACTTCTAGTGGAAAACATATTTGTTTTTGTATACTAGACTAGCAATGTTGGTCAATATTTGGACATGCCCAGTTAGGAGAGAGCGGGGGGAGAATAGGGATTTGGTGTAAGTGGGACAACCATCCTAGGTCTTGCCCCTTGGGCTCTATTTATAGGGCAGGTGGGAGGAGGCAATCTTCCACGTAACCCATTTAGTTCACAAATTATACAGAGGTCCTTATTCCTTATGGTTTGGGCCTTGGACCTTTTACAGGAATGGGGTAGGCTACTTAGACCTTGGTCCTATTGACAAGCAAGGGGTAGGTGCAACCACCCTTACCTCCAACAGTCTATTCTATAGACAGACATGTACAATTAATACCTGTCGACACAGAATTTTCATCCCGTGACGAGGACACACGCAGCAAGCCGAAAGGGTCCGCTCGATGGAGCAGATCCGCCTAGCTTCAGCGCAGGGATGGTCAATCCTGCGCAATCCTCCCGAGACGTGCCAGTCAATTTGACCCTGCAATTGACAAGGAGAGAAAGTTCATCAGTAATTAAGGGCGGAACTTGCCAGTGTTGCCAGACAGTCCCGAATGTGCGGCTATGAAAGCCGATATGAAAGGAGATCGACTAAATAGCCGATTCCAGCATATTCATGAGAATAAATCAGTTAAAGCTCATGTGGTTGTGTAAGAAGAATCGGGTATCATTCAGGATAAATATCGTTATTTGAGCAAATATTAATCAATGGTAATAAGATATCAATAATAACCGGTCTGTGATGAGCCAATGATTACAAGTAACCGAACCCCTTTTATATAAAGAAACAATTCAACGTCATTTAACCGTTTGATAAAGATAAATCTAATAAACATGTTAGATCTCATCTATCACTATGACCAGTGGGGCATGAGGCAGAATCATGTAGGCCATAGAAATAACAATAGACTTGACAACCCTAACTCATTACTAATATTAGTGGGGCATGAGGCAGAATCATGCAGGTCGTAATACAATAATAAGATGATGGGGCTAATATATCGTTCAACCTATCTTTACTTCAACGGTCTCGTGATGCGAACTGTTTGTGAAAGCGCTCGATATCAGCTAAAACAGTCGATTCAGGCATAGCGCACAGTTAAAGTCATGCCTTATCAGGAACAGATCTACCAGATAACGATCCCCACTCCACGGTGCTAACAGTGGGGTATGAGGCAGAATCACACAGGCCATGATAACAGGCCATGGAATGGTTCTCGCTAACCAATAAATCTACTCAAGACGAAACACGCCTAACCGCACGCTATGCACGATTAGGATTGACATAAAACAGCCAACAAAACATAACTCATCGTTTAAGGTGTAGATTAGATCAATTTGAGATTAGCAAACAATGGGCTAAACAAGATATAAGGCCGATCCAGATCAATCCCAATCGGGCAGAACGATATTCCTATAATTAGATAAATAATGAAAGCAATAAGCAATATCGGTAACTCTATGAATCTATCAAAGACTGTCATCCTAAGTTAGAGCCAATAACTTGACCTTGATCTAGTTCATGCAGTGGGGGTCGATCGGATTGATGCAGCCATACTTGAACTAGGCAAGAGTCGATAACTAACTTATACTAGAGTCACAGTGGAGGTCGACCGGATCGATGCAGCCATACGAACAGAGGTATAAGCCATGACGGTACTTACAACAAGTAGTGGAGATCGACCAGATCGATGCAGCCGTACTAGCCGAAGAACTCGCCGAAATCTACTCTACTCCTACTCCTAAGGGTGGCCGGAGCCGAAAAAGTAAATAACTTGTGTATTGGATTGATTGATTCTCCTTTTTACAATAGCCGGGGTTGGGTATTTATACCCGGGCCTTGTGCATGACTCCTGTCTAAGCACGACTTATTACAATTTTTGACCCTAGAGAAAACATTCCTAATTTAAGATAACTTGGACTCTAATCTTTCCCTTTTTGTAGAGTCCGACATGTTTCGTCCCGGCGCCGAACGTAGCCTTTGTCGTTATTCGCTGGCGCTATCCAAAGGAAGTCGATTCCAGTTTTTGTATCCGAATCAGCTATTTCTGATCTGCACGCAATTGATCCCTTGATGACACGATCTTGGGAGCTTTTGAGTCGTTGCAACTCTTCTTCCAAATTTTGGTGTAAACACATGCCCCCAATTTTGGGATAAAAGTAATTTTATTCCAAAATTATCATGTCTGTATCCCTGATTGGTCCACAGTCACGGGTAGAGAACCTTGATCTGGGGTCCACTGTTTGTTGCCACTTGCATCCACTCATGAGCCTATGCCTTAAAACTTTTTACAAAAGCTTCACTGCTTCACGGGCACTTGGATTCATCTTCCCGGGCCGGCTATAAAATGCCTATCCAACCCTGGCGAGAGCAGCTCAACAATTTAGCCATGTTTCTCCTCTACCTGCCTCCTCGAGTGCTCTCGACTTCGCTAGACCCTCCATGGTCTATCCTTCTACTATGAAGATCTTGAGCGGTTAGAAGAATTCGTGTGCATAGGGTGATTGTGTCGCTCATTCTAGCGCCTTGTCGAGCATGCAAGAGAATCAGCTACTGCGGCTAGAAGAAGTCTTGTGACATCACCTGTGTCTTCTCACCATGCTCGCAGAGCTGTTCTAGTGTTTGCAAGGGCTAAAGTGCGTGGACACCTTTCCCTTGTCTGTTCTACTAAACGCCCACCGGGAAAGCCACAGGCTTCTTTCCCATAGTTTCTCGATTTACCGAGAAATCGGCTGAGCACATGCTAGGCGAGCGATTTTCCTCTTCTCGGGCACAATTTTATCAACGGGCCAATGTTGATTCGTTTCATGATGACCTTCGGCCTTGTGGGGGTCCAGACTCCCTTCAAACCAAAGAAGCCTTGACAAGTTGATCTCTGGTCAATGTAAAATCTTTGAATCCGTTTCATGATATTTTGTAATTTGGGGAAGCAATAAATTCGAATCTGTTATCTCTTTGTTATCCGTCCCCTGAATTCCCGGAGTGTTGTTCCACTTCCGTTTCTGATTCCAAATTCACACCCCCGGCGAAATCTATCTTCTCGCCTTCCTAGGCTATATATATATGGGCCACGGCCGTGGCTCGAACAACAACTCGCTTCATCTCAAACTTTCTGCATCTTAGTATAGCTTCTGTTCTTCTATAGGTTTAAGATCATGGAGAATAGCAGGAGGTCCGCTGAGGAGGTCTTTGATGGATCTGCATCATCGCGCCAGCGCATCCACCATCAAGAGGGTGCAACTTGCGATGCTTCCGTCGTCCTAGAGCAGAGGGCCAACTCTACTCAGTCCTTGGGGCCATCCTCAGCACCAATTTGTCGTCAGCTCCCCTGTTACCCGAGGAGGTTGAGAGATAATGACGACCTGATCGCTTCTATTGATCGGACTGGCGAGAAACTTGCCGACTGTCTTTCTATTGTGGAGTCGGCTCTGGCCATAATTCAAGGCCGATCACCTCCTGAGGCCAACTGTCACACCCAATTTTAAGGATAAAATTGAATGCACAAAACTCGTGTGTGCCCAGGAATCAATCACACACACAAGCTGACAAATTACATAAAGTATCATCACGGTGTCTCATACATCAGAGTTATAATAAAACTTAGTCTTATACATCACAGCGGAATAATAAAAAGATAATAAAACTCTCGTGGCCGTCATCACAGGGAAGGTCAACTGGTTGACCACAAGCCTAACAATCCTCCGGGAAATCCTCATACCCGTTGTCATCTGTTACCCATCCGAGATTTTTATCCAAGTAAAGAAAATAAACAAGTGTAAGTACATTCCGTACTTAGCAAGCTAACATGGGGTTATGAAGCTCAAAAGGTTAGACTCTGGTTAACTGCAGTTAGCATTTTTAATAGGTCAAGCTTTTATTCTCAAGTATTATCAAGTTATGCTTAAGCTCCCATAAAATTCCCATAAGAACATATATCGGGGTCAAGTGTACCATATATCATCATTGAACAACTTTAAATTATCATCAACAGGTAACCAGTATTCTGTGAGTTTTCCGGGCCGCTCGTAACCGTGAGCACGGCTGTTATAACAGTTTGTTACCCTCTGCAGAGGTGGTGCACATTCACCGTGAGTCGTGATCCCCATATGCCCGGGTTAATTACTCCCATGTCACTTCCAAGGTGAGCGGGCAGCGTACACTATGAAGCCATTTCATTGGTTTCCCTAACAAGTTAGGGCCGCTAGGTTTCCTTGGCAGGCAGATGTAGGAACCCCCCTTTCCTATGGCACATATCCATCGCGGCTATACACATAGGAACAGAGGCAGCCCTATACCCAACGTGGCAAGCCCCATTTGCGCCAAAAAGGTAACCTCTAACTAGCTAGAAAAGGTCCTATTACTGAGCTAAAGTAAGAGCCATATGACTCTCCCGGTTGCACTGTCAGTCCCAGCTTTTGCCGACAGATAAGTCCTTATGGAGGGCCGGGAGCAACATGAACAAAGGTCATTTGCACTTTCACCCTATGGAACAGTTGTTATAAATCATGTTACTCACTTTGTTCCATAGTATTATTCATCAACATGTATATCAAGTTCAGTTAGAGCACTAGCAATCTACCCATATGCATTTAACCCATAGGAGACAAGGAACAAGATAACAATCACTAGGATGTCCTTACGGGTATCAAAATTAGACACATGCAAATGAGTAATTGATTAAAGTGAAATAGGACATCAAGGAAGGCCCTTGTTATACTTGCCTTGGTTCACAAACTCGTGCTGGTCCTGCTGGTCATCGAAGAGTTCTTGGTCTCCCACGTTTTCCTCACCGTCTGAACGCGACCAACACGGCAACATACAACATTCCAAAAGCATTCATGCAAAGCAAACATTCCTATCATTAGAATAGTACACCAACAGTATTGAAATCAAGATAAAATGTCTGTAAAACTAATCTACGTTTCGCTACGATCACGTCAACGCGAAGTTCACGAAAAACGGAGCTAAAATGCTAAAGTTATGATTAAAACGGGTTTTCCTATAGCCCTATATTTAGTTAAATCTAATCATGAATTTAAAAAGTTCCAAACTTGACTAACAGTAGCTCCAACATGTAGCTTATGAAATTACGAAGCTAACGCGATTTGAATGGATCAATTCGGAGCTAAAACGACAATTTTATAAGCGAAACAGTTCAAATGGCATTTCTGTAAATACTGAAAGCGTACTTTTGACTTAAGCCGTGGAGTTTACGCTTTCTAATCGAGATTGCGCATTCGAGGAAATACGTTTTGGGCTGCGGGTTAAGACTTAGAAAAGTCCAGGGGCTCTTATGCAAAATCACTCGCGAAGGGGTATCGGATGTTCTCGGCCGTTGGATTAGAATTGAGCGGCTAGAAATGGATCCGGGGGAAGAGAGAAGAAGCAGGCCGGCCGGAACAGAGACGGCGCGGCGGCTCAGCCATGAACGGCGGCGAAAGCTCGCCGGTGATCTCGGTTAGGGCTCCACGGGCCGCGAAAAACATATCCGAGGGCACCGGGAAGAAGCGGAGGAGCGGGGGGTCATGGCTGGCCCAAAAAGATAGTCAGAGGGTGCTGCCGTGGCGGCGGTCGCCATGGCCGGCGTCCAAGAGCATTCGGAGCTCGCGGCTACGGCGCTAGGAACCATCTAACGCCAAAGAAAAGGGCTGGGGAGAAAGAGGAGAGCAAGGGGAGGCTCACAGCGGGGAACTCGGTGACGGATTCGGCGCGGGGAAGGCGGCGACACGGACGGTGAGGACGGTGGCCGGCGGAGCTCTTCCGTGCGGTAGTTGCGACCTCCGTGGCGTGAGCGCGAGAGAGAAAACAGAGTGGGGAGAGCAGGGGAGTGCACGGGGGTGGCTCGGCTCCTTTAAATCGAGGCCGAGGAGCGAGGGACGATCCCACGACAGCGTCGTGGTTTAAGAAGCTGGCCTTGGTAGCAGCGCTGGCGTTCCCGAGTCTGCAGGGGACAAGGACAGTCTGCACGACAAAGGGGCGAGCGGTCAGCGATTGCGGGGAAGGGAGCGGCGGCGGTTGCGGCCAGGCCATTTAATTTGAAATTTGGCAGCAGAGTCTTTGGAGCCGCAAATACATGTGGTAGTGGCGGTTGTGTACTGGTTTATGGGGAAAGTCAATGGTGGTGTGAGAGAGAAAAGTTCTGCGGGCGAAATTCAAGAAGGGAAGGAGAAAATGATTCTTTTTTTTTCCTTTTCTACACTTTTCCAAATCCATTTTTAAATTCAAATTTCAATTCTTTTTGAAATCTTTAATAAATTCCAAACATTCACCAAATGATATGCATCAGCATGTATGCATCACTTGTAGCTAATATTATATTTGATTTTAGTTTTATAAAATTATTATTTTCCTACATTTGTATGCACACATAATTGCGTAAATAAATCAATTTAGCTATTTAAAAGAGTGCAAATTTTAGGATGTTACAATTCTACCCCCCTTAAGATGAATCTCGTCCTCGAGATTCGGGTGATTGCTTACTCAAACAGTTGGGGATAAGTCTTTCTCAGATCCTCTTCTCTTTCCCAAGTAGCCTCATCCTCTGTATAACGATTCCACTGCACCTTGCACATCTTTACTGTTCGGCTTCTCGTAACTCTTTCGGCAGTTTCCAAAATCTTTATCGGATACTCTTCATAAGTAAGATCTTCCTTGACAACAAGTTCTTCCAAAGGAATTTGTTCTTCTGGTACCCTCAGACACTTTTTCAACTGGAAAACATGGAACACGTCGTGCACACCGGACAAACTCTCAGGCAGTTCCAACTGATAAGCTACTTCTCCATGTCTCTCTAGGATCTTAAAAGGTCCTATATACCTTGGTGCTAACTTTCCCCTCATATTGAATCTTCTCACATTTCTCATTGGTGACACTTTCAAGTACACATAATCACCAATCTCGAAAGTCAGCTCTCTTCTGCGGGTATCAGCGTAACTCTTCTGTCGAGACTGAGCTACTCTCAAATTGTCTCTAATCATTCTCACTTGTTCTTCCGCGTCTCTAAGGACATCGGGACCAAACACTTGAGTTTCTCCAGTCTGATTCTAGAACAAAGGTGTTCTACACTTACGCCCATACAACGCCTCGAAAGGTGCCATCTTGAGGCTCTTTTGATAACTGTTGTTGTATGAGAACTCTGCGTAAGGCAGACTCTTATCCCAACTATCACCATACTGAAGTGCACAGGCTCTCAACATATCTTTCAAAATCTGGTTGATCCTTTCAGTCTGTCCATCAGTTTGCGGGTGGTAAGCAGAACTGAAATTTAGCTTTGTTCCCAAAGATCTATGTACTTTATGCTAGAATTGCGATGTAAACTGAGTGCTTCTATCCGACACAATTTTCTTGGCAACACCATGTAAGCACACTATTCTTTCCATGTACAACTCTGCTAATCTTGCACCATTATAGGTAGTCTTGACTAGTAAAAAGTGAGCAACCTTGGTGAGTCGATCCACTATTACCCATATCGAATCATAACCTCTTTGAGTGCGGGGCAGTCCTACAATAAAATCCATACCAACTTCTTCCCATTTCCATTCAGGAATCTTCATTGGTTGTAGTAACCCTGTAGGTCTTTGATGCTCAGCTTTCACTCTTTGACAAGTGTCACACAACGCCACATATTCTGCCACATCTCTCTTCAAACCATACCACCAGTACTTTTCATTGAGATCCAAGTACATCTTGGTACTTCCAGGATGTATAGAATAAGCAGACTCATGGGCCTCTTGCAGAATTGCATCTCGGATAACTTTCACTTCCGGTACACATATCCTTTTCCCGAACCAAAGAGTTCCATTCTCATTCATTCTGAATCCGGGTGCCTTTCCAAGCACTACATTCTCTGCTATCTCCTTAAGTTTTTCATCCTCCAATTGTCCTTTGCGTATCTCCTGCTCCAATGTAGGCTCTATCACCAATTCCATTGCATTAGTGACCAGGCTCAAGTTGAGATACTCCATTTTAGCACACAACTCTACTGGCATAGATGTTATCTGAATTCCATTGGCATAGCTCTTTCTACTAAGTGCATCAGCTACGACGTTTGCCTTTCCCGGGTGATAATGCACTTCCAAATCATAGTCTTTGATCAATTCCAACCAACGACGTTGTCTTAGATTCAGATCTGATTGGGTGCAGATATATTTCAAACTCTTATGATCAGTATAGATATCACTCTTATGTCCAATCAGATAATGTCTCCAGATCTTTAAAGCATGAACCACAGCTGCCAATTCCAAGTCATGAGTAGGATAATTCAACTCATGCTTCCTTAGTTGTCTAGATGCATATGCAACCACTCTTCCTTCTTGCATAAGCACACATCCAAGGCCCAAACGGGATGCATCACAATATATAGAGAAGTTCTTGCTTAAATCAGGCAAGATTAATCTCTGAGCTGTAGTCAATCTCTTCTTTAGCTCTTCAAAGTTTGCACGGCATTTATCCGACCATACATACTTAGCATTCTTTTCCAACAGAGCTATCATAGGCTTGGCTAGCTTGAAAAACCTTCAATAAACCTTCGGTAATATCCACTAATCCCAAAAGCTACGAATCTCACTTACAGGTTGTTGGTGGTTTCCAATTCAATTACATCTTGTACTTTGCCCGGATCCTTTGCTATTCCACCATTGGAGACAACATGACCCGAAAAGAGACTTCCTTTAACCAAAACTCACACTTGCTCCGCTTAGCGTACAACTTATGTTCTCTAAGCTTTTGCAAGACCATCCTTATGTGTTCCGCATGTTCTTCTTGAGTCTTGGAGAATATTAGTATGTCATCTATGAATACTACCACAAATTTATCCGAAACTCCATGAACACCTTATTCATCGATATATGAAGTATGCGGGGTGCATTGGTCAATCCAAAAGACATAACGGTGTACTCATATAGTCCATACCGTGTAGTGAATGCTTTGTCTTGGGTATGTCCGAAGTTCGAATCTTAAGTCGATGATAACCAGATCGGAGATCAATCTTGGAGAACACATGAGCTCCTCTCAACCGATCAAACAAATCATCAATCCTAGGCAAAGGGTATTTATTCTTGATGGTAACCTCATTAAGTGAGCGGTAATCCACACACATCCGTTGACTACCATCCTTCTTATCCACAAAGATCACGGGTCCCCCATGGGGAAGAAGCGTGGCGTGATGAAACCTTTTTCTTGCAACTCTTTTTAGTTGTTTCTTAAGCTCTTCTAATTCATTAACTCCCATTCTATATGGATGTTTAGCTATTGGTGCAGTTCGTGTAATAATTCAATAATGAATTCAATGTCTCGGTCGGTGGCATACCGGCAAGTCATCTGGGAAGACATCCGGGAACTCCTCCATGACATGATCTTGTTCATTGACTTCACCATCTAGTCTGGTTCACTGTGTGGTCAGTAGGCTGAGCTTGCACTACTACTTCTACATTGATTCTATCTCCATTGAGTGATGTCACAACCATGATTTCTCCTAACACTTGAATCAACTTTGCCGGTGTTGTTTCATCCAATCCATTCCTAGGATAAGATCAATTTCATTGCATTTCGAACACAATAGGCTTCACTTTGAAGTCTACCCCCTTAAGGAAATGCTAGTTGAGGGCTCCAATAAGAAGCGGGCATACTACCTCCCGAGGAATTCACTAGTATGGGGTTTTCATGGCACACAACGGTATGCTATGCATTCTAACAAAAGCTTGGGAGATAAAAGAATGCGAAGCACCAGAATCAAAAAGTACGGTAGCAGAAATAGAGTTGACGTTGAACGTACCCAAAATGACCTCAGGCGTCTCCTGAGCTGCATCAGATGACACATAGTTCACCTTCGCTGTGTGAGGTGGTCGGGCGTTGAACTTCTGATTGTTGGTCTGGTTCTGAGGTGCTTGTTGGTTCTGCTTCTTAGGACACTAATGAGCATAGTGACCTATTTCTCCGCATCGGTAGCAGGCATTGGGATTGTTGGGTGCACCACTCTTCACAGGAGCATTGTTGGGCACTCCCTGGCGTGTTGCAGGATTGCTAGTCTGTTGCGGGGGACGCTGATTTCCAAACTGTTGCTGGTACTGAGGGCGTTGCTGGAACTGGTTCCGCTGAGGATACTGACCACGGTTTCCCTGGTGAGTTGGTCCTTGATTCCTCTGCTGGAAACCTTGCTGGGGATAAGCACGTGGGCGAGTGTTGCTTCCAGAAGCTTGCCCTTGGAGCCTTCTCTTCTTAGCTTCCATCTCCTTGCGCTTATCATCAATCACGATTGCGCGATTCACCAAAGACTGGAAGTTAGGATAAGTATTAGACATCAGCTGGAGCTGCAGTCCATCATAGAGTCCCTTGAGGAAACGGCGTTGCTTATCCTTGTCATCCGCTACATCATGAGGAGCGTAGCGTGATAGTTGTGCGAACTTGTCCCGATACTCCGCCACAGTCATTGATCCTTGCTTGAGAGATCTGAATTCTTCCTGCTTCAGTTCCACTAGTCCATCAGGAATATGGTATGACCGAAAACTGTCCTTAAATTCCTGCCAAGTGATAGCAGGAGCATTGTTGGGACGTCCAAACTGGAATGATTCCCACCAATCCTGAGCAGCTCCTTGGAGTTGCCCGGAAGCGTACAACACCTTCTCAAGGTCGTTGCATTGTGCTATGTTCAGTTGCTTCTCCACAGCACGCAACCAATCATCTGCCTCCATAGGGTCTGAGGCATGGGTGAACACCGGTGGACGACCTTTCATAAACTCTCCACGCTTATCTCTAACCTGGACAGGCGGTGGCCCTCTTGCAGGTTCATTGTCCAAGCGCTGCATCATAGCTTGCATCAGCTGCGCTTGCATTCCCAATATCTGTTCCATGGTCACAGGTGGCGGTGGTGGTGGATTTATGAGAGCATCACGTCCACGACCACGGCCTCTGCCTCTTCCTCCTCTTGCGGCCATCTGTTTTCCAACAAATGTGCAAAATTTAGGGATTTTTCCAATTATAGAGAGATAACAAAAGATAAGAAACAATGCTGAGAATTTTCTGGACTAGATTCAAATTCAGCAGTTCAGTAAAACTGTTATAACTTGAGTTTCAGAGATCCAACATAGTTGCACCAAGATTCGTTAGAAAGCTTAGGACATCAGCTACAACTTTAATTTAGACCACTTTTACAGATTCTGACTCAAACTTAGTCAAAAGTAGGGCTAAACCGAAACTGTTCTGGGTTCCAGACAGCGCACGAACATCAACTTGTGACAGCTAGATCTCCCAAATCTGAACAACTATTGATGTGATTCCAAAGACACTTGAAAGATACAGAGGTCTAGTTATCTCCACAAAAATTTCAGAATTTTTATCATCCCAGATTTCGAGATACCAGATAAAGAACACAGGTTGCTCCAGAAATCAGCATAGCAAAGATAAGATAAAACGAAACATCTGCATTAAGATTTCATTCTAAATTTAAAGTTCCCATCTAAGGAAGTTGTGGACATGCCCACAAACTTCCAGCAATCAAGCAAAATACCAAATCAACCAAGTTCACAAATTAAACATCTAATCATCCAAGTTCACAAGACCAAACAAGACTAAATAAGAAACACGAACTAACGACATGATATTCTAGATCAAGGCACCTAACACCTATGGAGCGGTGTCAATCATGGTGAAGGAATGGCGCTTCTTCTTGTAGATGGAAGGTTGTCCAAGTTGTGCTCGAAGTTCATCCACTTGCTTCTGGAGGCGTCTCTGAGCCCTCTGAGATGCACGCAGTTCTCCTTTGACTTCCTCATCCACTCCCTGCATAGCGTGGACATGCTGCACCGTTGCTTCCAGAGTTGGGTCATTCTTTGGTGGAGCCAAAACCTGCCAAACACCCTCATGATCATTTGGAGGAAGGAACCTGAAGCGGTCCTCCCTCATGGCCTCGAAGCGACGACCATGGTAGTGGATGTAGGCATTCTGTGCCGCATCCTCCATGCCATCCAAAGCATGGGCTCTCCTGGCAGGGGCACAGTGGACAGTCTCCACCTCATGTCCATTAATGATATCGTTCCATGCGGTGACCACCAGCTCTACCTTCCAGAAGGTAGCCTCCAGTGGGTGCTTGTACTCAGCGCAGTGGTAGCTGATGGAGGCGTGCAAGTCGGGGAAGTAGTCGTCCAGCACGTGGGTGAGGAGAGTGTGGTAGTAAGCTGTCTCTGGAGCTGGCTTGAAGTAGTACTTGCACTTCCAGCCAATCTCCTCGTCCTCCATGGGAACAGCTGGGGATGGTGCAGGTGTAGGAGAAGTAGCCGTCGACTCCTCAGGTGTAGCTACCACAGGATAGACTGGCACGGCAACTGGTGTAGGAGTAGGTGTAGGTGTCGGTGTAGCCATCTCCTCGTCGTCGGAGATGATCACAATCTCCCTCTCCGCCTGTGGGGCACGCGGGGTGAACATGGCACGATAGTCGGCGGTGCTGAGGCTCGTCTTCGGATTATGAGACATCTATAGATTTAAAGTGAGATAGAATTAGAATCAATAATTTTAAATAATAGATTAAGGTATGAAAAGCATAAATGTTTTAATAAAATAACAAGAATAAGACAGTAAGCAAGAAACCAGAGGAGCAAAGATGCTAAAACGACCATTTTCTAACCTGGCTCTGATACCAATTTGTCACACCCAATTTTAAGGATAAAATTGAATGCACAAAACTCGTGTGTGTCCAGGAATCAATCACACACACAAGCTGACAAATTACATAAAGTATCATCACGGTGTCTCATACATCAGAGTTATAATAAAACTTAGTCTTATACATCACAGCGGAATAATAAAAAGATAATAAAACTCTCGTGGCCGTCATCACAGGGAAGGTCAACTGGTTGACCACAAGCCTAATAATCCTCTGGGAAATCCTCATACCCGTTGTCATCTGTTACCCATCCGGGATTTTTATCCAAGTAAAGAAAATAAACAAGTGTAAGTACATTCCGTACTTAGCAAGCTAACATGGGGTTATGAAGCTCAAAAGGTTAGACTCTGGTTAACTGCAGTTAGCATTTTTAATAGGTCAAGCTTTTATTCTCAAGTATTATCAAGTTATGCTTAAGCTCCCATTAAATTCCCATAAGAACATATATCGGGGTCAAGTGTACCATATATCATCATTGAACAACTTTAAATTATCATCAACAGGTAACCAGTATTCTGTGAGTTTTCCGGGCCGCTCGTAACCGTGAGCACGGCTGTTATAACAGTTTGTTACCCTCTGCAGAGGTGCTGCACATTCACCGCAAGTCGTGATCCCCATATGCCCAGGTTAATTACTCCCATGTCACTTCCAAGGTGAGCGGGTAGGGTACACTATGAAGCCATTTCATAGGTTTCCCTAACAAGTTAGGGCCGCTAGGTTTCCTTGGCAGGCAGATGTAGGAACCCCCCTTTCCTATGGCACATATCCATCGCGGCTATACACATAGGAACAGAGGCAGCCCTATACCCAACGTGGCAAGCCCCATTTGTGCCAAAAAGGTAACCTCTAACTAGCTAGAAAAGGTCCTATTATTGAGCTAAAGTCAGAGCCATATGACTCTCCCGGTTGCACTGTCAGTCCCAGCTTTTGCCGACAGATAAGTCCCTATGGAGGGCCGGGAGCAACATGAACAAAGGTCATTTGCACTTTCGCCCTATGGAACAGTTGTTATAAATCATGTTACTCACTTTGTTCCATAGTATTATTCATCAACATGTATATCAAGTTCAGTTAGAGCACTAGCAATCTACCCATATGCATTTAACCCATAGGAGACAAGGAGCAGGATAACAATCACTAGGATGTCCTTACGGGTATCAAAATTAGACACATGCAAATGAGTAATTGATTAAAGTGAAATAGGACATCAAGTAAGGCCCATGTTATACTTGCCTTGGTTCACAAACTCGTGCTGGTCCTGCTGGTCGTCGAAGAGTTCTTGGTCTCCCACGTTTTCCTCACCGTCTGAACGCGACCAACACGGCAACATACAATATTCCAAAAGCATTCATCCAAAGCAAACATTCCTACGACGCGCGTCGTGGCCGGCAGTTGCAGCAGCGCCGGGCGTGGGCGGTTCCGAGCTGCGCGGGGACGAGGACGGCGCTGACAGGCGGGGCCGAGCGGTCAGCGATTGCGGGGAAGGGAGCGGCGGCGGTTGCGGCCAGGCCGTTCGGCTGGGCTGGGCCGGCAGCGGTGCTGGGCCGCGCAGCGCGCGAGGGCTGGCGGCTGGCGCTGGGCTGCGGGGGAAAGCTGGGCTGGCGCGGTGAGGAGAGAAAGCCTGCGGGCCGAAATTCAAGAAGGGAGGGAGAAAATTATTCTTTTTTTTCTTTTTCTACACTTTTCCAAATCCATTTTTAAATTCAAATTTCAATTCTTTTTGAAATCTTTAATAAATTCCAAACATTCACCAAATGATATGCAGCAGCATGTATGCATCACTTGTAGCTAATATTATATTTGATTTTAGTTTTATAAAATTATTATTTTCCTACATTTGTATGCACACATAATTGCGTAAATAAATCAATTTAGCTATTTAAAAGAGTGCAAATTTTAGGATGTTACACCAACCCGGTGTGGGAGATGCTGGCCAAGGCTGAAGCCAGAATTACTGGTGAGATGTTTACCATTATTTTCTGTTTCTTCTTCAATTTTTATTCCGCGAGATCCTACTCACCTCTTCTTCAAATCCTTTAGATCTATCGGCTCAGCTAGAAAACCTTTGTTTGGCTGCGGACCATGCGGCAAGATTCGTCAATGCCAGGGGTGCCGCTCCGGTGGCTCGTTTGCATGACATCCCGAACCGCGTCAAAGAAGTCGCTCTTCACGGCATTCGTCATGGGGCTGCCATGGCGTTGGCAGCTACGCATGTTCACTCCAGCCATGATCTTCGGCTTCTTCCTCATAGATCTCTAGTTACCAGATACCCCGGGGATTACGAGCGACTAGTTGAGGATTTCTTCGACATCGCCAATTCTGTAGCTCTGACTTCCCAGGCCGATGATATAGTAAACAAAGTATTTTCTGATTTGTAGCTTGTAATGAGTAATATCAGTGAACAACTCTTTCGTCTTTAATGATTTTTACTTCATCCATTACTTTGTTCGTACTTGCCTTGCTCCTGCAAGTGATACACATCGTATCAGTTTTTATCCTTCTGGGTTTACCTTCGCACTAGAAGCAATACTTTTCTGGTATCGGCTATTAGAACTGACAGCTGAGCAGCTTGGTTGTCAAGTGTTAATCCAAACATTAGGGTAATATTCCTTTAAATATTCCCTATTTGATTGCTCTGCCGAATCTTCTTCTCTGCTCAGTGTTTCCAAAATGTAAATATCATCAGGCGCACGACGCTTGATCCGATAAGGTTTTTCTTGATTAGGTGACTATACCGGCTATCTCGCTTTTGGCTGTCAAGGGTAATCCATCCCCAGATTCTCTAGAGTCTCATTGCCATAAGTGTGTATTCGAGAGCATCTCCAGATTAGCCGAAGAAGCCAAACAGATCGCGAGAGCTGGTGTTATTCGGCTAGAAATATTGAGAGCGATCTATGATGTTCTGGACTCATGTCAATGCGTATCTTGTGTGGAATAGATCATACTTTCCGTTATTTGATTACGCTTCCCTTTTCGGCTAAAGAGCCGATTCTATACAGCCGATCTAGACTTCCAATCCAATCGAGTCTGAAAAGACAGCTTTCATTAGGAGAACCCTTCGATTTCCTACCTTCAGTTGCTCAGCGCCGTACTCCCATTGGCATTAGTGAAGTGGTGTTTCGCCTTTCATTAATTGCGGTTGCCTTTCACACATCCGCCTCTTTGCTTCAGGTCTTCAAATACCAGCCGGTGGTTTCGGCCTCGAACGCATCTCCACTCGCAACTGTTTTTTCGCTCCTCTACCTGTAGAAACCCTATAGCGGTTTTCCTTCTCCCTTTCGCAGATCCAATCATCCTCCATGGCTGGCGAAGATAACCGAGGCAAGCGCGCGGCAGAGGAAATCCCAGGGGAGAATATGCCAATAACCAGCGTTTCCGCCACATGAGGTGAGCTTGACATTTCTTATTCATGATGATGAACTGTTCTGACTCGCCTACAGGTTTGTTGTGAATGACAGTCTCCGTCCTGTTCCTAGGGCCGGCGGGCCTTCTAACGCCGCATCTTTTATGCCGGCCTCGTCGTCGGATTCTTCTGACTCCTACAATGGCGATGATGCCGGCGCTACTTTCATGAGTGGAGGATGGCTCAGAATCGCTATTTCGAGGCAACTTGGGAGAACGGCCAACTGAAGATTCGCGTCGGGGTTTCTCAAACCACCCTCCACGTGGCTGAGGAGGAGGCCAGCGCCGTCCAAGCGCGGTTAGCCGAGTCTGATGCCATGGTGGTGGGTAAGATAGATTCCAGGAACGCCTCATTCCGATTTCCATTATGTTCATCTTGATAGCCTTTTGTTCCTATGACTGTCAGCCCTGACAATGCAGTTGGAGTCCCTCCAACTGGCGGTGAACGTGGCCGCGGATGCCGTCAATGAGTGGGGTTCCCCTATCGCCGCTCATCTCCAAGACGTCCCGATCCGTGCTTGGGAGATCGCCCTCCACGGTGTTCATCATGGTGCGGCTGTGGCGCTGACCGCGGCACAAGTCCAAACTAGGCACGAGCTCCATGCCATGGAGACTGGTTTCCCAATGGGCGACGGCCCTGAGGAGCATGAGGACCTGCTCGAAGAGTTTTTCATGGCAGCAGAGGCCATAGTAGACATCACATCCGCCCAGGATGTGGTGAACAAGGTCTTTGATTAGATTGTATCTAAGGTCATCCGATGAACAAAGACTCTTGTTCTTTCCGTGAATGTACCTTGGTACAATACTCTTGTGTATGACTATTTTTATCTTTTGCTTTTGCTCTATAGGCGATACATATCGTATCGGCTTTTATTGTCTTTGAAGATTTTCATTTTTTGAACAAGAGGCGATACCTTTCTAGTACCGGATATTAAAGCCGAGAACGAATCGGCTATCAAGTGTTGATTAAATGTTGGGATAACACCTTCATAGAACTCTTCATATCAAAGGTCAAATGATTAATCAACTCTAGTCAAGAGTCCTATTAAGCGAAACAGAACTTCTTTAAGAAATCCATTAACTCTGAATCACATTTCGACTCAGCATTCACATACGTCGGCCTAAACCCATCTTCAAGTCTCAACGCTTATTTTTCCTTTAATCCAGTGGCCGAAGTGAAGTCGTGATTTTTTCTATTAAAACAAACTCTTAGAGCCGATCGCTTGCATCGGCTGCTGGCTTTCATTGCTGATCTTAATGAAGCCTCCTTCCCATGACTTGCTAGAAAAACATTCGAAGTCTCCTAGTTCTCAAAAGGCTGGATCGGCTGTTGCGATGCTCACGGACTCATCAGCGCGAACAGTTCGACATCATCTCCATGCCATTGGATCAAACACTGATGCATAGTTGATGGTATGCAGCAATTCGCATGAATCCAATCACGACCGAGGAGCAAACTGTAAGACCCTTTCCCATCGATGACGAAGAATGTAGTGAGTAGAGTCTTGCTTCCAATTGTTAGTTCAACGTTTATTGCCCCCCGGGCCCTAGACGTATTACCTCCGAAATCCTTAAGCATCATGTCAGTCTGCATTAGATCTTCTGGTCCTTTGCCAAGTTTACGAAAAGTAGTGAAAGACATAAGATTGATAGAAGCACCTCCGTCCACCAACATCTTGTTCATCGGCTTCCCATCAATAAGACCTTTCATATATAATGCCTTTAAGTGCCGATGTTTGACTGGTTTATCAAATATTGGTTACAATACAACCGTCAACTTGGCAAATATCTCCTCATACTTTGATTCATCGAAATCTGAGTAAACTTCTTGATTTGCCGGAGCTCTGAATTCCGATGGCAACAGAAAAGTCATTTGGATATTAGCCGATGGTTGCTTTCTATCGGCTATTTGCTTGGTGCGCCACACATGAGTCTTACCAGATGCCTGAGCCTATTCCATCTCTTTATTCCTTAGGCATTGCACCCTTCTCTTTTGGCTTCTTGTTAAATCTCCTAGGCACCACTGGCCTTCCTGCCACATATATCTTGTTTCAGTGCCTTCCTCTTCATGATCAGCCCAATCTTGATCAATAATTCTTTTCCCAAGCCGATCATGAACACTTTTATTTTTTAAGCGTCGATCTATGTTATCATGATGATATGCATCTTGAACATGGATAGACCGGGGGTTGGTTTGAGACTGCCTATACTCCCAATATTGATTGCATCATTCTGGACAGTCATGTCTGGTAGGCAATTTCAAACCTTCATTCCAGCATTGTCTAAAGAAGGGACAATTCCAATGTAATTCGGCCTGTTCCCTTTCATACCTCTCTTGTCTCAGTTGATGCCGGTACGCTTAATCTTTTAACCAACACTAATAATCCTTCTCCTTCTGCCGCTGTCATTTATTCAACAGAATCCGAAATGTGACCCGCGACTTTGTCGTCTCTGCTTCTGACGTCTTCCCCTGCTCGTATCGGCTCTTTTGCTCGGCACAACGTCTTCTAATCTCTCTGTACTCGTTAGCCGATATTTGCATCTTGGGATCGACTGTTCTAGCTTCTTTTGATTTAGTTGACGTTAGGACCTTAGTTTTTCCTTTGAATAGCCCAGCATTAACCATGTTTTGATCTCCTAGGAAAGGATTATCATCAACTTTCATTTTCCAAGGCGTATCAAATTTGAGCCTCCCCTGCTGAATAGCTCTCTGTATATGCTGCCTGAAGATTCTGCAATCATTTGTGGAATGAGAAGTTGCATTATGTAACTTGTAGAACTTCTTATTCTTCAACTGATCAGGGGGCAACATGACATGACCATCGGGCAACTTGATCAACCCTTTCTCCAGCAAGAAATCGAAGAGTATATCTGATTTGGTGACATCGAAGTCATAGCTCTCCATGACTCCTCTTCCCCATGGATTTGGCACCATCACTGTCTTCTTTCCCCAATTCCATTCAGCCATAGCAACCTCTTCTTCTTCATCTTTATAATAGTCATCAACTGAGTATGGATCATAAGCTTCGGCTATTGTGGTATTCTTCTGGAACTGGGTATCTCTACGCATACTCTCAAATTGGCTATTGAGTGCTGCTACTCGTTGAGTCAATTGTCCCAAGTTATCAAATTCTTGTCCAAGTAGCTTTTCTTTCTACATCGGCAGCATTCCTTGAACAGCTAAAGCAGCTAGTTGATCATCGGCCAAGTTTAAGGAGAAGCACAAGTTCCTGGTTTCTCAAAACCTCTGAAGAAATTCAGTGTCCGATTCATTAGTCTTCTATCTTATAGTTGTCAGATCGGTAATCTTCTTTTCTCCAGTCCCAGTGTAAAAATATGTATGAAACTTCTTCTCCAGGTCAGCCCAATTGGCAATGGAATTGACTGACAATGATGAAAACCAAGTGAAGGCTGGCTCCGATAAGGACAGAGAGAAAAAACAAACTCGATGGGCATCCTCAACTAATGCTTCGCCCAATTATGTAAAATACCGACTGATATGTTCTATTGTGCTTGTACTGTCTTAGCCAGCGAATTCTGGAAGCCTGTAATTTGTTGGAAGAGCGACCAAATCATACCATTCTGGATATGGGCGTTTGTATAAAAAGGTCAGCCCTTTTGGCTTCAGACCGAACTGATTCTTCATCATCTCGGTCACCCTCAGCAACAATTCATCAGCTTACGGATTTGGATTCCTCTGCACATGCTGACCCATGTATGGATTGAAATCACGCGTGCCTTGATATTCTAGATTTGGCATCATGTGGAGGGTGTTATAATCTGTGCTATAGTGATACCCTTGTGATATCTCAATCTACTGAGTCCTTTGCTGGTTTGCTGATTGAAGTCTCTGATTATAGATATAAGGATCTATATCCCCACGGATCCTTTGAATTGATGGTGCTATTTTTTGAGCCGATGACGGTATGTGTCCTAATGTGCCAAAATTGATCACCTGGTTCTGATTTTGCCCCGCCGGCTGTTGCACATGCTGTACTGATGGTCCAGAATTGTACTGTGTCTGATTTGCAGTAGTTCCTTGAGTTTGTTCAGATGAACCCTAAACTGTCTGGACATCACCACTACCAACTGGTGCTGCTTCTTGATGGCTGGTACCGACTTGATTGGTCCCTTGGGTCGATGGATCTGGAATGTTGTAATAAGCCGGTCTGCCTTGACTAACTAGAAATCCATGAATCGCCTCCTTCATGGCGTTGTGGAATACGTCCACGAAAGCTTCGTTATAGCCTGATATGGCATCACGAATAGATTTGTCCATAACTTCCTTAAAGAAACGCCTGTCTTCAGCTTCAGTTGTGTCCGTCTGCCCGTGTAACAGAACTCTTGGTAGTGGAAATTTCTAAACAATTGTGTTGTCACTTGTTTTGGTGTAGAACAACAAATATTTGTTCTAAAATTCTTCTATAGCTTTGCTGATGATACCCTTATCCCCATCAGGTAGATCGTCATAATGCAGCATAAGGATGTCGTTGTTGTTGTGAACCGCCATGACGATTGTGATGTCCCACCCGGCATGCCAGAAACGTGTGTCGACATAGAATTTTCGTTCCGTGCTGAGGACACACGCAGCAAGCCGGAAGGGTCCGCTCGATGGAGCAAATCCGCCTAGCTTCAGCGCAGGGATGGTCGATCCTGCGTAATCCTCCCGAGACATGCCAGTCAATTTGACCCTGCAATTGACAAGGAGAGAAAGTTCATCAGTAATTAAGGCCGGAACTTGCCGGTGTTGCCAGACAGTCCCGAATGTGCGGCTATAAAAGCCGATATGAAAGGAGATCGACTAAATAGCCGATTCCAGCATATTAATGAGAATAAATCAGTTAAAGCTCATGGAGTTGTGTAAGAAGAATCGGTTATCATTCAGGATAAATATCGTTATTTGAGCAAATATTAATCAATGGCAATAAGATATCAACAATAATCGGTCTGTGCTGAGCCAATGATTACAAGTAACCGAACCCCTTTTATATAAAGAAACAATCCAACGCCATTTAACTGTTGATAAAGATAAATCTAATGAATATATTAGATCTCATCTATCGCTATGACCAGTGGGGCATGAGGCAGAATCATGCAGGCCGTAGAAATAATAATAGATTTGACGACCCTAACTCATTACTAATATCAGTGGGGCATGAGGCAGAATCATGCAGGCCATAATACAATAATAAGATCATGGGGCTAACATATCTTTGAACCTGTCTTTACTTCAACGGTCTCGTGATGCGAACTATTCGTGAAAGCGCTCGATATCGGCTAAAACAGCCGATTCGGGCATAGAGCACAGTTAAAGTCATGCCTTATCAGGAATAGATCTACCAGATAACGATCCCCACTCCACGATGCTAACAGTGGGGTGTGAGGAAGAATCACACAGGCCGTGATAACGAGCCATGGAACGGTTCTCACTAACCAATAAATCTACTCAAGACGCAGCACGCCTTAACTGTACTCTATGCACAATCAGGATTGACATAAAACAGCCGATAAAACATAACTCATTGTTTAAGGTGTAGATTAGATCAATTTAAGATTAGCAAACGATGGGCTAAACAAGATATAAGGCCGATCCAGATCAATTCCAATCGGGCAAAATGATATTGCTGTAATTAGATAAATAATGAAAGTAATAAGCAATATCGGTAACTTAATGAATCTACCAAAGACTGCAATCCTAAGGTAGAACCGATAACTTGACCTTGATCTAGTTCATGCAGTGGGGGTCGACCGGATAGATGCAGCCATACTTGAACTAAGCAAGAGTCGATAACTAACTTATACCAGAGTCGCAGTGTAGGTCGACCGGATCGATGCAGCCGTACGAACAGAGGTATAAGCCATGATGGTACTTACAACAAGCAGTGAAGGTCGACTGGATCGATGTAACCGTACTTGCCGAAGAACTCACTGAGATCTACTCTACTCCTACTCCTAAGGGTGGTCGGAGCCGAAAAAGTAAATAACTTGTGTATTGGATTGATTGATTCTCTTTTTTACAATAGCCGGGGTTTGGTATTTATACCCGGGCCTTATACACGACTCCTATCTAAGCACGACTTATTACAATTTTTGGCCCTAGAGAAAACATTCATAATTTAAGATAAGTTGGACTCTAATCTTTTCCTTTTTGTAGAGTCCGGCATGTTTCGTCCTGACGCTGAACGTAGCCTTTGTCATTATCCGCTGGCGCTATCCGAAGAAAGCCGATTCCAGTTTTTGCATCCGAATCAGCTGTTTCTGATTTGCACGTAATTGATCCCTTGATGACACGATCTTGGGAGCTTTTGAGTCTCTGCAACTCTTGTTCTAAATTTTGGTGTAAACAATACCCAACAGATTTTCAATGTGTTTAATTATTTTGTAAAAAGCTGCTCTTGTACGATTACTGGCTGCCCTAGTAGTTTTAGTAGGTTTTTGAAGCAACCGATTTTCCATGGGATTTTAAGGGGGAGGGCATGTTTTTTTTTGTCATAGATAGAGTGGATCCCCGGCGATACCCAAGCCATGCTAGCGGTGGCGGGGGAGCGTGATAGGGCATGCGGGCGATGTGCTTTTAGTAGGGCAACTGGTAAGCCATAGGAGAAAGCTTTCTCCGATAGCGACTTCTGAATTGGGGGCTCCGTGCTAGTCCTCGACGACTTAAATGAAAAGGCATTTGGCATGGGTCCTATCTATTTATCGGACGACTTGACCGACTTCCATCGACAAACAGGCGCAGAGATGATATATAGCGCTGTGGCTTTTGCAGGGAATCGGTTTACGATCAGGACAACTCCCAACCAAATGAAAACAAAACCAGCAACGTTTTCAATTTTTTGTAAAATGTAGGAAAAAAAATTCCATAATTGAATTAGAAATTGTTTCACCATAAAATGGATCTCTTAGCTACTTAAACCCTCAAAACCAAATATGAGAGCTGAACCAAAAGTTAACTCCAATAAAGTCCCTATTTGGTGACTCAATTTTTTTTTTTTGAAACGAACCAGGAGAGCTGCCGATTGTATTAAAAAGCAGAAGTACACCCAGAATGGGCAAAACAACAAATGGAAGAAAATTACGACAACAACAAAGGGGCCTCAAATTTGAAAGTGCCCTCAAATCACCCTCCCACCCACATTCTTAGGGTCCGATTCAAGCACTCAAACTTTGGTTGGGGTTGTTTTCCCTCCCGCATTAGTGCAGAACCACATCCAGCTGCGACCATTTGCCTCCTCCATGTTCGTCTGGCAACCTCATTCCCTCCGCCTCCTGTGAGCAGGCCCGGTGCCGTCCACCACGTTGCTTCGCCATTGGGGTGTCTAACAAATTGTTTTGATGGCCTGGCATGACTGTCAGCACTTGTACTCTAGTGTACTTATGAGGAATGGGCTAACAATGAAACATGCGGCCAGAAAAGTGAAGCCCGCGGCATCTTCTAACGTCCGGTCATTAGTGTATCATATGCTACAAAAAGTGAGCAAGCTATTAGCCCGACATTGTCATCGACTAGATACCGCTCCTTGTTTGCCGTGGGTCAGATACTGCTCGGAATGACTAGAGATTTCGAGGTGTGTCGGATGAGCAACTGCTGCTGTGGTGGTGACTGTTGTGTGCTCTGATCATGAAAAATTAAGTTGACCCATTGCTATGTCAGTTTGGGATCAGGATTAGCCATGAATTCCATCATCTTTTATTTGAAGCCTTTTCGAGAATCTTCCTTGAAATACTCTCTCATATATATAGCTTTCTTGTAACAGTTTTTTTTACATTTCTCCCCACTCGGGGAATGCCTCTGACCAGCTTAACATCCGAGATGCCTCGGACTACTAAGGAGCTCTAGGTCAGACTTAAGATAGTTTAACTTATGGTGGTTGTATTCGTTAAAAAAACTTATGGTGATAGTAGAAATTGATTTATTTTGGGTCGGAGAGAATATTAGCAATTTCTAACAACTATCCAACCCATTCCTTGGTACTCACATGCACATATCTGCATGCTTCCTATTTATTTGTGGAAGATGTGCTAATTATTTATTGTATTAAAGTTTCACAAAAGAAAGTACATGCATGTATATATACGTTACATACATGCGTGTGGACGATTCACGATCATCTCTTATTCATCAACTTGTATGGTGGCCAATACGCAGCACTAGGCACTATCGTTCGACCACCGTGCCATCCCTTTCGTCCCCCTCACGGGCAGAACGTCACCTTATAGTTGCTGTTGCCACGGCAGCCATGGGTCTTCGTGTTGTCATCCGGGTAGAGGTATGCGTCGGGGCAGCGAGGGCCACCGCAATGCAGGTTCATGCCGGTGCTGCAAGAGAAGTCCATGGGCAGGTTGTAGCCGTCGATCACCGAGATGTCGTAGTAGTCGTTGGCACCGTTGGTGTAGCCGATGGTGAACTCGGCCAGCGTCAAGGGCGGCTGCCCAGACAGGGTGCAGGAGAGGGCCCCGCCACAGTCGCCCGTCTGGCAGTGCCCGCGGCCGCCGCTGTTGAAGGAGCAGCCGGTGCGGCCCCAAACCCTTCCGGACTTGGTGCCCGCGGGCACGCTGATGGTCCACGTCTGTCCAGGGTTCAGCTGCCTGCCACCGCCCACAGGGGTCGCCGCTGGCCACACAGTGTAGGGGCAGTTGTTCTTGATGGTGAAGGTGGCCGCACTGGCGCAACTGATCATGGCAGCGAGGAGGAAAAGGACCGACGAGGCGGCCGGGGATGCCATTAGTACTGGTCCTCAGGTCAGGATTATTCTGCGGTAAGTGAGGTCTATTGGTTGGAATCGTTGAGGAGTTTTAGTTGTCTGGCCTGAGTATTTATAGAAGTGTAGAGAGGGATTGGTTGAGAAGTCAGCATCGGTGGCAGCACATATATACTGCGATGAGGTTGAACCAGTAGATCTTGAGAATCAAAAACTAAAAATGTCATTTCAAACATCTCACTTTCTTTGGACACTTCATCTAGTAGTAAAAGAACAATATATACTGTTAAATTTTAGATGAAATTAAGAAAAGTACGAGCACTGCTTCAAGTTAAGAACTTTGAACATAGGTAACTAGGTTCCGTCAAAAAGAATACAACCAATTGAGCTAAGCTCAGTTCACATACATGTTTGAATCTAATAGAACCATTTTGATTAAGTTTCTATGCAAACAGGGCACAGGGCTGTGTATCCAGAACTTTGTTTGTTTGAGGAGCCATGTATCCACAACTTGCATTGTACAACTGGTATTGATCCGCTTGTAACACATAGTAATATGCCTTCTCAATTTTGTCTCAGCTCTCTTCTGTGGTAAAAAATGCTCTGGGCACTCTTAGAAAAAAAAATGCAATCCAAAACTTTACCTAGCTTCAGTTAAACGTCAACAAGTACACTACCCCTCAACTATGTAGGCTCAGGAGACAAGAAGTATATTTTTTCCAAAAAATAGACAAGACCTCAAACGCAGTGAAGAAATATAAGGTCTTATGTCTTATTCATTAACTTCATTCAATTTGATGAAAAGCTTTAGTTGGAAATGTTTGGAAAAATTTATTCTACATTTTGGTGGAATTCTTTCATGTTAGGTAAGCTCTAGTTTAATTTATGGCATGCTTCGTCTAGAGATTTGTAAGTGCAATGTTACTGCCGTGGGCATTTGTCATATATAAATGAGTGGCAGAGGATTTTCAAGCCCTTTGTTGATTTCCGTGTATAGTACTTGATGGTACAAGCGCCAAGAAGATAAGCATTTGTTTAGTCAAATTCCAAGAGTTTTTGCGTACATAAACAGCTGGTTGCAGAACTGTTTGTGGAAATTTGAACCAATAAGTCAGCAATGAACAACAGCTTGGAGGACTAATTCATTAGCTGCCCTTGAATTCTTTCATTTTTCCATATCTGGTATTCTTTTTCCATCCGTGCCATGTGAAGGCACCCCTACTTCTAGATGGCAGATCACAACTGTATGATGTGTACATTCCAAACACGTATATACAATTTTTTTTTGCAAATATTTTGTAGATTCTTCTATAGATAGGGATGGACACGATATATTCATACACAAAATTTTATTATGAAAGTTAACTTAATAAAAAGATAAAAAACCATTTTTAATGATTCTTAGAGATAGTTCCTTATGTGAATTGACTTAAAATCATTTCCATGAAGGATCAAATTAAAAGGTTACATCATCTTAATATTAACAAGTGGCAACAACTATGTGATTGGATCCTAAAGGCAGAGGTTATAGGTCGAGGCCTTGTTGCTAGTTTTAAAGAGCTGTCCATCTCACACTAAAAATGACTGGTATGTTTATATGTTAATAAACACTATAAAAATTATCGTTTGCTACACTGGTACATTTACACTTCGGGGTTTCATGGCATGCTACAGGGGTTTCAAAGTGATTAGAAGTCCAATTTTTAGTACTTATATGTACCCTTCATATCAAGTGCTTATCCGACTAGACCAATTAGATGAAAAGACAATTGTGGTAGCTTTTTTTACTAACTCTGTATATGGTTGCACTATTAGCCATGAATGTTTCTGAGATAATCCAAATTTTCTTTGCCATATATTAGTTCTAAATTTTTTTTGAGTCATTGGATTTGTTTTTTAAATATGATGGCCACATTATTACCTTACAATGTCACAGATCTTGTCCATTATTTCTTGACCAAATCTAAGAATTGTATTTTATCACTTGCTGAATTTTCTGTGTTCTTCACAATATACCAGTACTAGTTCCTATCTGACAATTGCATTGGTCATTTACTAGCAGCATGTGAAGCACACAGTTGGTAAATAGGCTTATTAGTAGTCTGCAATATGAAACACTTAAAAGAAGTATATGTAGACCATTTGGGTGGTAAAATTTATGTGATATGAAACTACAAATCGTGTATCCTTTACGTTGTTCTCGCATGTTAGTGCCCTGTAGGTTGATGTTTATTTCTTTACATAGCATACCATTTGTTTCATTTATTGCTGAATATATTTATCCAAATATTTATATATTATAACACCCTAAAACTTGCATCAATTTAAAATAGGTAAATTTGATTTAATTATGTATTTTGTGAGCATTTAGATTTAGAAAAATAATAACTTTGTTAAAATTAAAATCAATTATAAGGTCTAGCTATTGTGCATACATGCTGCTGCATATTTATTTGTGATGGTTGGGTTTGATCAAAATTTCAAAAAGATTTAAATTTGAATTGAATTTGAATTTCAAAATGAAATTAAAAAAGAAGAATTCTTCATCTCCTTCTCCTTTTTGGCCCAGCTCCCCTACCGCAGCAGGCGGCCTACTTCTTTTCCCTTCCTTCCCCGCTTCCCTCTCTCCCACAGCGGCCCAGTTTCACTTGGGCCGGCCCAGCCAGCAGCGCCCGTGCAGCCGCCCCTCTCTCCCACGCCTCTCCTATCGCTGACTTGTGGGACCCGCTTGTCACCCGTCCTCTTCCTCGCCAACGTGTCCGACTCGGACTCTCTCCGCCGCCACCGGAGTCCGCGCCGCCCCCAATTCAGCCTGATTTGGCTTGCCCTGCACGTCTCCCCGACTTTAAATACCGACTCCTCGACGACCGCCGCCTCCCCATCGAGCCTCGGAGCAAGTCGCTGCCTCGTCCTGAGTCACCGCAGCTCGAACCCTAAGCGCCGCCGCAGTCCCGTCTTCGTCCGCTGGAAAAAAAACCCTTGGCTGAGTTCGCCATCGCCTCCTCTTGCTTCCCGACCTCTCGGTTCACTCTGCCGTGGCCAATAGGCCTTGATTCATGTGCGTTGGCAAGGTTCTCCTTGCTAGCAATGGTGGACCGCCGTGCTCGACTCTATTCCGGCCGGCCGGTTTCTCTCTCACCTGCTAGATCTAATCCCCACCGTTCAACTTAGATCTAACGGTCCAGATCGGCCAATACCCCTTCAGCTGGAAATTTTGCATAAGAGCCCCTCTAGTTTGCTAATTTTAAACCCGCAGTCCACTCCAGATTCAAAATCCCAATTTTGATTTATTTCAATTCGAATTAAATCCATCTATTTACATATTTGCCACCGATTTTGTTTTGCTCATAAGAACTTCGTTTTAACTCCGATTTGATCCGTTCAAGTTGTGTTAGATTTGTAATTTAGTAATCTACATGTTTATATTACTGTTAAGTATGTTTTCAACTTTTGAAATTCGAGGTTAGATTTAATCTATTATCTTATTAAAGGAAATCTTGTGTAATTCATAACTTCTTCGTTTTAGCTCCGATTTTCGTAATTTCTGTGTCTGTGTGTTCATAGCGAGACGTCGTTTTACAAACTTTTCATCTTGATTTTATGCTGATTGGTGTACTGTTCTAATCTATAGCCTTTGTTTGATATGCATGATTGCTTCTAGATGCTTGTATGTTGTTGTGATTATCGAGTATAGACGGTGAGCAATTCGTGGGTGATCAAGTGTACTACTTTGACGAGCAGGATCAGTAGGAACACTTTGTTCAAGGCAAGTATAGCATGGGATCATCCTTGTTTCCTATCAACTTTAATACATTTAACTCATATTGCATGTGTCATCTTAATAGGGATTCCCTGGAATTGTACTGATGCCTTGACTCCTATGGGATATGCATTGGGTGGCTTTGCTAGTGCTCAACTAAACCATGATCTAGTAACTTGACTAATGGTATATGCAATAATCATTAAAACATGACTTTTTAGCAACTTGGAAAAAGTGGGCTAGAGTGTTTATCTACTTTCTAAATGCTTCAGATTCCTCTCTCTAAGGACTTATCTATAAGCGAACATCCGGGACTTACAGTACAGCTGTGAGGGCTATATGGCTCTGGCTTTAGCTCAGTAAGAGGACCTTTTCTAGCTTGTTAGTGGTTACCTTTGTGGCACAAGAATGGCTTGCCGATTCAGGTATGGTGCGGCCTCTGTCCCCATGTGTATATGCTACGCGTCATTGTGCCATCGGGAAGGGGAGCTCTACATCTGTTTGCCAAGTGAATCTAGCAGCCCTAACTTGTTAGACGAACCTTTGAAAGGCTTCATAGTGAACCCTACCGACCTTCCTTGGTAGTGGGTCAACAGGTTGGCTGCCTTGAACGAAAAGGATAAATCACGACTCACGGTGAAAGTTTACAACCTCTGCAGAGTATAAAACTGGTATATTAGCCATGTTCACGGTCACGAGCGGCCTTGGACCCTTATGGAATAGATGATCACTATTAATTATCCATTTATGCTATTCATTATTCATATTTATATTGATCATGTGTTTTAATTGGGATTATGACAACTAAAAGCTAAATACTGTTAAACCTGTGTCAAGCCTTTAATCCTTATGAACCCCATGTTACACTTGTGGAGTATGATGTGTACTTACGCTTGTTTATTTTCATTATTTGGATAAAAATCCTGGATGAGTAACAGATTGCTATGGTAATGATGACTTTCCTAAGGATTACTAGACTTGTGGTCAACCAGTTGATGTCCCTGTTATATGGAGCTTCCGCGAGTGATTTTTCTTTATACTTCCACTACATTTATGTGTAGACTCTATCATATTATACGTGATGTAATAAACACTTGTGATGATACTATCTATAATTTGTCGACTTATGTGTGACGGATCTCTGGGCGCCCATAAGATTATGCATCCTATTTTATCGTTAAAAATCGGGTGTGATAAATTGGTATCAGAGTTGTGTTGACTGTAGGACGCAAGCCTAGTTAGTAATGGTTGTTTTTGCCTCTTTTGCATCCCTCATTTCATGCTTACTACTCCACTCTTGTTAATTGCTAAACTTTATGCTTATTTTACCTACGCCTGAGCCACTCCAGGAAGAGCCCGAAGAAGAAGAACCCGAAGAAGTGGAGGTCGTTGTATTGTTTGATGATGAGGAGGAGGACGCCATTCAAGAAGATCAGCCTACCCCTGCCATGGGATGGACTACAAATATCTGGTACAAGTCGGGGTGTGAATCCTTCGTTTCGCACCACTGACTTATGGGGATGCTTCAGACCTTCTACGCTGATTGGGACGCAATTGTGGAGTATGTCTGCTAAGAATATACGCACCCTCTGGAGGACACTTATTGGAAGACTAGGGCGTGCATCTCCATCAGGGATGAAGAGAAGGAAGCATACTAGCTAGACGCGAGCTATTCGCATCATGCTCTATCACACCCCAAAAATTCTGATTTTAGGTTGTGCATAGCCAACACTAAATCAAATAAATAACTTCAATGTTGATATAAAATTTCCCAAGTTTAGTTTAAGGTAGTGTAAATTTAGTTATAGAAAAAAATGAATTTTCAATATTTTCCAAATTAATTTGATGGGTTTTGCTTGATGTAATGTTTGCTTGTTGTGTGACTTAGTGTAATGAGTGAGTAAAATTTTCAAAACGCGTTTAGTAAGCCGTTTATCTATCTCTGGCTCATCTCTATCTTTTTCTATAATCAAATTCCTGCTTTCTCGATCCTAATCTTTTCGTTCAGAATTTTCCAAGATCCTCTTCATCTTCTCTAAATCATTCCTTTGAGTTTCTTATTCATTAACTTATCTCTCAAAACTTCCTGAGAATTTTTATCGCTTTTTCTGGAACCTTTTCCTATTTTTCTATGAGCATAATCTAATTTTTAGATGCTCCAAAATATCTTTTCATGATCTCTAAATACTTTATTTAGATCCCTCATGTTGTAAAATGTCTCTGAGAATTTTTCTCGAATTTTGGGAGCTTTTGAAGTATTTTTCGTGGCTTAAATATCAATTATGGACTTTTCTAGAATTATTTTAATCCCAAAATTAATTAATTCTAAAAATAATAAAATATCTCATTTTCCCACCAACCCTCAAAGTCCATGTGTAATAATCGTAATAAATCTCAAAGGCACATGCATTTATTTACTAATAGGCTTTAATCATTATTTAGGCCCATTAGTAAAGGTAGAGGGTGCAACATTAATTAGTACCATATTTCTAGTTGATGTATATATGAGGAGTTCTCCTCCCTATATGTTTGTACCAGCCCCTTAGCCAAAGCACACCAGAACTACCGTAAGGGGACCCCTAGTTTGGGAATTCCTAAGGTAGTAAATTAGATTTTTCCCTCTTTTCACTTCTACGTCGTTTCCAACGTCTCGCATGTGCCACCATCAGTCAGCCTCCCCCAGCCCCCTGCAACCAAGCTCCCTCCCTCTTGTTCCTATTGAAAGGTCACGTGAGATGGATAGAGGAAGAAGACGAGGTAATTACAAAATTGCCACTAGTTCATAATATCTCCGTTGTTTCTTCATTTTAATTCCGTTTTGTTTCATGTAAGTTGCGTTAGATTCATTTTGACATGATCTATAAGTTAATAGCGAGGTTTACCATATCACATGTTTTTCAATATATTGTTAAATACTAAATTGATTAATACTCAACTTGCAGGCGGGCTCGTTCACGGCCGGCTGCTAACCCGCCTCGCTTGCCGCAAAGTTTATTAGCGGGCTTGCGGCTTGCCACAAAGCTGCGGATCTTGTGAACAAGTGTTTCGTGGACACAACAAACTTGTATGCAAAACCCGTAAGACCCACAAGACAACAAACTCAATCAGCTGCCCAATAGTCATACGGGATGGAATAGCATGTGGATTCACAATAATATCGGGTGTGATACCTTTGATTGTCCATGGCATATCCTCTTGAGTGTAAGTCATCCCAACATTTCCTTTTTGCCCATGCCTATTGCTAAACTTATCTGCAATTTGTGGTATGCGAACAGATCGCATCCTAACCTTGACAAATCTTAGACCATCTGCATTTGTTGTTAACAGAACCTATACAAAATACCATAGCCTTAGTAGCTTGTTGGTAAAGTTCCAAGCCCATCACAAACCACCTATTGATATAGGAAGGTGAGAAACTACGAACCTGATCTATCATGCCACTTTCACTATGACACAGAGAAGTACTATGGTCACGCTTCGAGTATCTAGAAGCTTGCCCTTGAGCGTCATCATGTGGAATAGGAGATGTCTTCCCAATAACGACATCTTCCGCTGAGACCCTTGTTCCCTGATACATTACATGAATTAAACATATGCAATCAGCATTACCCCTGATAAAGATAAATCTGCATAGATGAAGTCCTCTACTCACAGGTGGTGAAAGGCCATCATCATCTAGTTTATCATATGACCCATGGCGCATTCCCTATAGGAAAAGTTATTAGAATATTAGCCTCGTGAGAAGAAAAGAGAAAACTGTAATACAATTTTGAAAACACACCATAGTATTTTCCCTTTTTGGACGACCAAATTCCTCTTTGACAAGTGTACCCATCTTCTTTTCCTCATCTCTGCATATATGAAGTTTAAATCATCAGACTAAAAGCAATTTAAGCACTAGACTACTTCATGGAAGCCCAGCTTACAATTTGCGCTATACCTGTAAGAGCGGAAAAATAGTGATTGGAAGAATCCACGATCTATGGAAGATTGATTCATAATAACTGAATCTTCTTGATTATATCCAGAATAATAAGCGATAGCAACAATTGCATTCTGCACCCAAATCACCAAAATAATATTGATAATCAATGGATAGAACAGAAAGGAAATATGACATGTAGAAAGCACCCTGAAGTTAAGGGCAAATTGCTCACTCACAATACCAGCTAGTAACTGTCTGAAGTGCAAATGTTCCATAGCACAAATAGTAACTAGAGGCTTTTGTGGGTAGTATAGAACATGTGTCCTAGATCATGATGGTAGATTGATAAGGTTCAGACCTATATCAACATGTGAAGAAAATCAAACAAATAGTGTACTCACCATCCTTAAGCGGTAATTGGTGACATAAATTCCCATGGCTTGCTTTCCCATAGCGGCATGATATGTATTACGAGGTGTGTTGCATTATCAATGGGAAGAATTAGACCTTGTCGGGGGGGAAAATATTATACAAGCTGAAACCCACAGAAGTGAATGGTTCACTGGTTGTGGTCGGGAAAAGGAATAATCGACGCACAAACACCAAGTATCAATGAAGGATGAATCTCACAATGTGTGTAAGTTTCAGAGTAAGCATCCTCTGGGTTGTGCCTTGCATTTTGAAGGTCCTGAAATTGTTTCATTGGCATCGATGAAGTGAAGGTGAATATATAGAAGGAAAAAAGGCAAAGCTATACTAGGATTCCATGGAATATCCGAGCGGTATAGACAAAATCCTTTCATACACAAGGGCCTCGAATATGTTCAATCGGTACACATGCATATCCCACTTACACTTATGGTCATGGAGATCATGGTAGTCTCCTCTTCTTGATATCTATGTATTCTATAAATCCTTTTGAGACCAATTCATGCCGGCCTTCATCGAGAGTCTCACGGATAAGTGGACAAAAGGATAGAAGAAGCTTATAAGAAAAATTATGCACATGTAAAGTTAAGTGGAAGCCAGCACATGTTGATCAATGTCGGACCCTTTGTTGCAAAGCTCGGATATGCGCCTTCTTGATGAGCAGCCTCGACCCTCAACAATAAACAATGGACGACTGCAGCGTCCATAATCCGTGTAGAGTCGAAGTTCTTTAAGACGGATATGACGAACCACGCCAACTTCAGTGTTGACATCAATCTGAAAATGAAAACCAAGCAAATTTGAGATCTTAAGGCCCACTGAACTACACCCTTAAATAATATGCAATGTTACCTGTCTATGTATAACCTACCAAAGTAAATGAAAATTCCAGTAGATACTTGTGTCATGAAAAGAAGTTTGAATTGCATACCGAACACCATTGTTAAAAACAATTACCTCAATCAGTCATATATATATATACATATATATATATACATACATACATACATGTGAGTGGGTAATAAATAGTGGTAGGGATTTTTAAAAGAACTTTTTTTGTGACTCATCTAATTTGTCTTTCTGCCTGCAATTAGAAAGTATAGCATGGAACAAACCTGTCTTCTTAAATGCCTAAGAGTCTTAACCAATAGGTCAGGGTTCCTATGAATTCCAACCCAACAACCATTGACAAAAATTTTACCAGCTTGTGGAATGACATGATGTAGCTTCTACATCCACATCACTAACCAAAGTCCTGCTAAACTTATGATGACAAGAACAAGATCTGGAAAAGGAGCCATGCCCCCACTGCAATAATCTAGGACCAAATATTTAAGAATTCCAAAAGACAGTAACATAAATAAAGTTGAAATGCTGAACTGAAAGGAGTTCTATATCTACAAAGACAAAAATGTCATTTTCTTCTCCAGTTCTCCCTGTCTTGCACCCCTTCTTTGCTAAACCTGACACCTCCTTTCCTCAAATATCATCACCATGTCCAATATCATCTTCTGATAATTTAACATCTGATAAACCAGAAACAAGAGCGAGTAATGAGTTATAAGGTGTCGTTACTGCTCAAAAAACAATACTCAAACTAACAATATGCTACTTTGTACAATTCAAAGAAAATGTACCTTCTGCTCTCAACCAATCCTGCAGGCATACTAAGGCTTGAACTTTCTTGCTTGTTAGTTGGCTTCTGTAGTCACTAACAATTCTTCCACTAGTGGAAAATGCAGATTTAGAAGCTACAGTCGATGCGGGTGCTGCAAACACATCCCTTGCCATACGAGAAACCATAGGATACTTTGTAGAATGCATCACCCACCACTGCAGAATATCAAATTTCTTTTGTCGAGGGAAAAGATCATCTTGCAGATATGTGCACTTTTCACTCTCTTCCTTTTTTGTGCTGCAAGATGTTGTTCAAAGTCTGCCCAGCAGTCATCTTCATCAATACTTCCATCATTGGGCTCTGGTTGTGAGTAGTTTAAATCAGGTGCCATTGATGAATATGTAGAAAATAGATTTTGCAATGTGGCCTTTACCATTTCAGTGTATGCTGGACCTTTATCACCAAAACTAGCATCCAAACGAAATGATACAAAACTAAGCTTAAACCTAGGATCTAGAACTACTGGAACACATATCTGCAACAAGCATATGTCCCAGTATTTCTAAAACTTCAGTTTCATTTTGCTCGCCATAACTGCAATGGAAATATATGTATTTGATTCCAAAGTTTATATTTTTCCTTTAACTTCCCATAGGACATGGAAACAGTGGTTTGTTGTTGGGTATAATGTACCAGAAACTACATTTGTAGCATCATAGAAGGGTTTGAACACATTGCAAAGTAGGTCTGCCATGTTCCAATCTGTATTAGAAGGCTTGTCCATGTAATTAGGATCTTGTGACTCCATAACATCAAAGACTACCCTATACTCTATTGCAGACTTCAGCATTAAATAAGTTGAGTTCCACCGAGTTGGAACATCAAGAGGCGGTCTCTTCTCACAGGATATACCTAATTGTATAATGATTTCCTCGAAACACTATTTATGGGCTTGTGAGCTTCTAATGTACTTGACACTATCTCGAATGCGGTCAGTAGCACCATCTATCACCTTAAATCCCTCCTTGACAATAAGGTTCAACACATGCGCTACACAACGCATATGTAGCAGATCACCATTTCCAAGCATAAGGTGTCTTTCTGAAAGATTTTTCCTTAAGGAACCAACCATGTTGTTGTTGTTCTTTGCATTATCTAATGTGATGCTAAATACCTTGTTCTCTAACTTCCATTCTTGCAAACACTTCAACAATGCATTAAACAAAGTAAAACCATCATGGGGTGAAAGCTACAAGACTAAAACCTATTATTCTCTTCTGCAGCATCCAGTCATTATCAATGAAGTGGCAAGTAATGCACAAGTAACCTAGGTTCTGATTTGAAGTTCATAGATCAGCAGTTAGACAGACCCTTGAATTTGAATTTTTGATAGTTTCTCGAAGGGCTAACCTTCGATCCTCATATGGGCTCATAATATGCTCAGCAACTGTAGTTCTAGACACTATGGTAAACCAAGGATTTAAGGTAGCAATAAATTTCTGAAACGGTGCATGGTCAACTAAACTAAAGGGCAGCTCCTGCAATATGATAAAGTTGACCATGGTGTTACGTGAGACCTCTTAGTCAAACTTCCAATTCTTCAGAGCTAGTGAATCAGGGGATAGTCCTGTGTTCATGCTTTCAACCAACTGGTTCATTCTAGTCCTTTCTTTGCACACTTTCAAATGCCTATGACAAGCACTTCTACCATCATCTCAAGTAGCAGACAAGAGCTCCAAACAATGAATACATTTAGCTTGTACTACTAGATTCCCCTCATAAATAGGCTCAAATTCTTTCCACACATCAGATCTAAGTTTACGTCTCTTAATTGGTCTTGATGCATCTATACAATAAGTATGTAAGTATTGATTAGTGCAAGCATTTACTAAAGTATACATAGTCAGTAACTAAAGGCATCTCATGCAGCAAGAAAATTCAACTAAAGGACCAGGATAGTAGAAATAGGACCCTAACCAAGACAGAACAAATCAACAAAGTCAAGACAGCAAGAAAAATTTGAGACATAAACTGGTCGCTTCAATATGCAGGAAGTTAAATCTAACCTAGGCCAAGATTAGGAGAAATAACCATTCATGTATCATCAGATGAAGACGAAGATGATGATCTTGCAGATAGTACCGGAGACTGGATCATCCTTGCTGACTGTAGCATTCTATTAAGTACAGGAGATCTCACATAATGCACACATGAAGCAGATGACTTCCTCTGCATTCCTTCTGAATGATTTGAAGCATTAACAACAGATGACTTCCGTTTCGACAGCAAGGACTTGATCCTATCCACGCTCCTTGATGCTGCATCTTTGCCAAGATTAGGAGAAGCATTCATTCTTGTATCATCAGGTAAGGTTGAAGATGACAATCCTGCACATGGTGACCTCTGGTGTTTGTTTCTGGAGTGGCGCATCCTTGGCGATGCTAGGATCCTATTCAGTAACGGGGACCTCACAAATTGCACGTTCGAAGCAGATGACTTCCTCCGCTTCTCTGTTGGTGGCTTTGGAGCATTAACAGCAGATGACATCCGTTTCACTAGCAATGACTTCTTCACGTTCACACTCCTTGAAGTTGTATGCTGACTACTTTGTTGATCTGCTTCTTGACCACTCAATTCTTTTGGTGCAAGCTCAGATGGCAGGGTTGCCATGTCCACACCAGCACATCTAGATAGAATACAATAACATGATAAGCTAGAGGACAACCAAATGGTGGCAACAAAATGTGGACTACAGTAAAATTAGATATTTGTAGCTCAACATTAGTTTGATATTATCATGCTAATAGCTTACAAGTTATGATAATAGCTCAACATTAGTTTGATATTATCATGCTCGCGGAGAAAATAAGAAGTAACTGTCTTCGTCAGATGAGAAAAGATGAATGTAGCTTACAAGTTATGGTGCACAAAAACACACATGCACAAAGGAACATATCTGAACCTACAGTACAAAGTGAGACAGTAGGTATTGCATCTCCATCAATATTACAAAGAATCATGGTGTTGCCAGGAATGATGTTCAAATTTCGTGTAGCAGTTTTGATAAGCAAAAGTCTATCAAATGGCAAGGTGCCATTTGTACTCTGCATGCAAGAAAAATCTGATCCTGACAACCACCGCAATCAATAAAATGTCTTTGATCATATTATCTTACTAACACTTAACACATGTAAAATTAGAAAATAGCTTTCAAAGTGAGGATCCCACATTTCAAACACTTATAATGTTATTATCAAACCCATGTTTTTGTAGTATCACCAAGAAGGTTGCCTTAAAATTATTAAGGTAGAAACAATTGTACAGCCTCAACAGCGCACTTCAAGAAATATGAATATGCTTTCAACACCTGCTAGTATATACAAGGTATAAGATGCAATGTACTGAAATGCATGGACAAGCTCTAATACTCCATTATTAAGAAAATGTCCTTTTAGCTTTCCTAACACAAGAGGATGACAATCAATTCTTCCACCAATGACATATCTACTCCTCTTATCGCTCCCACCTTCAATTAATAACACTCAATCCACCACATTCATGCAAACTCCAATTTGCAATAACTGGGATTTTTAGAAAACACCAGCTTAAAAACCTTAAAGAATGTCTCTTTGATATCAAAACCAAGTTTCTTATACAAAGCTTATAGTCTATTGGAAAATTATAATGTGTCTGCTAACCTACTGTGAATTCTAGAATTTCTGTACAAACAACTAACATCCAAAAGACCACGGCCTAAGCCTTATACTCATTGGGATCAGTTGGAAACCTTCTACACTAGAGGTAAACAACCAAAACCAAAGGGAACCGAGCAAAATCATTTCCCATATTTATCTGTCTGTAAGAAATTGCAGGACGACGAAGCCACACCCGAGATCTGGTGCCCCAATCCTGCAGAAGCTGACGCTAGGATCTTGGAGGCTTCCTGGCCCCTGTCCTCTCCTGCCTCCTCTTGCTCCACCATGGAGGAGCGCGAGTCGAGGGCTTGGTTTCCGCCGCCTACCACGGCCAGAATCGGCATTTCCATCTACGCCAAGGGCCAGGACGAGCCGGAAGGGAGAGCCGAGGACAGCAGGCGAGCGCGGCCAGCGCGGTGGCTCGAGCGAGTGCGGGCGAGCATGGACAACGGGCAAGCGCAGCAAGTGAGCAATCATGGCAGCACGGCCGAGCACAGCTAGCTCGGCCAGTAGGTGAGCACGGCCGCATGCCCGAGCGCAGCCTGCCGGTGGCATAGCCGGGGTGGAGGCACGACGACAGCGCGGCCGCGTGACCTGCACGAACGTGGAGTGCAGCCTGCGGCGGTGCGTCCAACGCGTACGGCGAGCGTGGCCACGCGTGGCTTGAACAGGAGGGCCGGTAGGGTTCAGGATGAGCCGGAAGGGAGAGCAGGGGAGGGTGTTGCGGGTCTTGCGGGTTGTTGCGAGAATTCTCGCTCGCCCAACGGGCTTGGAGGGTTGGAAGTCGTTGGCCACGAAAAAATTGCAGCCGGTCCACAACAGCCACGAAGCCCAGTTTTGCGGGGCGAGCGGGCGGGTTACATTAACAACCCGCCCCGCCTGCAACTTGAATTAATACACATGCAACTAGTTTCTAATTAAAAAGCAATGTAGGTGTTAAACTTATATATTTCGTACATAAAAGTTAATATGATTAATTGTAAACTTAAATGTGTTTTAATTATACTTAGTTTAAACTCATTTAGTGTTTTCACATGCACTTTTCTTTTTGTAAATTTAAAGTTTAATTGGATTAAATGATACATGTATGCTTATGAATCAAATACGATTAGTCTAACCCGGCTTTTAGAATTAAAATATATTTTATCTAATCTGAATTAATATGCTTCACATGGTTTTGCTCAATTAAAATAAATCAAGCATGTAGGCTTTTCTTTTCGTTGGTAATATAAAACTCCCGGTAGTCTTTTCTTTTAACCGTAGCTCTGTTCTAGTTGTTACTTGTGACGTTGTGTCTATGCTGACCAATGCTACGTGTTAGCAGTGACATTTAACATGTCTCATATCTCAGAATTTTATAAGTTAAATGTTAATTTGTTTAATGGTTATGCAACTGGGTTTATAATTAAAAGCCACTTAGGTGAATACATCGGTCTTTCATAAATCACTATCAATATGATTAATATCGACATTAATACCTTTTTAATTTATAACATGGTTAGTTCGACTTCAAAACATGATGCTTTTGTTTAATTTTTGTCATATGTCCTTTAATCTTTCTAGTTAAATGTTTAAATGACTTAAATGATATGAGATATTTTTATAAATAAAATATAATTAGCTTTAACTCGACTTTTGAAACTGAATATGTTCTAAGTAACTTGAATTGATACTACTCACATAGTTTTTTTTAATTAACACGAATCAAGCAAGTAGATGTTTGTTTCGTAACATATAAAACTGTTCTGTAGTCGTTTCTTCTTTATGATAGTTCCATTATGTTTCTTGCGTTCTGTGACAGAACCGCCCAATTTATACAAGATCAAGTATGGCTGTGCCCGCTAACACGTTGACACGCGCATACTTTCACTTATACAAACATGGTAGTCCGCCGAGTATCACGAAGGACCTCGGTAAATCAACATCACAACCAAGATCACATGATTAAGCAAATACATATCACATACGTAGAGTTGCAGCGGAAATAATATTACAATTGGGTTCACAAATAATAGTACAAGTTTGGGTTTTAAAACCGATTAGAGAAAACAACATAGCTTTCAAATGATTACATTAATATAAGTTCCAAATACATTGCTAGCATAAGTGACATCATCCGACAAAAGCATATAGACGAGAAGTAACTATAGAATCACCGAGCCCACCGACGGTTAGCCACCATCTTCCGCAGACCAAGAACTTCACCTGCAACATGGTGGGATAAACCCTGAGTACTCGAATGTACTCAGCTAGACTTACCCGTCGGAAACCAAAACAAATGACACCAAGGATTATGTAAGGCTTTCTTTAGTGGGCTAGCTGACTCGTTTGTGAAAAGCATAAGCTATCATGAAGAAACCATTTTAAGTACTTTGCATTATCTTTATTATAACCTATCCATCTAGGTAAGCACCTGTACTATAGCAATCACTTGATTAACCAATAACATCCAGTTACCAATTTAGATTTAGCATATCCCATATCATCCAGATAACCATCATTGTTCCATAATAATTACTACGATGCCGTAGCTCGAGTCAAGCGCTCACTATCCAGGAGCGATGGCGATTCGAATCGATTCCTAACCAGCTGGTGATTTATTCCTCACACAAACCACACTCACCGATCAAGTGAGCTACAGATCACCAATGACACTTTCCAAGTAGCCGCGGGATAACAGCCAGGACCACACTACCCAGGGACCGCCCGACTGCTACGACGCACCTTGGGCTCACTCTTCGCGTCCCCGTCATACCCCCTTCAGCACCAGTCTGCCAATCCGGGTTTATCCCGGCTCGAATAGTGTCACTAGCTTCGCGGTCGAAAGGTACTTTATTCGGCCAGCTAAATGTGAGGCATGCGTTCAACATGACAAGAGGGACGAGCAACGATCGGTCCTTAATCGACACAGATGAAAACTAACAGCACCCCAGAACCCTGTCTGGTTGCCTCCAACTTTTCCGTCCGGTCTCCAATTATCCATCACACATGGTTAATTCCAGGATATCATTCCTTCCATAGCTAAATTCTTCCAGTAACCACCTATAATGTAGGTGACCGGATATCACCGATCGCTACCGGTCTAAGCAAGGCTAAGCAGTTATTCGATCCTGACCTAACAGGGTAAAAGGTAATAAGGTAGGCAAGGATAGTAATAAATGCATCAACGGTTTCAATCAACTCCTACAACTTAATGCAAAAATATATAAACTCATATATATAGAAAGAATTGCTTTTATAAATTAGGAGACTTATAATGCTTCGGGGCTTGCCTGGGATCCAACACAAGTCAGTTCAGTTAGCTTGCACCGTCTTGGTGGCATCTCTGGTCCTAGCACTTGCTTAGCCCTTCCATCTTCGGGATAGGTCCACCAAACACCGTCTTTGGGTTTGGCTCCAACATCATGTCCTTCACGTGGTTCATCTAGTGCACCTAGATGAGATGCAAGATGCAAGTGCATGAATATGAAGAATGGTAATACAAGATGCATCACATAAGTATTTAAGACAAACACAAGATTATGCAACACATAGACACCAATAGCTATTTAACTAACATCACACAACTAACTATAGAGAGCAAGCACATCAAGCATGACACAAGTTTAACAAGGTCACAAGTATCATAACTTGACCATCAACAAGGGTATAAGCCACACTTAGCAACACATGGAGTAAACAACCACAACTAGCATATGTCTATTTCTGGACTGAAAACAACAGCTTCATGTTTGGATCATAACTAGAGTTATACAAGTCCAAAAGCCATGCAACAAGACATTTTGGAAATCTTATGAAATTTTATACAATTCATCTTTAATCATCTTAGCACGATTCTCAAGTTAACTAAGTCAAATCTACCCATTTACAGAAACTGGTCTAAACAAGACAGAGAGTAATCAATTCTGTAACCCAACTTTAAACAGCTGTAACTCTTAAACTACTTGGCCAAATGACACCAAATTTTATCAGAAGCTAGATACATGAATTATCTACAACTTTGTTATTCTCATATTAAGATGATTTTACAATTAGAAGGGTCAACTAATCCTATAATTGCATCTCTGTCCAAAACATAGACAGAAACTAACATGCCACTTTAAACAGCTATAAATGGAGTTATACATGTCCTATAAATGTGATTCTAGACTTTTTAGAAATCTTGGCAAATTCTAAACAACTTTGTTGTAAACACCTAAAGCTAATTATACTATTAAGAAGGCCCCACAAAAATAACAAGGAAACCCTCTCTGGTTTTGGGCAGAAACAGCCACAGAGATTCAAGCAAGTATAACTCAAGATCTACTTAGCAAAAATTCATGATATTTAAATTTTTGGAAATCTTAAGAAAAGTACCACAACTCATGTATTTTCACCAAGTCATGATTCATAACTTAACTGAGGCAATTAATTCAAACATGCAGAACTGTTCAGAGTAGAAACAAAGCAATACAGGGTATTTGTTATTTTTATAACTCTTAAACTATACATCCTAAACTCCTGAAATTTTTACCAGACAACAATAATCACCTTAGTAACACTCCACAAAAATTTCACATTTATTTGAGCATAAAAACTGCAGTTATGAACAAGACAAGACATGGCAAGTAACAGGAACCAAGCTGAATAGATCTATTTTTACAGCACAATATTTAAATTAAAACATGGCACATTATAGATCTAATGCATAGACAATTTCACAAGGATTCCAAACAGTCCACATTTTCTATTTTACGATTTTTGTATGAATTACTATGAATTTTCAAAGTGGAGCATTCAAATCTGCAAAAAATCAGAGAAAGGAAATTTAAATCTTGCATCGAGGTCCCTGGAATTTACACAAATTAAACCCGACAAATATATCCTTACTGCACTATTCATCAGAGTCACTGTCTATTCACTTAACCCCCTCCCTTTGTTCAAATTTTGCGTGAAGTCCCTGGCCTTCTTCATCCGGTCGGAAGCAGAGCAGTTCGCTGGCGCTCGCGTTTCCGGCCGCCGTGGTGCTCGCAGGAGGCAAAGGATGGGTGGAGGAGCACCAAGGGACCACAGCGAACCTACGGGGCTGTTTTACATGGCCAGAATTGGGCCAGGGCGGCCTGGCCATGGCAGCGGCGAGCTCGGGCACTCCTCGGCCATGGCGGCGTCCGCGCGCGACCGGCAGTGCAGCGGCGAGGCTAAGAGGCGGTGGTGGTAGATGGCACGAGCGTGGAGCTAGGCATGGGGAGGCCGAGGGGCAGCAGCAGCGGCAGCTCGAGCTTTGCTGCCCGGCAATGGCAGCCATGGCCGCAGCTCGGCGCAGAGCGGCTGGCGAAGCTAGGAGCAGCAGCGCGAGAGAGAGGGAGGCGTGGGGCAACTCTGGCGTGCGGTTTTGGAGGAGCAGAGGGCGAGGTGGTGCGTGGCCGGAGGTGGGACACGCGGCAGCGGCAGGGGCGCATGGCGGCCACGTTCACAACATGCGTCGCCGTTCGGGCATTTCCCCGAGCACGTGGTGGGCGTCGGTGTGGGCAAGGTGGGCGCCGGATTGGGCCAGATCTGGGCCGATTTAGACCTCGGGCCCAAAACAAAGTTTGAAGCCCACGAACTGCTCTACATTTTCTATTTAAAGTGTACAGTCATTAGAGTTGTAGATTAGCAGTTAATCAAGTCCAAAGTTGACACTATCAACGTGTTGACAGCGGTTAAGTAAACGCAAAAATTGATCGTCCAACCAAAGTCAAACTGGTGCTATGTTTTTGCACGCTCTTCTCCACAATGTATACTCCAACTTTTATCTTTGGACCAAATTGAGTTGCTTAACGAATACACGAGAACGCGACATGCCAACGCCGATGACGATGAATTCCTTAGAATAATTCTAAGTCTAAAAACAGCCGCTGATTCCATCTTCGAGGCTCTGTTTGACTTATTTCCAAGTTGATCTAGCTCTTGGTCCAAAAACAAAATTTGTTATACGTAACATGGACTATAACTTTTATTTAGGTTCCACTGCCATGGAAACACTCTGAGCTGCAGTTCAAACCATGTCAACGCAGCATCACGATAAAGCTTAAATTACCCTTTTCGATCTATTGGAGAATTTTCTGGCCACTTGCTCAACACGAACCCTTCATAACTTTTGTTCATGAGTTCATCTAGAGTCATTTGGGCATGGTTGCAGGATTTGGTTGACGATCGAGAATTCCATTCACTTTATAAAATAATTCAAGCATGGACATAACTCGTCATTTCATGTGACTTCTTGATTCCAAATTTCACGAAACTTTTCCATGGATCAATATAGATGGGTATTGATGTGAGACACATGAAGATATTCCAATAACACTAGCTAAGCATATATCTTGAAAAGGGCCTATATGTAAAGCAAGGGTGCAATATCCAAGTTTAGGTTGGGGCTCATTTCCATAGGTTTGACCTTGACATCTTCATCATCACTTAATATGCCATGTTTGAGCTCAAACCCATTGCTTAACAGGTGGCAAACACCTGGGGTGTTACACGTTCTCTTGACTATTGTAACGAGCACTCTTTAGTATGTTGTTTTGTCTCGTGTGGTGTACTGCTCTTAGTTGTCTCTATTTATTTGCTTGTATATTGGTATGCTTGGTTGCTACGATCTGCGAGTAGAAGAAGAGTTGTCCGTAAGCGCTAGAGGCCGGAAGCTACAAAAGAGAGGACTGAAGAATTTTTGTGAGCAGTTTGCCTTAAGTGGAAAGCAAGTTAAAAGGAAAGTATAGCATGGGATCATCCTTGTTTCCTATCAACTTAAATACATTTAATTCATATTGCATGTGTCACCTTAATAGAGATTCCCTAGAATTGAACTTATACCTTGTCTCCTATGGGATATGTATTGGGTAGCTTTGCTAGTGCTCAACTAAACATGACTAATGGTATATGCAATACACATTAAAACATGACTTTTTAGAACCTTGGAAATAGGGGGCTGGAGTGTTTAGCTACTTTCTAAATGCTTCAGATTCCTCTCCCTAAGGACTTATCTGTAAGCGAACATCTAAGACTTACAGTACAGCTGTGAGGGCTACATAGCTCCGGCTTTAGCTCAGTACGAGGACCTTTTCTACCTTGTTAGAGGTTATCTTTATGGCGTAAGAATGGCTTAACGAATTGGGTATAGGTCAGCCTCTACTCTTATGTGTATAGCTGTGATGGAATTGTGCCATTCGACAGGGAGTTCCTATATATGTTTGCCGAGTGAATCTAATGGCCCTAACTTGTTAGCCAAACCTTTGAAAGGCTTCATAGTGAACCTTGCCTGCTCACCTTGGAAGTGTTTTGAGAGTAATTAATCTGGGCATATGGGTATCCTGACTCATAGTGAAAGTGTACAAGCTCTGCAGAGTGTAAAACTAGTATATCAGCCGTGCTCACGGTCACGAGCGGCCTTGGACCCTTATGGAATAGATGATCACTATTAATTATACGTTTATGCTATTCATTAATCATGTTTACACTGATCATGTGTTTACTATGGGATTATGACAACTTGTTGCTACTCTTATGCTAAAATTGTGACAACTAAAAGATAAATGTTGTTAAACCTGTGTCAAACCTTTTGAGCTTTATGAACCCCATATTATATTTGTTGAGTACGACATGTGCTCACCCTTGCTATTTCCCCACACCCCAGACTTTAGAAAAGTTGCTCCGAAGATTGATGGAGTTACGGATGAGTTCCTAGAAGATTGATAGAAGTGCTAGGCATATGATACCCCTAGTCAGCCATCCCTATGAAAGATGGAGCATGAAGATTAGCTACCGTTCCATGATACTTTGATGTAATTATTAAATATGAGTATATTTTGTTATATAATAAAGCATTGTCTCTTGATACTATTGTAATTTGTTCGCTTATGTGTGTGACTAATCTCTGGGCACACATAAGATTATGCATCCCATTTTATCCTTAAAATCAGGTGTGACATACTCGTCGTGCCACCATGGAAGATGGCATAGAAGATGTAGCCGCTGAAGCCTGCATGGGTCTCCGTGGCCGCCGTTTTGAGGATATGAAGCAGGACCAATATAGATTCCTCTCTCACCAACACCCTTAATTGGTGTGGGCAATGATGGACCCTCAGGGCACGGATCCAACTACTCAAGTGATGGTACACTTTGGCTGTGAGTTAGTAGGGAAGATTCGGCGACTGAAAGATCAGTTAAAGGCACAATAGGAGATTCTTAAGAGATATCAACAGGTGATAGATGACCAAAGGGTGAGCCTCAACCTACCAAGGATTTATGAGAAGCTTTCCCATAAACCTCGCCCATAGGTGTTGGAATTCCCTTCTATGTAATAAGAAGTTAGTAGCATGGGTCAAGTTGAGTCAAGTCAAGTCTAGTTGTGTGGTGTGAACTTTGGTGTGCCAAGTTGATTTATTATTATGTTTATGTGTGAGTTGGATTTTTGTAATGAGTGCTGGAACTTTGTGGGCATGTCCGCAAGTTCCATAGTTAAGAATATTAAGTTTAAGTTTAATGAATAAATAGTTGGTTTTGGTACATCTTGTTCTTCAGATCTATTTTTTGGAGCAGTCTGCCTTATCTGAATGCCCATCTAAATCTACTCGACCAAAATTATGGAATTTTTATGGGAATAACTAGACTTAAGTATATTTCGAATGCCTCTAGAATTACCCCTATATCTGATTTGGTTTGAAAGATATAGCTGTTTCAAGTTGAAGTTTCTGCGTAGTTTGGAATCTAGAATAGTTTTGCTTGTGTCCTATTTTGAATTAACCTAACGATAGAATCTGGGCATGTTAACTAAATAAACGTTGTAGATAATTTCTTAAGCTTTCCAACCACGTAAAGCATGCCTCTTTTGGATATATATAGAACTCAAGATACGACTATTTTACCGAGCTGCTGATGTTGGAACTCGTCCAAAAAAATTTTAGAATGTATTCTATATCTATATAAGTGTCTATAACTTGGAAATCTCTAAATTTTGAATATTTGTTTTGGATGTCAGATATGTAGAAGAGGAAGAGGCCAAGGTTATGGAGGTGTTCCCCCACATCCACCACCACCACCGCCACCGACTATTGAGCAACTTTTGGCAGTGCAGACATAGCTTATGCAAGCTCTGGTGCAGAATCATCAGAATCGACCAATTGGTGGAGCACCGCGTGATAAGCATGGTGAATTTTTGAAGGGCCGTCCCTCGGTGTTTTCCCATGCCACTGATTCACTAGAAGCAGATGATTGGCTTCATGCAGTGGAAAAGCAACTTAACATAGCGTAGTGCGACGACCAGCGGAAGGTGTTGTACGCGTCAAGGCAACTCCAGGGAGAAGCTCAAGACTGGTGGGAGGCATTTGAGTATGGACGTCCAACTAATGCTCCTCCTATAAACTGGTAGGAGTTTAGAGAGAATTTCAGATCCTACAACATAGCTGAAGGATTGATAGAGCTGAAGTAGGAGGAATTCAGGGCTCTGAAACAGAGATCTATGTCTGTAGTTGAGTATCGTGACAAATTTGCTCAGTTGTCACGCTATGCTACGAATGAGGTGGCTGATGATGCTGATAAGCAACGTCATTTTCTCAAGGGTTTGTATGATGGCCTGCAACTCCATCTTATATCCAATATATACCCAATTTCCAGACGCTGGTGAATCACGCTATTGTTATTGACAATAAGCGCAAAGAGATGGAGGCTAAGAAAAGGAGGCTTCAGGGACATGCCTTTGGGAGTAATACTCGTCCGCGCACCAATCTGTAGCAAAGCTTCCAGCAGAGGCATCCGAGGCCACCTAATCAGTGGAATCGCAACCCGATCCAGCAGCGTCCACTATAACAGCAGTAGAATGGCAATCAACGCCCCCAACAGCACAGTGGCCAGCAGACACCATGATAGGGAGCACCTAACAACACTCTAATGAAGACCAGTCCCCCTAGCACTCCCAACAAGTGTTTCCGTTGTGGTAAGGAGGGTCATATGTCTTATAACTATTCTGAGAAGCCAAACCAGCAGACCCCAAAGAGGTAGAATAGTCATTAGAAGCTAGCACCCAACATAGGAAAGATGAATCGTGTGTCTACAGAGACGGCGCTTGCAGAACCAGAAGTTATGCTCGGTATGTTTGATGTCAATTCCACTCCTGCCACCATTCTTTTTTATTCTGGAGCTTCACATTCTTTCATATCACAAGCATACCCTTATGTGCCATGAAAAATCCTATACTAGTAAACTCACCAGGAGGTAGTATGCACTTCTTATTGTTGTCTTCCAACTAGTCTATCCTTAAGGGGGTAGAGTTCAAAGTGAGCCCCATTGTGTTGAGAACATCTGGCATCGATGTGATTCTAGGTATGGATTGGATGAAGTAAAACTTGGCAGTAATTCAGTGTTAGGAGAAGGTAGTTGTTGTGACCACACCGAATGAGGATAGAATCAGTGTCGATGTTGTAGTGCAGAAGCAGCCGACAGCCACAGTGAACCAGCTTGATGATAGCGCCAACAAGGAGGACCCAGTACTGGATGAGTTTCCAGATGTGTTTCCCGATGACTTGCTAGGTATGCCACTTGACCATGACATTGAGTTTATTATTGAATTATTACCTAGAACTGCACCTATAGCTAAGCGTCCATATAGAATGGGGGTTAATGAATTAGAGAAACTTAAGAAACAAATAAAGGAGTTGTAGGAGAAAGGTTTCATCCATCCAAGTTCATCACCTTGGGGAGCGCCGGTTATATTTGTTGACAAGAAGGATGGTACCCAGAGGATGTGTGTTTATTATTGGTAACTAAATGAGGTTACTATCAAGAACAAGTACCCACTACCTAGAATTGATGACTTGTTTGATCAGTTGATAGGTGCTTGTGTTTTCTCTAGGATTGATCTTCGTTCTGGTTATCATCAGCTGAAGATTCATGCAACTGGCATACCCAAGATAGCTTTTACTACGAGGTATGGTCTGTATGAGTACACCGTTATGTCCTTTGGATTGACCAATACACCTGCATACTTTATGTACTTGATGAATAAGATGTTCATGGAGTTTTTGGATAAGTTTGTGGTGTTATTTATCGATGATATATTGGTATTCTCCAAAACAGAAGAAGAGCACGTTGAACATCTAAGGTTGGTCTTGCAGAAGCTTAGGGAACACAAGTTGTATGTAATCAAAGCAAGTGTGAGTTTTGGTTGAATGAAGTTTCCTTCCTAGGCCATGTTGTCTCTAATGGTGGAATAGCGGTAGATCCAAGCAAGGTGAGAGATGTGTTGAACTGGAAACCACCCATCGATGTTTGAGAGATTAGTAGTTTCCCAGGATTGGCTGGATACTATAGAAGATTCATAGAAGGCTTTTCTGAACTTGCCAAGCCTATGACAACTCTGTTGTAGAAGAATGCAAAGTTTGTGTGGTCTGAGAAGTGCCAGGCTAACTTTGAGGAATTGAAGAAGAGTTTGACTACAGCTCCAGTATAGGTGGTATGGACTTAAGAGGGATGTGGCTGGATATGTTGCTATATGTGATACATGTTAGAGAGTTAAAGCGGTACATCAAAGACCTACAGGATTATTGCAACTAATGAAGATACTAGAATGGAAGTGGGAAGAAGTTGGTATAGATTTAATTGTTGGGTTACCATGCACTCAAAGAGGTTATCATTCAATATGGATGATAGTGGATCGGTTAACTAAGGTTACTCACTTTATACCGGTCACGACTCATTATAAAGGACTAAAGTTGGCCCAATTATACATGGAGAAGATAGTGTGTCTACATGGAGTTCCCAAGAAAATTGTGTCTGGTCGAGGTACTCAATTTACGTCTCATTTTTGGCAACAAGTACATAGTTCGTTGGGAACAAAGTTGAATTTTAGTACAGCATATCACCCTTAGACAGATGGACAAACTAAGAGAACTAGAGGACATGTTGAGAGCTTGTGCGTTGTAGTACGGTACAAGTTGGGACAAGAGTTTTCCTTATGCAGAGTTCTCGTATAACAACAGTTATCAAAAGAGTCTCAATATGGCACCTTTCAAGGCTATGTATTGATGAAAGTGTAGAACCCCATTGTTTTAGAATCAAACAAGAGAAACTCAAGTGTTCAGACTAGACATTTTAAGAGATGTAGAGGAGCAAGTAAGGATGATTAGGGATAACTTGAGAGTGGCACAGTCTCGACAGAAGAGTTATGCTGACACTCGAAGAAGATAATTGGTTTTCAAAATAGGGGATTATGTTTACCTAAAAGTGTCACCAATGAGAAGTGTGAGAAGGTTTAATATGAAAGGAAAATTAGCACCAAGGTATATTGGGCCTTTCAAGATTTTAGAGAGACATGATGAAGTGGCTTATCAGTTAGAATTGTCTAAGAGTTTGTCAGGTGTACATGATGTGTTCCATGTATCTCAACTAAAGAAGTGTTTGCGTCTACCTGAGCAGCAGATACCGTTAGAGGAGCTTATAGTTAAGGAAGATCTCACCTATAAGGAATTTTTGGTAAGGATTTTGGAGACGGCAAAAAGGTTATGAGGAGCCGAGTTATAAAGATGTGTAAGGTTCAGTGGAATCGGTATATAGAAGATGAGGCTACTTGGGAAAGAGAAGAGGATTTGAGGAAAACACACTTGCAGTTTTTTGAGTAAGCATCATCCGAATCTCGAGGATGAGATTCATTTTAAGGGGGGTAGAATTGTAACACCCTAAAATTTGCATCAATTTCAAATAGGTAAATTTCATTTAATTATGTATTTTGTGAGCATTTAGATTTAGAAAAATAATAACTTTGTTAAAATTAAAATCAATTATAAAGTCTAGCTACAAGTTTGTGCTGCTGCATATTTATTTGTGAGGGTTGGGTTTGATCAAAATTTCAAAAGGATTTAAATTTGAGTTGAATTTGGATTTGAAAATGAAATTAAAAAAAGGAATTCTTCCTCTCCTTCTCCTTTTTGGCCTAGCTCCCCTTCCGCAGCAGGCGGCCCACTTCTTTTCCCTTCCTTCCCCGCTTCCTTCTTTCACTTGGGCCAGCCTTGCCAGCAGCGCCTGCGCAGCCGCCCCTATCTCCTGCGCCTCTCCTATCGCTGACTTGTGGGACCCACTTGTCAACTGTCTTTTTCCTTGCCATCATGTCCGACTCGGACTCTCTCTGCCACCACCAGAGTATGCGCCGCCCTCAACTCCACCTGATTTGGCTTGCCCCGCACGTCTCTCCGGCCTTAAATACCAACTCCGCTGCGACCGCCACCTCCCCATCAAGCCTCGGAGCAAGTCGCCGCCTCGTCCCGAGTCGCCACACCGTGAACCCTAAGCACCGCCGCAGTCCTGTCTTCTTCTGTGGAAAAAATCCTTGGGTGTGTTCGCCATCGCCTCCTCTTGCTTCCTGAGCTCTTCGTTCACTTTGCCGTGGCCCATAGGCCTTGATTCATGTGCACTGATGAGGTTCTCATCTCTAGTAATGGTGGACTGCCATGCTCGGCTCTGTTCTGGCTAGCCGGTTTCTCTCTCTCCTACTGGATCTAATCCCCACCGTTCAACTCAGATCTAACAGTCCAAATCGGCCAATACCCCTTCGGCTGGAAATTTTGCATAAGAGCCCCTCTAGTTTGATGATTTTAAACCCGCAGTCCACTCCAAATTCAAAATCCCAATTTTGATTTATTTCAATTCGAATTAAATCCATCTATTTACATATTTGCCACTGATTTTGTTTTGCTCATAAAAACTTCATTTTAACTCCGATTTGATCCGTTCAAGTTGCGTTAGATTCTAAATTTAGTAATCTACATGTTTATATTACTGTTAAGTATATTTTAACTTTTAAAATTCGAGGTTAGATTTAATCTATTATCTTATTAAAGGAAATCTTGTGTATTTCATAACTTCTTCGTTTTAGCTCCGATTTTCGTAATCTTCGCGTCTATGTGTTCGTAGCAAGTCATAGATTTGTTTTATAAACTTTTCATCCTGATTTTATGCTGATTTGTGTACTGTTCTAATCTATAGCCTTTGTTTGCTATGCATGATTGCTTCTGGATGCTTGTATGTTGCTGTGATTATCGAGTATAGACGATGAGCAATTCGTGGGTGATCAAGTGTACTACTTTGATGAGCAGGATCAGTAGGAACACTTTGTTCAAGGCCAGTATAGCATGGGATCATCCTTGTTTCCTATAAACTTTAATATATTTAACTCATATTGCATGTGTCACCTTGATAGGGATTCCCTAGAATTATACGGATGCCTTGACTCCTATGGGATATGCATTGGGTAGCTTTGCTAGTGCTCAACTAAATCATGATCTAGTAACTTGACTAATGGTATATGCAATAAATATTAAAACATGACTTTTTAGCAACTTGGAAAAAGGGGCTAGAGTGTTTAGCTACTTTCTAAATGCTTCAGATTCCTCTCCCTAAGGACTTATCTGTAAGCGAACATCCGGAACTTACAGTACAGCTGTGAGGGCTATATGGCTCTGGCTTTAGCTTAGTAAGAGGACCTTTTCTAGCTTGTTAGTGGTTATCTTTATGGAGCAAGAATGGCTTGCTGAATCGGGTATAGTGCAGCCTCTGTCCCCATGTGTATAGGCTGCGCGTCATTGTGCCATAGAGAATGGGAGCTCTACATCTGTTTGCCAAGTAAATCTAGCGGCCCTAACTTGTTAGACAAACCTTTGAAAGACTTCATAGTGAACCCTGTCGACCTTCCTTGGTAGTGGGTCAAGAGGTTGGCTGCCTCGGACGAAAAGGGTAAATCACGACTCACAGTGAAAGTGTACAACCTCTGCAGAGTGTAAAACTGGCATATCAGCCATATTCATGGTCACGAGTGGCCTTGGACCCTTATGGAATAGATGATCACTATTAATTTTCTATTTATGATATTTGTTATTCATATTTACATTGATCATGTGTTTTAATTGGGATTATGACAACTTGTTGCTACTTTTATGCTAAAATTATGACAACTAAAAGCTAAATGCTGTTAAACCTGTGTCAAGTCTTTGAGCCTCATGAACCCCATGTTACACTTGTTGAGTACGATATGTACTTACGCTTGTTTATTTTCATTATTTGGATAAAAATCCTGGATGGGTAACAGATTGCTATGGTAATGACGACTTTCCTGAGGATTACTAGACTTGTGGTCAACCAGTTAACGTCCCTGTGATATGGAAATTCCGCGAGAGATTTTTCTTTATACTTTTGCTACATTTATGTGAAGACTCTGTCTTATTATACGTGATGTAATAAACACTTGTGATGATACTATCTATAATCTGTCGACGTATGTGTGTGACTGATCTCTGGACGCACATAAGATTATGCATCCTACTTTATTCTTAAAATCAGGTGTGACATATATGCAGCTAATGATCATCTCCCTATTGTAGCTTTGCCTTGGCTCTTCATTTAGCGCTGAAAGCAACCACTATCGGACAGAGCATCTTTGCCGAGGGCCTGAGGATTTGTCGAGGGCAAATGCTCGGGCACTCGGCAAAGTGTCTTTGCCGAGGGCCAGGCCCTCGGCAAAGAACAGCCCTCGACAACGACTCTTTGCCGAGGGCCAGATCCTCGGCAAAGACAAGCACACGGCAACAATAATTCTTTGCCGAGGACTAAGCCCTCGGCAAAGGGCCGGCCCTCGGCAACACCGTCTGACACGACTTTCATCCCCTGCAGTCAATCTTTGCCGAGGGCATCACCGTTAGGCCCTCGGCAAAGACTTTTTAACCGTTTTTAAAATTTTTCTTTTTAAAAATTCTTTGCCGAGTGCCCCTGGCCCAGCACTCGGCAAAGACAGTATTTGCCGAGTGCCAAGCTGGCACTCGGCAAATTTTCAGTTTTTTTTACCCCAAAATTTTTGTTGGGCCCGCCTACATTGTTTACAACTTCATGTTCAAATTTGGTGCTTTTTCTAGTTTTTTGTTATATTTGGTTGATTAATTTGATTATGTTGAATTTTTATATATAATTCAAATTTGAACTACAAGTGCATGGAATATTGTAATCTAGTGCTTTGAAAAATATTATTCATGGTATTTGGTGTATGTTGAGTCTATCCACGAACTCGCATCAAATTTCACGCATCTTCTTCACGTAACATAACGAGCCACTTGCCGGAAAAGTGTTTTAAAATTATATAAAGTCCATATGAAGTCCGAAAATCACGAAACTTGTCGAAGTATCATGTTATCGCATGTGTAGGCTGTGGTAAAAATTTGAGAATGTTTCGAGCAAGTTGCGACGTCAGATGCATAAAACCCAGACATCTCCACGTCGCAATTTGCTCGAAACTTATGGAGATGTCTGGGTTTTATGCATCTGACGTCGCAACTTACTCGAAACATTCTCAATTTTTTACCACAGCCTACACATGCGATAACATGACACCTCGACAAATACTATTTTTGCCGAGTGCTGGGCCAGGGGCACTCGGCAAAGAATTTTTTTTAAAAAAAATAAAAACATCTTTGCCGAGGACCCTGAATCTGGGCCTTCGGCAAAGACCCAAAACCTAAAAAACAGACGTCGGCCCAAAATCCCCAAAATCCCTCTTCTTCCCTCCGGCCCGCGCCCGCGCTCGGTTCTTTACCCCCGCCGCCGCTCACCTCGCCGCCCGCCCGCCACGCCGCTGGCCGCCCCGCCTACGCGCCGCCCCTCCCCCGACCTCAGCTCCCACCGACGGCCGCCCTGCGCCCCACGCCGGCCCCCCTCTTCCACCCCAGCCACCACCGTCGGCGGCCTCCTGTAGCTGCACCCGGCCGCCCCGGCGCCTGCCCCCGCCGTCCCGCACTGCCCGCCCCTGGCGGCCCTCACTGGGCTCCCCCGGCGTCCCTCACTGCGCGCCCCCAGTGTCCCGCACCCGGCACAGCCAGACTTGGGAAGCTGCGTGGCCGGAGCAAGTCCTGAGCGAGGAGCAGTGTGCCGTCGAAGCACCCCGTGGCCAAGGCCAAGAGAGCCGCGGCGCGCCCGCCCACACCAAGACCGAGAGCCAGCGCGCCGATCCGCTCCCGGTCGACGAGGTACGCCGCCACTGCCCATCAATCTATAGTTGCTGAACTGCTGGTGGTGTCGCCCCAGTGGCAAAAAAATAAACTTATATTGTCAGATGTGTATTTAGACTACTTGTCCATGAAACCTTTGAATCCTACTTACAGTATTATATCGATTGTCAAATGGAATTACAACACTTTGATCAGTATTGCTATGTTGTGGCCCAACAAACATCTTAGAGTTTGTTTTTTTAAGTAGCCTGGAAATATGCTGGATGTATGAAAAAAACACAAGAATACCAGTTTGAGCATGGTACTTAGTAGTCCACATCCGAATATATGTATGTAGTTCTTTGAAGAATGAACGGAGAGTGGTTAAGTAAACAACTGGTACATAGTTGGTGCCATTACACAGCCATAGTAGGCTACTTGTACCTGAAGCTGCGATATGATATACAAAGATCAGTTCGAGCGTCATTTTTTTAAGTAGCCTGGGACTGTTCCTATATACATAGGGTGGATATGGTAAGGGAACGACGGGTGCCTTTGCCGTTGGAAATATAACCATTCGCATGTCTTGAAAATGCTGGAGCATGTCTTAACGTTTACTAATTGCTATAGCAGTTCAGAAATGCAACTGCTACTTGTGGTCAGTTGCCCTACAGTTGCAAGTAATCACTGGTGGTCCATTTCAATTGTTAGATTTTATAATTATATTCATCAACAGCCAAACGCACCAATAGTTGTGATCCCTTGTAGTAAGTGTGGGAGGTATCCGGAACTTAGTGTGGCCATCAACCCATGGTGGAACTAGCTTGACACCACCTGTACGCATCTGTCTGGGTTTCACTCTTCAATTGGATGGAAATATCCCACTAGTGTTCTGAGAAACTGCATGCAGAAGCATCATTTGACTGCTTTGTACACTTCCAACTGATTAGCTAGCCAGACCAGTGACGCCCTCTTTTGAGGAGAAGACTAAAATGGATTTCTTGTTGATGTGGCGCGTGAGTTATATATTTATATATATAGCGTTTTTTAGTGCATTTAATTAGTATGATTCACCAGTCGGCATCCAGTAGCATAAGGTACATGAGACGCGTGTCTGTCTATCGCCCATATTGCTGAGTTTCTCCTGTATATGCAGAAGTTTTTTTGCCTCCAGCACGTAGGAGTCGTCTCTAAGCTCCTAGTGTAGGAGAAAGTGCAACCATATAAACAAATGAATGTATGTTGGCAGACATCTCTGCTTAATTTGTCATCAAGTGATCACTTGACGCATAAAGGTGCATGCATGTGGTGTATTTGTTCATCAGGGCCTGTTTGGATGTCTTGTATATAGTTCAAAACACATGGCCCCTAATTTTTTTCGTCGGCTAGAATTTGTTGTTTAAATAATGTTCGGTCAGACCATTAATTATACTCTTGGTTTCGACCTCAACCGTTGGAAAAAGAGAATTGCGTGTTGGGGCCCTGGAAAAAGAAACGACAGGTACTAACTCGCTCATCTCAATGCCGGCAACGAGGACCGAGTGCCGCTCTCCCCGTGGTCGCCACCCCCCCCCCCCCCCACCCCCACCCGCCCTTGTCCCCAGTAGCAGAGGAAGTCACTGAAGACCCGTTCTTCTTGGCCACGTTCGGCGGCTGCTGTGGCAGTCCGATAGCCGCTGGCCCAGGTGTGCGCGGATCTACAGCTGTGTCACCACACTTGATTTGGCCCACCAACATCATCTTCTTGGCCATGTTCACAGTGTCATTAGCTTACACATGCATAGGTGGTGCAAGAAGATCTGATCCATCAGGCCACTCTATGTCGTCAGTCTCGTTCAGATGCTCTCCAAATTCCGATTCACCGTCATTGCTTCCTCATCTACCTGCTCAGCTTCTTCGGCATTTGGTAGTTTTTTCCTCCTAAGATAGGCTGGCCGCTATGAAATTGACTAGGTATTTTTGGTGACAAAACTTTTTTGACTGCTTCTAAAAATAACATCTCTTATAAAATTATTTTCGTAGTAGTGGTATATACAAAGTAACAGCATCATTGACGTGTTAAGTAGTATATTTGCCCGCGCAATTTTGAAACCATTAGAGAAGTAGCGCCTAAGCTAATTCCTTGCCCACTTCAATATGGATATTTGACCGATAAAAAGTTGTGTTGGTAAACCAGGTTTCACAAACCTCAACTAACAACCAGTCCAGTTATGAACACATATTAAAGTTGATCTATATTTATGGTTGCCATAAATTTGTTAGGACAAGCAGCACGAGGACGTCGGATAGACCGAGGGCGAGGCCACCGAGGGCGACAGTTCCGCTACCCCGACTGTCTACCAGCGAGGTCCCGTGAGCCTCCCTCAGCCTCCGCTTCCTCGCAACCGGGCACTGATTCGCCCTATGGCAAAGAGGTAAGTAACTATAGATGTTATCACAACTACTTCATATGATAATGTTGGAAATCAAAAGAGGAACTGATAAATTTTCTTAATCACTTGTGCAGGGCCTGGTTGGTTTTGTCGGGTACTCCTGCACGCTCCCCCGCGAGCATCCTTGGTGTTTTGTGTAGGAAATGGTACCCCAGCCTTGTGAACGTGTCCGAGGACGTGCGGGAGCCGGCCTACACGTGGGACAGGTACCAGTTGGCCCCTGACGACAGGTACCGCAACAAGCAGGAGCGGGTACTGGCGGAGTTTTGGGTAAGTCTCTCTCGCACAACATTTTCATTGGGCAAGTCTTTTATTGAAATAATGAATGGATACATCGGTTTTGTATGCAGAGGTATTTCAAGCCGGAAGAAGGACTTGAGGCCCGGGCGGATCAGGCGGCTGCCGCCGCCTGTAGGAAGTACGTCACCGACATGCACCACGAGGCGCGCGTGCAGGCCCACAGAGACTACTACGCCGTGGTGTTGAAGCAGTCCATCAGCAAGCCTGATGCAAGACAGGTGGAGCTGTCCCGGGCCTAGTACCTTGAGGTAGACGAAAAATATTAATAATGATTCGTTTTGAGATTAAGTCGGTTTAATTTTATCTTTTTCTATGTCAAATAATCGATGACTTGTAGGTGATTCCCTGGTGCTACCGATCCCACTCCGTGTGCTGGGAGATGATCATGGACAGGTGGTTGTCCAACGACTTCGCTCAGAACCACACGAGGCAGCGGGACCAACGTCTGCTGAGGCGAGGTGCTACTCACCATCAAGGCAGCCGCAGCCTCCCCGCCTACAAACAAGCATATGTAAGTGATTTCTTTTATCTTATTTGACGCTGAGTTCTACCTTATTTCTCACCATCTTGCCGTCTTACTCGCAGGAGGCTGCACACCCGGACGTGGAGGTCTCGGAGTTCTCTGCGTGGGCTATGTCCCACATGGGCCGGGCATCTTCCTCTGTCTCCTTCGACCCGTCTGCCCCGCGCGAGGTGTACTCCGACCCGACCGTGCACACTAAGGTCCAAGAGTACACCTCAAAGGTGAGGGAGGTCCATGGGGAAGATTACGATGTGCGCACTGAGCCCATTGATGCAGAGACCATCATGAGACTAGGAGGAGGCAAGAAGCATGGGCGGCTGTGGATTGCAGATGGCGCCATCGACTCCACCATTGTTCCCTCTCTCGACGTGCTCCGAGCACGGAGCACGAGCTCCAGCCAGCCCATACGCCCACGGCCTACTCCGTCACTGTAGCGGGTCGACGCTCTCGAGATACGTCCTGTTTTACTCGTCGTACGTTCATCTTTGCACACCTAACTTACATTTGCATTACTGAAACATTGAAGTTTGTATTGCAGGCCGAGCTGCAGGCCTAGAAGCTCATGGTCGAGGCTCAGAGCGCACAGCTGCAGGCCCAAAGGGAAGCGTTTGCGGCCTAGGAGAGGAGGATGCAAGAAATGGAGGCCTTCATGCGGAGTGTCCAGCAAGGGGTGTACCTTTGCCGTTGGCAGCTCCTCCACCGCCTACTTCTACAGCCACTCCTATAAGTATGAAAGTTCACTCTTACTAGATGCTTCCTTGACATACAACCGTGGTTGACATACAAACTTACTAGATGCTTGACATAGAAACTTACTACATGCTTGCACTAGCTATGACATACACTAATGCCTCACATAGAAACTTACTAGATGAATCTCACACATGCAACCTCTTATCCTTTTTGCAGCCTCCGTCGGCGGGTTCGAATAACCCTGCTCATGCATCACCGAATGATGGAGCCTTTGCTTCACCATCGTGTCATAGGCCGCCTTTTTGAGGAGTTGTGCTTCGTCATGTGCTTGGACTTGAGCTTCACTTGTGGTTATGACTTGTGCTTGGACTTGATGGATTGTGGTTGTGAATTTGTTACTTGTGGTTGTGATATTTGACTTGTGGTTGCGATATGTTGTTATTTGAGTTGTGGTTGTGATATAATGTGTGAAAATGGTTTCGTTGTGATATATATGTGATTATTGTGATGTTTGAGATATATATGTGACATGTGATATATATTTGAACTGTTTGTGTAAGTGGAATGCAAAAATCAAAAAAAAAATTACAATTTCGGTTGATTTGCCGAGTGCAATGGTCATGGCACTCGGCAAAGCTGGGAAACTTTGCCGAGTGGCAGGACATTGCACTCGGCAAAGATTTTTTTTTTTAAAAAAGCAAAAAATCTTTGCCGAGTGCCAAGCTGGGGAGGCACTCGGCAAAGAGCTTTTTTAAAAACATAAAAAATGTCTTTGCCGAGTGCCTTACCGTCGTGGCACTCGGCAAAGAGTTTTTGAAAAAAAAATAAAAAATGTCTTTGCCGAGTGCCTGGCCGCCGCGGCACTCGGCAAAGAGTTTTTGAAAAAAAAAATAAAAAATGTCTTTGCCGAGTGCCCTAACTGTCGGCACTCGGCAAAGGCGCCGTCAACGGAGCAGCGACGCCGTTGACGGCTGCTTTTCTTTGCCGAGTGCCACCGTTGGCACTCGGAAAAGGATTTGCCGAGTGCCCGACAAATGGCCCTCGGCAAAGAGGCTCTTTGCCGTTAAATTTTTTTTCCGAGGGCTCTTTGCCGAGGACGGTACTCGGCAAAGCCTTTGCCGAGGGCTTTTGGGCCTTTGCCGAGTGCCCTGTGCCCTCGGCAAAGAGGGCGCCTCCAGTAGTGAACAAAGGCCTTGATGTGTGTGTGCTGCGATGGTTCATAGTACGCTACAAAATGATGGAAGTTACTACGGTTTTTCATTATAGGAAGTGGCGCTAATAGTTTATTGTCATTGATCCGTTACTAGTTTGGTCATTATATAAGGTGGTCGTTTATAGAAATCATTGTATTTAAATTGGTTGATTTGATATATACATAAATTCACTTGGGCCTCTATGTGTTGTTGAATAGGCTGGGCTAATCTTTGTGCTGTGTGTATATTGAAATGGGTCAAAAAAAAATGGGTTCGAAAAAAAACTGTGCGGGCTGTTAATCTACCGCGTGGCCTGTGTGGGCTGGGTCGATAAAAAAATCGTGTGAGCTCATTGTTATCACATAAAATGGGATGAAATTAAAAATATTACAAAGCTAAATGTGCCAAAAAGTACAAAACAAGTGGGCTATTTTTTGGTTTTGCTATAAGCCTACCAACCACATAGGCCTTAACAAGCTATATTTTAAATTTTATGACATTTTTTGCCCTACCATGTCAGCACCATGTCATCTGCCTACATGGCATGGTGCACGGACTTGTGACAACAAACCAATGTCATAAACCTATATGACACTAAAATCAAGTGTCATATACTTGTGACATTAAATATACAAACAACAACTAATAAACTTATGATGGTGATTTTTTGATATATATTTGGATTTTCGTCAATTGGATGTCACAAATCTTAAATTGTGACATGAATTCCATATATTATGACATAAATAGAATGTCAATAAATCATACATTTCTTGTAGTGGATGTTGAGCCCGTTCTTCGCGTTGTAGACACCCAAACACCAGTCGTAAAGACCCATCGGGGAGGAGCGTGTGGAGGTTGTTGTTCTAGTGTCGGCAAGGCCACCTAGATTACCGCCAGGGCAAAAGGGGGTATGTGTTTACGTTTTGATGCCTCGAAGTTGGAATACTCAATCGGCTATTGTTGAGGGTCACTAACACCAATTATAAACGGTCAACATAACCTGCATTTATACTTAATTCTATCACCAAACATAGGTATAGGGGTTTAAACTAATAAATTCCATGAGTTTTGGTGAATCTGTGTTTTCAGTAGGGTTTATCCAGAAAACTGTCTGGGGGGACCTATTCGTCAAAGAAAATTACGGAATTCCACCCCAAAAACAACGTGGGAAGATTCTAGAAGACTTCAGGAGGCTCTCCAATGAAGTAGACCCTAAGGGGCTACCATGTGGGGCCCTAGGCCCACCTGTCAACCTCTGCGTCACAATATCGGTTCTCCACCGCCTCCTAGGTTGCATCTACGCCATCCTTTAAGTCGGTTTGATCCAAGGGCTCACGTTGGACGCTCCCGCCTATATATACCAGCCCCTACCACCCTCCCTGGAGCCATCCTAAAACCCTAATTCATATCATGAGGATCAGAGCTAGCTATTAAGAGAAGATTAGTCCTTCATAAGATCTAGTCTTGTAAATAATAGTGAGATAGAGAGTGAGGGAAGAGTTTGTTGGAGGTTCCGCCCTGTCGGTGCTGTCTCTACGGCTTGTACCTTGGTGGATCTAAGTTCTACTTGAGCTTGCCTTCGAGATTTCTCTGGTAATCAACTTCTGATTCAAGTAAGTAATTGTTTATATTGTTCATCAGGATCACGACTCTATTTTGAGTGCTTTAATCTAAAGATGCTTTAGATTAAAGTATTAATCGTAAGTGTAAGTGTGGTGCTTATACTTAGGTTAATCGTGGATGCACCCTTCATTCCGGATGGTGGTAGATCGCGTGTGTGACATCAGTTCTATATAGCTCCGTTTATCCTTTGTAGTCCACCTCCCGTCTATAGGAGCAAGTAGGACGCGGTTACGAAGGAAAGCATCCTCTGCTGGTGTCTTTCCCTAGTAATGTCTCCAGTTGAATAGTAGAAGACATAGCTTACCCAAGTCAGAACTAGAGAACTTTAGTTTTTCTCTCTACGCTCCTATTTATCTCAACCTTGTTGCTACCCCTAGTTAAGTTAGATCATAGTTAGTCTCACACGTTTTCCTGTGGATACGATACTTGGAATACTTTCAGGTGAAAGCTAAAGCGGTATCCGTACGCTTGCGGATTTATCTGTGTACGTTAAATATACCACCAGCTATGATCCTCTCGTTTATAAAGAAGGGGATTGTCTTATCCCAATAGAAAATAAGTCCAAAATGTTCTCCAACTTTCCCACATCCAAAATAGATCCAAAATCGAATTGGAAACCAACTCAGCAGGGTTATGGGTAGTGAACCCGGCCAAGCCGGTTTGGCAAGGGCAGGTGCCCGTTTCCTTCATTTCTTTGCTTTTTTGTTTGAATTGGGTTGCACCAAATATTTTTCAATATCCTCTTGACACCAAAAACTTATTTACCAAGCCTAATTCCCATATCAGCACATTTTTTGGTGCCAACAGAGGTTTCAAGCATTAGGAATACCCATATAATCTGTTTTCTTAGTCTTTGGTAGATGCTTATAGAATATGAGTTACCTGCGTACATTCATAGGGGAGATCATAGGTGGGTGTATTGTATGTTATGGGAAAAAAAAGATTGCCGTGGTCTCCTTCCTATCTTAATTCTAGAGCTTACATTGGGTCATGATATCTTGCATTCAGCGATCTTAAAGTTTATTAATTTGGATGTGTTAATCAGATAATGACTGAAAGCTATGTATTCCAACAAAACCGCTGTGTGCCATATGTGCATGACTTTGTAGTCAGGTTGGCAGATTTCCGCCCACTACTCCAATTTCTGTAATGATTGTAGACTTCTCTCGCTCCAACATACGTGCGCGAAGTGCGTCATGTCAACATATAGAGCGAGCATTGTACTGACCATGCATGCATGCATATGGATGACGATCCTTTTCTTTTCTTTTCTTTTTTGTGAATCACATTGATGACGATCCTTAATTCTCCTTTATTTGACCAACTGCATGTCACTGTACCGAGAAGGTCTTGACGTTCGTCCAAGATTGATTCTTGTTTTTCCAGCTGCAAAACTCTTACTGCTGGCCAACACGACGCAGCATGCACGATCGACATAGCCGCCGCACGGTGTGTGTGGCTCGCTTTCTATGTTTCTATGTTCCTGTTTTTGTTTGAGCAGCAGGTTTTGGGCTAGCTTTTGGCTCAGAAGATGATATTCTAGATTTCGACTTTTGATTTTTGATTTTTTGCTGTTGACTTTTGTATCAAAATTAGCTTCTGGGCACACCAAAAACTAAAAAAGTTGCTCAGAACGTACTTTTCATTTCCTCAGAAACCAGCTTTCTAGCTATTTAAAAGCCAGCTCAACAGTTCGGCTGCCCTAAACCTCACACATGAACAGGTGCACACAATACACTCATTTAATCATTAGTCAATCTTTGGTAAATTTTGCAAGCAACATTAGTCCTTGGTTGCACCTAGCATTTTAATGTAGGTCTTAGAATTATTTGATATAGTTAAAAAAAATTAAGTACAAGTCCTATTAAATCCAATAAAGATCGGTACTCTGCCGGTTTCAAATTATGTCTTTTTAGCTTTTTAGGTACAGATACGTACCTAGATATACAATATGCCTAGACACATAGTAAAACTTTGTATCTAGAAAACCAGAACAACCTACAGTTTTAAATAGAGAGTAACTCATATCTTTGGTACGGTGAGGCTACATATATATACCATCACCTTCTAGGCTAGACTTTTCGTCGGCTGTTAAGTGTCAAAGAAGAAAAATTAGAAATAGTAGCCCCTTAGCCCTGGGTGCAAATCTGCCCCTGCTCATTAATTAATCAAAAAGGCTAAAGCACAAAGATCACCATATATAAATGTCACCCATATGGCTTGACGAATACTCCTAACTTGATACCTGATAACACACAAACATCACCCATGTTTTCCAAGTATAAATTGAAGCTACATATGCGTGAACATCAATGCACGCGTGGACGACTTTTCACGTCATCTTCTTATTCATCTAATTTTATTCATTTTCGACTAGGACAAACATACGTATACGCAAACCTATTGGCACAAGTGACCTGGTAGTTGTTGTTGCACCACTGCTGCCTCCTCAAGGGCAGAAAGTGACCTGGTAGTTGCTGTTGCCACTGCAAGCATGTGTCTTCGTGTTGTCGGCGGGAAACAGGTATGCGTCGGGGCAGCTAGACCCGCCGCAGTTGAGCGTCACGCCGGTGCTGCAGGAGAAGAGCATGGGCAGGTTGTATCCATCAATCACCGAGATGTCGTAGAAGTCCTGGCTGCCGCCGATGGTGAACTCGGCCAGCGTCATGGGAGGCTGCCCGGACAGCGTGCACGAGAGCGCGCCGCCGCAGTCGCCCGTCTGGCAGCTCCCGCTGCCGCCGTTGAATGAGCACCCCGTGCGGCCCCACACCCTGCCGGACTGGGTCCCCGCCGGCACGTTCACGGTCCATGACTGCCCCGGGTCCAGCTGCGTGCCGCCGCCCACGGGCGTCGCCGCCGGCCACACCGTCGAGCCGCAGTTGTTGGTGATGGTGAATGTCGCCGCTCTCGCGCTGGCCACGAAGGCGGCGAGGAGGAGCAGGCTGAGGACTGAGGAAGCTGCAGACCGGGACGCCATGGATGCTGCTTGTTGTTGTTCTACGTATGGTTCTAGTGTGCAGGAGTTAGGGAGGATGCATGCGTATTTATAGCTGCTAGCGGAAGAAAAGTCCGGGCTGACGGAATGACAAAATTAACCTTGGATCATATCGATCCCACATTTTCGGTGACAGTGAGATTGAGGTATTCCTTTCTTTCCTGATCTATTTCAGATAATGAATGAGATTAAGATGTCGCCAAATTTCAGTCAATTAAGTTTGGCAATAACAGGCGGCATGTTTGACTGCGGGACCCACTAGTGTAGAATATGCTATTGTTCCTTCGTAGAAGTTGGTGGCATGCATGCAGTGTATTGCCGTGTAACATCGGTTAGAATTTGTCAGCACCTAGTTCATGTAGAATTCTAGATGACCTGGAAATCTAATCCTACGCGACAAGGCCGGACTGACGAACAAGCACATTTATATTGCACCTGTTTGCTTGTTCAAAAAAATAAATAAATGGATAAGAGAGCATAGCTAGTTGATTTATTAGTACATAGCATATATACTGCTACGAACTAACATTATTTTTGACATATCCCACCATCATTCTATTTGCACATCCATAATTATGAAAATCAGTCGCTGTAATTTCGTGAGTTTCAGGTTATATTACATTATATCATATTTATCACCTACTACAGCTGGCTGTATGTTGTGAAATATATATACATATATACATGACAAAATAACCTTCAATTTCAGGAATTTTTTGAAAATAATTTTTTTAATGAATAATTGCAAATATAGCATCTGAATTGTGAGAATTGTAAATATAGTATCCTGTCGGCTGCTGGCCAGCCGATAGGGCCGTATAGGCAACTGGCGGGCTGACAGGACCCTATCGGCATGCCAATAGCAAACTGGCCCCCGACCAGGCCATACATGACTAGCAAGTGTACCCTTATTGGGCCGATTGGCTTTGTCGGCCCGTGGAGTGCCGATAGGCCACAAAATATCTACCGCGGCCTCTCTTCATCCCTCACTCTCTCTCTCTCTCTCGCTCGCTGCTCCCTCTCTCTCTCTCTCGTCTGCGCCTTCGCTCGCCGCCACTCGCTCGGCCGCCCTCGCTGGCGACCGCCGGATCCGGCGGTGGGCTTGACACTGCTGCCCCCACCCCGCCGGTGCTGCACCTCACCGGCCTCGTCGCAGGTACGCGTGTTTTTCTTTGTTAAATGTAGTTAGTTTAGTTAGGATTTGTTAGTTTTGTTAAACGTAGTTAGTGTAGTTAGGATTTGTGTAGTTAGTTTAGTTAGGATTTGTTAGTTTTGTTTAGTAGTTAGATTTAGTTAAATTAGGTTAGTTTATTAGTGTTATTTAGGGTTAGTTTATTTTATTAGTTTAGTTTAGATTACTTTATTTTATTATGGTTAGGGGTTAGGGTTAGTTTAGATTGATTTTGTTAGTTTAGTTTATTTTTTAGGGCTGGGGTTAGATTTAGATTATTTATTACTTTTTGTTTGGTAGGGTTAGGGTTAGTGTTGGTTTACACCGCTTAGGTTTACGGCTAAAATTTTCATGGTACTTCATTTAACTGACATGATACTTTGCACGATGCGACCAGGAATGTCGACCAATTTAGTCCCTTTCAGAATGTACCATGGCAACGGTCAAATCAGATATGGGGACAGCAGGGTAGACCTTAGCGAGTTCCAGGTCTTTGACACAGAACTAAATTCGCCGCTAGATTATAGCCGAAAACGAGTTTTAGCCTGGCTGCATGAATACTTGGGTTTTTTTGGGCCCTCCCAGCTCATCGAATAGATGGAGGCTGACGATGCTAAGCACGTCTCCTTCATGGATGAATTTGCTAGTAGGAGGTTTGATGTCGAGGTTGACATCCCTGGGATTGGGTCCACATCGCACCTGATGCCATAACGGTCGATGATGGTCATCATTCTTCGTCGGAGTACTCCAGGATTGAGGTCAGACAAGGGCAGATGTTTCATGACAAGGTTCATCTACAACACGCAGTTCGTCGATGGGCTTTTTCCGAAAAAAGGCAGTTTATGGTGGTTATTTCTAACCTATTAGCACAAGTGACCTGGTAGTTGCTATTGGACCACTGCTGCCTCCTCAAGGGCAGAAAGTGACCTGGTAGTTGCTGTTGCCACTGCAAGCATGTGTCCTCGTGTTGTCAGCGAGAAACAGGTATGCGTCGGGGTAGCTAGACCCGCCGCAGTTGAGCGTCACGCCAATATAGAGGTACATTGCTAAGAGCCATAGGTGTTGACGGCAACAACTAGGTTGTGCCTATTGCTTTTGCCCTGGTTGGATCGAAGAACAGTGAAAGCTAGTTGTGGTTCCTAAAGTTGCTGAAACGAGCTCTCGTCGAAGAAAGGGACAATGTTTGTGTCCTGCATGATCGTAATGCAAGCTTATTGAATGCAGTGGACAAGTTGAAGAATGGTACTAATCCAGATGTCCAATGGCCCAATATACAAAGTCGCTGGTGCATGAGGCATCTTGCTACTAATTTCTACAAGCAGTTCAAGAGCAAGCGCTTAATGGACCTGTTCAAGAGACTATGCAAGCAGAATCAGAAATAAAAGTTTGATTTCTTTTGGCAATGGTTGGATGAACTGACCACAAGCCACATGAAACAGGTGCGTCGTCAACCAGTTGTGGCATGAGAGGAGGAGCCGCAAGGTCTTGGTCCACATCCTAAATGAGCCTAAAAGCAAAACGCATCGACGTAAGGGGGGTAGGTCTTTAAAGTGTTTCTCAGATTGGATTAAAGAGGAGCCCCTGGGGAAGTGGTCTTTGTTGCATCACACCTTTAGAGCTCGGTACGGCATAATGACGATGAATCTTGCAGAGGTTTACAACTGGGTGCTCAAAGGTACAAGTTTCCTTCCATTGGTTGCCATTGTGGAGGGTATCCTGAGGGGCACAATGTTGTATCTGCGAGAGAGTTGTCAAAAATGCAGTCGTTCCGAATCCACACATGACATATTCAGCGAAGATTTCTGCATACTTCGAAGAGAAGAGTGCCAAAGGATCCATGCATAGGGTCTTTTACGTTGGCAATCAGGACCTTGTGTTTGAAGTGTATCTGTGTGACAAGGGCGGACTTGGCATTGGTCCAAGCAAAATAACTATGGGTGTCAGTTATAGCCATCGGAGAACAAGTGCACGTGCTCATGCAACAAGCCGAAGTACTACCATTATCCATGCTCCCATGTGCTAGCTACTGTTGGAAAAGCCAAAGTTCCCATGACATTTGTGTCCCCTTATTTCAACAAGGAGGCCGTACTGAACACCTGGTCTGGTGAGCTTCGAGGTTGGAGGGCCATTTCTGATTTCACTAAGGCAGTTCATGACTCCGACCATCAATGGTCTCTGGATCCGGACAAAAGGGTTGAGGCAAGTGGTCGTCGCAAGAGTCATCGTATTAGGAATGACATGGATGCTTCAAAGGCTTCAGACAAACATCCTTTCTGCCTCGCGTGTGGTGGAAATCATCTGAGAAAAAATTATGATGTGTACCCAACACATAGTCTTCCAGATGGAATGGAAGAGCGGCGTATTCCAAAACGCAACTCTAGGGTTTCAACTACGCCTTGTAATATTTTAGTTTGGGACTGTAGTGCGTTTAAGATTTTAGTTTCGGAAGACTATGTAATATTTTACTTTGGGATCGTGTTTAAGATTTTAGTTTTGGACTATTTTGTAATATTTCACTTTCGACTATTTTGCCTTTTGAATTACTTAACAACTTATTAATATGGCATTGTATTTTCAAAAAATCTTTGTTTTTGTAGGATGGCTATTATGGAGCTCATCGACCCTGTTGTTTACTAGTGGCACCGCTCGAACTTGCAGGACGGGCAGCTTCTCGTAGCCCTACGTCTTCGTACCCACGAGTGTTGTGGATACTTGACCAGGGCTGGATTCCACGGTTTGTTGAATTCGTACCTTATACGTTACATCATTACTTATTCAAATTTTTATTATTTAACCAATAAATTTGTCCCCATCTCAGCCTACGTGCCGCTAGTCTGCTTCCGTTTGCATGCCTAGTTGAGTGACACAAGCATAGTAGTGCGTGTTTTCCAGTGGACCGTGCACTCGTCTGTGCTTGGGCGGACCGCTAGAGACCGGAGACACACACATTACACCTCCCTGTAGGTGAGGTTATTTTTACTCTGTAGGACATCGCCATGCTCCTCAGTCTACCTCTCGACGGTGCCCCTGTCGGCCCTGTTGTCGTGTCGGCGGACTGGGACGTGCAGTTCCTGCACCTTTTCGAGGGTGTCTTACAGCCGGCGGACGGAGAGCTTGAGCAGTTCGCCTTCCACGACCGCCACGGGCCTCCAAAGCCTTGGTTGTGTCAGTTCCATACGGAGAGGCGCACGGAGGACGAGGACGACTGGAGGGTGCTACAACACCTGGAGGCGTACTTGCTTTGGCTGTTTGGGTGGGTACTCTTCACCAGTTCTCACCATGACACAGTCCACATGCACTTCGTCCACTACGCGGTGCAGGTAGCGTACACACCACTTGAGGCGATTGACCACTACAGTTGGGGTTCTGCGGTGCTTGCAGCTACGTACCTTGCTTTGTGTGATGCTTGCACTCAGAGGACTTCGTAGGTACGTTGGCTAGTTCGCCTTTGTTGCTGATGCTTTGGTCGTTCGGGCGGTTTGATATTGGGAGGCTAACCTTGTCATCGAATGATCCGTACGTCGACGAGATGTACATTTTTGACCACCTGGGTGAGGCCGACGAGCTCAACGCCCCCACGATGGGCACACTCTGGTTGTCACGTGACGTAAGTATCTCGTCTCTACTATTTTCTCCTTGCATGTTAGTATTATGCTTTGAATCTTCATCAAGTTTGTTGTTCTTTGCAGCCTAGGTTGGCAATAGGCACTGGTAGAGGCACGTACAATGCATATGTCGCTGCGTTGGACCAGCTCATAGCTGACAGGGTTTGGTGGTCCCCGTACACAGCAGTTGACACACAGTTTCGTGCCTCCGCGTGGCTTGTCGGAGTTGTGCTACCATGACCAGGAGCTATGGTACATGAGGAAAACACTGGTGTTCGACATCTTCGTCAAGACGTACTGTCTAGACCAGGTGGCACGTCAGATGGGGCGTGCACAGGTCTTCCCCCTTCCCTGAGTTTAGCTTGATGGGTCCTACGGGTAAGTCTTGTTGCATTAACCATTCCTGTATATGTTGTCATACTATTATTCATTATTAATTGTATTGCAGGCATTCAAGGAAAGGTCAAGGTCTAGCGTTCAAGCAATCGTGGGTGGATAGGATGGTGACTTGGGTGAACGACTGGGCACAAGCTGTCACTGACGTGCACGACCTTGGTGGGCCATTCGACGAGGCCACCTACCGAGAGTACTTTTGTTGGTTCCATGGAGCCACATGCATCTTTTGCTTTCCTGTGCCAGAAAAGGCCGCCCACACGAGGCCGAGATCACTGATACGTTCGCGATGGAGCCACCAGCTGCTTTCCATGTTCTTGTAAGTAAATTTGTAAACTTCTTTGTCCTGTCGTTACTTTGCCAATGAGTCACAATAATTCTTGCAACAATACATGCCTGGCTTGCAGACAGATATCTGCAGCGACGTGGGCAACGAGCTGCTTTCTTATGCCCAACGGTTTGATCATAACCCCCCAACGGTTGGTAGGAAAGAGTTGGTTGCCACACTTCGACGACTGGGGCAAGGTTGCTTGGCGGGAGTACGCCAGGCATCATGCCGTCACACCACGGACGTAGTTGGTTATGTCCAGCAGGGTGACCCTGCAGTGCCACCTCCACCTCCGCTTCCAGTCATAGGATCTGGAGGATGCGCTTGTTCTTCGCAGCTAACGGTTGGAGTCCCAGGTACTTCTGCGATGACCTTCCGATTTCTTCATGCGTTGTGTACGTAACATGCTCTATGTGACCTTACAATTTTTTTCGTAGGTGGACATGCTTCTTGAAGTGACTACATGATAGGTACTAGCAGCTTTGTGACCTTTCACACTGACGACACTCCTCCTTGGTTCGCCGATAAGGCTAGGGCCTCATAGCTTTCAGGTGCACCTCTGTCGACTCAGCCCACTCAGGAGGATACTCAGCCTACCGAGTCAACCCCGCCGTCACGCCAGCGCTGTCCTCCAGCTCACTTACCCTATGATGTAGATTCATCACCGAGGAGGACATGCCGTCAAACGTGGGCATTGTGTTGGTTAACCTGTATTAGTCATATGATTGTATGGTTTCAAGGATGTGGACTAATGTACTCCTGGATTTCTGATGCCTGGAACCGTATTAGTCGTTTTACAACCATTTAATGGAGGCAACGCTCCAATAGCTTCCGACACTTGCATCGAGGCAAAGGACAATTCAGCGGACAAACGGCGTTGCCTTTGTAGGTTCGTATGCTTTTCAGGGACAAACGACGTGGTTATTCGCATGAAATAGTGTAATTGGGTGCTGGGTAGCCGACAGGCTTGTCGGCCCCTGGAGTGCTGACTAGCCTATCGTCCTGCCAAATGCCGATAGGTTCTGTCAGCCACCCAGCAGCCGACAGGTCTGCTATCAGGACCGATAGGCTGGCGTCGGCTGCCACGTCAACCGTATCGGCTATTAAGGTACCGACATGGGATGCTATACCTGCAATTTTTGTATAACAGCTCGGCCGGTTTGTAGTCTTTTTCATAAAATGTCTAATATCTGTAGAACTTGGAGAAAAATGAACATATTCTCTTCCAGGAGATAAACAATTAGCTAACAATTAGCTTTAGCTCATCCAAACAGGGCCTAACTGTGATTATATGGTGAATACAATCAAAGCGTATTGGCTTCCAGAAGATCAGTAGCATTGATGGAAAATGTTTAAGGTATGTGGGAGAAGGGAGGAAAATTCTTGTGTATGCATGCAGGTGCCATGACCAGCGAAGATTTGGTCTCCTAAAGGTAGACTTCTGGCACTGGGATTTAATACATCACTGGCAAGTCCGCTAGGCACACATTTTCCATTTGCAATACACAAAAAAATATCAGAAATAGTGCAACAAATTGGCTGCTAATAGGAAAAATGATGCCCGTTATGTGTCTCTATCGCTCATGACCTGTGGTGTTGGGACACAGTTATGAGACGTGGAGGACAAAGTTCGCGACAGCTATAAGAACTAACAGCTAACGAGATTTATGAATAGTGTGCAGGGAAAGGAGGCCTAGGCCTTCGCTCGGGAGATCGCGTGAGGCGAAGGCCAGGGAGCTGCGGCGAAAGTGCCAGGACGCAGTCGGGGGCGAAGGCATTCGCGGCACGAGCGAAGGCTATGGCTCCGACGCCAGAAGCGAAGGTCAGGAAGCTCCGGCAAAGGCTTCCCGGGCGGAGGCCTGGAACCAGGGAAAGCCCCCGCTCGGCGGCTTACCGGGCCGTGGGCTGATGATGGGTCGTCGACGGTGGCCCATCGGGCAAAGGCGGTAAAGGAAAGAGGATACCAAACTACCCCAGGGGGCTTGCCTTAGCATAGGAATATTCTAGGAATGTACTGTAATAGACAAGGGGTAGAAAATGTAAAGAGTAGCTCTAGCAAATAGTGCCCTATAAAAGGGGGGACTCAAACTTTGTATAGGAGGAGAGAGAGACATTAATGCAACCCTAGTCAAGTTTGGGCCCACCTCTTCATTATTCTCCCCTTCGCCCAAGGCTCTAGACCGGGCGAAGGCTATCATTGTATTTCTTTGTCTCGATTGTTGGAAATCAAGCTTTCCAACATTGGTGCCCACCGCGTGTTGGCCAAGCAAGACCCACGATAGCAAGAAAGAGAGCAGCCTCCGCTAGGATTCCCATAGAGCCCTCGACGAGAGGACGACCAAGGCATAGTGCCCGCAACAACTACGCTAGTGCCCCAGAAGATCAAGATGAAGAAGAACACGTGGACAAAGACCAGCCTCCAACATCCGAGGAGCAGCAAGCCCCAAATCCCACTCTGGAACAAGAGCTTCAACAACTACAGGCTCAGTAGCAGAGCATGCCGTAAGAAAGACATAGGGTCGCAGCAGCCTTCGCCGCAAATCAACTAGCAGCCCAAACATTAGCTCAGGCAGTGGAGATCAGGCAGCAGCTAGCCATCCTACAGGCCAAGATACAAAGTATGTAGCCTTCGCAATCTAACTTCAACACGTCCAACCAGCTCCACTCAACAAATCAAAGCCAAACCAACCCCCGCCACGTACCATAGCCTATCCAACCTTTGGCACACCCTACACTTCGCCGCAAACCCACAGAACCTTCGATTCCAAATCATCACTATTCGAAGGCATGTAGAGCTCACCCGAGCCTCCCTCCTACAAACCCATCACCTTGCCCAAATTCAATGGAAGATCAGACCCATGACAATTCATCATGAGCTTTGAGGCAACAGAAGCTTCCGCTCGTGGAAATTAAGCGGTGCTAGCCAAATCTCTCATCGTCGTAGCTAAAGGCGACGCGCTAGCCTGGTATTCGATGCTAAGGCCAAGTTATGTCTTTTCATGGGAAGACCTTCGCGACAAGATCATAGCAAATTTCAAAGGTGACAAGTGAATCCTTGACTTCCATGGATATGTTTCAATGTAAACAGAATCAAGGAGAAGCCTTAAAAGACTACTTCCAGAAATTCATGCAAACGAAAGCAAAAGCACCCAATGTCCCATAGGACGTTGCTATCAAAGAAGCAATCAAAGGCCTTCACATAGGACCCTTCGTAGCTCATCTAGCCAGGGAAAAGCCAAGGTCTATCAAAGACCTTTACAGTGAATTTGAAAAGTATTATAGATCTGACAATGACCTCCACAGAAGGCTAGAAGAACAAAACAAAGCCAATAGTTCTAGGGCAGCAGCAGAAACGCCTAGAAGGGCAACAGAAGCCAAGGCCAGCTACAGCCATAGCAAGGGCAAAGACAACAAGTCTTCAACATAGAACAACAAGGAAACAGCTAGTAGGGGCAGCAACCGGTGAAGGTAGGCCCAAACAGCATGCCTCAGAAATAATCCGAAGGCAAGGGAAATAGCCAAGGTAGGAACTAGAATAGAAACCAAAACCAAAGGCAGCGAAGACAGTATTGTTTCTTCTATGGAGAAAACAAAGGGTACATCACCAAGGATTGCCCAGATGCCAAGGAGACCCAACAAAGGATCAGAACCAAAGCAAATCCACCACCTCCGCCACAACAACCCACAAGAGAGGTGAACCATACCTTCGCAGTATCTCAGTAGCAATACTGTCAATTTACCCAAGCCTAAACTCTACCCAAATTCACCAATCCACTTTAGTCGTTGCCTACTACCCAAACTTCCTACCTGCATGGAGACCAAGTACTCAGCAGTAGGGGCTAACTAGCAACCAACGGGCAGAAGCCAACCTTACCTACATAAACCAAAGGCCTCCACACATAACATTCATTGAGGCCAACCAGCCATCCCAAGTACACAATAGACAGCTAGAGGCATTGCCTCCGCCTGCACCAACATAGCTGGCAACACTCAAAAATGAACCCAACCTGGAAAACAAACTCAACCCTCACACACCCCTACCCACCATCGGCATGATACTGCCTATAGCTGGAGGCTCTTCATGGAGTTCCAGACAAAGAAACGAAAAAAAAGATCACCTTTGGTTGATTAACAACATAGCAGTTCAAGGCCTAGTGCGCTACACAGATTGGTCGAAGACACGAATCACCTTCTCAGAACAAGATTTGCAGCTGGAAAGCTACCGTCATACTGACACCATGGTAATCAAGGCTAACATTGCAGGATGGAAAATCAGAAGGGTTCTCATAGACTCTAGAAGCTCTACAGATATTATCTTTGTCAATACCTTCGACCAGATGAAGCTAAGCAGGAGTCAGTTGTAGCCTTCGGACTCACCATTAATTAGTTTTGGAGGAAAGAGGATCGATGCATTAGGAAAAATATCCCTGTCAGTCTCCTTCACCGGTCAAGAAAATGCAAGAACAGAATATGTGACCTTCGACGTAGTAGATCTCTATTACACCAACAACGCCATCTTTAGAAGAGGATTTGCAAACAAGTTCAATGTAGCCATCCATATGGGCTACCAGTGTATGAAAATACCAGCCTTGCACGGAACCATTACAGTCCACGACAGTCAGAAGGAGGCAAGAAACATAGATAGAGCCATCAACAATCATAGCACACTATCAACTCTGTCGAAGCAACCAAAACCAACTCACCGGAGCCTCCAGACATGCCGATGGGAAAAACAGATCTCAAGGATCAAAAAGAAACAAAGACAATCCCATTGGAAGATGCAGTCCTAGACAAATTGGTCATGATCGGAGGCAACCTGTCGAAAGAAGATGAAGCAGAACTCATAGAAACCTTAGCCAAAAACAAAGATGCCTTCGCCTGGTCAGCCTCCAACCCGAAAAGGGTCAACAGGGACATTATACAATACTCCCTTGACATCAATCCTAGAATAAAGACAAAGAAACAACGACGAAGGAAAAAGTCAGAGGAGAGAATTTTAGCAGCAAAAGCCGAAGTTCAGAGGTTATTAAACGCAAACGTCATCAGAGAAGTCAAGTACTCAGAATGGTAGGCAAATGTAGTACTAGTGCTATAGGAAAATGGAAAGATGAGAATGCGCATAGACTTCACAAATCTAAACAAAGCATGCAAGAAAGATCTGTTTCCATTGCCAAGAATAGACACCTTCGTCGACAAGGCAGCAGGATGCAAGCGCTTCTCTCTCCTAGATTGCTTCTCAGGATACCACCAGTTCTAGCTCAACAAAGAAGATGAGGAGAAGACAAGTTTCACTACCCCCTTCTGAACTTATTGTTACACAAGAATGTCTGAAGGATTAAAAAATGTAGGATCAACCTTTGCTAGAATGACGAAAGCGGTCCTCGGCCCATAGCTGCTGAAAAACATTATAGCTTATGTTGATGATATTGTGGTGATGAGCAAGAATGAAGGAGACTACATAGTAGATTTAAAGGAAACCTTCACCAATCTAAGAGAAGCTAGGCTAAAAGTCAATCTAGAAAAGTGTGTCTTCGGCGTAAGCAAAGGTAAAATGCTTGGGTACATCATAGGACCCAAAGGCATAAGAGCCAACCTAGACAAAACAAAGGCCATAATTTCAATGGTGGAACCATGAACCAAAAAAGAAGTCCAAAAACTCACTGGAAAAATAGCAGCGCTGAACAGATTCATCTCAAAGTCAGCAGAACACAACCTCCCATTCTTCAAAACTTCAAGAGGTGGAGATAAGGTGGAATGGGGGCCAGAACAATCAAAGGCCTTCCAAAAACTTAAAAATTATTTGTCTACCAGACTTGTGGCAACAGTGCCAGATCCTGAGGCTCCATTGCTGTTATATGTTGCAACCTCCAACCTTACGAATAGTGGGGTGCTTATCCAAGAAAAAGAAGAAGAGTCGAAGGTCATTCAATAGCCGGTCTACTACATCTCAGAAGCCCTGTCAGGAACAAAGTTGAACAACATAGAGATAGAAAAAATAGGATATGCAATGTTGTTTTCTTCAAGGAAATTGAAGCACTACTTCCAGGCACACGAAATCACAATACCCTCATCGCAACCACTCAGGGACATACTTAGCAACAAAGAAGCCTCCGGAAGAATATGAAAATATGCAATAGAGCTATCCTAGTTCGAACCCAACTATGTATCAAGATCAACAATCACATCGTAGGTGCTAGAAGATTTTATGGTAGATTGGACACCTTCGGCACACCAAGCCCCGCAGCCTCAGCCCCAAATCTAGACACTCTACACAGACACGGCTTGGGGACATCTAGGCACTGGAGACTTTGTCGTTTTGATAGCACCATCTGGCCTCCGCATGAAGTATGAAGCAAGGTTAGAATTCAAGGCAACAAATAATATAGCAGAATACGAAGGCCTCACACTAGGCCTCAACAAGGCAAAGGCACTCGAAGAAAAAACACTACTGGCAAAAATAGATTCCCAAGTCATAGCTGGACAAATCAAAAAAGAATACATGGCATGAGAACCAGAACTGGTAAAATACCTAGCTACAGTAAGGGCTCTTGAGTGGAGGTTCTAGGGATTCACCCTGCAATACATACCAAGAGCAAAAAATGCAGAAGTGGACATGATGGCAAAGGCAGCAGCAAACAACTTGCCCATACCAAATGGAGCCTTTTATCAAGTGCTACAAGCAACAGCAACGCAGGTCACAGCGAAGGCATTCAAAATAGTATAAGTCACCAAGTCTGAAGACTGGAGGCAGCTGATCATAGATTGCCTGAACAACGTGCGTCACACAGAGGATGAAGCGAGCACAGCAAGAATGATAGTGAGAGCAAGAAGGCAAACACTGATAGATGGAATATTGTACAAGAAAGGGGTTGTCCAACCACTGCTCAAGGGCATACCTTAGAGCGAAGGCAAAAACCTTCTATAGGAAATCCACTCGGGTTTATGCGGCTCACACATTGGTCCAAGGGCACTGTCTGCGAAGGCCATTAGGCAAGGATTCTATTGGCCTACGCACATCAAAGACACAGAAGAGATTGTCAAGACATGCAAAGCACGCCAGAGCACCTCCCCAGACTAGTCAAAACCTTCGGTTGCCGTACAACTCATCCCACCCACTTGGACCCTACAAAATGGGGCCTGGACCTGGTTGGTCCGCTACCACCATCATAAGGGGGGAACAAGTTCACAGTAGTAGCTATAGAATATTTCACAAGATGGATTGAGGCCAAACCACTTGCAACAATCACATCAGAGAGTAAAAAAGTTCTTCTAGCAGAACATAATTTTTAGATTCAGAGTACCAATAACCCTAATAGTTGACAATGGAAAGCAATTCGACTCAAACAACTTCAAAGAAATTTACAAGACTATAGGTACCAAGGTAGCCTTCGCCTTGGTCTACCACCCAGAATCAAACGGAGCGGTGGAAAGAGCTAATAGAGTAATGTTCACAGTAATAGCAAAGACTCTATTCAACCTTCGCAAGGGCAAGTGGGAAGAGGAACTGCCTAGAGTAGTGTGGTCCCATAATGCTACAGCCTCTAGAACAACAGGCTTTACACCGTTCAAACTCTTGTACGACGAAGAAGCAATGCCACCCAAAGAAGCCAGGCACCAGAGCCTCCGCGTCATAAAACAAGCACTGGCAGAAGAAGACTACTCCAAGGAAACAATCAAAGGCACAAGATTGGAAGCAGTAGAAAATGTTACAACATACCAAGACCAAACCAAAAAGTGGAGAGACAGCCAAGTGATTAGAAAACTCATACAAGATGGAGACCTAGTCCTCAGAAGGAAACCTAATGCTGAAAATGATGAAAAGCTTCAACCAAAATGGGAAGGTCCATACATGGCAAAGGCCGTAGGAAGACCTGGGTCATCCTACCTAATTGACGGCGAAGGCAAAACGACAACTCACACCTGAAACATCAACAATTTGCATAGGTTCTACATCTAAATGTAAAAAGGGTGGCCTCAGTGGAACTATAAGCGAAGATCACCAAGCTTCTCCTAGTTTTCGCATTTTCTTTATATTTCATGCAAAAGGACCTGCACTCTTTTTCCTCACAAAGGGTACTCCTAGCGGAGGTGAGGTTTTTAACGAGGCAGGTTCCATGTAAAACCTCTAAAAATATAAAGAGGAATCCCCCAAGAATACCATGAAAAGCGAAGGTCAAAATTGGCTACCAACGGAGCCACAACATTCGACAACAAAATTACGACAAAGAGGACCTTCCAATGCTTTAGATGAAGGCACTGAAGCATGGAATCACCTCCATGGCTAAATTAGCCTGTAAACTTGAGAAAGCCCTGTCCACATTCAGGCATCAAGAATTTATCAAAATGGCCAAAAAAGGCCAAAACAAACCCAACAAAGACCTACCTTCATCGTAGGCATCGAGAAAAAGGTTGTCATCATCAAGCTCCAGATAACTATCAGGAATTAATAGCTAGGGTACAATAGAAATAAAGACCAAAAGATACACCAAGTACAAAAAAATCCGATGCTCATCATGACTTAAAAATGTATCTAAGCAATAAACACCAGCCAACCACCAAGATTTATTAAAACGTACAAGTAGTAGGCTATAAAATCCGGTGCCCTGCCATAGCAATAGCCCCAGTCAGTGCATTTTCATACCCCTACCTCGAGAAGAGCGCCAGGGGGGAAGCCAAACCAACCAAATGCCAGCGCACTATAGAGCCAACCCAAAGAAAAATGGAAGCCAGAGTTTCCTTAGAAACGAGAGACCAGAAGGCATCGTGGGAAGACTCGTAAATCCAGCAGCTCGCATAGCCCGGCAAAGGCCACATTGAGGTTGTACGCATCCTCCACTTGATGTCGTACAACCTCCATGGGGCATTGAATGACCACAGCCCTATAGCAAATAGTTAGTGTCAGAGGTTGCGGCAGGGTATCGCATGAAGGCTCGTAACATCCTCCCGCAACCGAAGACACCATCTGGCACAACCCAGCATCAACCATGTTCGACGGGAGCATAGCTGCTCTAGCATAGCCAAAGGCAAAAACAAAACAATCCGGGCACAAGTGGAGACAATGTCCAAGAAATGCTTCTTCGACCTCCGTTGCTTGCACAAATTGCTCTGTGGCCTCTAGAGAAGCATCAAGAATAAAAACTAGCGCCTCTGATGAATGCCCAAATTGTGTCAAAGTCTTCGCAGCATAAACAGGATCAAATACAAGCACTTTAGTTTCTCCACTGCGACATGCTAGAGCTTCCCTGTCAACTTCGAGCAAGCACAAAGACAGAGGCCAGAGCAACAAGACAAGCACTGAAGCCTCCACAAGGCACGCAAGGTCAAAGACCAACAACTCAGCTTCTCCGCACAAGAACTCAACGTCGATCAAAGAAGAGAGAACCGGATGCAAGAGAGAGAGAGAGTAAGGCACATAAAATGTAACCCTTCGGCCTAGCCAAAACTCATAGTAAGAATCCTTTGTAAAGATAACTGCACAAATAGACAATCAAGAAAAAGATCATTACAAAAGCAGATATGATTACAACAACAGCGCATTAGAAGCGCAAAAGTACAAAAGCCCAAAGGCAATAACAGGGCAAAGGAAAAACAAGAGGCGTTAAGGCCTTCCAACTAACAACTACAAAGGCGCGAAAGACCGGTCAAACAAATTAGTATAAAAATAAGGTTGAGGCCCTCACCAAGCTAGCGACCTAGTAAACTCCGCACGTTCATTGTCAATATCGTACTTCACAAAAGCAAACATGTCATGAATAGAGCACCGAGGAAAAGCTTCCCGCCAATATTGCCATAGTTCACCACTAACATAAATTCTGTCTTGGTACATATTAACAGGGGGCACGTCCTGCACAGTCCTAGCAACGGAGACCTGCGCAGGCAAGTTCACAATTTAGACCTATATATATACAAAAGTATGGGTGTCTGCAGCACATCGCCTTCGACCATGACTAGAAAACTAACTAGAACCTACACTACACCTCCGGGTTAGCAGGAGCAGGTGCAGGCTCCTAGGGCTTCGGTACCTCAGCAACTAGAGATGGAGCCTTTGGATCCGATGCCTCCGTAGCCGACAAAGATCGCGGCCCAGCAGCACCACACGTAGCCTCTTTCTTCTGCAACTCCTGCAAAAATAATACCAAGATTATAAAAGCAGCAAACAAGAGGCATAAAACTTAAAAACAACAATAAACTACGAGGGAAAAACCAACATCAGCTCGGTGAGCCTCTGCCCGGCCAAACTTCACCCAGAATGACTTCATAAAGTGGTGGACTGATCTTCTGACATCACGTGAAGTCATTCCAAGATCGGCCGAGCCCTCAAGATCTCTTTCCTTCACGTCTTTGGCATGCGGGAGCCATCCTGCACTAGAATCTTCGAAAGGTTCATGGCAGAGGGCAAGGCTCCAAAGTCAACAGCACCGCAAATGAAGTCAGGGAGCTTCATGAAGTTTGCCTTCATCCAAGAGAAGATGTTGAATGCCGAAGGCTCAGAGGGCAGCGGCAGCGTAGAGCCTCCAAACTGCTCAAGCGCACCCACATAAAGCTCAGCTATGGCCAGTCCAATGGACTTGGCGTCTTCAAGGCGCTTAGACAACATGTCCACTTGCACCTTCAAAGCAGCGCCGGACTCCCTTTCATCATCAACCTCCTTGCGAAGGTTATCGGGTGGCTCAATGGCCTTCAGGGCACGCTCAGTAGCCAATTGCTCGGCAGCCTTCGCGTCATTAGCCTCCTTGCTCAACAAATCAACCTTCTTCTGTAGCTCCTCCAGCTCAGCTTGGGCAGTGCGGAGGCCACCAACCTCCCCTACAAGCCGAGTCTTCTCGGCTTCAAGAGTTTCCACCTCTTTCTTCAAGGCCTCGGTGGGCAGGTTATGGTCAACCAGCTCCCGCATGCCACCCTCCTCGATGGCCTCCGAGGGATAGTGGTTCTGTCAAGATGAACGTCAGCCATAAGCATGGTAGAGTAATAGCTAATTAAATGAAAAAAGAAACATACCACACATTGCTGCTCCAAGTTCATCCGCAGCATCTTGAAGTAGTCAACATTCTTCAAGTGATGGCGAAGGCGGCCTAACAGCAAATCAAGCGTAAGAGATGTAAGACAAAAAGCAAGAAAACAAAAGATATTGGAAGAACAACATCCAATATTATTGTAAACAGCTTCAAGGACATCCACCCACCTAGTTTTTGTGCTGTCGGAGGCACCTAGAATAGCAACCAAAAATTTGCAAGACCAAAACAAAATATAATGCAGAAACGGAAAACAAGAAGCAAAAAGCAACCTTCACCACCATCCAAGCCAGGACCAGATGGGCAAGGAGTCGCGCCCCCAAGCAGAGGCCTCGGAGGTGCTCCCAAGCCATTCTAGGCAAGGTCCACACCCAAAGGATCATTAGGGTTCTCATCGGTTTTCCCAAGGGCCTCCGTCAAACCCCCTGGAAAAATAAAAATAAGTCCCGATAAAATAGGAAAATAGAAATAGCAAAGGAAAAACAAAGCTAAGAGGCAACTTTCCTAGATGAAACGGACTCGGGGCAACATTTGAGCCAACAGCATCCTCGACGTGATGACCGGTGGCTTCAAACCTCATGTTTTGAAACGGAGCAACTAGAGATCTTGCCTCCGCCTCGTCCTCGGACACCTCTACAAGACTAGCCGCAGGACAACAAAGGCCAGTACTAGCAGCCTCCCCTTCTCTCGGCAAAGAAGCATCACCACGACCAGCACCTTCACCCTCGGAGCTGGAAGACTCATCACCCAAAATGACGGGCATAGGCGCCACGATGGAGGGTTTAGCAGTAAGGCCACCATCCATTCCTTGGATGGCGATGTCCACAAAGTCATCGCCGCCAAGATCCAAAGAGGCAGCAGAGCGCTCGCACCTGTTCCGGCAGCAACGGAGCCAGAGCCTCCGCCAACATTTTCAGCAACCTCCTCCTCCTCATTGGCAGAGGCGGTCGTGGATGCATCGGCGGAGGCGGCGCAGAAGTAGCCACAGTCTTCCACCTTTTGGTGATGACCTTGGGCATAGCAACCCCTTTTCTTTTCTTCGCCTCTACCACAGTAGTCACATTCTTGATGGTGGCCTTCCTAGCCTTGTCCTCTATGGACTTGTGCACCTTCGTAGGAATGTCATGTTCCTCGTGGTGGATGCTGAACTCCTTAAAAACTCTATTGAGCAACGACATAGTACCAACGATGGCTTGGCGCGCCAGATACCCCCTGTTAGACATTTTGCCGAGTATCTCACACGCCATCGCCTCGGTGGACTTCACCAATTTCTCAGCAGCCCGACCCTCCTTCTTCTCAAAACCAAAACGGGGAAATGGAACCCCAACACCTTCGCCAAAAATAGGAAGATTGACCATCTCAATGGTCATGGCAAGCCTATTCCTACCTAGGGGCCAGAAGTTGGCCGCCACCATCTCCTCAACCAAATCACGGCCTCCGGAGTACCAGCAGGCCAGAGCAAAAGCCTTGTCGCAGGCTGCGGGACCCTTGAGTCAAAGGCCTCATTGGAGTCATCACTGAAGCCAACGGATAGCGGGTATTCTTCTTGGCATCTGAGCCGATAGATGTCATGCCACCGGTCCTCACATAGAACCAGTATTGCATCCAATCCTTCGACCACTTGTTCTTTTGAGCGAAGGAGATCTCCATCTTCTTACCCATTTGGTTCCTCTGCAGCATAAAAGTGCAGCTTCCATACTGCGCCACCAACTGGCCTTTGCCAACTCGTTTAGGCTGGCACTAGAGCTCATAGTACTCATAGAAAGTACCAACGTTTGGCTCCACACCATAAGACAAGCAGGCCCAGTAGAACTTACTCAGGGTAACAATACCATTGGGGGTAAGATGGTGAAGTTGTACCTCGAACGCTTCCAAGACTTGGTGAAGGAAGCACGCTGCCAAGAAGCGAAGGCCGCAAAGGAAGAAATCCCTGAAAACCATGGCATTAGCGGCCTTTGGCTTAGGAATCGTCTCCCCCTCCGGAGACTTCACCTTAGCATCACCAAAGCAGCCCAACTGCCACAACTCCTTGATCATGTCCTTCGTCATAAGTGAAGGTCCAAAATCCCACGTCCTAGATGAGCCGGCCATGTCTCCTGCCTCTTCTGCAATTATCAAATCAGCGATGGAGCCCTCAACTCGAGAAAGATCCTCCTCAATCCCTAACGCCTCTGCACTGACAATCATACAGTCCTCAAACCACGCAGACCACCCACTAGACCTAACATCGAGATGGCGATGGTACGGCCCAAAGAAGGAAGCTCGGCGTGGAGGAGGACTGACAGGCGTGGCCACTTCTAAGACTTAGTGACAGCCCAAAAAGGAGCGAAGGCAAACACCAACTAAGCGAAAACTAGGCGCAAAGGGACAATGTACACAACAACAGCAGTGAAAGCTATGGCTCAGATAGAGACGGGGGAGCCTTCACCTCCCAACCCTTATATAGCCCCCGCCGCGTCACTTCGACTTCCGGGGCCAACGGTCACGTCCGTTCCAAAACACGTTGGTTCCACAGCCACCATGGTGAATCAAATAACGACACGTCACCAATGTAGTGGTCTGATCTAGGCGTCCCAGTGGGGAAAGGGACCAAAGCCTCCATATGCGCAAAGAGCCTCCGCGCCTCAAAACTTGAAGGCTAGGTTTCAAAGGCAAGGCCCACCGGGGGGAAGCCTCCACGCCTTAGAGCCTGAGGACTATGTTTTGAGGGCAAGGCCCACCACATCAGACCAAGCCCTCGAGGGGGGAACTGTTGGGACATAGTTATGAGATGCGGAGGGCAAAGTTCGCAAAAGCTATAAGAACTAACAACTAACGAGTTTTATGAACAGTGTGCAGGGAAAGGAGGCCTAGGCCTTCGCTTGGGAGATCACGTGAGGTGAAGGCCGGGGAGCTATGGCGGAGGCGCTAGGACGCGGTCGGGGGCGGAGGCTCTCGCGGCACGAGCGAAGGCTATGGCACGGACGCCAGAAGCGAAGGTCAGGAAGCTCCAACGAAGGCTTCCCGCGCAGAGGCCCCGGAACTAGGGAAAGCCCCCGCTCGGCGGCATTACTGGGCCATGGGCCGATGATGGGTTGTCGACAGTGGGCCAACAGGCAAAGGCGGTAAAGGAAAGAGGATACCCAAACTGCCCCAAGGGGCTTGCATTTGCATAGGAATATTCCACGAATGTGCTGTAACCGACAAGAGGTAGAAAATATAAAGAGTAGCTCTAGAAAACAGTGCCCTATAAAAGGGGGGACTCAAACTCTGTACAAGAAGATGGAGAGACATTAATGCAACCCTAGTCAAGTTCGGACCCACCTCTTCATTAATCTCCCCTTCGCCCAGGGCTCTTGACCGGGCGAAGGCTATCGTTGTCTTTCTTTGTCTCGACTGCTGGAAACCAAGCTTTCCAACATGCGGTTAATCTTTGGTGTGGCGGATGCAAAGCTGATTTATAGGGTGTCTCTCTTCTTCCTCAGCCTTCTCTCCTTTTTCTCTTCTTCCCTTCTGTCCCTCCTTTGGCTTCCAACAGAGAGATATTGGATTTAAACCGTGGCTAAGACACTACTAAACCGTTAATGATATTGTCAAGATCCGGCATTGGTATATCACTGTGACTCGTGACTCAACCTGAGAGTGAGAGGGGTTTCACTGCCGGGGCTCAATAAGATCCCAATATATTGTCGGATTGATCCTATGATTAGGACCCGGTAGTGAAGATGGCGCTACAGCACATTTGGGAGTGGATGGGCTGAAAAGATGGTTTGTTCTGTAGTAATAATGATATGAAATCCTGATATTCATGTGTGTACGAGTGATCATAAAATAAAAAGTATAGGTCTAAAAACGGTTCACTGCAGACTCGCACGTCTGTTGACCATTCCATGCATCGACCAAGTTAGGTCCGCCCACCACGTATTTCCACATGTCCATTTATTTCTCTCCATATGACTTCTACAGACATTAGACATTTTATTCCATGCATCGAAGTAAGGTCCGCCCACCACGTATTTCCACATGTCCATTTATTTCTCGCCAAAATTTTGAACCCTGCATACAATACGTGCAGGTGCCGTAACCCAAAACTAAGGAAAATTCAGCGGCTGATTTTCATAAGTATTCATGTGTAAATAGAATGATGAGATATGAGGCTGGTTCTTAGCACTATATATGTATGTAATACTAATAAATCAAGTAACTAGGCACTCTTGTCCATTTATTTCAACAAGCACACAGCTGCATTATTAATGTGTTTTCTCAGTACGTCCTGGTCGAGTAGGGTTAGAATTTCCAGTCCGGTCATCTAGATCTAGAATTCTACACGAGTTACATACCGACAAAGTCTAACCAATGTTACACGGCAGCGCAATGCATGCCACAAACTTCTAAGAAGCAACGATGGATATGCTCCTGCAGTCAAATATGCCGCCTACTCTTGCCTAACTTATTTTGGGGGAGCTGGTTTGTGGTGCACGAAGGTTCATATATAAATCATATTTAAGCAAAGGATTTGCTCCCCCTAAATCATGTATTTTTCATATATATGAAATTGAACTTGTTTTTTCGCCAAAGAAAGCATATGTCTAAAGTCCAGCCCAGTATTGTGTGGGTCGCTGTGCCGTTTTGTATGGATGGAATAGAGATTCGAGGGGTTTTTCGATATGCATGAGAAGATCTTCTTAAGAAAATTACCCAGACACTCTGTATAGCCCCCCGTGGATAGAGTTTTTTTTTGGATGTTCTTATATGATTCCTTGCTTTCAAGGATGGCCTTTAGGTAATAAAGTAGAGTTTTAAAAATTGGAGTACTATAATAATACTATCAGTTCAAAGACAAAAAAAACTGCAGTTGCTATACTCTGGAATATACTCCAATATGCTGTTTCGAGATCTCAATATCCACGGTCCATACACAGGAAATTACCTAAAAATTTGGCGATATCTGAATCTCATTCACTAGCTGAAGTGGAGGAAACAATGGAACAGCTGAACCGTCTCGCTGTCACCCAAAATTGCCGATAGATATAATTCATCAAGGGTAACTTTGTCATTCCGTCAGCCCTGACTTTTCCAAACCCCGTTCTTCCCCTGCCACGCAGCTATAAATACGCATGCATCCTTCCCTAGCTCCTCCACACTACAAAGCTCTAAGCCTGTTCGTTTGGCTGTTGTTTATCGTAAATGATCGTAAATTTCTAGTCGGAACAGTATTTTTCTCTCACACAAACTAGTCAGCAGTACTTCTTCACGAACCAGCAACGAAACGAACCAGCCAACCGAACAGGTTAGCTAGCTCACCACACGTCGGAGACAACTAGCAGCTAGCATTCATGGCGTCCGGAGCTACTTCTTCCTCAGTCCTCAGCCTGTTCCTGCCAGCTGCCTTTGCGGCCAGCGCAAGAGCAGCCACATTCACCCATCACTAACAACTGCGGCTCGACGGTGTGGCCGGCGGCCACGCCCGTGGGCGGTGGCACGCAGCTGGACCCTGGGCAGTCGTGGACCATGGACGTGCCGGCGGGGACCCAGTCTGGCAGGGTGTGGGGCCGAACGGGATGCTCCTTCAACGGCGGCAGCGGGAGCTGCCAGACAGGCGACTGCGGCGGCGCGCTCTCCTGCACGCTGTCCGGGCAGCCTCCCATGACGCTGGCCGAGTTCACCATCGGCGGCAGCCAGGACTTCTATGACATCTCAGTGATCGACGGCAACAACCTCGCCATGCAATTCTCCTGCAGCACCGGCGTGACGCTCAACTGCGGCGGGTCCAGCTGCCCTGACGCCTACCTGTTTCCCAGCGACAACAACAAGACCCATGCCTACAACGGCAACAGCAACTCCGAAGGTGACCTGGTAGTTGCTGTTGCCGCTGCAGGCATGGGTCTTGGTGTTGTCGTTGAGAAAGAGGTAGGCGTCGGGGCAGCTGGAGCTGCCACAGTTGAGGGTCACGCCGGTGCTGCAGGAGAATCGCATGGCGAGGTTATAGCCGTCGATCACCGAGATGTCGTAGAAGTCCTGGCTGCCGCCGAGCGTGAACTCGGCCAGCGTCATGGGAGGCTTCCAGGAGAGCGCGCCGGCGTAGTCGCCCGTCTGGCAGCTCCCGCTGTTGCTGTTGAAGGAGCAGCCCGTGCGGCCCCACACGCGGCCGGAGCTTGTGCCGGCAGGGACGAACAGGCTCCACGTCTGCCCAGGGTCCAGCCGCCGGCCCCCGCCCACTGGGGTGGCTGCTGGCCACACCGTGAAGCCGCAGTTGTTCCTGATGGTGAAGGTGGAGGCGCTCGCGCAGGCCACAGAGGTGGCGGCAAGGAGCAGCAGGAGGATCGAGGACGAGGAGGCCGCCATTGGTGCTAGCAGCTTGCTTCTTTTTGCTTTGGAAGTGGAGGAGGGAGTATGTGTGTATTTATAGGTGGCCGGCCAGACGGAGTTAGAAAAGTATAAGAGCCAGCGCAATGACAATAATGCCCTTGTTTGTTGGAGAAGAACCATAGACTGAGAATGCTGAGATGGTGCCAACGATTGCCAATTGGAAAGTGCCACCCCATGAAGTTGATTTTCGTGGTGGCTAGCTCTGTCGATGAGCCACTTCACAATCCGTACGAGTATGAACGCGCACCCAACCGAAAATCCAGCTTCAGTGACAATGACAGTGGAAATCATGTGTAGGTTACATGCAGCGATAAAGAGTAATACTTTTATTAAAATCATAATCATATTTCTAAATTTGGACCTATTTTTGTTTCTAAATCAACACCGTGTGACATCTTAAGTTTCTCGCGTAAATTTGCATCTCGCATGATGCCGACGTCTCCACCAATCATTGTTCACGTAGACGAGCGTATAGCCGAAACCAATACTCTAGTGTATATCTTGACTACGATTGCCCAAGATTTGCATTGACTGGCGTGTTTCGTGTTTGTTAGAAGTTGTGTCAGATAGTTCATGCATCTAAATATGTGATGAAAAATCCACTACTACATAAACGTTTTGCAGGGACGGCTGAAGACCATTTATAGGGACGGTTTGGTCAGCCGTCCCTACCAAACCATCTCTATAAATCATGCATTTGTAGGGGCGGTTCTCAGGCTGCCCCTACAAATCGATTTGTAGGGGCGGCTGTAGTACTAGCCGCCCCTATAATACCTGTTTGTAGAGGCGGTTCTACAGTACGTTTTCCCGTAAAAAAAATTCAAATTCACAATTCAAATTTGACCAAAACATTTTTTGTTTCCGCGTATTCCATCCAACGTTCGTGTTGCCGAATGCCCGCGACCAACGTGAGCGAGGAAAGCGAGATAATCCCGTCGAACGCCCCGCGACCAACATTCTGAACCGCGTTCGCTCATGAGTATTATATAAACTACAAGCACAAGATTATTATATAAACTACAAGCACAAGATTATTATATAAACTACAATTACAAGTCCAATTCACAAGAATATATACAATCCATCATTAAATAGACATAATTCACAAGGTAAAACCAATGTCAAATTTCATATACAATTATATCAACGTTCTAGAGCTAGCCTTTCAGTCTCACAAAGGTATTGGTACTGAGGATTTCTACCTAAGTCAGACTCTCGGTCATGGTAGGTGCCTTTGACGTGTACAATCTGGTCCAATATGAAATTGCAAAGGTCGTCGACGAGCTCTAAGAGTTGGTCATCCTTGTATGGGTCTCTTTTTATTTCTTTCTCTTTTTCCACTACAAGAGAACAAGTTTCGGTTTATTATTTCATACCATGTGCGAAGTTTTTATACTACGGGTGGTTCACACTTAACCTTAAGGGGTGTCTCCTGTAGGCACCGGTGTTACTTATCAGAGAACATATATAGTATCCACAATGTACACTCCTAGGCTTTTGCTTGGGGCACTGTGTGTTTTTCATATAGAAATGTTAAGTAATGCTTTTGACAGCCATGTAATGGAGTACTGAAGAAGTAAGTTACACTTACCGCACATAGTGTTTTTATAGCCACCTTTTCTTTCCTTGCTGGATCATGCCTTCCGTGATGTTTAGTGACATAGAACCTAAATGCCGTATTCGAATTATTTTAGCAAATACAACTTGTTAGTATCCAAAAGTGAACGTTACAAGTATGTATACAAACATATAAGCTACTGAGGATTGTCGATATGTATACGTCTTGAGAATCGATATGAAGTCTCTGTATGTCACCGGGTCCCTATCTATTGAATCAAAGACCCATGCTATGCTCCTCCCGACATCGACGCCTATACAAATCCAGTGGTTGCTGCTTGAATTTAATCATAAAACTAGATAAACTCTTTTGCATCGAATAAAATATATCGAACAAACCTTTAAGTATAGAGTTAAACTTACTCGAAGTTGTATGTTAGCCATATAGTAGAGTGCTGTTGGAGAATTTTAAAAGCCAGGGCAATATATGCCGCAACCTTAAGGGACTCTTCCCTTAGTTTCGCCGTACGGATGTGCTCTTGTTCCCGAATGGTCTTTCTAGTAGCTAGCTTTTTGACAGTCAGTTTCCACTATTTAGGGTAATTAAAATTTGTTTGTGCTATAGCTTGAGGGTCTATATACCCGGCTTTCACACTTGGCATTTGTTTGATAATGTGCACTTGCATTCTACAAATCACAGCGTGGGTTAGTTACAACAAAATTCAAAGATTATATTCATATCATATCGGGAGGACAAGGACTTACAGGCACCACGTACGAATTAGATTCATCTCCATTGCTCCGAGGTGAAAGCATGTCTGCATGTCATTGAAGTCAAAGACAATTTTCCCGTCTAGATTTCCAAATGTGTCGGTGGGGAAGCATGCTTGTATGAGGTCTATGCTTATTGGGAGAACACGCAAGTACCAATCATGGAACCTTCTTATTCCAAGTGGTAGGCGCTGGATGTCCTGGTTTGGTAGGAAGGGCTTGCCTCTTTCATATGTTTTCGGACAATCCTTTGAACATTTGATGGCATCAACATTTGGATACTGCTTTGCTATTTGGTGGAGTTTGCTAGTGACGGCCTCCTCAGAACCCCGTGATGTGACTTTTTTAACTTAGTTCTCAGTCTTGAACTGGTCATGGGAATACCACTTGTGCACCGACGAGACATCTTTCATCGGAACATAAACTAGTCTTATGGTGATTGGATGCTTCTTTCAAAGTTCCCATTCAGGCACATCCTCATCTTCTTGTGCATCACCTTCTTCAGGAGGCACTCGTTGTTCATGTATCGACTGTGCTTGTCGAGAAGACTGTGGCATCTCATCATGCACTTGCTCGGTACGAGATGGAGAAGGTAGTGGCTTATTAGGCACATGCTCGCTAGGAGGCGGGGAAGAATGTGACATCTCAGGAATGTGGTGGTCACGAGATGGTGAAAATATTTCCCTGACCTCAACAACTCGCTCCAAATTTGGGAGAGGGGGATGCGGCGAAGAAGCAGTCAATATAATGTCCCATTTGTGCCAGAGGATGAACTACCCCATAACGTCTCCGAGTAACACCAGCCCTCGAGAGTTGCGTAGTCTATCCTCCACTACATGAACTTGGGCTTCATGGTATGCACCTCGACCCTAGTGTAGTCCGGTGGCATCTTATTATTGTGGTGTAAGCCACCGGGAGGATGTGCCACACCCGTTGCCACCTCCATCACAATGTTCTACCAGCTGTTGAGAAACACCAAGGTGCAACTAGTTGGTTCCCGTATGCGATCGACGGGGGTTGTGGCTGTAGTGGAACCTTGGCTTCTAGGAACTTTTAGAGGGTTGCCAACTAATGCCAGTTCTCCCGCATGGCGTCATTAATATCCGTGGCTCCGTAGACAGTACTTGCTCCTCCAGCGCCTTCGCAACTAGAGCCTTCACTTGGAGCTCAAGATTAGTCTCCCGGTCTTTGCCATGTTTCTTGTACATATGCCTGTCCTCTTCGAATCCTTGCTTCTAGGTCATCCTTTTCCCTAGCCCCCTGGTGCGGCCTGCGTGCTCCTTGTTTCCCAAGCCAAGGCTAAGCTCGTCCCTCTCTCTGGAAGGATTGAATGAGCCCTTCTCCTTGTCTTCAGCATATTTTAGTATCCTTGATACTACCTCTTGGGTCTCCGGCTTATCAAACTTAAGATTACCGTTGGATGATTCTGTACACCTCGCATATATCTAATTCCTTGAGCGTACCTTCAAATTCGTCACGTCGATATTCCCAGTAGCTACGGCCTCTTCGTCCATCTTTCTAAACTACTCTTCCTTGGCATAGTAGCCACCGGGGTCTAGATGATGGTGGTGTATGTTCCTCTTCGCCAGCTCGGTGTTATCGGGCACTGAGCTCTAATGCCTCCGGTGAAGTCTTGAGCCACGAGCTCCTTCCATTGACTAAGAGTTATGTTGCCGAACTCGTTGAAGGAAGTTTACCCCTTTTAGATATACTTCTTGTTGAGCTCCGACCTCCAACGTCGGAATGACTCTCCCATCATCCTGAAAGCATTTTTTTACCAGTTCATGCTTACCCTCAGGAAATCTAAAATTGAGCTTCAGCTGCCTATCTCATAGTTCATCCTTTTTATTCTCTGGTACCTCTTTCCAATTAGGGATTGCTGGGTTCAATTTATCTCTTACTAGGGCCCCGATCGCATTACAGAATCGTCCTCTTAATTTCTTGAGCTCAAGGATCTCCCCTGCTGGCCTGACCTCCGTTATCACATAGCATGCCTTATTTGGATATTGATTTGCTTTTCTATCCCCTCATTTCCTCTTAGGCTTGGTAGTCGTGGTTGTGTCTTGAGGTTGTGGAGCAGAGGCCTCAATATCCGTCTCTGTGGCTGTTGCCTCTGCTCTCCTTTCCGCTACTCCATCTTGTCTAGCGAGATGTCACGGACGTCGACGTCATCTTTTCCGAGTTGCAGGAGGAACCTGTATATACGACAGGTCAAAGTGTTAGCAGAGGTAAAACAACCAAAGCTTTAGCAAAATTTACAAGCTAAGGTTTTTTCCCTACATCCTTGTTCGGGTCAAAATCCTTGTCCAAATCTTTCTTCGTTGGCCTCCTTCTGGCTTCACGTGGGAAATGATCCTCGGGACATACATATCCCTCTTCTGAGTCATCATCATCATCCTCTTCTTCTTCGCCTTCAGCAACCTCTCCTGCTCTTCCTTCTACTCCCCCTTCCTCCTCGTCACACTGCTCCTGAGTAAGCATCACTTCTAGATCCTTTTCTAACTCATTATTGAATTGCTCCTGAGTAAGCAGGTCCTGTAGTGCTTGCTCCTCATAGGTTGGCTGCTCATCATGCTCGGGGCATCGGGCTGCACTATCTGGTGTCCGCGACATTATTTCACGCTTTGTTTTAATAGATGCAAGAAAGTGTGCTTTAGGTACGCGAGAAGGTATAAAAAATCAAAAAGGTCTATAAACCAAAGTAGTCCTATAAAACAACAATATATCAAAACAAATGAGTAGTAGCAGTAGTAGAGGCATCAGAAACATGTCAATCATCATTTGATCAAGAACTTGGAGCATCAAGGCATCATAATAGAGAAGAGAGGAGAAGGTATTGTAGGGGCGGCTGCTAATGATGCCAAGCTCCTCACAAGTTCTTGATCTTCAGCTCATATTCTATATAATGTATGGACTTGGACAATTTTATCATCGGCAAAACAAAGGAGAGGAGAGGAGAGGGGAGATTTGGCAAAAAAAGCAACAAGCTGCTTAGCAAACATAGAGTCAGCAGCTGATGGCAAAAATAGCCAAAAAACTGTTGACTGCTGCCACATGGTTGGAAGACCCCTACAAATCAAAATCTAGTAACTTAGATGTGGTAATAATGGATTAGAGTAGAGGAGTAATAGTAGAGGAGTAGAGTAGAGGAGGAGTAGAGAAGTGTAGCAGCCAGTAGTTAAGAGTAGCAGCCTCTTAGTTACAGTAGTAGTCGTAGATAGAGTAGTAGAAGTGAGCCACTTAGTAGCAGCCACTTAGTAGTATAGGGAAGTGAGTAGTAGAAGTGAGCCACTTAGTAGCAACCACTTAGTAGTATAGGGAAGTGAGTAGAGTAGCAGCCAGCAGCTAGAGAAGAGAGTAGAGTAGTAGCCATCTAGTAGTAGTAGGACTAGCTAGCAGTAGCAAGTAGAGTAGTAGTAGTTCAGTAGAGTAGTCTAGGACAATAGTAGGACAATGGTATAGCAGTAGTAGAGTAGAGAGTAGTATAGTAGTAGTAGAGTAGAGAGTAGTTGAGTAGTAGTAGAACAGTAGTATAGCAGGAGTAGTACACGAGCAGAGCCACTTAGTAGTGCAGTTGAGAGTAGTAGAGGAGTAGTAGGATAGTAGTATAGCAGGAGCCACTTAGTAGTATAGGGAAGAGGGCAGAGCAGGGGCGGCTCCCCTGCTGTTCCATTCGTATCACCAGCCGCCCCAACAACAGTATAGGGAAGACTTAATTCAGATTTGATGTTTCTATTTGCAGTTTAGTAAGTCAAACCGGTATTAGCAAATTGATAGCTATATATTGAAAGGAGAGAGAAAAAATATGAACAAAGAAGTGACTCACTGGGTGGCATCCCTCCTAAAAAATTGATAGCTGACTGTGACCTAAACTGAAGTCAACAAATATTAAGACTGGGAAACAAAATTAGAATTTGGATTAAATCCAAGTACTGGTAAATCTAAAAACCAGGAGCTAGCCACTGTACATATAATAGTATTGACTGCAGTGCTCCCAAATCCCAATCATCTTCCATGTGGAATTTTTCTAAAATCAATAGTCTTCTAATTGGATTGGTCAAAAAAATACTGATTTCCCCAAATAGATTGATATGAACAGCATTTTTTTCAATATGAATGTATTGATACACATCAATCTCATCTTTGTCAATGAAAACTAAACATAATCTCTTATGGGTCCTAGATCAGAATAGAGACAACTTGCGGCTAGTGGCAGTAGTGGCGGAGGACGGAATAAAATGAAGGAATGGCAAAACTGATAACATAGACAATGGAAGATCCAAAGTCAAAGTAGTGCATACACATGCAACACACAGTTACATGCTAAGTATGAATTATAGAACTACCAAACATATATATATTCATAAGCACAGAGAAAAGAATGAAGAAAACAAAGTGTAGCAAGATCTCATCATCTTATTGGAAAACTGTCTCTACTATGTCGGTGGATAGCCCATTTTTCCCCCACAACTTTTATAAAATCTTGTTTCTAAAATCTAATTAACATATTTGAATCCTGATGGATGATCCTAGAAGTATCAACTGAAAATCTTGTACAGAGGCAACAACATGTACATCATGATTTTACAAATTGGAACGGAGGGAGTAAATAGGATAGAAGGGGCCAAAATTGTGCAGGCCTAAAATTAAAGGTACATGTAATTAATTGTTAATAGCAACAGCATATAAGTCACAGATATGCCAAAAAGGCACAGGTTGTAATAAGAGAGAATCAAGGAAAGCTGAGTGCTTTGTGCCCTGCTGCTTTGCACTTACATGCAAAAAGGCGTGTGCCTGAGCAAGTAAACTGCAGCTAGACTTCTAGAGTAGCTTCAGATGGTCATGCTGCACTAAACCTAGCCACACGCTTTTTGTGCATTTAACTACCCTGATAATATCACATTATGGGATACAAATGTTAGTGAAACAAATGAATTGATGAAAGGCTGTCAAGAGCTTAGAATCAAATTTCAGATGTTCTAAAACAAGTCCGGTAAGGATATCTGGGCAAAAGATTGGAACCCATTAGGCTCTTAAAAATCACGAGTCCAGGAACGCTTGTAGCCTGTGAAGGCTTGGGTATCCAAGGGTGAAACCAGGATTCAGATATAGGGGCCAGCTCACTGAGTGTCAACAAAAATTATGCGGTACCACCACCAGATCTTGATGCTAGTTGCCGCATGTCAGTGTCCTATCGCAGCATGTTTCTCACAAGCTACACAAGTGCGATCGCGTACTATAATCCCTTGTACTAAAACTTTCCTTCCCTCTTAATGAAACACATGTCTTACGACAAATATGATGACAGTAAGGCTACATTAATATCCATATTGGACCTTTATGAAACTACACCTTAAGTAGTAAATCCCTTATAAGAATACTATATGGGATAAGCCATTAGCAACGCTAAAACACATGGATTGTGAAAATTCAAGGAAAGAATAAAACAATGGTGGCTGACTGGCTACTCTGCTCGAAACAGCCATGCAATACAATCTACACAAACACAAGGGGTAGATCACAAAGGGCATGGAGCTTCAGTAATCAGACCTTATACATGCTACATATTCGACATAGTTGAAGTACCCTGAAGCAAATGAGAGTCTCAATAATCGTATTCAATATATATGCCCCAATGAAATATAGCTAAATGTAAGTGAGGCATGCTAATCTAACAACCAAAAGTAGTACAGTGGATAATATTATCATAGACAGCACAACAAACTGAAAGAAAGCAGTGAGGATGCCCAGAGCACGAAAGCCGTATTATCTTCATGATGACCTTCTCCAAAATTATCACAGGGGGAAACCAACACAAGCAAGCCAAGCTAAACCCTAGTAATAAAACCCGTGAAATCGGCAGCTAAAAGAAGGGGTTGGGCTTACCTATAGAAGACGGCGGCGATGCGTGGGGGGCGGCTGAGGGACGGCAGCCAGAGGAGAGGTCGGAGAGGAGGCGCTGCTGTTGGCGGGGATGACTACCAGAGCACACGGCTGGGCGCGCAAGGGCCGGCGAGGTCGGAGACGAGGCGCCGCCGGTGACGGGATCAACTACTAGAGCGCACGGCCGGGCGCGCAAGGGCTAGTGAGGACAGGGCGGCGGCAGCCACGTAGATTGTGAGCTCTCGCGCAAACCCTAGCCACCGTGGCGGCCGACCGGGGGAAGGCGGCGTTTGGGGGAGGAAGCATGGCGGGCGACGGAGGCGGTCACAGGAGGACGGCGGAGGTGAGAGGAAGCGGCGCTAGGGTACGGAGACGGTGGCGGCGGCGGGAAACAGTTGGGCAGCCTGACGGCGTCAGGAGGAAGAAGAGAGCGCCCAACACTTATTCACCTGAGCGCCCGTGGTTATATACTCAGGACGATTTGTAGGGACGGTTCCTAATCCAGCCGCCCCTACAAATGCATTTATAGGGGCGGTTCCTGATCCAGCCTCCATTTGTAGGGGCGGTTCCTGATCTAGCCGCCCCTACAAATATTTTCTATTTTATTAAATTATTAATTCTGTATTTTTTATATCACAAAAACACAAAGTAAATGTATATAATATTTTGTATTATTCTATATATGCACAAATATATATAAAAACAATTGTAGTCATAAAAGTTGTAAACATAACTCAATCTTGTCATGTGACTACAATTTGAATTTTAAAAATTTGAATTTTAAAACTTCGACTACAATTTGAGGACATTAAATGACCTAAAATGAAAATGTTATAAACATAAAAGTTGTATAACTCATCAACATGTACAACTTTTATTTTGGTCATCTTGTCATGTGACTTTGTTTGAATGATTCAAAATTTAAAATTCAAACAATTTCAACTTGAAACAATATTTTGAAAGAGTAAATGATTTCATCTGAAAAACTCATGAATACCAAAGTTGTAGAACTCATCAATATGTATAACTTTTATTTTGATCATCTTTTCATTTGACCAAATTTGAATAGTTGAAATTTTGAATTTCAATAAATGGCAACTTCAAACAAGATTTTGGAACCTCAAATGATTTCAACAATAAAAGTCGTGAACATAAAAGTTGTTGAACTCATCACTATCTACAACTTTTATTTTGGTCACTTCTTCATGTACCAAAGTATTAGTAAACATTGTTCACAAATTCACATATGACTCATAGTTTTATGAACTATACGAGAGACATGTTGATTTATGAACAATGTTTACTATCACTTTGTTAGATGAAGAAATGATGAAAATAAAAGTTGTAGATCTTGATGAGTTATACAACTTTGGTATTCATCACTTTTTCAGCTGCAATCATTTAATGGTTGAAAATCTCTTTAGAACTTGTCATTTTTTTAATTTAAAATTTTGAATTGCTCAAACTTTGTCAAATGAAAAGAATGACCAAATCAACACAGTAACTTCATATGGCATGATTTTAGAAAATTTTAAGAAAAAAAATTTTTGAAGACTAGTTACAAACTCAGAGATTAAAAGAAAAATAACAACTGCTCATGATGATCAATGATGAACAAGTGTAATTTCTCTTTTAACTGCGGGTCAAACTTTAACTACAAACATACAAACTCCAAATGTGATAGTTTTTTTCCTAAATTTTTTGAAATCAAGCTCTATCATTTTAGTCTAGTCATCTATCTTTGTCATTAATTTTGAACAATTCAAATTTTGAATTTTAGAAAATGACAGCTTCAAACCTGATTTTCAACCACTAAATGATTTCAGCTATAAATGTGATGAATATAAAAGTTGTTGAACACATCACTATCTACAACTTTTATTTTGGTCATCTTTTTATTTGACAAAATTTGAACAGTTCAAATTTTGAATTTCAGAAAATGACAGCTTCAAACCTGATTTTCATCCACTAAATGATTTCAGCTGTAAAGGTGATCAATATAAAAGTTGTTGAACACATCACTATCTGCTACTTTTATTTTGGCCATTTCTTCATTTCATAAAGTGTTAAGTGATTTTATAATGTTTTAGTAGTAATAGAGTGGATGTTGAAATAGATTCATCTGGATGTTGCAAAGGGTAGTCTCACACATATGCATAAATGTAGTCTCACACACATACATAAACAAATAGTCTTACACACATACATAAATATATAGTCTCACATGCATGCATAAATGAAGTCATACAAACACACACTTACACAAACACTCCACGTTCAACAACTAGCTAGCCCGATGTAACGACTTTCCCCTTGACACCTTTTCGTTCCTCTTGCAATATGTCTTTGGGTAGGTTCTTTTCCACAACACTGATTTTCTTAGGAAAGTCTGTAAATAGCGGCATCTCATCGTAGTTATTGTAAGCTTCAACATCGTCCACGCCATCAACTCCGATAATGTGATGTTTCTCGGATGCACCACGTGCTTTGTCATCTTCTTCGGGGGGAGGTTACTTTGTGGGTCAGACATATAAAAACTTGTGCGACACGTGAAGCGAGCACCCAATAGTCATGTTGGTAGCCTAGATTCTTGAGGTCCAGAACTCTCTGTTTACATCAAAATTTGGAAGAAGAGTTGCAAGGACTTAAAACCTCCCAAGATTATATCATCAAGGAATCAATCACGTGCAGGTCGGTATCAGCTGATTCAAATGCAAAACTAGAATCGGCTTTCTTTAGATGGCGCCAACAGATAACGACAAAGGCTACGATCGGCGCCGGGACAAGACATGTTGGAGTCCAAGTTATCTTAAATTAAGAATGTTTTCTCTAGAGTCAAAGATTGTGATGAGTCATGCTTAGATAGGAGTCATGTGCAGGTCCCGGGTATAAATATCAAATCCGGCTATTGTAAAAGACACACAATCAATCAAATACAAGTTACTTACTTTTTTGGCTCTGGCCACCCCTTACGAGTAGAAGTAGAGTAGATCTCGGCGAGTTCTTCAGCAACTACGGCTGCATCGATCCGGTCGACCTCCACTACTTGTCTATAAGTACCGTCATGGCTTATACCTCTATTCGTACGGCTACATCGATCTGGTCGACCTCCACTACAACTCTGGTATGAGTTAGTTATCAACTCTTGTCTAGTTCAAGTAAGGCTGCATCGATCCGGTCGACCTCCACTGCTCGAACTAGATTAAGGTCAAGTTATCGGCTCTATCTAAGGGTGGCGTTCCTTCGAATAGATTCATTAAGTTACCGATATTGCTTATTGCTTCCATTATTCATTTAATTACAACAATATCACTTCGCCTGATTGGGATTGATCTAGATCGGCCTTATATCTTTTTTAACCCAACATTTGTTAATCTAAATTTGATCCAATCTGCACTTTAAATGATGAGTTATGTTTTATCACTGTTTTATATCAATCTTGATCATGCATAGCGTGCGGTTAAGGCATATTTGATCTTGAGTAGATCTGTTGGCTAGCAAAAACCATTCCGTGGTCCGTTATCATGGCCTGTGTGATTATGCCTCACACCCCACTATTAGCACCGTGGAGTGGGGATCGCTATTTGGTAGATCTGTTCCTGAGAGGACATGACCTTAACTGTGCGGTATGCCTGAATCGGCTATTTTAGCAAATATCGAGCGCTTTCATGAACAGTTCGCACCATGAGATCATTGAAGTAGCGATAGATTGAAAGATGTGTTAGCCCCATGATCTTATTATTGTATTACGGCCTACATGATTCTGCCTCATGCCCCACTGATATTAGTAATACGTTAGGGTCGTCGAGTCTATTGTTGTTTCTATGGCCTGCATGATTCTGCCTCATGCCCCACTGGTCATAGCGATAGATGAGATCTAATATGTTCATTAGATTTATCTCTATTAAACGATTGAATGGTGATGAACTATTTCTTTTATAAAGGGTTTCAATTACTTGCAGTCATTGGCTTAGCATGAACTAATTACTGTTAATATCTTATTGCCATTTGACCAATATTTGTTTAAAGAACGATATTCATCCTTAATGATAACCGATTCTTCTTACACAACCCCATGAGATTTAACCGATTCATTCTTATGAATATGCTGGAATCGACTATTTAGTTGATCTCCTTTCATATCGGCTCTCAGAGCTGCACATTCAGGACTGCCTGGCAACACCAGCACGTTTCGCCCTTAATTACTGATAAACTTTCTCTCCTTGTCAATTGTAGGGTCAAATTCACTGGCACGTGTCAGGAGGAGTGTGTAGGATCGATCATCCCTGCGCTGAAGCTAGGTGGATCTCTAGCTCCATCGAGTGGACCCTTCCGGCTTGCTGCGTGTGCCCTTGACATGGGAGGAAAATTCCATGTCGACACACGTTTCTAGCACGCTTGGTAGGACCCCACAATCGTCATGGCGGTTCACAACAACGATGACATCCTCATGCTACATTATGAAGATCTACCTGATGGAGATAAGGATGTCATCGGCAAAGCTATAGAAGAATTTCAGAGCAAATGTTTGTTGTGCTACACCAAAACACGTGACAACACAATTATTCAGAAATTTCCACTACCAAGAGTTTTGTTACATGAGCAGACAGATACAACTGAAGCTGAAGACAGGCGTTTCTTTATGGAAGTTGTGGACAAATCTGTTCATGATGCCATATCAAGCCATAATGAAGCCTTCTTGACACATTCCACAACGCCGTGAAAGAAGCGATTCATGGGTTTCCAGTTGGTCAAGGTGGGCCGGCTTATTACAACATTCTAGATCCGTCGACCCAAGGGACTAATCAAGTCGGTACCAGCCATCAAGAAGTAGCAGCAACTGGCAATAATGTTGTCCAGGCAGTTCAGGGTTCATCTGAACAAGCTCAAGGAACTACTACGAATCAGATACAGTATAATCCTAGACCGTCAGTACAGCATGTATAATAGCCGGCTGGGCAAGGTTAGAACTAGGTGATCAATTTTGGCACATTAGGCCACATACCATCGTCGGCTCAAAAAATAGCACCCTCGATTCAAAGGATCCGTAGAGATATAGATTCTCATGTCTACAATCAGAGACTTCAAGCAATAGGCCAGCAAATGACCTAGCAGATAGAGATTCCACTGGGGTATCACTATGGAATAGATTATAACACCCTTCACATGATTCCAAATCTAGGGTATCAAGGCACACGGGATTTCAATCTACAGATGGGTCAGCAGGTGTAGAGAAATCCAAATCCGCAAGCTGACGAGTTGTTGCTGAGGGTGACCAAGATGATAAAAATCAATTCGGTCTAAAGCCAAAAGGGTTGACCTTCTCGTACAAATGCCCATATCCAGAATGGTATGATTTGGTCGCTCTTCCCACAAACTACAGGCTCCCAGAGTTTGCTAAGTTCACTGGCTAAGACAGTACAACCATGATAGAGCATGTCAGTCGGTATCTTACACAATTGGGCAAAGCATCAGTTGAGGATGCCCATCGAGTTTGTTTCTTCTCCTTGTCCCTATCAGGGCCAGCCTTCATTTGGTTTTCATCACTACCAGTCAATTCCATTGCCAATTGGGCTGATCTAGAGAAGAAGTTTCATACATATTTTTACACTAGGATTGGGGAAAAGAAGATAACCAATTTGATAACTATATGACAGAAGACTAATGAATCGGGCATTAAGTTTCTTTAGAGGTTCCGAGAAACTAGGAATTTGTGCTTCTCATTAAACTTGGATGATGATCAACTAGCCGCTTTAGCCGTTCAAGGAATGTTGCCAATGTGGAAGGAAAAGCTACTGGGACAAGAATTTGACAACCTGGGTCAATTGGCTCAACAAGTGGCAGCACTCAATAGCCAATTCCAGAGTATGCGCAGAGATACCCGATTTCAAAAGAGTACCATAGTGGCCGAAGCTTATGACCCATACTCAGTCGATGACGACTATGAAGATGAAGAACAAGAGGTTGCTGCGGCTGAATGGAATTAGGGCAAGAAAACAGTAATGGTACCAAATCCTTGGGGAAGAGGAGTCGAGGAGAGCTATGACTTCGATGTTACCAAATCAGATAGGCTCTTTGATTTCTTGCTTGAGAAGGGGCAGATCAAGTTGCCTGATGGTCATGTTATGTTGCCCCCTGATTAGTTGAAGAATAAGAAGTTCTGCAAGTTCCACAACGCTACCTCTCATTCCACTAATGAATGCAGAATCTTCCGACAACATATACAGAGGGCAATTCAGCAAGGGAGGCTCAAGTTTGACATGCCTCGGAAAATGAAAGTTGATGATAATCATTTCCCAGGAGATCAAAACATGATTGATGCTAGGCTATTCAAAGGAAAAACTAAGGTCCTGACATTGACCAAATCAAAAGAAGTGGAACAGTCGATCCCAAGATACAAATGTTGGCTGACGAATATAGGGAAATTAAGAGACGTCACGATAAGCAAAAGAGTCAATATGAGTAGGGAGAAGGAAAAGGATTCTGTTGAATAAGTGGCGGCAAAAGTAGGGGCGGCAAGGCCATGAGTTACATCTCGGATTCTGTTGAATAAGTGGCAGCGGCAGAAGGAAAAGGATTATCAGTGTTGGTTTGGTTAAAGGATCAAGAATACCAGCGTCAACTGGAGAAGGAGAGGCATGAAAGGAAACAAACCGAGTCACATTGGAACTATCCTTTCTTCAGGCAGTGCTGGAATGAAGGTTCGAAGTTGCCTACCAGACATGACTGTCCAGAATGCAGCAATCAATATTGGGAGTTTAGGCAATCTCAAACCAATCGCCGGTCTATCCATGCTCAAGATACATATCATCATAATAACATGGATCGACACTTAAAAAATGGAAGTGTTCATGATAGGCTTGGAAAACAAGTTGTTGATCAAGACTGGGCTGATTATGAAGAAGGCAATAAAAGAAAATATGTTTGGCAGGAAGGCCAATGGTGTCCAGGAGGTTTAACAAAAAGCCAAAAGAGAAGGGTGCAACACCTAAGGAATAAAGAGATGGAATAGGCTCAGGCATCCGGTAAACCTCAAGTGTGGCATACTAAGCAAACAGCCGATAGAAAAGCAACCATCGACTAATATCCAAATGGCTTTTCTATTGCCATCGGAATTCAGAGATCTGCCAGGTCAAGAAGTGTATTCAGATTTCGATGAATCAGAGTTTGAGGAGATAGTTGCCAAGTTAACGGTTGTACAACAAGCAATCTTTGATAAACCAGTCAAGCATCGGCACTTAAAATCTTTATATATAAAAGGTCTTGTTGATGGAAGCCGATGAACAAGATGTTAGTGGATGGAGGTGCTTCTGTCAATCTTATGCCTTACACCACTTTTCATAAACTTGGCAAGGGACCAGGAGATTTGCTCGGGACTGATATGATGCTCAAAGATTTTGGAGGTAATATGTCTAAGACCTGGGGGTAATAAACGTTGAGTTGACAATTGGAAGTAAGACTCTGCTTACTACGTTCTTCATCATCGACGGAAATGGTTCCTACAGTTTGCTCCTTGGTCGTGATTGGATACATGAAAATTGTTGCATACCATTGACCATGCATCAGTGTTTGATTCAATGGCATGGAGATGATGTTGAGCTGGTTCGTGCTGATGAGTCTGTGAGCATCGCAATAGCCGATCCAGTCTTCTAGGAACTAGGAGACTTTGAATGCTTTTCTGGCAAGTTATGGGAAGGAGGCTTCATTAAGATCAGCAATGAAAGCCAACAGCCAATGCAAGCAAGCGGCTCTAAGAGCTTGTTTTAGTGAATAGTCACAGCTTCACATCGGCCATTGGATTAAGGGAAAAATAAGCATTAGCATGAGTTTAGGCCAACAGATGAATGCTAAATGGAATCCTAAGTGCGGATCAGAATTGATGGATTTCTTAAATGAAATTTTGTTGCACTTAATGGAATGCTTGCTCCAAGTTGATCAATCGTTTAACCTTTCGTATGAAAAGTTCTGCAGCAAGATATGTAAAGGGGTGTTATCCTAGCATTTGGTCAACACTTGATAGCCAATTCATTTGGTCGTCGGCTCTAATAGCCGGCACCAGAAAGGTACCGCCTCTAGTTCAAAAAATGAAAATCTTCAAAGACAATAAAAGTCGATATGATATGTATCGCCTATAGAGCAAAAACAAAAGGCAAAAATAGTCATACACAAGGGCATTGCCCTGAGACACATTCATGAAAGAACAGGGATCTTTGTTCATCGGATTATCCTAATTACAAATTAATCAAAGACCTTGTTCACTACATCCTGAGCGGATGTAATGTCCACAATGGCCTCCGCGGCAATGATGAATTCTTCAAGCAGGTCCACATGGCCCTCAGGGCCATCTCCAACCGGGAAGCCAACCTCCATGGCGTGGAGGTCATGCCCGGTCTAGACCTGTGCCGTGGTCAGCGCCATCGACGCGCCATGGCAAATGCCGTGGAGGGCGATCTCCTGAACGTGGGCCATGACATCTTGGAGACGAGCATCAATAAGGGAACCCTGAACATTGACGGCATCCGCGTCCGCGTTAGCCGTCAGTTGGAGAGATTTTGACTGCACCATTAGGGCTAACAATCACGAAAGATTATCAAGATAGAGACGGCGGAAACTAGAATAGAGGCACTCATGAAAATCATCTTACCTGCCACCGCGGTGTTGGATTCAGCTAGTCATGCTCGAATGGCGCTGGCCTCCTCCTCAGCCGCATTGATGGCCGCTTGGAAGACCCCAAGACGGATCTCAAGCTAGCCGTTTTTCTAAATCACCTCAGAATAATAGTCCTCAGCTGCCCTCCATTCTCGGAAGAAGTGCTGGGCATCATCGCCATTATACGAGATGGAAGAATCTAACGACAAAGCCAGCGCGGATGATGCAGCGTCAGAGGGCGTGCCAGCCCTAGGGAAAGGACGAAGACTGTCATTTATAATAGACCTATAGGCGAGTCAGAATAGTTCGTCATCATAAACAGGAAATGCCAATCTCACCTCATGCATCGAAGACGCTGGTTCATCGGCATGGTCTCCTCTAGGATCTCCTCCCCATGTGCTTGCCTCAAGTGTCCTCGCCGGCCATGAAGAATGATTGGATCTACGGAAGGGAGAGAGAAAACCACCACAAGGTTTTGGTAGGCGGAGGAAAGCAAAGGAACGGTTGCGGGTGGAGATATGTTTGAGGTCGAAGCCCTCGGCTGGTATTTGAAGACATGAGACAAAGAGGCGGACGCCTCAGGACACACGAAAGGCAACCGCAGTTAATAGAAGGCGAGGCACCACTGCCAAATAGAATACGGCGCTAAGCAATTAAGGGCAGAAGATCGAGGGATTCGCTTAAAGAAGGCCATGTTTTCAGACTTAATTGGATTAAGATTAAAAGTCTAGGATTGGCTGTATCAAATCGACTCTTTAGCCGAAACAAGAAACGTAATTAAATGACGGAGAGTATGATCGATTCTACACAAGATACGCATTGACATGCAAATTTCAAGTCTAGAACATGATGGATCGCTCTCAACATTTCTAGCCGAATAGCATCAGCTCCCGCGATCTGTTGTTTGCCTTCTTCGGCTGATCCAGGAATGCTCCCGAGGATACTTATGATGATCAATGGCAATAAGACTCTGAAGAAAGCTACGGATGGATTACCCTTGATGGCCAAGAGCAAGAGAGCTGGTATGGTCACCTAATTGGGAGAGACCTTATCGGATCAAATGTTGTACACCTGGTAATACATACATTTTGGAGACACTGAGAGGAGAAAAGGACTTTGGCAGAGCAATCAAATGGGAATATTTAAAGAAATATTACCCTAAAGTTTGGATTAATAATTGACAACCAATTTGCTCGGCTATCAGCTCTAATAGCCAATACCAGAAGGGTATCGCTTCTAGTGCGAAGATAAACCCAGAGGGGTAAAAGCGGGTACAATGTGTATCGCCCGTAGGAGTGAGGCGAACGTGGAAAATGTGATGCATGAAGCATAAGGCAAAAATAAGATCATTGGAGATGAGGGAATTGTTTGCTGATATCACTTATTACAAGCTACAGACCAGAAAACACTTTGTTTGCTATATCATTGGCCTAGGAGGTCAAGGCTACAGAGTTGGCGGCATCAAAGAAATCCTTGACTAGGCGCTCATAATCTCTAGGGTATCCGGTGGCTGGAGCTCCATGAGGAAGAAGCCAAAGATTGTGGCCGGAGTGAACTTGCACAGTAGCCAATGCCATGGTAGCACCATGACGAACACCATGAAGAGCGACTTCTCTGACCCGGTTCGGGATGTCGTGCCAGCGAACCACCAGAATGGCGCCCCTGGCATTGACGAATCCCGCCGCATGGTCCACAACTAAATGAAGGCTTTCCAACTGAGCTGATAAATCTAAAGGATTTAAGGAAGAGGTTATCAGGATCTTGGAGGCAAAAGTTAAGAAGAAATAGAAAATTATGGTAAATGTCTCACTAGCGATTCTGGCTTCAACCTTGGCCAGCCTCTCCCGCACCGGGTTGGCCTCAGGGAGTGATCGGCCCTGAACTATGGCCAGAGCCACCTACAAAATAGAGAGGCAGTCAGCAAGTTTCTCGCCGGTCCGGTCAATGGAAGCGATCAGGTCGTCATTATCTCTCAGCCTCCTTGGATAGCGGGGGAGCTAGCAACGAATTGGTGCTGAAGATGACCCCAAAGGTTGAGCAAAGTTGGCCCTCCACTCTGGAACGACAGGAGCATCATGAGTTGCACCCTCTTGGTGATGAAGGCGCTAGCGCGATGATGTAGATCCGTTGAGGGCCTCCTCGGCAGACCCCTTGCTATTCTCCATGATCTCAAACCTACAGAAAAAGCAGAAACTATACTAAGGATGTAGAAAGTTTGAGACGAAGCATGTTGTTGTTCGGTCCACGGCAGTGGCCCGTATATGTAGCCGAGGAAGGTGAGAAGATAGATTTCACCGGGGGTGTCAAATTGGAATTAGAAACGGAAGCGGATCGACACTCTGGGAATTCTAGGGACGGACACGAAGAATTTACATTGACCAGAGATCAACCTATCAAGGCTTCTTTGGATTGAAGGAAGTCCGGGCCCCCACAAGTCCAAAGGTCATCGAGAACCGAATCAACATCGGCCCATTGATAAAGTTGTGCTAGAGAAGAGGAAAGGTCGCCCGCCTAACATATGCTCAGCCGATTTCTCGGGTAAATTGAGGAACTATGGGAAAAAAAGCCTTGGCTTTCTCGGTGGGCATTTAGAGGAGCAAACTAGGGAAAGGTGTACACACATTTTGGCCCTTCTAAACACTAGAACAACTTTGCGGGCATGGAGAGAAGACTTAGGTGATATCACAAGAATTCTTCTAACCGCAATAGCTGGTCTTCTTGCTCAATGAGGCGCTAGAATGAGCAACACAATCACCCTATGCACAAGAATTCTTCTAACCACTTGGGATCTTCATAGCAAAAGGATAGACCATTTAGGGTCCGGCGGAGTCAGAAGCACTCGAAGGTGCAGATAGAAGAGGAACATGGCTGAATTGTTGAGTTGCTCTCGCCAGGGTCAGATAGGCATTTTTAGCCGGCCTGGAAAGATGAATCCAAATATCCGTGAAGCAATGATACTCTCATAAAAGTTTTGAAGCATGGACTCATGAGCCAGCACAGGTGGCGACAAACAGTGGACCCCAGATCAAGATTTTCTACCCGTGACTACAGACCTATCGGGGATACAGACGTGATAATTTTGGAATAAAATTACTTTTTTCCCAAAATTGGGGGTCATGTGTTTACACCAAAATTTGGAAGAAGAGTCGCAAGGACTTAAAAGCTCCCAAGATCATGTCATCAAGGAATCAATCGCGTGCAAGTCGGTATCAGCTGATTCGAACGCAAAACTAGAATCGGATATCTTCAGATGGCGCCAGTAGATAACGACAAAGGCTACGATTGGCACTGGGACAAGACATGTTGGACTCTACAAAAAGAGAAAGATTAGAGTCCAAGTTATCTTAAATTAGGAATATTTTCTCTAGGGTCAAAGATTGTGATGAGTCGTGCTTAGATAGGAGTCATGCGCAGGTCCCGAATATAAATATCAAAGCCCGGCTATTGTAAAAAGACACACAATCAATCAAATACAAGTTACTTACTTTTTTGGCTCTAGCCACCCCTTAGGAGTAAGAGTAGAGTAGATCTCGGTGAGTTCTTCAGCAAGTATGGCTGCATCGATCCGGTCGACCTCCACTGCTTGTCTGTAAGTACCGTCATGGCTTATACCTTTGTTCGTATGGTTGCATCGATCCGGTCGACCTCCACTACAACTCTAGTATGAGTTAATTATCGACTCTTGTCTAGTTCAAGTAAGGCTGCATTGATCTGGTCGACCTCCACAGCTCGAACTAGATTAAGGTCAAGTTATTGGCTCTATGTAAGGGTGGCGTTCCTTCGGATAGATTCATTAAGTTACCGATATTGCTTATTGCTTCCATTATTCATTTAATTACATCAATATCACTTCGCCCGATTAAGATTGATCTAGATCGGCCTTATATCCTTTTTAACCCATCGTTTGTTAATCTAAATTTGATCCAATCTGCACTTTAAACGATGAGTTATGTTTCATCGGTTGTTTTATATCAATCTTGATCATGCATAGCGTGCGGTTAAGGCATGTTTGATCTTGAGTAGATCTGTTGGCTAGCAAAAACCGTTCCATGGTCCGTTATCATGGCCTGTATGATTTTACCTCACACCCCACTATTAGCACCGTGGAGTGGGGATCGCTATTTGGTAGATCTGTTCCTGAGAGGACATGACCTTAACTGTGCGCTATGCCTGAATCGGCTGTTTTAGCCCATATCGAGCGCTTTCACGAATAGTTTGCACCATGAGATTGTTGAAGTAGCGATAGTTTGAAAAATGTGTTAGCCCCATGATCTTCTTATTGTATTATGGCCTGCATGATTCAGCCTCATGCCCCACTAAAATTAGTAATAAGTTAGGGTCGTCAAGTCTATTATTGTTTCCACGACCTACATGATTCTGCCTCATGCCCCACTGGTCATAGCGATAGATGAGATCTAATATGTTCATTAGATTTATCTCTATTAAATGATTGAATGGTGATGGATTATTTCTTTTATAAAGGAGTTCAGTTACTTGCAGTCATTGGCTTAGCATGAACTAATTACTGTTAATATTTTGTTGCCATTTGACCAATATTTGTTTAAAGAACGATATTCATCCTGAATGATAACCGATTCTTCTTACACAACCCCATGAGCTTTAACCGATTTATTCTTATGAATATGCTAGAATCGACTATTTAGTTGATCTCCTTTCATATCGGCTCTCAGAGCCGCACATTCGGGACTGTCTGGCAACACCAGCACGTTCCGCCCTTAATTACTGATAAACTTTCTCTCCTTGTCAATTGCAGGGTCAAATTGACTGGCACATCTCTGGAGGAGTGCGTAGGATCGATCATCCCTGCACTGAAGTTAGGTGGATCTCCAGCTCCATCGAGCGGACCCTTCCGGCTTGCTGCGTGTGCCCTCGACACGGGACAAAAATTCCATGTCGACACTCTCAATCCAATCTCGTTCAGTTGGTGTTGTTTGATCCAACGGCATCGAAACAGGGCCACCGTTATATCCCTTCCATAGTCAAGTTCCCATATCTCTTCAATGATGCAAAAGTATTGGATCTTTCGCCCCAATCCATCGAGAGCCTCTATTCGAACACCGATATTTTGGTTCACATATTTACTATCCTTTGCGTGGGTATAGTACGTATACCCATTGATGTCATAAGCATTCCAAGATGTCACTTGTCTCGATGGCCCCTCCACCAACCTACTGATGGTAATAGAGTCTATGGTTTCTCCAGGCGGTATATTTTGGTCCTTCAACCATGTAGTTAGTCGTTGCTTATGCTGTTTCATGACCCAATCATCCGAACGACCATTTCTTTCCACCATAATGATAGCCAAGTGTTCATCAATGTATGGTTGCATCAGTTGCATACTCTGCAAGACACTATAATGCGCCCGACTCACCTCTTTGTAATCATGGTCGATGAACACTTTTCTACCACCATTTCTAACGAGAATTGGGTTTACCAATCCATTTCTGTACTTTTAGGTACTCTTGACAGCACTCGACGACTTCTTCAGTACTGTAACTCTCTATCATGGAGCCCTCTGGGTATGCTCGATTATGCATGTATCGACTTAGAACCGACATGAACCGCTCATAGGACCACATTTCATGCAAGTAGAAAGGGCCCAGCGCCTGTATCTGATGAACCATGTGAATCATGAGATGTGGCATTATAAAAAAAGCAGGAGGTAAACACATCTCTAGTTGGTTTTGTGTCTCCACCACAAATTCATGTAGGTCACTCGGCTCTTGCTTGCCAATCGTCTTCTGTGAGATCTTCAAAAAGAAGTAGCACATGCGGGTGATGGCCATTTTAAGAACTCTGGCTTTGTAGCCCTGATTACAATAGGTAGAAACACTGTTAGCATCATATGACAATCGTGAGCCTTGTAGTGTGTTATTGACAAGTCCTTCATCGACACTAGCTTCTTCACATTTGCTGAAAACCCAGTCGGGACTTTGACCCCCCTCAGGAAAGTGCATATAGCTCTCTTCTCGTCTGGTGTTAGGTTGAAGCACGCCATGGGCAGAGTGTATTTTCCATTAGCCTCAGGTACCGGGTGAAGTTGTGGCATCACGTTTAGCTGCACCATGTCTTTCCGTGCTTTCAGACCATCCTTTGACTTGCCGGTATTCATCAAGGTAGCAATGAGACTCTCAAAGACATTCTTCTGCACGTGCATAGCATCAATGGCATGGGGGACCTCCAAGTCTAGCCAATAAGGCAGATACTGAAAGAAGATCGATTGTTTCTTGACAGGTACGCCTTCGATAGGAGGTATGCTTCTCTCTATGTTCGTCCCATCTAGATTTTTCTTTCCATAGATGATGCGTATGTTTTTCACCATTCTGTACATATGTTCTCCGTTATGACATCTCTCCGGAGGGGGTTCAATCTCTGGGGTGTTGTCATATAATCTAAAGAACAATTTGCTGTGGTACTTGTGACTTGTCTTTAAGAAGCGTCGGTTCCTTAGGTAAACTATCTTATTGGATGCATCCATGTACTCCCATATAGTACCATCCAAGCAAACCAAGCATCCTGTCTTCCCTTTGATCTGTCCAGACAAAGCAAATAGCGCGGGGGTAATCATTGGTAGTAACAATTATTATTGCTCTACATATGAAGTCCTCCTTTCGGAACACATCGTACATCGGCTCCCCATGCCTCCATAGCCTCTCCATTTCTTGCATCAAAGGCTCAAGGAACACGTCTATATCAATGCCTGGTTGTTTAGGGCTAGAAATAAGAATAGTGAGGATAAGGTACTTTCTCTTCTGACACAACCACGCTGAGATTCTTCTACCACCTTTTTTTACCCTTCTTATTTCTCTTTTTCCCCGTGGAGGCTTCGTCCCCACCGTAAAGGTCTTTGTTCTTGTATCGGCTGACCCCACACCGGGGACATTTATCCGGTGACTTGAACGTTTCACCATGAAAAAGTATAAAGTGGTTGGGGCATGCATGGATTTGTTCAACCCCATTGTCAATGGACTTATGACCTTCTTCGCTTGGTATGTGTTGGTAGGAACTGAGTTTGGTTGTGGTAGCACTCATGACAGGAGATGTAATAGACCATTGAAACTACAATCTGACCAGCTGTACTTAGCCTTCAGGATGAGTAGCTCAAGCACAAAACGTAGCAATGTCCAATGTGTCGGACAACCCTTTTCAACACCATACACAGTCTCCTTCGATGCTTTTGTCACCCTTTTCAAATTTTCTAGACCTTTTGGGCTATTTAGTAAAATCTCTGGTCCAAGGGCTCGAATCATGTCCTCCAAATCATCTTCATCCCCGACACGTGCTCCACCATCATTATTGGCACCACCTTCGTCGTTACCATCCCACCCACCAACATCACCACCTTGTTCATTGCTAAACTCGGAATCCATTCATGCATCAAGCTATGCTGAATATTGGGGCAGGGATTCTATGGTTTCGTCGTTGTATTCCTCCTCATCCTTGTCGTTAACAATAACTGTTTCACTATGATGAATCCACACTGTGTAGTCCTCAATAAATCCTCACATAATCAAATATGATCTAATGATAGTCACACCTGTCCATGCCATACGGTTCTTGCCATCTTTACAGGGACAAATAATTATATCCTTATTCTCTGTCAATGTCATTGCATGTTTCTTTGTGGCTTCAATAAATTTATTAACCTCTTCACGGAAACCTGCCTTGAACCTTAATGAACCATACATCCAAGAGTTCATGTACTCCATCTTTTACAACAACAACAAAACAAAAATTAGAGGACTACTTATTCAGATATATATAAAAATGAATCAAATTAATAATTACTTGAAAATAATTGTATATACTTCAGATATATATGAATATAAATCAAATATAATTACATGAAGCATACAAATACACCATGGTAGAGGAAAATTAATTAATGGCCCATTTATCCATAAATAATTAAAATACATATTTGTTGATTATAATAAACAATTTCAAAGACAACAATTAGAAACAATTATATTTTACCCAATATCTTTTATACAAACCCTAGTCCAATTTCATCCAACACAAATTTACAAAAACAAAAGTAATAAAAAAAACTAAACCCTAGATTTAGATCTACATGCATATGAAACATCCATAAAACTAACTAATTGTTCACTAAAATCAACAAACATGGACCAAATAAGGGTATGATCTTGTTCCCCTACCTAATTTACCCTAGTACCTTCAAAACTTGGGTCTAATTTTCTTTATAAGTAGCTCAAGCACCATAGAAGAGAGAGAAAAATAAAACTCTAATTACTCACTAACCAATCATTAAAACTTCAAAAAAAAGTGCGAAATAGCATTTTCTTACCTTCTACAACCCCTCCACCAAAGAATTTGAGACCAAAACATTCTCCCCTTAGTAGAGCAATTTTTAGAGGTGCCCAAGGCCTCCCACCTTTCTTTCATAGGTTGGACTGAGTGACCCGAGGAGGAACAAGGTGCTGCAGTTTTTTTATATGTGGGTCATTTGTAGGGGCGGCTGGTAATTGAGCCGCTTCTACAAATAGCAGGTATTTATACGCGGGGCATTTGTAGGAGCGGTTCAATCACCAGTCGCCCCTACAAATACCAACACCGGAGGCGACTAGTGAGTGAACCGTCCCTACAAATCAGACCCATTTGTAGGGATGGCTCGTATCACTAGCCGCCCTTGCTGTTCCATTTGTAGGGGCGGCTGGTCTCTGGGCTCCCGAGCACGCCACTGTAGGTGCGGCTCCATCACCAGCCCTCCTACAAAAAAATTTATCCCGTTGCTACAAATCGTTTTTCACGTAGTGATCAGTCCACTTTGTCCAAGACAACACATTGGTCATCCAAGATATTATTGCTTGTTCAACGGATATAACTTCGTCAAGAAGTTCATGTTCAATGTGTAGAACTAGTACGAAAGGGACAAGCATGCGCATATGCCCTTGTCGACCGAACATAAGAAAAGATTGTTTTTCTCTCTGAAAATTTGTAAAGGTTATCGCAAATTAAGTACTATACGTACATACGTGATTGTGCTATGTTTGTCTAGATATATATACATATACCGAACCAAAATAGCCTTCAATTTCCGCACTGCATGGCGCCAAATTGTGTCCTTGTGCATCCTTAATTATTATTCTTGATCATGACGAAATCTTTGGCTCAAGAACGACAAGTCCACGAGTCAGCAGTCAACCCTATGCAGACCTAGAGATGGTGCTAGTCACCTCACACGTATGCATGAAAAAAAGTTTTTCCTCTCTTTTTCCACGTATGTACGTAAATATCTGCAAACATTAACTTTTCATAGGATGAGCATGTACGTACAAATATATACAATCCGCTCCAAAAAAAATATTGAGATGCATATGGCGCATGCATAACTTCATATATCTCTTTTAATTAGTGGTTTATTTCTTAATTATAAAAGATCATCTTCAACAAATAAGGTTCACACACAGGACTCATTTTTATTGAACAGTGAACATATCCTAAAAATCCTAATGTTGGGTACTGTGAACAAAGCGAGGGATGACTTGCTTTAATTTTGTGCCCGATCATAACCAATTACTGTGCAATTCCTTATCTATATCTATCTATCTTTTATAAAGCTAATCCTCACAACAAGTTGTATCTAAACATGTAAGCTATCCACATCATTTTCTACTAATTACCCACATCATCTCCCACTAATACTCATGTCATCCCACTAACTTTCAACTTCTTAATATAAGATATCCACATCATCTTTTCAAATGGTAGGCTGATTTATCATATCCTACCTTGAATGAATCCATTTCTTATCTGTTGGATTAGGTAATGTTGTTTGCATGATTTGGATAAAAAATTCTTCAAACAACACCGCACGTATTAAGTTCATCTGAGCTTGTCGTTGGATAAATGTCATACACGTCTAGCTATATTAAAAGACCCCTGTTAGTGGAAACCAATAAAAGCAGAGAGAGCTAGTGCAAATGTCGGGTGTCGCAGCAGCTAATAGGAATCAAAGCAGAGTTGCGCTAGCCAATCAAATCAGAGTCAGAGTTTTGGCCTGACGTCAGTTGAAACCCTTTTTTTTTTCTAATAACCACCACCATAGTATAGATTTTCGGTCAAAAAAAATTTCTAGAGACGGGCAGCACGTCCGTTTCACCGACAATTTCATTGTCACTACTACAAAAGTGATTTTACGAGGCACTGTCCAAACATTAACCGAGGCAGTCACAAAATCCAACCGCCTCCTAAAATACCAGACGATTAATAGAGGCGGTCATTTTATTTATGGAGGCGGTCATATTTATCCATCTCGTGAAATCAATTTACCGAGACGGTCGTTTTATTTATGGAGGCGGTCATATTTACCTGTCTCGCGAAATCGATTTACAAAGACGGTTGTTTTATTTACGCAGACGGTCAAAAATAACCGCCTCGCTAAATACGCAGGCGGACATGTATAAGGCGTCCACCTCCAAAAATCAGGCCCAGGCGACTAACAGCCAGCAGGCCATTACCAGCCTCGACTATATAATGAAAACCTAACCCTAACCCACTACCTACCTATCTCTCCCTTTCTTATCCACGCCGCGCTCTCAGCTCTCTAGGTGGCGCATCTTCTCTCCCTCTCTCCTCCAGGCGGTGCATATTCTCTCCCTCTATCCCCTCGAACCAGGTGGTGGAGGCGCCGGCGGCGGGGTCCACATGTGCCGGCGGTAGGGGCCTCGCCTGCCCCTCCTCTAGAGACGGTGCACGGGGCCGATGGCGGCGAGGGCTCGAGGCCTGTGGCAGCCAAGGCTAATGGCTCCCCCACACTCGGATCCGGCGTGGATGGAGGGCAAGTGGGCGGATCCGGTGGCGGCGAGGGCTCGGGGCGGATCTGGTGGCCATCTCCCTCTAGACGAGGCAGTGGGGGCCTTCCTCTCACTTGAGCTCCTCGGTAGTGGCTCTGATAGCAGCAGCTTTAGGGGCCCCGGATCCGGCGGAGGCATCAGCTTCGGGTGCCCCAGATCCGGCGGCGGGCCCTGGCCCGGCGGCAAATCCGGTGGATGGCGGTCCCGATGAGCGGCGGCGCACACGCGTGGATCCTGTAGCCATGGATGGTCTCGGCGAGCCCATGGATGGGCTCGGCCGGCTTGTCCATGGGTTTCTCTTTTTCATTTTTATTAGATTTACCGAGACGGGCATTCGAACCACCTCAGGAAAGATTGATTTACCATGACCTTTGAACCGAGGTGGTTGTGATGCCCGCCTAGGTTAATCCATTTCGCTCGCCTGCAAAAAACATTCTATAGTAGTGTGTTAATCAAAATTTCATGAGATGGGTTGCGAGCCCGAGCCTAAGCCTCAGCCCATCAACGCAGTTGCTGCCACCATCCCACATCATCGCTAGCGCTGCCTTCCTCAATGCCGCCACCTCACAGATCGGAACCGGCAGCGGCTATTCTCATTGCCGCCTCCTAGCAGATCCGCGCCGGCGGCCCTCCTCACCGCTGTCTCCTCGCAAATCTTGGACATCCGCCCTCCTTGCTGCGGCCTCCTCGTAGATATGCGCAGGAGCTCTGAGGCCATCCTCATCGCCGCCTCCTCGCATATCCCAACGCACGCGTTGCTCATGGAACAGCCCTTGTGGCCCCTGTTCATGCATCGCTGCCTGAGGGCCCCCGTGAGGCCACACTTGTGCCGCCACCGCCCGAGGCCCCAGTGTGCCCCCTCGTGAGAGAACGAAGCAAGTGGAGACCTGAGAAAGGCGGCTGTGAGAGAGAGTCTATTGATTGTCCAAACCCTAACTCAGTATATTTATGTGAACATAGTTAACAGGCATTTTTCTGATATAGGTCTCGTATAAGAGGTTCGTCTCTAAAAATAGGCATCATTTTTAGACACTACGTGAAAAACAATTTGTAGCAATGGAGCATTTTTTCTTTAGGGGCGGCTGGAATTGGAGCCGCCCTTACAGTGACGTGCTCAGTCTCCAACATAGCAGCCGCCCCTACAAATGGCACAGTAGAGGCGGCTGATAATACGAGCCGCCCCTACAAATACGTCCCCTGTTGTCTCCATTTGTAGGGGCGGCTTAATCACCGGCCGCCCCTACAAATGCCCACTGTATATATATAGCGGTCACCAGAAAATTCTCTCCCCTCCTCTCTCTCTCAGTCTCTCTCCTCTTCGCTCCCTCTCTCCCTCGATGCGGACAGGGTGTCTGCTTCTGTGCTCCATGAAACCCTAGCCCCTCTCTCTCTTCCTCCCTTCCTCTCTCCATAGCACCGCAGCCACGGGATCGCGCGTCGGAGCCGGATCGGCGGCGCAGGAGAAGGTAGATCAAATCTGGGCCCGTTCCTCCTCAAGCAGGCGCGCGACGCCATGGTGTCGGGGGAGGGCGGCGGGGGAGGCGCTCTCAGCTCTCTAGGTGGCGCATCTTCTCTCCCTCTCTCCTCCATGCGGTGCATATTCTCTCCCTCTCTCCCCTCGAACCAGGTGGTGGAGGCGCCGGCAGCGGGGTCCACATGTGCCGGCGGTAGGGGCCTCGCCTGCCCCTCCTCTAGAGATGGTGCACGGGGCCGATGGCGGCGAGGGCTCGAGGCCTATGGCAGCCAAGGCTAATGGCTCCCCCACACTTGGATCCGGCGTGGATGGAGGGCAAGTGGCCGGATCCGGTGGCGGCGAGGGCTCGGGGCGGATCTGGTGGCCATCTCCCTCCAGACGAGGCAGCGGGGGCCTTCCTCTCACTTGAGCTCCTCGGTAGTGGCTCTGATAGCAGCAGCTTTAGGGGCCCCGGATCCGGCGGAGGCATCAGCTTCGGGTGCCCTAGATCCGGCGGCGGGCCCTGGCCCGGCGGCAAATCCGGTGGATGGCGGTCCCGATGAGCGGCGGCGCACACGCGTGGATCCTGTAGCCATGGATGGTCTCGGCGAGCCCATGGATGGGCTCGGCCGGCTTGTCCATGGGTTTCTCTTTTTCATTTTTATTAGATTTACCGAGACGGGCATTCGAACCACCTCAGGAAAGATTGATTTACCATGACCTTTGAACCGAGGTGGTTGTGATGCTCGCCTAGGTTAATCCATTTCGCTCGCCTGCAAAAAACATTCTATAGTAGTGTGTTAATAAAAATTTCTTGAGATGGGTTGCGAGCCCGAGCCTAAGCCTCAGCCCATCAACGTAGTTGCTGCCACCATCCCACATCATCGCTAGCGCTGCCTTCCTCAATGCCGCCACCTCACAGATCGGAACCGGCGGCGGCCATTCTCATTGCCGCCTCCTAGCAGATCCGCGCCGGCGGCCCTCCTCACCGCCGTCTCCTCGCAAATCTTGGACATCCGCCCTCCTTGCTGCGGCCTCCTCGTAGATATGCGCAGGAGCTCTGAGGCCATCCTCATCGCCGCCTCCTCGCATATCCCAACGCACGCGTTGCTCATGGAACAGCCCTTGTGGCCCCTGTTCATGCATCGCTGCCTGAGGGCCCTCGTGAGGCCACACTTGTGCCGCCACCGCCCGAGGCCCCGGTGTGCCCCCTCGTGAGAGAACGAAGCAAGTGGAGACCTGAGAAAGGCGGCTGTAAGAGAGAGTCTATTGATTGTCCAAACCCTAACTCAGTATATTTATGTGAACATAGTTAACAGGCATTTTTCTGATATAGGTCTCGTATAAGAGGTTCGTCTCTAAAAATAGGCATCATTTTCAGACACTACGTGAAAAACAATTTGTAGCAATGGAGCATTTTTTCTTTAGGGGCGGCTGGAATTGGAGCCGCCCTTACAGTGACGTGCTCAGTCTCCAGCATAGCAGCCGCCCCTACAAATGGCACAGTAGAGACGGCTGATAATACGAGCCGCCCCTACAAATACGTCCCCTGTTGTCTCCATTTGTAGGGGCGGCTTAATCACCGGCCGCCCCTACAAATGCCCACTGTATATATATAGCGGTCACCAGAAAATTCTCTCCCCTCCTCTCTCTCTCAGTCTCTCTCCTCTTCGCTCCCTCTCTCCCTCGACGCGGACAGGGTGTCTGCTTCTGTGCTCCACGAAACCCTAGCCCCTCTCTCTCTTCCTCCCTCCCTCTCTCCATAGCACCGCAGCCACGGGATCGCGCGTCGGAGCCGGATCGGCGGCGCAGGAGAAGGTAGATCGAATCTGGGCCCGTTCCTCCTCAAGCAGGCGCGCGACGCCATGGTGTCGGGGGAGGGCGGCGGGGCCGCGCGCGAGCTCGAGTTCGCCGAGCGCGCCACCAGGGTGCTCGAGTGGCGCGGCGAGGGCGCCGAGCTCGAGCTCGCCATGAGCCTCCACGTCGCCACCGCCATCCACTGTGGACTCGGTCGCCACGCCGACGCCATCCCCGTCCTCGAGCGCGCCGTCGCCGTCGTCACGCCGCCTGCACCTGCTGCCAAGGGGGAGGGCGAGGATGGGGCCGCTGCGGCCGGCGGCGACGACCAGCAGCAGCAGTGTGCGGAGCCCGACCAGAGGGGCGAGGAGTGGTCCCTCGCCGCCTTCTCCGGCTGGATGCAGCTCAGCGACACGCACGCCATGCTTGGCCGCATGGACAACTCCATCGCCTGCTATGGCAAGGGCCTCGAGATCCAGATGGCTGCGCTCGGCGAGCACGACCCCCGCGTCGCCGAGATCTGCAGGTGATCATCAATCACCCCTTCGCTGCTTCTCGATCTGGATCTCGTCTCTCCCAATCTCCATAAAGGCGCCATTCTTCTTTTTTTACTAGTACCTCCAATCCAACCTCGATAAAGCCAAAGAACTGATATTTTTCCCCATCGTTGGTCGTTAGTCGTTACAGAAAACTGTGGATCTCGACAGAATTGGCGTTAAAAACCGATTTCTTGCATGCAAACACCCAATAAATCTTACAAGGGACGAAGCATGACAATTTTGCTACTTCTCAAAACTGACTGATGAGCAGGTACCTGGCGGAAGCGCATGTGCAAGCTCTGCAGTTCGACGAGGCAGAGAATCTATGCCGCGAAGCCCTCGAGATCCACCGGGAGCACAGCGCTCCGGCATCCCTCGAGGAGGCCTCGGACCGCTGCTTGATGGCCCTCATCCTGGACGCCAAGGGCTCCAGGTGCGCCAAATTCGATCTGCATTTTTGTTCAGTTTAATTCGATCTTCTTGTTTAGTGATGCACAATACTCCACTGTTAGTCTATTACATAATGATTTCTTGTTTAATTTCATGTAGAATCCTTGGTAGACTACAGGTTTCCGGCGGATCTCACTTTAAATGCTATTTTCAGCACTACTCGATTTGTGGGCTTTATGGTGTCCATGAGCCAATGAGCCATCTTTCATTTCTGAATGTTCATATTTTGATCCAATCAGAAGTTGCATGTTCTCAAATTGAAGAACCTTGAGCTTTTCAGCATGACCAGTGGAAGTTTGCAGGTGAATCGGAAGTACAGGATAGCACCTAGTTCACCACGCTTAGAGGGCTGAAGCCCCAAAATGCTGCTGCTGGAGCTGAAGCAGAAATCAGTATGATCTTGAGATAGGTGCATGTCTTTCAAAAATTCTTTCTTTTGTGGTCACTGATCAAAATGTATGATATATATTTTCATATTACTGTTAAAATGTACCAACATGTATTCTGAACAAGTAAACAAGGCTATCTATCGTTACAGGCTCCAATTCTTCTTGGACTCTTGAAAAAGGTGAAGATCAATGCACCTCATTTCTACCCTCAGGTAAAAAAAATTCGGTTACTGTAACAACAAATTTAGGGGGAAAATTCCTGTATACTTCAGTTGGAAGTGATACCATCACTTTCTACAATGTTCAGGTTGCATAAGGGGCCATAGGAAACAAGCCTTATGCTTTTGTTTATTATCATGTAAATACAATTACAGACTACTGGGGCTACGCATTTGAAGAATTCTACTGTAATGGTTTCAAGTAGCTAACTTATTGCGTTTAGCTACTTTAATGCTTTAGTTGACAATGTTGGCATTTTGCACATGTAAACTTAGATTTTATAGATAGATTGTAAAATAATCTTTAATGTGTGCATCATGTTATTGGATTTCATAAGAACCTTAGTTAATTTCTTTGAAAGGAAATCTTGGTTCACTTTAGAAAGACTATTCATGTTATGACCGGGCTGCAGTACTCTAGGCGCAAGCCCATTAGTGGCTAAGTATTCTAGGCGCAGGCCCATTAGTGGCTAAGAGAGCCCGTTAGCATATTTAGTTTTATTTCCTAATTCTATTCATAGAAGTATAAATACTTGTAATCAGGCACAATTGGATTTTAAGCAAGAGTAATCATCTTACTCGGCTTCCTTAGGGAGCCGGGAGTTTGCCCTAGCCGCCGCTGTCTCTTCCTGCCGCGTGAGAACACGGCGCCTCGCCGCCGATCCTCCACCTTCAAGCCACGTCCAGCCATCTCCCATCCATACAACCTGCGATCCACCAGAGGGAGAGCACCGGTCGGTATCAATTCATGTTATAGGACGCTGTCTAATCACATCCTCTGTGACCCCATTTCCTATTTTGAGAGCAAACTGCCTTAATATATGAATCCTCATTGGAAAATTTTGGTGAAATAGACAATCTTTCTTAATTGTGCTAGGCTATTAGTATTAGTATCCATTGAAAATGGAGCATTTTCTGTTTCTATGCTATTTTGAGAAAAGAATGCCCTCATAGCTGTGTGAACCCTGAGCAAGAAGACTTCGTGATATGGTTCATCTTGTCTGATATGCATATAAATAACCCACAAAGCTTCAAGAATGTAAAATCAGCATAATCTGTTCTTTATATTCTTCATTACATTAGTTTTTTAATATATGTCGTTGGGTCACCCTCTAACTTCTGCATTCAGCAGGTTTTGGCTTAGCTGAAGTTGCAGAGGAAGAGGCTATCATGGCAGAAGCTGAAGCAGCTGCTAGGGAAGCAGAGGCTGCAGAAGCAGAGGCCCGAGCTGCACAGGCCTTCTCTGAAGCAGCAGTTTTGACGCTGAAGAACAGAAATGCTGCGAAACTGGTATAGCTCTAGTCCATGAATCTTTTAGATATGCCCTCTTGTCCTTTCACATGTAGAATCCAGTTCCGTAGCCCCTTACGCAACTGATTGGTTACTAAAAGAACCTGAAATCAGACTGGCACTTGATTTGGTGCACTCTGGACCTTCCAAAAATAACCTATTTCTGTAGTTGATTTTGTCTTCCAACTTAGAGTAAGAATTTGATGGTAGGATTTTGATTTAGAAAGGATTCAATATGCCCATCTCACATCACTGTCAAGGTTCACAAGTTTGAATAATCTTCATGTGGGCTGTTTTGTTGTTTCGTTTGAGTAATTTCTAAACTTTCGGTGCAACATTTTTGCCATCTCTGATGAAGGAACATAGGAGCTACAACTATAGAAAGCTATAGGTTTGTCAAATTCATTCTGTTTTCCTCATATATTGTTGACCTAATTGGAACCACATTTCTCCTTCAGAACTCAAAACTATGTGTCAATTAGGATGGCCAGCTTCATAGTAAAACTATGTATCTATGCATCTAGATATATGCTATGTCTGAAACAGAGGGAGTAGCACTATTGCCATGTTTGTAATACTAATTTGTAGTCCTTAAGAAAAGGGTCACTCTTCTTTTTATTGCCCAACTGCCACAGTTTAGCTCATCAATCATCATTGCATTCACTTTTTCCAGGAAGCATCAGGGCTTGCAAGAAAGCTGCACTGGAGTGTGATGAAGCGAAATTTGAACAATACAAGGTGGCTGCTGGCGATCATATCATGGCAGAGATCATCCAGTCCGTAGAGAGCTGCTTTGAGAAGATTAGAGGACTAGAGAGCTAGCAAAAAGAAAAATATATCTCCCCTCCTGTTTTTGTTTCGTTCTCTCTGTCCCTAAATGAAATGAAATGATGAAATGCACATTCAGCCATCTGGCACGTTCAGCCATCTCTGTCCCTAAATGAAACGAAATTTGATTTGTTTTTTACGGAAAAATGCACTATAGGGGCGGTTGGTACTGTAGCCGCCCCTACAAATCGATTTTGTAGGGGTGGTCTGGGAACCGCCCCTACAAATCAGCGATTTGTAGAGGCGGTCTGGTAAAACCACCCCTACAAAGGGTTATGAGCCGCCCCTAAAAAACGATTCTGCAGTAGTGAGAGGTTGGTTGATTTATCGAGATGGGTTCTTTTTGTGGTACCTTCATAAACGGCCTGACCGCCTCCATAAATCACTTGGCATTTTGAGAGACACAATGTAACAGAACCGCCCAATTTATACAAGATCAAGTATGGCTGTCTCCGCTAACACGTTGACACACACATACCTTCACTCATATAAACCCGGTAGTCCGCCGAGTGTCCCGAAAGACCTCGGTAAATCAACATTACAACCAAGATCGTGTGATTAAGCAAATACACATCACATACACAGGGTTGCAGCGGAAATAATATTACAACTGGGTTCACAATTAAAAGTACCAGTTTGGGTTTCAAACCCGTTTAGTGAAAACAACATAGCTTTCAAATGATTACATTAATATAAGTTCCAAATATATTGCTAGCATAAGTGACATCATCCGACAAAAGCATATAGATGAGAAGTAACTATAGAATCACCGAGCCCATCGGCGGTTAGCCACCATCTTCAACAGGCCGAGAACTTCACCTGCAACATGGTGGGATAAACCCTGAGTACGAGAAGGTACTTAGCTAGACTTACCCGTCAAAACCAGAAATAAAGGACACCAAGAGTCATGCAAGGCTTATGAGGTGGGCTAGCTTGACATAGTTGCATAAAAGAGCTTATGAATATAGTGCCCGATTTAAACTTAGCATCAAGTTTATCATCATTTACCTGTCCACTAGATTAGCACAGGTACTAGAGCACTCACTTATTAGGAGCAAACAATATTGACCATAGCAGGTATATAAGGCTGTCGTCATCATATCATCATTTCTGAACCATTATGTTATTTAGTGTATCTACTTTGGAGATAAGCCCGTCAAGTTCTCACTAACCGGGAGAGACGGCGACTCGAATCGAATTACAACTCAGCTGAGGGGGTATTCCTAACTCTCACCGTGGCATACTTTGCAAGGGTAGCCGTGGGTCACCTTTGGGACAACTCAGGAACCAAATTCGCGGGTTCGATTAGCGCCAGCACTCTCAGGGATTACCCTTCTGCCAGGACGATCAGGACTTTTAAATCACCTACCCTTGGACTCACGCCTACGGCTCCCTTCCGAGGCGCACTTTATACTTATTGACTCCCAGCCTGAGGTGAGCTACTCGGCTTCGCGGTCAGTCTTCGGACATGGCCAACTAAGAGAGAGGCATGCGTTCAACATGAATAGGAAAGGCTCCAAGATTCAGTCCTTAATCGACACGGACGGAGTCACTACAAACCGGCACACCTCCGTCCGGTCTTCATTTCAAATTAAGACTGGTTCTTTTCCACGATAGCAAATATAGCCAACCGTGCCATATGTATCTTCCTATATCTCGCAGGTGACAGAAATCACCGACTTCTACCGTGTTAAGCGGGGCTAAGCACTACGAGCACGAGTTACATAGGATTCAGGGTATCAATATCTGGACAAGGATTGGATAACCAATGCAGCAAGTGTTTGCATCCAACACCTAAACTTAATGCAACAATATATATGTAACAATAATACTTTAACTGCATTTCGGAAATTAGGAGGTTTAATATGCTCCGGGGCTTGCCTGGGATCCGACACAAGTCAGTTCAGTTAGGTTGCACCGTCTTGGTGACATCTGTCACACCCAATTTTAAGGATAAAATTGAATGCACAAAACTCGTGTGTGCCCAGGAATCAATCACACACACAAGCTGACAAATTACATAAAGTATCATCACGGTGTCTCATACATCGAGTTATAATAAAACTTAGTCTTATACATCACAAATGAATAATAAAAAGATAATAAGACTCTCGTGGCGTCATCACGGGGAAGGTCAACTGGTTGACCACAAGCCTAATAATCCTCAGGAAATCCTTATACCCGTTGTCATCTCGTTACCCATCAAGGATTTTTATCCAAGTAAAGAAAATAAACAAGTGTAAGTACATTCCGTACTTAGCAAGCTAACATGGGGTTATGAAGCTCAAAAAGGATAGACTCTGGTTTACTATAGTTAGCATTTTTAATAGGTCAAGCTTTTATTCTCAAGTATTATCAAGTTATGCTTAAGCTCCCATTTAATTCCCATAAGAACATATATCGAGTCATGTGTACCATATATCATCATTAAACAACTTTATAAGATCATCATCAAGTATCCGGTTATTCGTGAGTTTTCCGGGCATTTCGTAGCCATGAGCACAAATTTGTTATAACATTTGTTACCCTCTGAGGTGGTGCACATTCACCATGAGTCGTGATCCCCATATGCCCCGGGTTAATTACTCCCATGTCACTACCAAGGTGAGCAGGGCGGTACACTATGAAGCCATTTCATAGGTTTCCCTAACAAGTTAGGGCCGCTAGGTTTCCTTGGCGAGGCGGATGTAGGAACCCCCCTTTCCTATGGCACATATCCATCGCGGCTATACTCATAGGAACAGAGGCAGCCCTATACCCAACGTGGCAAGCCCCATTTGCGCCAAAAAGGTAACCTCTAACTAGCTAGGAAAGATCCTATTACTGAGCTAAAGTCAGAGCCATATGACTCTCCCGGTTGCACTGTCAGTCCCAGCTTTTGCCGACAGATAAGTCCTTATGGAGGGCCGGAAGCAACATGAACAAAGGTCATTTGCACTTTCGCCCTATGGAACAGTTGTTATAAATCATGTTACTCACTTTGTTCCATAGTATCATTCATCAACATGTATGTCAAGTTCAGTTAGAGCACTAGCAATCTACCCACATGCATTTAACCCATAGGAGACAAGGAACAGGATAAACAATCACTAGGATGTCCTTACGGGTATCAAAATTAGACACATGCAAGTGAGTAATTGATTAAAGTGAAATAGGACATCAAGGAAGGCCCATGCTATATTTGCCTTGGTTCACAAACTCGTGCTGGTCCTGCTGGTCGTCGAAGAGTTCTTGGTCTCCCACGTTTTCCTCACCGTCTGAACGCGATCAACACAGCAACATACAACATTCCAAAAGCATTCATGCAAAGCAAACATTCCTATCATTAGAACAGTACACCAGCAGTATTGAAATCAAGATAAAATCTTTGTAAAACTAATATACGTCTCGCTACGATCACGTCAACGCGAAGTTCACGAAAAACGGAGCTAAAATGCGAAAGTTATGATTTATACGGGTTTTCCTATAGCCATATATTTAATTAAATCTAATCATGAAATTAAAAAGTTCTAAACTTGACTAACAGTAGCTCCCACATGTAGCTTATGAAATTACGAAGCTAACGCGATTTGAATGGATCAATTCGGAGCTAAAACGATAATTTTATAAGCAAAACAGTTCAAATGGCATTTCTGTAATTACTGAAAACGTATTTTTGACTTAAGCCGTGGAGTTTACGCTTTCCAAACGGGATTGCGCATTCAGGAAATACGCTTTGGGCTGCGGGTTAGGACATAGAAAAGTCCAGGGTCTCTTATGCAAATCAGCCACGCGAAGGGGTATCGGATGATCTCGGCCGTTGGATTAGAAATGAGCGGCCAGGAATGGATCCGGGGGGAGAGAGAAGAAGGTGGCCGGCTAGAACAGTAGCTTCCGCGGTGGGGCGCCATTGCCGGCGGTGTGGAGGTCGCCGGAGCGCATGGTACAGGGGCTAGGGGCCACGGTTTTCCCAACCGAGGGCACCAGGAGGTGGCGCGGGTTCATGCGACCTCGGCCATGCCGAGAAGACGACCGGAGGAGAGGTCCGAGGCAGCGGTCGCCATGGCCGGCGAGCAAGAGCTTCCCGGGCGCACGCAAAACGGCCATACAAGCCACCAAATGCCAAGCTAAAAGGTAGGGGAGAGAGAGGGGAGCAAGGGGATTCTTACCACGGGGAAAACAAGGTCGGAGATGGCTCAGGGACGGCGGCTCGCGCACGGTGGATCCCAGCGTTCTTCGGCGGTTGCGGCTTCCGAGGCGTGGCGAGAGCGAAAAATGGGCGGGGCGAGAGAGGGACGCTGGGGCTCGGGCCGCTTAAAAAGAGGCGGGGCATGGGGAGGCGCCCACGACGCGTGGAAGCGGGCGTGATTCTTGGCGTCGGTTCCGTCTGACTCGTGTTTGGGGACGGAGGTGGGAAACGCTGTTGACAGGCGGGGCAGGTGTCGGCGAGAACGTGGGGAAGGAGGCCACGGCTGACGATTCTTTGCAGTGACTGGGGTGGTGGTGGTTGAGGCTGAGGTGGCCTTGATTCTTCGGGCAGTAGGAGTGAGGGGAGGCAGGAGCTAAGCCTTGTTGCTTGCTAATGGGCCTCGGCAGAAATGAGGAGAAGGGGAGGGAGAGGGAGTGAAATTTCATGGAGGAGCCAGTGAGAATCAAGGAAGGGAGGAGAGGAAAAAAATAATTTTTTCTTTTTCCAACAATTTTCCAAATCCATTTTCAATTAGATTTTGAATTCATTTGGATTTTGAATCAAAACCATTCATCACAAAAATAAATATGCAGCAACATGTATGCATCACTTGTAGCTAATCTTATATTTGATTTTAGTTTTATAAAAAATATTACTTTCCTATGTTTGAATGCTCACATAAATTGCTTAAATAAATCAATCTGGCTATTTTTTTGGAAAATGCAAAATTAGGGTGTTACAACATCTCAGGTCCTAGCACTTGCTTAGTCCTTCCATCTTCGGGATAGATCCATCAAACGATGTCTTCGGGTTTGGCTCCAACATCGCATCCTTCACGTGGTGCATCTAGCATACCTAGATGAGATGCAATATGCAAGTGTATGAATACATGGAAGTGCAATAGACAATGCATCGCATGAGTAAGTAAGACAAGCACAAGGTTACATTAATCATGCACAAGCACTTCGCATTGCCTACTTTAAATATCGCACAATTTATCATCCCACGATAGCAAAGAAGATGACAACCCAAGCATGACACAAATTTCCCAAGATCTCAGGTACTCTCACTCAACCATCATCAAAGGTATGAGCCACACTTAGCAATATACAAGCAAACAACTATAATTGGAATCTGTCAATTTCTGGACATGCAAACAGCAGCTACAAGATTTAGCTATAACTGGAGTTACACAAATCAAAATGACTTACAAGAAGACATTCCGAAAATCTTATGAAATTATCTACATCTTTGTTATTATCACCAAAAGCTTATTCAAATCCTAACTAGATCAAACACTAGCATCTTTCAGATCTGCTCAGAGTACAATCAAAACATGACAGAAGACTTAAAAGTCATGTAACTCCTACATTATCTGGCCTATGACCTTATAATTTGAACACAAGCAAGATCATGAAATTTTCTACAACTTTTGTATTCACTACAACCATAGCAAACATCATTTACACCACGAATATAATTGCACAAGCAAAACTGCAATTGCAACCCAACAGCAGTGGTACAGAAAACTGATAAGAACTTCAGAGAAGCACAACTGGAGTTCTAGACCTCCAACAAACATGAACCATAACTTTTTGAAAAGCCTAGGAAGTTACCTACAACTTTCTTATTCTCATATTAAGATGATTTTATAGCTAGAAGGGTCAATTAATCTAATAATTGCATCTCTGTCCAAAACATAGACAAAAACTGACATGCCATTTTAAACAGCTATAATTGGAGTTATACATGTCCAATAAATGTGGTTCTAGACTTTTTAGAAAGCTTATCAAATTTGAAACAACTTTGTTGTAAACACCTAATGCTAATTCTACTATTAAGGAGGCTCCACAATACCAACATTGTAACTCTGTCAGAGTTTGGACAGAAACAACCACTGATATTTAAGCAAGTATAACTCAAGATCTACTTAACCAAAAATCATGATATTTAGCTTTTTGAAAAGGTTAATAAAGGTACTACAACTCATGTATTATCATAAAGTCATGATTCATAACCTAACTAAGCCAATTAATTTAATCTTGCAGACCTATTCAGAATAGTGGTAAGGCAATACAGATAATTTGTTATTTTTATAGATCTTAAACTATCAAGCCTAAAATATTGAGATTTTTACCAGACATCACTAATCACATCAGTAACACTCCATAAAAAGTTCACATTTAATTGAGTAAAATAACTGCAGTTATAAAAAGAACAAGACATGACTAGCATTAAGAACCTAACTGCCTAAATCTATTTTTATAGTTAAACCTTTAAACTAAAACATGTAATATTATTGATCTAGTACATAGGGAATTTCACAAGGATTCCAAAAAGTCCACATTTACTATTTTACGAATTTTCTACGATTTACTATGAATTTCCAAAGTTCCTGCAAAATAATTACAAACCAGTCCTTACGGCACTATTCACATGAGTCATTGACTTCGCAGTTAGGCCCCTTTACTTTATCGAATTCAAGCTCGGGGTCCCTGACGCGAATCACAGCAGGGAGGTCGTCGGGGATTCGGCCGGTGGCGGCCGGAGAAGGCTCGCCGGCGGCGGCCGGAGAAGGCTCGCCGGCGGCGACGAGTGGCGGGGAAGCGTCGAGGGACCCGCGCACACCTGCAGGTGCCAACGGCTTGCCCCATAGCGGCCCGAGGCTCGCTGGCCACGTGAGCAGGCGCACGGCGGCCATGGCCGTCGTGTGGCCATGCTATACAGCGGCGAAGGAAAGCCGAGGAAGGGCGCGCGAGGACCAGGAGAGGACAGTGGAGCCGGTGACGGTGGATGCAGGGCTGCCAGGCGCTTGGAGGTGGAAGAACGACGGCGGCCAGCTCGAGCTCGCGGCGGCATCAATGGCGGCCGCGACTGGAGTGCGCGCTCGACGCTAGAGAGCGAGGAAGGGAGAGTGGAGAGGTGAGTGGGTGATAGAGCAGCTCGGGCGCTTGGTTTGAGGGGCAGGGGCGCTCGGCAGCGCCTGGCACAGCGCTTGAACGCGCGTCGGCCATGGAGGACGCGTTCTGGTGCATGGCTGCCACGACGCCATTTCGTCGAACATGTGGCGCTTGCGATGGAGCCCGACTTGAAGTATGTTTTCAGCATATTCCGTGCACATTTGGACCTAGGTGCCATTAGCAAAGTTTCTCTACTCAGGATACTCTACAAACTTGATTAAGGCTGTATGGTCGTTAGAGCTCTTCATCAGTAGGGAATTAAGCCACAAAATGACAGTGTCAGTGCCTTGATAGCGATTAAGAAAACACAAAATTGAGGATCAAAACAGAGTCAAACTTAGCCCAACTTTTTATATGCTCTTCTCCATAATATAACCTTCAACTTTTATTTTCGGACCAACTCAAGTTGCTTAACGAATTTCGGACAACGCGGAATGTCAACGTCGTTGCTTAGCGAAACTGACTTAGAATAATTCTAAGTGTTGAAAACCACAGCAAATTCGATCTTGTGACCTCGATTTGACTTATTTCCAAGCTAATCTAGCTCTTAGTCCAAAAACTAAGTTTGTTCTACATGATATGGACTACAACTTTCATTTAAGGTCCAACCTCAAAACTGGTATAGAACCTACTGTTCTACTCTGACCAAAATAGGATCACGATGAAGCTTATATTATCCTTTTTGATCCATTGGTGCATTTTCTGGCCACCTGCTCAACATGAACCCTTCATAACATTTGTTCATGAGTGCAAGTAGAGTTGTTTGAGCAAGGTACCAAGGTTTGGTTGACTTCATAGGTTTCCATCGACTTGATAAAGCAATTCATGCAAAGATATGACTTATCATTTCATGTGACTTTTTGATTCCAAACTTCATGAAACTTTTCCATGGGTCTTGATGGATGCATGTGGATGTAATGTACATGGAAGAAGCATGTTTAGCATTACTCTTGCATAATCTCAACAAGGGTCCATATGTAAGCAATTGTGCGTGGCCCAAGTTTAAGTTGGAGCTCCATCATGTACATTTGATCTTGACACCTTGATTACCACTTGACATGTCATGTTTGAGCTCAAACCCATTGCTTAACTGGTGATAAACACCTGGGGTGTTACAACCCTCCCCCCTTAAAGGAATCGCGTCCCGAGATTCGGTGCGAAAGACTTTTAAGAGAAGAGAAACTTGTCATCCAGTTTCCAACATCAGTGATAGCATTAGGCTACTTAACTTCGAAGTATCAGAGAGGCTAATTTGGTCACGACACTTTCTGATACTTGCCCTTTGTAGTAAGTTTTGTCTGAAGAATTTCCTTCATTGGCCTTCATGAAGTATTGTTACTTTGGGAGGAATCCAAGATAGCACTGTCCTACGTACTTCGTCCTCGATGTACGAAGAGTGATACAAGCGTAGACTAAATACTTGTAACATCTACTTCCCTAGTGGATAAAGCATAGACCTATGGATTTTGCACTAGCCCACAGTCTGTTAATAGATATTCCTTGCAACGGTGCTATATTTGTTTCCAAGGTTTGAAAAGCAGTTCTCTATTAAAGTGGCTTGAGCACAACTTTTTGTAAAGGATGTGATCAAAGACGGGGTAATCATCCTCTGAGGGCATAAGAAGGTAGTTAACCAATATCCAAGCTGGTTATAGTGGTGCACTCACTCATATGTCAACTGATGGAAAGCTACATAATGTTCCATGTGTGCAGTGCTCTTTCTCTGATAACAATACTGTATTACCTGAGTCAGTTGAGTGAGCGGTGAATGTGATAGCTGACTCTGTTGACTCAGCGTTTTCGACGACCATTATTTAAGGGAATTCTCATATCCAAACGGCAATAGTTATCTGAGTTGTATCTGAGACAACCCCTTGGGTAAAACACATGGAAGACACCTTAGGCATGTCAGCATTGGAGAACCATTGATGCAGAAGGATGTTAGCGAAGCTTGGAGGGCAACACAAGTTGCAAGTAATCACAAAACTAGGGACTAGTTCACTACCAAGCAGGTTAAGTACAATTTGCCTTCGTGGTGCAGTAGCACAGCAAGTTGGGTTGACTTGCATCGTAGCAAAACCAGCTTTCTTAAACTATATTTGACGTCGAGGCTTCCATTCTTAGGCCAATCGATATCTCAAAAACCATAATCCAAAAATCTATGGTTTGACACCTTTCTAATTACTTTCGAATTGCAAGGGCACAATTTGACTTCTAGAACACCTTGACTGCTCACGCATTGCTGATCTAAGCGGGCAAAAGCAAGGCACATAAGGGTGCAATTAGTCTCCTCAAGGGTATGGAGGGTTGCCTAACAGCAATACACCTACAAGTTGTAATTTCTTGGCATTAATTACAAACACAACCATCTAATGCAAAAGATGATCGTAGTCACAGCGAAATTGCAGATTTTGTACCCTTTTGTTTTCTATTCATATCTCACAAACTATTGCTCCAATATGCACAAATTTTGGTGGGCATGTAGATCCATGGGTCTTCTAGCTACTCACCAAAATTTAACTCAACTGGACACCGTATGACCATCCAAACAATTCATCTTCTAAAACTGCTCTGTTCTAAAATGGCAGCAAACCGAGCTGACAAGATATCTCTCAAATCCGATGTTTTACTCAACCAATACTCAAACCAACTTAAGACATTGAAGGGTCCTAAGCAGGGAATGAGATCACCAAGTTTGGGGTCAATCCAACTTCGTTTGAGTCACTAATCTCCGGCTTGAAGATAACCGGTTTAGTACCACAAAATCTGGACAGATTTCGTGTTCTCCCTTTTCTTTGCTTCACTCGTTGAGGTGTGTGTTCTGCACTCTCTTACCTTTCTCATAGCAGTAGCAGCCTTTCTCTAGCTGAAGATGGAGGCTATAGTCTTCCTGACATGTTTCTTAGGTAACAATTTCCGCCGTTGATCTAGACATCAACTTGACGATGCACAAGCATTGGACTTGTGGGCTGTATTCACAGGGAACAAAGCATTATTCCATATGTAGGGCATTCCTACAGGGACAAGGAACCGTTTATGAATATTCTCTGGCACTTGGTCCAATAGAACCTTGAACAAATCCGTTTGTGGTACCTAGGGCACAATGATGCTGATCGAAACTAGGGACGTGCTTTCGCTAGCTTCTACATAGCCGATACAACGTCTTGTACTATCTGTGTGATTGTCCAAGATAGAATTGACTTGATAGCACAGGTTTTGAAAAACAAGGCATTAGTTGCATTACTAACGGCTTGCTGTTACATTGCTTAACATTGCTCTACGAGACATAGTCTTCGTAATTAGCAAAAAGTTGTCACCTAGTTGGAGGTTAAGCTTCCGACTAGTAACTAATCAGTTGTCTCTCAACACTCAAAGTTCCAAATCCTTACTCTTGACCACCACAATAATTGTAATCGAGGCACAAACAGATGGTCGCCATCGAAGTCTACAGATAAGGAGTCACACTAGAGATGGTTGATTTCAGCTGTATGACCATCATGCACCTACAGATCAAGAACTTGAACGGGAGGTTCATGAGCACCTGGTGACCTATTACACCACATGATATCGCCATCCATTATCATTAGATTGATAACTTGTCCAACATTAAGTGTTGGATACCTTTCTGATCCAACATGGATGACATAAGTTGTTCATCAGACGATCGACGTCATTATAGGGACAACCAAGTGGAGTCACTTGTCTACCACTTCTTGTAGTCTGTTAATGTTTATGTCGGTGACCAGTTCTTCAAAGGTTATCCTTTTTGTGACTTCAATAGGAAGCTCTACTACTTTCGGTCTGATATAGGGATCTTCGATAAGATATGGAGAGATAACCAAGGAAGAGCTCACGTGAAAATAACACATCGGTACAGTTCGGCAATGGATCATGACTAGAAACCTCTTTACCAGTGCGCACCTAGCAGCACAACCATGCGTCGGCCGCCCACAAGGAGGCCCTAGGTTCCATCGCGGCACCGTAGATCGCTAATCGTGGCACCCTTACTGATCATACAACCAAAGCGAAACTTCTAGTGGCACCAATTAGATTGTAAGAACAAGCATTGTGCAAAAGAGGGATAGGAAACAAGGATAGTCACAAGGTTAGGAATCAACAAGGAGACGATTAGAAGATCAAAACACAGCGTAAAAGAACATAGCCTAATTGCTGAAGGCAACTAAGTAGGAGACTCTTGCTTAATTTCCATATACGCCTCGTGTCCACCAAAGTGATTACCAGTTAAAGATTAACATGAGATTTGGTCTTGTCGAGTAGCATCATAAGATCAAGACTGATAAACATCCAGAGACTTGAAAGGGTTGGAGGCAAAATAAATAAGATTCGAGGGACAGAGCCATTGCACTGACTAGGGATTGAGTTGATAAAGCAATGACATGATCTGTGAGGAAAAGGTTCCAAAGCTAGGATAGATAGCGATTAGCGTTGCACCAGATCATCTGTAAAAGAAGGAGCAATAAGATCTAACAAGGATTTTTGAGCAGGGTCCTCCCACACAGGAGCGGGACAACCACGAAACATGCAAGCATTCAAGGGAACTAAGCTTGGGCCTAAGGTCAAGCAAAGGCATAGATACAGTCTTCGTAGCACAACGTTCAAGGCTAGCAACCACGTATATAGGCTCAGGCTCCCAAGAGAGAACCTAATTGGAGACGACAACTGTGCGATTACATAACTTGAGCATTGTTTTAGGATAAAGCTATTTGACACTCGTATGCTTACCGAGGACAAAAGGGTGACAACTACGGCACTACCAAGATAACGAGCATCCACGCCTACATCATGGTCTTAAGCGAGCATTTCGAAACACTCAATCCGATTAGCTTAAGCGACTATTATTAAGCACAAAGCTCGTACATAATAAGCAGTCACCTATAGTAACACCACTACACATAAACATGCGAACCTGGTGGTAAGGTACTGTTATCTTTTATTTCCTCTTTACTGAGTAGGTGGATATCTCTACAAAACAAGTTTTACTTACATTTAGCAATTTAGTTTTCAAAGGGGTGAACTTTTTGTTAACTATTAACTCGTCATCTATTTCCTTTGGAAGCCAACATACGAGACAAAGCTAATCACACACTAACTTCAAGCATAGCTATTCAAGCAGCATGGGACAAGGCATTTTGGCTAGCTTCACACAGAGAAAATAGTGACATCACATTGATCACAAGTTACTTAGCATTAGAACAAGGTGAGGGAAGCATATTTATGCACAAGCACAATCATGATGCATGCTCGTCCTATTCGTCCTCATGAAATTGCCAGCCTAAGGTGGTAATCACGTTCTATGTCGGTGGCATAACACGTACTCTCTCGATATATAGCTAGTCGTCAGCTATATTCAATCTACGCATTCGTGGTTAGCGTACCTACAGGCAAATTCATTGCAGCCCATCCGCACAAGAGATAAATAAGCACACAATGAAAGCAGTAAACTAAGATACTCTCCATATATACATCCCCCGATGTATATACTTCGATATCCATAGCTACCCGATAAATATACCCGCAATTAAGTACCTTCATATATACATGTATGTAACATGTAAATATTCCAGTAACCAAAGCTAACTCTCCCCTAGACCGATAGTGGGACGGTCATGCTCTCACAACTCACACTTACCTGGGCGTGGAGACAATTGATCCATACATTACCATTCAAGTGAATGGCATCCATACAATAGCACGCCGTATGGATGACGAAAGTAAAACCCCCCATGTTAGTACTTAGATAGCCACCTAATAGTCCTTAACTGGGCATAAAGGAGGATGTCGCTAGCATAGTTTTGCAAATTAGTTTTTGACAAATTTGCCTGTAGCTAAAGTGTTAGTTAAAATAGGCTTTTTAAAACCAAAACTTTGTTTTTAAAACAATGTACATGACAGTATTATGCTTAATCTTGCTCTGATGCCAGCTGTAACAGAACCGCCCAATTTATACAAGATCAAGTATGGCTATCTCCGCTAACACGTTGACACACACATACCTTCACTCATATAAACCCGGTAGTCCGCCGAGTGTCCCGAAAGACCTCGGTAAATCAACATCACAACCAAGATCGCGTGATTAAGCAAATACACATCACATACACAGGGTTGCAGTGGAAATAATATTACAACTGGGTTCATAATTAATAGTACCAGTTTGGGTTTCAAAACCGTCTAGTGAAAACAACATAGCTTTCAAATGATTACATTAATATAAGTTCCAAATATATTGCTAGCATAAGTGACATCATCCGACAAAAGCATATAGATGAGAAGTAACTATAGAATCACCGAGCCCATCGGCGGTTAGCCACCATCTTCAACATGCCGAGAACTTCACCTATAACATGGTGGGATAAACCCTGAGTACGAGAAGGTACTCAGCTAGACTTACCCATCAAAACCAGAAATAAAGGACACCAAGAGTCATGCAAGGCTTTTGAGGTGGGCTAGCTTGACATAGTTGCATAAAAGAGCTTATGAATATAGTGCCAAATTTAAACTTAGCATCAAGTTTATCATCATTTACCTGTCCATTAGATTAGCACCTGTACTAGAGCACTCACTTATTAGGAGCAAACAATATTAACCATAGCAGGTATAAAAAGGCTGTCGTCATCATATCATCATTTCTGAACCATAATGTTATTTAGTGTATCTACTTTGGAGATAAGCCCGTCAAGTTCTCACTAACCGGGAGAGACGGTGACTCCAATCGAATTACAACTCAGCTGAGGGGGTATTCCTAACTCTCACCCTGGCATACTTTGCAAGGGTAGCCGTGGGTCACCTTTGGGACAACTCAGGAACCAAATTCGCGGGTTCGATCAGTGCCAGCACTCTCAGGGATTACCCTTCTGCCAGGACGATCAGGACTTTTAAATCACCTGCCCTTAGACTCACGCCTACAGCTCCCTTCCGAGGCGCACTTTATACTTATCGACTCCCGGCCTGAGGTGAGCTACTCGGCTTCACGGTCGGTCTTCGGACACGGCCAACTAAGAGAGAGGCATGTGTGTAACATAAACAGGAAAGGCTCCAAGATTTAGTCCTTAATCGACACAGATGGAGTCACTGCAAACCGGCACGCCTCCGTCCGGTCTTCATTTCAAATTAAGACTGGTTCTTTTCCACGATATCAAATATAGCAAACCGTGCCATATGTATCTTCCTATATCTCGCAGGTGACAGGAAATCACCTGACTTCTACCGTGTTAAAGCAGGGCTAATCACTACACGAGCCTGAGCTACATAGGATTTAGGGTATCAATATCTGGACAAGGGTTGGATAACCAATGCAGCAAGTGTTTGCATCCAACACCTAAACTTAATGCAACAATATATATGTAACAATAATACTTTAACTGCATTTCGGAAATTAGTAGGCTTAATATGCTCCGGGGCTTGCCTGGGATCCGACACAAGTCAGTTCAGTTAGGTTGCACCGTCCTGGTGACATCTCAGGTCCTAGCACTTGCTTAGTCCTTCCATATTTGGGATAGATCCATCAAACGATGTCTTCGGGTTTGGCTCCAACATCGCATCCTTCACGTGGTGCATCTAACGTACCTAGATGAGATGCAATATGCAAGTGTATGAATACATGGAAGTGCAATAGACAATGCATCACATGCAGTAAGTAAGACAAGCACAAGGTTACATTAATCATGCACAAGCACTTCGCATTGCCTACTTTAAATATCGCACAATTTATCATCCCACGATAGCAAAGAAGATGACAACCCAAGCATGACACAAATTTTCCAAGATCTCAGGTACTCTAACTCAACCATCATCAAAGGTATGAGCCACACTTACCAATATACAAGCAAACAACTATAATTGGAATCTGTCAATTTCTAGACATGCAAACAGCAGCTACAAGATTTAGCTTTAACTGGAGTTACACAAATCCAAATGACTTACAAGAAGATATTCTGGAAATCTTATGAAATTATCTACAACTTTGTTATTATCACCAAAAGCTCATTCAAATCATAACTAGATCAAACACTAGCATCTTTCAGATCTGCTTAGAGTACAATCAAAACCTGACAGAAGACTTAAAAGTCATGTAACTCCTTCACTATCTGGCCTATGACCTTACAATTTGAACACAAGCAAGATCATGAAATTTGCTACAACTTTTGTATTCACTACAACCATAGCAAACATCATTTACACAACGAATATAATTGCACAAGCAAAACTGCAGTTGCAACCCAACAACAGTGGTATAGAAAACTGATAAGAACTTTAGAGAAGCACAACTGGAGTTTTAGACCTCCAAAAAACATGAACCATAACTTTTTGAAAATCCTAGGAAGTTACCTACAACTTTATTATTCTCATATTAAGATGATTCTATAGTTAGACGGGTCAATTAATCTAATAATTGCATCTCTGTCCAAAACATAGACAGAAACTGACATGCCATTTTAAACAGCTATAATTGGAGTTATACATGTCCAATAAATGTGGTTCTAGACTTTTTAGAAAGCTTATCAAATTCGAAACAACTTTGTTGTAAACACCTAAAGGCAATTCTACAATTAAGGAGGCTCCACAATACCAACAAGGTAACTCTGTCAGAGTTTGGGCAAAAACAGCCACTGATATTTAAGCAAGTATAACTCAAGATCTGCTTAACCAAAAATCATGATATTTATCTTTTTGAAAAGGTTAATAAAAGTACTACAACTCATGTACTATAATAAAGTCATGATTCATAACCTAACTAAGCCAATTAATTTAATCTTGCAGACCTATTCAGAATAGTGGTAAGGCAATACAGGTAATTTGTTATTTTTATAGATCTTAAACTATCAAGCCTAAAATACTGAAAATTTTACCAGACATCACTAATCACATCAGTAACACTCCAGACAAATTTCACATTTAATTGAGTAAAATAACTGCAGTTATAAAAAGAACAAGACATGACTAGCATTAAGAACCTAACTGACTAAATCTATTTTTACAATTAAACCTTTAAACTAAAACATGTAATATTATTGATCTAATACATAGAGAATTTCACAAGGATTCCAAAAAGTCTACATTTACTATTTTACGAATTTTCTACGATTTACTATGAATTTCCAAAGTTCCTGCAAAATAATTACAAACCAGTCCTTACGGCACTATTCACATGAGTCACTGACTTCGCAGTTAGGCCCCTTTACTTTGTCGAATTCAAGCACGGGGTCCCAGACAAGAATCACAGCAGGGAGGTCGTCGGGGATTCGGCCGGTGGCGGCCGGAGAAGGCTCGCCGGCGGCGGCGAGTGGCGGGGAAGCGTCGAGAGACCCGCACACACACGCAGGTGCCAACGGCTTGCCCCACAGCGGCCCGAGGCTCACTGGCCACGTGAGCAGGCGCACGGCGGCCATGGCTGTCGCGTGGCCATGCTCTACAGCGGCGAAGGAAAGCTGAGGAGGGGCGCGCGAGGACCAGGAGAGGACGGCGGAGCCGGTGACGGTGGATGCAGGGCTGCCAGGCGCTCGGAGGTGGAAGAACGACGGCGGCCAGCTCGAGCTCGCGGCGGCATCAATGGCGGCCGCGACTAGAGTGCACGCTCGACGCCAGAGAGCGAGGAAGGGAGAGTGGAGAGGTGAGTGGGTGATAGAGCAGCTTGGGCGCTTGGTTTGAGGGGCAGGGGCGCTCGGCAGCGCGTGGCACAACGCTTGAACGTGCGTCGGCCATGGAGGACGCGTTCTGGTGCATGGCTGCCACGACGCCATTTCGTCGAACACGTGGCGCGCGCGATGGAGCCCGACTTGGAGTCTGTTTTCAGCATATTACGTGCACATTCGGACCTAGGTGCCATTAGCAAAGTTGCTCTACTCAGGATACTCTACAAACTTGATTAAGGCTGTATGGTCGTTAGAGCTCTTCATCAGCAAGGAATTAAACCACAAAATGACAGTGTTAGTGCCTTGATAGCGGTTAAGAAAACACAAAATTGAGGATCAAAACGGAGTCAAACTTAGCCCAACTTTTTATATGCTCTTCTCCATAATATAACCTTCAACTTTTATTTTCGGACCAACTCAAGTCGCTTAACGAATTTCAGAGAACGCGGAATGTCAACGTCGTTGCTTAGCGAAACTAACTTAGAATAATTCTAAGTGTTGAAAACCACAGCAAATTCGATCTTGCGACCTCGATTTGACTTATTTCCAAGCTGATCTAGCTCTTAGTCCAAAAACCAAGTTTGTTCTACATGATATGGACTACAACTTTCATTTAAGGTCCAACCTCAAAACTGGTATAGAACCTACTGTTCTACTTTGACCAAAATAGGATCACGATGAAGCTTATATTATCCTTTTTGATCCATTGGTGCATTTTCTGGCCACCTGCTCAACATTAACCCTTCATAACATTTGTTCATGAGTGCAAGTAGAGTTGTTTGAGCAAGGTACCAAGGTTTGGTTGACTTCATAGGTTTCCATCCACTTGATAAAGCAATTCATGCAAAGATATGACTTATCATTTCATGTGACTTTTTGATTCCAAACTTCATGAAACTTTTCCACGGGTCTAGATGGATGCATGTGGATGTAATGTACATGGAAGAAGCATGTTTAGCATTACTCTTGCACAATCTTAACAAGGGTCCATATGTAAGCAATTGTGCGTGGCCTAAGTTTAAGTTGGAGCTCCATCATGTAAATTTGATCTTGACACCTTGATTACCACTTGACATGTCATGTTTGAGCTCAAACCCATTGCTTAACTGGTGATAAACACCTGGGGTGTTACACACAAGAGCATTTTATGTCTGCCTCTGTCTCGTAAAATTGTTTTCGTAGCAGTGAACAGTGATATCGACATTAACCAAGAACACCAAAGAGCTAACAACCTAGCATATATATATATTGTCAAAAAGGGTGGGCGCAATATCGATCAATGGCACCAAAAGAGATTAAGGATCATCATGGACCATATTCCTTCCCTAGCCCTTAAGCTGAAGCATCCCATGAGCACCAGACTGAGCAGCGCGAAACCTTCCAAAGCCATGAGCACCACTGCAGCAGTGAAACAATTTAGGCGCCGCTGTTGCCGCTGCTGCCGCAGGTGACGGTAGAAGAGCACGATCCTCGCCTTCACCTCCTCCGGCATGACGGCCCAGTAAAAGTCAGCCAGCTTGCGGCGCAGGGACCTGAGCTCCTCCTCTTGCTTGAACTGCGCCCACTGGTTTATCTTGACCCTGCGTACCAGCTTCTTGTAGTCTTTTATGATGGGTTGGAGCTCCTTGTTGAGGTCACGGAAGCGGCGGCAGCTCGTCTTGCGGATGTAGCGGCGGTGGGTGACGGGCCAGACGCCGTAGCGGTTGATGATCAGTAGGCTCGGGCTTCCCTCTTAGGTGAAGCCTGGCCGCCGGATTCTGAACGCCAGTCGTCGTGGACCCTTGTATGCTGGTGTAATGGTAATGGATCTGTTGGCAGATGATGCCTGTGGAGTCTCTCTCTCTCTCTCTCTCTCTCTCTCTCTCTCTCTCTCTCTCTCTATATATATATATATATATATATATATATATATATATATATATATATATACATGATAATTTTATATACTAATTTATGATAATATCAATACGTATTTACGATAGTTGGGCTACTATAACACATGGAGATATTTAGCATAACGTTATAGTAAACCACTTAGTAAGGAGTTACTATAATCTCGTAAATTAACATAGTAATTAACGTAATTCAAAGTGGCTATAGAATAAATTATTTCGTAGTTATATATATATATATATATATATATATATATATATATATATATATATATATATATATATATATATATATATATATATATATATATATATAACCACGCTAGTTAGTACTCAGCGTACTTACTAAATATAGGCCCCGTTTGGCAGGGCTTCTCCAGCGGCTTCAGGAGCTGTTTTCTGCCAAACGGGGTAAAATGAAACGGCTCCACCGATGAAGCCCCTAAAAACGTGCTCTCACAGAGCTTTGGGGTGGGAAGGAGCCAAAAATAGTGGCTTCTCCCGGCTCCTCCTCCAGACCCCTAAAAACATGCTCTCACAGGGAAGCCATTTTGCCAAACGGTTTACCAAAACCGCTTCAGCTTCACCGGTGGAGCTGTTCGTGGAGCTGAAGCCAAAAAAATGGCTTCACTAGTGAAGTGAAGCCCTGCCAAACGGGGCCTTAATTTAGTACCCGACCCCTTATGAGGCACGCAGCCCGCCTCCTGGCCTCCGTTTTTCCCTCCCACGCTGATTTTGTTACGTCGTTTTTTTTATCCACACGTCCTTAGGTGGTGCCTCTGTTCAGGACTCGGTTTTTTCTCCTATGCCGTTTTTTTTCACCCACACGTGCTTCGGTGGTGCCCCCGTTCAGGTAGTTTTCCAAATGCTAAGTGCTGATGGCCCATGTCCTAAGTCCCACTTTTACCCCTTTTTTTTATCTTTGGAATAAGCGTTATGGTCAATCAGATATGCAGCAACAAACGGAAAAAATAGCGCCTGATTTTTCAATCTCAGTTAGTTTGTAGCCCAAAAACTTTAGTTATGATTAAACGTGAAAGTTTCTATTTCTAGAGTTCAAATGATCCAAAATTTTATAACCATAAATTTCATTTTGTTTTCAAACAAATTTACTTTGTATAAGCAAATTTCAACGAACAAGCAACACTTGTCCTTGCAATACAAAGCTTTTTGCTGGCTATAAGCACTTTCTAAAAACAAGAGCCATCAAAAGCCCAGAACCACTACATTAACATGTCCGATCGTGCATCTCAAACATGCGAACTACGAGGAGCTAGTACCTAGGTGCTCTTGGCACTCGAGGACTCCGTGGTGGTGCTCAACAAACATCTAAGTTCTACTTGAGCTTGCCTTCAAAATTTCTCTAGTAATCAACTTTTGATTCAAGTAAGTAATCATCAGGATCACGACTCTATTTTGAGTGCTTTAATCTAAAGATGCTTTAGGTTAAAGTATTAATCGTAAGTATAAGCGTGGTGCTTATACTTAGGTTAATCGTGGATGCACCCTTCATTCCGGATGGTGGTAGATCGTGTGTGTGATATCAGTTCTATATAGCTTGTATTATATATCTTCGTTGATCCTTTGTAGTCCACCTCTTGTCTATAGGCAAAAGTAGGACGCGGTTACGAAGGAAAGCATCCTCTGCTGGTGTTTTTCCCTAGTAATGTCCCCAGTTGAATAGTAGAAATACATAGCTTACCCAAGTCAAAATTAGAGAACCTTAGTTTTCCTCTCTATGCTCCTATTTATCTCAACCTTGTTGCTACCCCTAGTTAAGTTAGATCGTAGTTAGTCTCACACGTTTTCCTGTGGATACAATACTTGGAATACTTCCGGGTGAAAGCTACAGCGGTATCCATACGCTTGTGGATTTATCTGTGTACGTTAAATATACCAATAGCTATGATCCTCTCGTTTATATAGAAGGGGTGGTCTTATCCCAATAGAAAATAAGTCTAAAATGTTCTCCAACTTTCCCACATCCAAAATAGATCCAAAATCGAATTGGAAACCAACTCGGCAGGGTTCTGGGTAGTGAACCCGGCCAAGCCGGTTTGGCAAGGGCAGGTGCCCGTTTCCTTCATTTCATTGCTTTTTGTTTGAATTGGGTGGCACCAAATATTTTTCAATATCCTCTTGACACCAAAAACTTATTTACCAAGCCCAATTCCCATATCAGCACATTTTTTGGTGCCAACAGAGGTTTCAAGCATTAGGAATACCCATATAATCTGTTTTCTTAGTCTTTTGTAGATGCTTATAGAATATGAGTTACCTGCGTACATTCATAGGGGAGATCATAGGTGGGTGTATTGTATGTTATGGGAAAAAAAAGATTGCCGTGGTCTCCTTCCTATCTTAATTCTAGAGCTTACATTGGGTCATGATATCTTGCATTCAGCGATCTTAAAGTTTATTAATTTGGTTGTGTTAATCAGATAATGACTGAAAGCTATGTATTCCAACAAAACCGCTGTGTGCCATATGTGCATGACTTTGTAGGCAGGTTGGCAGATTTCCGCCCACTACTCCAATTTCTGAAATGATTGTAGACTTCTCTCGCTCCAACATACGTGCGCGATGTGCGTCATGTCACCATATAGAGCGAGCATTGTACTGACCATGCATGCATGCATGGATGACGATCCTTTTCTTTTCTTTTCTTTTTTGTGAATCACATTGATGATGATCCTTAATTCTCTTTTATTTGACCAACTGCATGTCACTGTATCGAGAAGGTCTTGACGTTCGTCCAAGATTGATTCTTGTTTTTCCAGCTGCAAAACTCTTACTACTGGCCAACACGACGCAGCATGCACGATCGACATAGCCGCCGCACGGTGTGTGTGGCTCGCTTTCTATGTTTCTATGCTCCTGTTTTTGTTTGAGCAGCATGTTTTGGGCTAGCTTTTGGCTCAGAAGATGATATTCTAGATTTCGACTTTTGATTGTTGAATTTTTGCTATTGATTTTTGTATCAAAATTAGCTTCTCGGCACACCAAAAACTAAAAAAAGTTGCTCCGAACGAGGTATTTTTCATTTCCTCAGAAACCAGCTTTCTAGCTATTTAAAAGCCAGCTCAACCGTTCGGCTGCCCTAAACCTCACACATGAACAGGTGCACACAATACACTCATTTAATCATTAGTCAATCTTTGGTAAATTTTGCAAGCAACATTAGTCCTTGGTTGCACCTAGCATTTTAATGTAGGTCTTAGAATTATTTGATATAGTTAAAAAAAATTAAGTCCAAGTCCTATTAAATCCAATAAAGATCGGTACTCTGCCGGTTTCAAATTATGTCTTTTTAGCTTTTTAGGTACAGATACGTACCTAGATATACAATATACCTAGACATATAGTAAAACTTAGTATCTAGAAAACCAGAACAACCTACAGTTTTAAATAGAGAGTAACTCATATCTTTGGTACGGTGAGGCTACATATATACCATCACCTTCTAGGCTAGACTTTTCGTCGGCTGTTAAGTGTCAAAGAAGAAAAATTAGAAATAGTAGCCCCTTAGCCCTGGGTGCAAATCTGCCCCTGCTCATTAATTAATCAAAAAGGCTAAAGCACAAAGATCACCATATATAAATGTCACCCATATGGCTTGACGAATACTCCTACTTGATACCTGATAACACACAAACATCACCCATGTTTTCCAAGTATAAATTGAAGTTACATATGCGTGAAAATCAATGCACGCGTGGACGACTTTTCACGTCATCTTCTTATTCATCTAATTTTATTCATTTTCGACTAGGACAAACATACGTATACGCAAACCTATTGGCACAAGTGACCTGGTAGTTGCTGTTGGACCACTGCTGTCTCCTCAAGGGCAGAAAGTGACCTGGTAGTTGCTGTTGCCACTGCAAGCATGTGTCTTCGTGTTGTCGGCGGGAAACAGGTATGCGTCGGGGCAGCTAGACCCGCCGCAGTTGAGCGTCACGCCGGTGCTGCAGGAGAAGAGCATGGGCAGGTTGTATCCATCAATCACCGAGATGTCGTAGAAGTCCTGGCTGCCGCCGATGGTGAACTCGGCCAGCGTCATGGGAGGCTGCCCGGACAGCGTGCACGAGAGCGCGCCGCCGCAGTCGCCCGTCTGGCAGCTCCCGCTGCCGCCGTTGAATGAACACCCCGTGCGGCCCCACACCCTGCCGGACTGGGTCCCCGCAGGCACGTTCACGGTCCATGACTGCCCCGGGTCCAGCTGCGTGCCGCCGCCCATGGGCGTCGCCGCCGGCCACACCGTCGAGCCGCAGTTGTTGGTGATGGTGAATGTCGCCGCTCTCGCGCTGGCCGCGAAGGCGGCGAGGAGGAGCAGGCTGAGGACTGAGGAAGCTGCAGACCGGGACGCCATGGATGCTGCTTGTTGTTGTTCTACGTATGGTTCTAGTGTGGAGGAGTTAGGGAGGATGCATGCGTATTTATAGCTGCTAGCGGAAGAAAAGTCCGGGCTGACGGAATGACAAAATTAACCTTGGATCATATCTATCCCACATTTTCGGTGACAGTGAGATTGAGGTATTCCTTTCTTTCCTGATCTATTTCAGATAGTGAATGAGATAGAGATGTCGCCAAATTTCAGTCAATTAAGTTTGGCAATAACAGGCGGCTTGTTTGACTGCGGGACCCACTAGTGTAGAATATGCTATTGTTCCTTCGTAGAAGTTGGTGGCATGCATGCACTGTATTGCCGTGTAACATCGGTTAGAATTTGTCAGCACCTAGTTCATCTAGAATTCTAGATGACCTGGAAATCTAAGCCTACGCGACAAGGCCGGACTGACGAACAAGCACATTTATGTTGCAGCTGTTTGCTTGTTCAAAAAAATAAATAAATGGATAAGAGAGCATAGCTAGTTGATTTATTAGTACATAGTACATATATACTACTACTAACTAACATTATTTTTGACATATCCCACCATCATTCTATTTGCACATCAATAATTAAGAAAATCAGTCGCTGAAATTTCGTGAGTTTCAGGTTATATTACATTATATTATATTATATTTATCGCCTACAACAGCTGGCTGTATGTTTTGAAATATGTATACATATATACATGACAAAATAGCCTTCAATTTCAGGAATTTTTTTAAAATAATATTTTTAATGAATAATTGCAAATATAACATCTAAATTGTGAGAATTGTAAATATAGTATCCTGTCGTAGTCGATAGGGCCGTATCGGCAACTGGCGAGCCGACAGGACTCTATCGGCAGGCCAATGGCTACCTGGGCCCGACCAGGCTGGACATGACTAGCAAGTGTACCCTTATCGGGCCGATTGGCCTGTCGGCCCGTGGAGTGCCGATAGGCCACAAAATATCTACCACGGCCTCTCTTCATCCCTCACTCTCTCTCTCTCTCTCTCTCTCTCTCTCTCTCTCTCTCTCTCTCTCTCTCTCTCTCTCTCTCGCCCTCCCTCACATTCATGTCGCCCACCACCACTTGCAGCCGCCCTCTTGGCGATCGGCTGGATCGGATGGTGGGCTTGACACTCACCGCCCCACCCGCCCGGTGCTGCACCTCACCGGCCTTGTCGTAGGTACTTGTGTTTTTCTTTGTTAAATGTAGTTAGTTTAGTTAGGATTTGTTAAATGTAGTTAGTGTAGTTAGGATTTGTGTAGTTAGTTTAGTTAGGATTTGTTAGTTTCGTTTAGTAGTTAGATTTAGTTAAATTAGGTTAGTTTATTATTGTTATTTTATTTTATTAGTTTTGTTTAGATTACTTTATTTTATTATGGTTAGGGGTTGGGGTTAGTTTAGATTGATTTTGTTAGTATAGTTTATTTTTTTAGGGCTAGGGTTAGGTTTAGATTATTTATTACTTTTTGTTTGGTAGGGTTAGGGTAAGTGTTGGTTTACACCGCTTAGGTTTACGGCTAAAATTTTCATGGTACTTCATTTAACTGACATGATACTTTGCACGATGCGACCAGGAATGTCGACCGATTTAGTCCCTTTCAGAATATACCATGGCAACGGTCAAATCAGATATGGGGACAGCGGGGTAGACCTTAGCGAGTTCCAGGTTTTTGATATAGAACTGAATTCGCCGCTAGATTATAGCCGGAAACAAGTTTTAGCCTGGCTGCATGAATACTTGGGTGTTCCACCCTCCCAGCACCGTTTCAAGATTAGTATGTTGGTGCCTAAAAAGCGGGGGAATGGATGGAGGTGGGAGCTGTATGAGGCCAGTAACACAAAGAAGTGGCATTTTCTCGTGTCCAAGGCATTGGAGTGCCGTTATGCCAACATCATGCTTGTTGAGTTCCTAGACGGTGCCATGCAGGGTGAGAGTAGCAACACAGGTGCAGCAGAGAAGAACGTAGAGTTGGCAAATGCTGAGCATACCTATGTTTGCGATCCTCCAGCTGTTGAAAACACGACAGAGGGTGGACAGGGGGATGATCATGGTTCGTCCATGGAAGCTAACCTAGGTGAGGAGGACGAAAGAATCGTCGAAAAGATGGAGGCTGACGATGCTGAGCACGTCGCCTTCATGGATGAATTTGCTGGCAGGAGGTTTGATGTCGAGGTTGACATCCCTAGGTATTGGGTCCATATCGCACCTGATGCCATAACGGTCGATGATGGTCATCATTCTTCATCGGAGTACTCAAGGATTGAGGTCAGACAAGGGCAGATGTTTCATGACAAGGTTCATCTACAACACGCAGTTCATCGATGGGCTTTTTCCAAAAAAAGGCAATTTATGGTGGTTATTTCTAACCCCACAACGTGGGACGTTAAGTGTGTCACCCCAGGTTGTACTTGGCGTGTTCATGGTCATATGCCACGTACCGAGAGCAACTTCATAGCCACTATTGTTGAACCACACACTTGCTTGCTGCAATCTTCGCTAAACAAGCATAGGAACATGATGGCGACTTTTGTTGCAAATGAAATATACGGTGAGGTAGTTGAAAAACTTGGCATTTCTCCTTTTCGGATAATGCTTGCTATTCTGAATAGATTTGGCTATGAGATTTCTTATGACATGGCTTGGAGAGCCAAACAATGGGCCTTGGAAAAGAGGTTCGGTACGTACAAGGACTCATATCACCACCTGCCAGCTCTTCTGGAAACCATTCACTCGAGAAACCATGGCACTATAATTGATATTGATGACTACATTAACGAGAAGGGAGACCATGTGCTTCAATGAGCTTTATGGTCTTTCGGTTGCATGATATAGGCCTTCAAGCATTGCCGGCCTCTACTATGTGTCGATGGCACTTTCTTGACTGGGCAGTATAGAGGTACGTTGCTAACAGCCATAGGTGTTGATGGCAACAACTAGGTTGTGCCTATTGCTTTTGCCCTGGTTGGATCGAAGAACAGCAAAAGCTGGTAGTGGTTCCTAAAGTTGCTGAAACGAGCTCTCGTCGAAGAAAGGGAGAATGTTTGTGCCCTGCATGATCGTAATGCAGGGCTATTGAATGCAGTGGACAAGTTGAAGAATGGTACTAATCCAGATGTCCAATGGCCCGATATACAAAGTCGCTGGTGCATGAGGCATCTTGCTGCTAATTTCTACAAGCAGTTCAAGAGCAAGCGCTTAATGGACCTGTTGAAGAGACTATGCAAGCAGAATCAGAAACCAAAGTTTGATTTCTTTTGGCAACAGTTGGATAAACTGACCACAAGCCACATGAAAGAGGTGCGCCGTCAACCAGTTGTGGCATGGGAGGAGGAGCCACAAGGTCTTGGTCCACATCCTAAATGAGCCTAAATGCAAAACGCGTCGACGTAAGGGGGGTAGGTCTTTAAAGTGTTTCTCAGATTGGATTAAAGAGGAGCCCATGGAGAAGTGGTCTTTGTTGCATCACACCTTTGGTCTTTGTTGCATCACACCTTTGGAGCTCGGTACGTCATAATGACGATGAATCTCGCAGAGGTTTACAACTGGGTGCTCAAAGGTACACGTTCCCTTCCATTGGTTGCCATTGTGGAGGGTATCCTGAGGGGCACAATGTTGTATCTGCGAGAGCGTTGTCAAGTGGCAATTGCAGTCATTCAGAATCCACACATGACATATTCAACGAAGATTTCTGCATACATCGAAGAGAAGAGTGCCAAAGGATCCTTGCATAGGGTCTTTTACGTTGGCAATCAGGACCTTGTGTATGAAGTGTATCTGCGTGACAAGGGCGATCTTGGCATTGGTCCAAGCGAAATAACTATGGAGTGTTAGTGATGGCCATCAGAGAACAAGTGCACGTGCACATTCAACAAGCCGAAGTACTAACATTATCCATGCTCTCATGTGCTAGCTGCTGTTGGAAAAGCCAAAGTTCCCATGACATTTGTGTCCCCTTATTTCAACAAGGAGGCCATACTGAACACCTGGTCTGGTGAGCTTCGAGGTTGGAGGGCCATTTCTGATTTCACTAAGGCAGTTCATGACTCCGACCGTCAATGGTTTCCGGATCCGGAAAAAAGGGTTGAAGCAAGTGGTCACCGCAAGAGTCATCATATTAGGAATGACATGGATGCTTCAGAGGCTTCAGACAAGCGTCCTTTCTGCCTCGCGTGTGGTGGAAATCATCTGAGAAAAAATTATGATGCGTACCCAACACATAGTCTTCCATATGGAACGGAAGAGCGGCATATTCCAAAATGCAACTCTAGGGTTTGAACTACGGCTTGTAATATTTTAGTTTGGGACTGTAGTGCGTTTAAGATTTTAGTTTCGGAAGACTATGTAATATTTTACTTTGGGATCACGTTTAAGATTTTAGTTTCGAACTATTTTGTAATATTTCACTTTCGACTATTTTGCTTTTTGAATTACTTATCAACTTATTAATATGACATTATATTTTCAAAAAATCTTTGTTTTTGTAGGATGGCTATTATGGAGCTCATCGACCCTGTTGTTTACTAGTGGCACCGCTCGTACTTGCAGGACGGGCAGCTTCTCTTGGCCCTACGTCTTCGTACCCACGACGAGTTGTGGATACTTGATCAGCGCTGGATTCCACGGTTTGTTGAATTCGTACCTTTACATTACATCATTACTTGTTCAAATTTTTATTATTTAACCAATAAATTTGTCCCCATCACAGCCTATGTGCCGCTGGTCTGCTTCTGTTTGCACGCCTGGTTGAGTGACACAAGCATAGTAGTGCGTGTTTTCCGGTGGACCGTGCACTCGTCTGTGCTTGGGCGGACCGCTGGAGACCGGAGACGCACACATTCCACCTCCCTGTAGGTGAGGTCATTTTTACTCTACAGGACATCGCCATGCTCCTCGGTCTGCCTCTCGACGGTGCCCCTATCGACCCTGTTGTCGTGTCGGCGGACTGGGACATGCAGCTCCTGCACCTTTTCGAGGGTGTCTTACAGCTGGCGGACGGAGAGCTTGAGCAGTTCGCCTTCGACGACCGCCACGGGCCTCCAAAGGCTTGGTTGTGTCAGTTCCATGCTGTGGTCGTTCGAGCGGTTTGATATCAGGAGGCTGACCTTGTCATCGTATGATCCGTACGTCGACGAGATGTACATTTTTGACCACCTGGGTGAGGCCGACGAGCTCGACGCCCCCACGATGGGCACACTCTGGTTGTCACGTGTCGTAAGTATCTCGTCTCTACTATTTTTCCATGCATGTTAGTATTATGCTTTGAATCTTCATCAAGTTTGTTGTTCTTTGCAGCCTAGGTGGGCAACAGGCATGGGTAGAGGCATGTACAATGCGTACATCGTTGCGTTGGACCAGCTCATAGCTGATAGGGTTTGGTGGTCCCCGTACATAGCAGTTGACATACAGTTTCGTGCTCCGCGTGGCTTGTCGGAGTTGTGCTACCGTGACTAGGAGCTATGGTACACGAGGAAAAGACTGGTGTTCGACATCTTGGTCAAGCTGTACTGTCCAGACCGGGTGGCATGTCAGTTGGGGCATGCACAGGTCTTCCCCCTTCCCTGAGTTTAACTTGACGGGTCCTATGGGTAAGTCTTGTTGCTTTAACCATTCCTGTATATGTCGTCATACTATTATTCATTATTAATTGTATTGCAGGCATTCAAGGAAAGGTCAAGGTCTAGCGTTCAAGCCATCGTGGGTGGATAGGATGGTGCCTTGGGTGAACCACTGGGCACAAGCTGCCACTGACGTGCATGACCTTGGTGGGCCATTCGATGAGGCCACCTACCGAGAGTACTTGTGTTGGTTCCATGCAGCCACACGCGTCTGTTGCTTCCCCGTGCCGGTAGAGGCCACCCCACACGAAGCCGAGATCATCGATACGTTCGCGATGGAGCCACCAGCTGCTTTCTATGCGCTTGTAAGTAAATCTGTAAACTTCTTTGTCCTGTCATTACTTTGCCAATGAGTCACAAGAATTCATGCAACAATACATGCCGGGCTTGCAGACAGATATCTGCAGCGACGTGGGCAACGAGCTGCTTTTGTATGCCTAGCGGTTTGAGCATAACCCCCCAATGGTTGGTAGGATAGAGTTGGTTACCGCCCTTCGACGACTGGGGCAAGGTTGCTTGGCGGGAGTACGCCGGGCATCGTGCCATCACACCACGGACGTAGTTGGTCATGTCCAGCAGGGTGACCCTGCAGCGCCACCTCCACCTCCGCCTCCAGTCGTAGGATCTAGAGGACGTGCTTTTTCTTCGCACCCGATGGTTGGAGTCCTAGGTACTTCTGTGATGACCTTCCGACTTCTTCATGAATTATGTACATAGCATGCTCTATGTGACCTTACAATTTTTTGGTTGGTGAACGTGCTTCCTGTAGTGACTACATGATGGGTACTAGTAGCTTCGCGACCTTTCACACCGACGACACTCCTCCTTGGTTCGCCGATGTGGCCGGGGCCTCATAGATTTCAGGTGCACCTCTGCCGACTCAGCCCACTCAGGAGGATACTCAGCCAACAGAGTCGACCCCGCCTTCACGCCAGCGCCATCCTCTAGACCAGCACACTTACCCTACGGCACATATTCGTCACTGAGGAGGATAGGCCATCAAACGTGGGCGTTGTGTTGGTTAACCTGTATTAGTCGTATGGATGTATGGTTTCATGGATGTGGACTAATGTACTCCTGGATTTCTGATGCCTGGAACCATATTAGTCGCTTTACAACCATTTAATGGAGGCAATGCTCCAATAGCTTCCGACGCCGGCATCGAGGCAAAGGACAATTCAGCGGACAAACGGCGTTGCCTTTGCAGGTTCATATGCTTTTCAGGGACAAACGACGTGGTTATTCGCATGAAATAGTGTAATTGGGTGCTGGGTAGCCGACAGGCTTGTCGGCCCCTGGAATGACGACTAGCCTATCGGCCTGCCAAATGCCGATAGTGCATGTCAGCCACCCAGCAGCCGACAGGTCTGCTATCAGGACCGATAGGCAGGCGTCGGCTACGATGTCAACCGTATCGGCTATTAAGGTGCCAACATGGGACCTGTTGGCCGTCCAGTGGCCGTCAAGAACCCTATCGGCAGTCCACTGGCCGACAGGATGCTATATCTGCAATTTTTTATAACAGCTACTAGATTTGCAATTATTCATTAAAAATATTATTTAAAAAAATTCTCTATTTCAGCTCGGCCGGTTTGTAGTCTTCTTCATAAAATGTCTAATATCTGTAGAACTTGGAGAAAAAAATGAACACATTCTCTTCCAGGAGATAAACAATTAGCTAACAATTAGCTTTAGCTCATCCAAACAGGGCCTAACTCTGATTATATGGTGAATACAATCAAAGCATATTGGCTTCCAGAAGATCAATAGCATTGATGGAAAATGTTTAAGGTATGTGGAAGAAGGGAGGAAAATTCTTGTGTATGCATGCAGGTGCCATGACCAGCGAAGATTTGGTCTCCAAAACGTAGACTTCTGGCACTGGGATTTAATACATCACTGGCAAGTCCGCCAGGCACACATTTCCATTTGCAATACACAAAAAAAATTCAGAAACAGTGCAACAAATTGGCTGCTAATAGGAAAAATGATGCCCGTTATGTGTCTCTATCGCTCACGACCTGCGGTGTTGGGACACAGTTATGAGACGTGGAGGACAAAGTTTGCGATAACTATAAGAACTATCAGCTAACGAGTTTTATGAATAGTGTTCAGGGAAAGGAGGCCTAGGCCTTCACTCGGGAGATCGTGTGAGGCGAAGGCCAGGGAGCTATGGCAAAGGCGCCAGGACGTGGTCGGGGGCGGAGGCTTTCATGGCATGAGCGAAGGCTATGGCTCGGATGCCAGAAGCGAAGGTCAAGAAGCTCCGGCGAAAGCTTCCCGGGCGGAGGCCTCGGAACCAGGGAAAGCCCCCGCTCAGCGGCATTACCGGGACGTGGGCCGATGATGGGTCATCGACAGTGGCCCATTGGGCAAAGGCGGTAAAGGAAAGAGGATACCAAACTGCCCTAGGGGGCTTGCATTAGCATAAGAATATTCCAGGAATGTATTGTAACTGACAAGGGGTAGAAAATGTAAAGAGTAGCTCTAGCAAACAGTGCCCTATAAAAGGGGGGACTCAAACTCGCTATAGGAGGAGAGAGAGACATTAATGCAACCCTAGTCAAGTTTGGGCCCACCTCTTCATTACTCTCCCCTTCGCCCAGGGCCCCAGACCGGGCGAAGGCTATCATTGTCTTTCTTTGTCTCGACTGCTGGAAGCCAAGCTTTCCAACATTGGTGCCCACCGCGTGTTGGCCAAGCAAGACCCACGATATCAAGAAAGAGAGCAGCCTCCGCTAGGATTCCCGCAGAGCCCTCAAAGAGAGGATGACCAAGGCATAGTGCCCGCAACAACTACGCTAGTGCCCCAGAAGATCAAGTTGAAGAAGAGCACGTGGTCAAAGACCATCCTCCAGCATCCGAGGAGCAGCAAGCCCCAAATCCCACTCCAGAACAAGAGCTTCAACAACTACAGGCTCAGTTGCAGAGGATGCAGCAAGAAAGAGATAGGGTCGCAGCAGCCTTCACCGCAAATCAACTGGCAGCCCAAACATCAGCTCAGCAGCGGAGATCACACAATAGCTAACCATCCTACAGGCCAAGATACAAAGTATGTAGCCTTCGCAATCTAACTTCAACACGTCCAACCAGCTCCACTCAGCAAATCAAAGCCAAACCAACCCCCACCATGTACCATAGCCTAACCAACCTTCGGCACACCCTACACTTCACCGCAACCCCACAGAACCTTCGATTCCAAATCATCACTATCCGAAGGCATGTAGAGCTCACCCTAGCCTCCCTCCTACAAACCCATCACCTTGCCCAAATTCAATGGAAGATTAGACCCACGACAATTCATCATGAGCTTTGAGGCAGCAGTAGCTTCTGCTGGTGGAAATGAAGCGGTGCTAGCCAAATCTTTCATCATCGCAGCTGAAGGTGATGCGCTAGCCTAGTATTCGATGCTGAGGCCAAGTTCTGTCTTTTCATGGGAAGACCTTCGTGACAAGATCTTAGCAAATTTCAAGGGCTTGACAAGTGAATCCTAGACTTCCATGGATATGTTTCAATGCAAACGGAATCAAGGAGAAGCCTTAAAAGACAACTTCTAGAAATTCATGCAATTGAAAGCAAAAGCACCCAATGTCCCAAAGGACGTTGCTATCGAAACAGCAATCAAAGGCCTTCACATAGGACCCTTCACAGCTCATCTAGCCAGGGAAAAGCCAAGGTCCATCGAAGAACTTTACAACGAATTTGAAAAGTATTGCAGATCTGACAATGACCTCCGCAGAAGGCTAGAAGAACAAAACCAAAGCAAGCATTTCTAGGGCAGCAGCAAAAACACCTAGAAGGGCAACAGAAGCCAAGGCCAGCCACAACCACAGCAAGGGCAAAGCCAACAAGTCTTAAACATAGAACAGCAAGGAAACAGCTGGCATGGGTAGCAACCGACGAAGGTAGGACCAAACAGCATGCCTCAAAAACAATCCAAAGGCAAGGGAAATAGTCAAGACAGGAACTGGAATAGGAACCAAAATCAAAGGCAGCGAAGGCAGTATTGTTTCTTCTATGGAGGAAATAAAGGGCACATCATCAGGGATTGCCTAGATGCCAATGAGACCCAAGAAAGGATCAAAAGCAAAGCAAATCTGCCACCTCTGCCACAACAACCCACAAGAGAGGTGAACCATACCTTCGCAGCATCTCAGTAGCAATACTGCCTAATTTACCCAAGCCTAAACTCTATCCAAATTCACCAATCCACTTTAGCCGCTGCCTACTACCCAAACTTCCTACCCGCATGGAGACCAAGTACTCAGCAGCAGGGGCTGACTTGCAACCAATGGGCAGAAGCCAACCTCACCTATATAAACCCAAGGCCTCCGCACATAACATTCATTGAGGCCAACTAGCCATCCCAAGTACACAATAGACAGCTAGAGGCATTTCCTCCGCCTCCACCAACACAGCCGGCAACACCCAAAAACGAACCCAACCCGGAAAACAAACTCAACCCTCACACACCCCTACCCACCATCGGCATGATACTGCCTATAGCCGGAGGCTCTTCGATGGAGTTCCAGACAAAGAAATAGAAAAAAGATCACCTTAGGTTGATCAACAACATAGCAGTTCGAGGCCCAGTGCGCTACACATATTGGTCGAAGACGCGAATCACCTTCTCACAACAAGATTTGGAGCTACAAAGCTACCCTCATACTGACACCATGGTAATCAAGGCTAACATTACAGAATGGAAAATCAGTAGGGTTCGCATAGACTCTAGACACTCTACAGATATTATCTTTGTCAATACCTTCGACCAGATGAAGCTAAGCATGAGTCAGTTGCAGCCTTCGGACTCACCATTAATTGGTTTTGGAGGAAAGAGGATCGATGCATTAGGAAAAATATCCCTACCAGTCTCCTTCGCAGGTCAGGAAAATGCAAGAACAGAATATGTGACCTTCGACATAGTAGATCTCTATTACACCTACAACTCCATCTTCAGAAAGAGGGTTCGCAAACAAGTTCTATGTAGCCATCCATATGGGCTACCAGTGTATGAAAATACCAGCCTTGCACAGAACCATTACAATCCACGACAATCAGAAGGAGGCAAGAAATATAGAAAGAGCCATCAACAATCGTAGCGCACTATCAACTCCGTCGAAGCAGCCAAAACCAACTCATTGAAGCCTCCGGACATGTCGATGGGAAAAACAGATCTCAAGGATCAAGAAGAAACAAGGACAATCCCATTGGAAGATGCAGTCCCAGACAAAAAGGTCATGATCAGAGGCAACCTATCAAAAGAAGTGGAAGCAGAACTCATAGAAACCTTAGCCAAAAACAAAGACGCCTTCGCCTGGTCAGCCTCCAACCTGAAAATGGTCAGCAGGGACATTATACAGCACTCCCTTGACATCAATCCCAGAATAAAGCCAAAGAAACAGCGACGAAGGAAAATGTCGGAGGAGAGAATTTTAGCAGCAAAAGCCGAAGTTCAGAGGTTGTTAAACGCAAACATCATAAGAGAAGTCAAGTACTCAGAATGGCAGGCAAATGTAGTACTAGTGCTAAAGGAAAATGAAAAGATGAGAATGTGTATAGACTTCACAAATCAACACAAAGCATGCAAGAAAGATCTGTTTCCATTGCCAATAATAGACACATTCGTCGACAAGGCAGCAGGATGCAAGCGCTTCTCTCTCCTAGATTGCTTCTCAGGATACCACCAGATCTGGCTGAACAAAGAAGATGAGGAGAAGACAAGTTTCACTACCCCCTTCAGAACTTATTGTTACACAAGAATGCCCAAAGGATTAAAAATGCAGGATCAACCTTCGCCAAAATGACGAAGGCGATCCTCGGCCCACAGCTGCTGAAAAACATTATAGCTTATGTTGATGATATTGTGGTGATGAGCAAGAATAAAGGAGACCACATAGCAGATTTAAAGGAAACCTTCGCCAATCTAAGAGAAGCCAGGCTAAAAGTCAATCCAGAAAAGTGTGTAATCGGCGTAAGCAAAGGTAAAATGCTCAGGTACATCATAGGACCTAAAGGCATAAGAGCCAACCTAGACAAAACAAAGGCCATAATTTCAATGGTGGAACCATCAACCAAAAAAGAATTCCAAAAACTCACCGGAAGAATAGCAGCACTGAACAAATTCATCTCAAAGTCAGCAGAACGCACCCTCCCATTCTTCAAAGCTTCGAGAGGCGGAGATAAGGTGGAATGGGGGCTAGAACAGTCAAAGGCCTTCCAACAACTCAAAAATTATTTGGCTACCAGACTTGTGGCGACAATGCCGGATCCCGAGGCTCCATTGCCATTATATGTTGCAGCCTCCAACCTTGTGGTCAGTGGGGTGCTTATCCAAGAGAAAGAAGAAGAGTCAAAGGTCATTCAACAGCCGGTCTACTACATCTCAGAAGCCCTATCAGGAGCAAAGTTGAACTACACAGAGATAGAAAAAATAGCATATGTAGTGTTGTTTTCTTCAAGGAAATTGAAGCACTACTTCCAGGCACACGAAATCACAGTACCCTCATCGCAACCACTCAAGGACATACTTAGCAACAAAGAAGCCTTCGAAAGAATAGGAAAATAGGCAATAGAGCTATCCTAGTTCGAACTCAACTATGTATCAAGAACAATAGTCAAATCGTAGGCGCTAGAAGATTTTATGGTAGATTGGACACCTTCGGCACACCAAGCCCCGCAGCCTCAATCCCAAATCTAGACACTCTACACAGACACGTCTTGGGGACATCTGGGCACTGGGCCTTCACAGTTTTGATAGCACCATCTGGCCTCCGCACGAGTATGCAGCAAGGTTAGAATTCAAGGCAACAAACAATATAGCAGAATACGAAGGCCTCACACTAGGCCACAATAAGGCAAAGGCACTCGAAGCAAAAACACCACTGGCAAAAATAGATTCCCAAGTCATAGTTGGACAAGTCAAAAAAGAATACATGGCATCAGAACCAGAACTGGTAAAATACCTACCTATAGTAAGGGCTCTTGAGCGGAGGTTCTAGGGATTCACCCTGCAGTACATACCAAGAGCAGAAAATGCAGAAGCGGATGAGCTGGCAAATGCAGCAGCAAACAACTTGCCCATACCAAATGGAGCTTTTTATCAAGTGCTACAAGCACCAGCAACGCATGTCATAGCGAAGGCATTCAAAGTAGTCTTAGTCACCAAGTCTGAAGACTAGAGGCAGCTGATCATAGATTGCCTGAACAACATGCATCACACAGAGGATGAAGCGAGCATAGCAAGAATGACAGCAAGAGCAAGAAGGTATGCACTGATAGATGGAATATTGTACAAGAAAGGGGTTATCCAACCACTGCTCAAGGGCATACCTCAAAGCGAAGGCAAAAACCTTCTATAGGAAATCCACTCAGGTTTATGTGGCTCACACATTGGTCTGAGGGCACTGTCTATGAAGGCCATCAGGCAAGGATTCTATTGGCCTACGCACATCAAAGACATAGAAGAGACTGTCAAGACATGCCAAGCATGCCAGAGCACCTCCCCACACTAGTCAAAACCTTCGGCTGCTGTACAACTCATCCCACCCACTTGGCCCCTACAAAATGGGGCCTGGACTTGGTTGGGCCACTACCACCATCACAAGGGTGAACAAGTTCACAGTAGTCGCCATAGAATATTTCACAAGATGGATTGAGGCCAAACCACTTGCAACAATCACATCAGAGAGTAAAAAAGTTCTTCTGGCAGAACATAATTTGTAGATTCGGAATACCAAGAACCCTAACAGTTGACAACAGAAAGCAATTCGACTCGGACAACTTCAAAGAATTCTATAAGAGTATAGGTACCAAGGTAGCATTCGCCTTGGTCTACCACCCAGAATCAAACGTAGCGGTATAAAGAGCTAATAGAGTAATGTTCTCAGTAATAGCAAAGACTCTATTCAACCTTCGCAAGGGCAAGTGGGTAGAGGAACTGCCGAGGGTAGTGTGGTCCCATAACACTACAGCCTCTAGAACAATAGGCTTTACACCGTTCAAACTCTTGTACGGTGAAGAAGCAATGCTGCCCGAAGAAGCTAGGCACCAGAGCCTCCATGTCATAAAACAAGCACTGGCAGAAGAAGACTATTCCAATGAAACAATCAAAGGCACAAGATTGGAAGCAGTAGAAAATATTACAACATACCAAGACCAAACCAAAAAGTGGAGAGACAGCCAAGTGATTAGAAAACTCATACAAGATGGAGACCTAGCCCTCAGAAGGAAACCTCATACTGAAAATGATGAAAGCTTCAACCAAAATGGGAAGGCCCATACATGGCGAAGGCCGCAGGAAGACCCGGGTCATTCTACCTAACTGACGACGAAGGCAAAACAACAACTCACACCTAGAACATTGATAGTTTGCGTAGGTTCTACATCTAAATGTAAAAAGGGTGGCCTCCGTGGAACTATAAGCGAAGGTCACCAAGCTTCTCCTAGTTTTCGCATTTTCTTTATATTTCATGCAAAAGGACCTGCACTCTTTTCCTCAAAAAGGGGGCTCCTAGTGGAGGTGAGGTTTTTAACGAGGCAGGTTCAATGTAAAATCTCTAAAAATGTAAAGAGGAATCCCCCACGAATACCATGAAAAGCCAAGGTCAAAATTAGCTAGCAATGGAGCCACAACATTCGACAACAAAATTATGACAAAGAGGACCTTCCAATGCTTTAGATGAAGGCACTGAAGCATGGAACGACCTCCACGGCTAAATTAGCATGTAACCTTGAGAAAGCCCTGTCCACAATCAGGCATGAAGGATTTATCAAAATGGCCAAAATAGGCCAAAACAAACCCAACAAAGACCTACCTTCATCGTAGGCATCGGGAAAAGGCTTGTCATCATCAAGCTCCAGATAACTATCAAGAATTAATAGCTAAGGTACAGCAGGAATAAAGACCAAAAGATACACCACGTACAAATAAATCCGATGCTCATCATGACTTAAAAACGTATCTAAGCAACAAACACCAGCCAGCCACCAAGATTTATTAAAATGTACAAGTAGTAGGCTATAAAATCCGGTGCCGTGCCATAGCAATAGCCCTAGTCAGTACATTTTCATACCCCTACATCCAGAAGAGCACCAGGGGGAAGCCAAACCAACCAAACACCAGCGCACTATAGAGCCAACCCAAAGAAAAATGGAAGCCAGAGTTTCCTTAGAAACGAGAGACCAGAAGCAATTGTGCGAAGACTCATAAATCTAGCAGCTCGCACTGCCCGACAAAGGCCACGTTGAGGCTGTACGCATCCTCCACTTGGTGTCGTATAGCCTCCACGGGGCGTTGAATGACCACAGCCCGACAGCAAACAGTCAGTGTCAGAGGTTGCAGGAGGGTATCGCATGAAGGCTCGTAACATCCTCCCGCAACCGAAGACACCATCTGGCACAACCCAACATCATCCATGTTCGACGGGAGCGTAGCTGCTCCAGCATAGCCGAAGGCAAAAACAAAACAATCTAGGCGCAAGCAGAGACAATGTCCAAGAAATGTTTCTTCGACCTCCGTTGCTTGCACAAATTGCTTTGTGGCCTCTAGAGAAGCATCAAGAATAAAAACTAGCACTTCCGATGAATGCTCAAATTATGCCAAAGCCTTCGCAGCATCAGCAAGATCAAATACGAGCACTTTAGTTTCTCCGCTGCGACATGCTAGAGCTTCCCTATCAACTTCAAGCAAGAACAAAGACGGAGGCCAGAGCAACAAGACAAGCACTGAAGCCTCCACAAGGCGCTCAAGGTCAAAGACCAACAACTCAGCTTCTCTGCGCAAGAACACAGACTCGTACTCAACGTCGACCAAAGAAGAGAGAAGCGGATGCAAGAGAGAGAGAGAGAGAGTAAGGCACAGAAAATGTAACCCTTCGGCCTAGCCAAAACTCATAGTAAGAATCCTTTGTAAAGATAATTGCACAGATAGACAATCAAGAAAAAGTTCATTACAAAAGCAGATATGATTACAACAACAACGCATTAGAAGCGCAAAAGTACAAAAGCCCGAAGGCAATAACAGGGCAAAGGAAAAAAAGAGGCGTTAAGGCCTTCCAACTAACAACTACAAAGGCGCGAAGACCAGTCAAACAAATTAGTATAAAACTAAGATTGAGGCTCTCGCTAAGCTAGCGACCTGGTAAAATCCGCACGTTCATTGTCAATATCGTACTTCAGAAAAGCAAACATGTCATGAATAGAACGCCGAGGAAAAGCTTCCCACCAATATTGCCATAGTTCACCACTAACATAAATTTTGTCTTGGTACATAGTAACAGGGGGCAAGTCCTGCACAGTCCCAGCGAAGGAGACCTGCGCAGGACAAGTTCACAATTTAGACCTATATATATATATACAAAAGCATGGGTGACTGCAGCACATCACCTTCGACCATGACTAGAAAACTAACTAGAACCTACACTACACCTCCGGGTCAGCAGGAGCAGGCATAGGCTCCTAGGGCTTTGGTACCTCAGCAACTAGAGATGGAGCCTTTAGAGCCGGCGCCTCCATAGCTGGCAAATATCACGCCCCAGCAGCACCATGAGCAGCCTCTTTCTTCTGCAACTCCTGCAAAAATAATACCAAGATTATAAAAATAGCAAACAAGAGGCAGAAAACTTAAAAACAACAATAAGCTATGAGGGAAAACCAACTTCAGCTCGGCGCGCCTCTGCCATCAAGTGAGCCTCTACCCGGCCAAACTTCACCTAGAACGACTTCATAAAGAGGTGGACTGATCTTCTGACATCACGCGAAGTCATTCCAAGATCGGCCGAGCCCTCAAGATCTCTCTCCTTCATGTCTTTGGCATGCGGGCAACCATCCTGCGCCAGCATCTTTGAAAGGTTCATGGCAGAGGCCAAGGCTCCAAAGTAGACAGCACCGCAAACGAAGTCAGGGAGCTTCATGAAGTTCGCCTTCATCCAAGAGAAGATGTTGAATGCCGAAGGCTCAGAGGGCAGCGGCAGCGTAGAGCCTCCAAACTGCTCAAGCGCACCCACATAAAGCTCAGCTATGGCCAGTCCAATGGACTTGGCCTCTTCAAGGCGCTTAGACAACATGTCCACTTGTGCCTTCAAAGTAGTGCCGGACTCCCTTTCAGTATCAACCTCCTTGCGAAGGTTATTGGCTGCCTCAATGGTCTTCAGGGCATGCTCAGTAGCCAATTGCTCAGTAGCCTTCGCACCATCAACCTCCTTGCTCAATAAATCAACCTTCTTCTGTAGCTCCTCCAGCTCAGCATGGGTAGTGTGGAGACCACCAACCTCCCCTACAAGCCGAGTCTTCTCAGCTTCAAGAGTTTCCACCTCTTTCTTTAAGGCCTCGGTAGCCAGGTTACGGTCGACCACCTCCCACATGCCACCCTCCTCGATGGCCTCCGAGGGATAGTGGCTCTGTCAAGATGAACGTCAGCCACAAGCATGGTAGAATAATAGCTGAGAAAATGAAAAAAGAAACATACCACACATTGCTGCTCCAAGTTCATCCACAGCATCTTGATGTAGTCAACATTCTTCAAGTGATGGCGAAGGCGGCCTAACAACAAATCAAGCATAAGAGATGTAAGACAAAAAGCAAGAAAACAAAAGATATAGAAAGAACAACCTCCTATATCATTGTAAACAGCTTCAAGGACATCCACCCACCCATTTATTATGCTGTCGGAGGCACCTGGAATAGCAACCAAAAATTAGCAAGACCAAAACAAAATATAATGCAGAAATGGAAAACAAGAAGCAAAAAGCAACCTACACTACCATCCAAGCTAGGACCAGATGGGCAAGGAGTCATGCCCCCAAGCTGGAGGCCTCGGAGGTGCTCCCAAGCCAATCCGGGCAAGGTCCACAACCAAAGGATCATTAGGGTTCTCATCGGTTTTCCCAAGGGCCTCTGTCAAACCCCCTAGAAAATAAAAATAAGTCCCGATAAAACAGGAAAATACAAATAGTAAAGGAAAAACAAAGCTAAGAGGCAACTTACCTAGATGCAATGGACTCGGGGCAGCGTTTCAGCCACCAGCATCCTCAGCGTGATGACCGGTGGCTTGAAACCTCACGTTTTGAAATGGATCAACTGGAGAGCATGCCTCTGCCTCGTCCTCGGACACCTCTATGAGACCGGTCGTAGGACGGCGAAGGCCTGTACTAGCGGCCTCCCCTTCTCTCGGTAGAGAAGCATCACCACTACCAGCACCTTCGCCCTCAGACGCCTATCCCATAGTTCATCCTTTTTGTTCTCTGGTACCTCTTTCCAGTTAGGGATTGCTGGGTTCAATTTATCTCTTACTAGGGCCCCGATCGCATTACGGAATCGTCCTCTTAATTTCTTGAGCTCAAGGATCTCCCCTGCTGGCCTGACCTCTGTTATCACATAGCATGCCTTATTTGGATATTGATTTTCTTTTCTATCCCCTCGTTTCCTCTTAGGCTTGGTAGTCGTGGTTGTGTCTTGAGGTTGTGGAGCAGAGGCCTCAATGTCCATCTCTGTGGCTGTTGCCTCTACTCTCCTTTCCGCTACTCCGTCTTGTCCAGCGAGATGTCGCGGATGTGGACGTCTTCTTTTTTGAATTTCAGGAGGAACCTATATATACGACAGGTCAAAGTGTTAGCAGAGGTAACACAACCAAAGCTTTAGCAAAATTTACACGCTAAGGCTTTTTCTCTACCTCCTTGTTAGGGTCAAAATCCTTGTCCAAATCTTCCTCCGTTGGCCTCCTTCTGGCTTCACGTGGGAAATTATCCTCGGGACTTACATATCCCTCTTCTGAGTCATCATCATCATCATCCTCTTCTTCTTTGCCTTCAGCAACCTCTCCTGCTCTTCCTTCTACTCCCCCTTCCTCCTCGTCACACTGCTCCTGAGTAAGCATCACTTCTAGATCCTTTTCTAACTCATTATTGAACTGCTCCTGAGTAAGCAGGTCCTCTAGTGCTTGCTCCTCATAGGTTGGCTGCTCATCATGCTCGGGGCATCGGGCTGCACTGTCTGGTGTCCGCGACATTATTTCACGCTTTTGTTTTAATAGATGCAAGAAAGTGTGCTTTAGGTACGCGAGAAGGTATAAGAAATCAAAAATGTCTATAAACCAAAGTAGTCCTATAAAACAACAATATATCAGAAAAATGAATAGTAGCAGTAGTAGAGGCATCAGAAACATGTCAATCATCATTTGATCAAGAACTTGGAGCATCAAGGCATCATAACAGAGAAGAGAGGAGAAGGTAATGTAGGGGCGGCTGCTAATGATGCCAAGTTCCTCATAAGTTCTTGATCTTCAGCTCATATTCTATATAATGTATGGACTTGGACAATTTTATCATCGGCAAAACAAAGGAGAGGAGAGGAGAGGGGAGATTTGGCAAAAAAAGCAACAGCTGCTTAGCAAACATAGAGCAGCAGCTGATGGCAAAAATAGCCAAAAAACAGTTGACTGCTGCCACATGGTTGGAAGACCCCTGCATATCAAAATCTGGTAACTTAGATGTGGTAAATAATTGATTAGAGTAGAGGAGTAATAGTAGATAGAGTAATATTAGAGGAGTAGAGTAGAGGAGGAGTAGAGAAGTGTAGCAGCCAGTAGTTAAGAGCAGCAGCCAGTTAGTTACAGTTTTAATCGTAGATAGAGTAGTAGAAGTGAGCCACTTAGTAGCAGCCACTTTGTAGTATAGGGAAGTGAGCCACTTAGTAGCAACCACTTCTTAGTATAGGGAAGTGAGTAGAGTAGCAGCCAGCAGCTAGAGAAGAGAGTAGAGTAGTAGCCATCTAGTAGTAGTAGGACTAGCTAGCAGTAGCAAGTAGAGTAGTAGTAGTTCAGTAGAGTAGTCTAGGACAATAGTAGGACAATAGTATAGCAGTAGAGTAGTAGTAGAGTAGAGAGTAGTATAGTAGTAGTAGAGTAGAGAGTAGTTGAGTAGTAGTAGAACAGTAGTATAGCAGGAGTAGTACACGAGCAAAGCCACTTAGTAGTGCAGTTGAGAGTAGTAGAGGAGTAGTAGGATAGTAGTATAGCAGGAGCCACTTAGTAGTATAGGGAAGAGGGCAGAGCAGGGGCGGCTCCCCTGCTGTTCCATTCGTATCACCAGCCGCCCCTACAGTAGTATAGGGAAGACTTAATTCCGATTTGATGTTTCTATTTGCAGTTTAGTAAGTCAAACCGGTATTAGCAAATTGATAGCTATAGATTGAAAGGAGAGAGAGAAAATATGAACAAAGAAGTGACTCACTGGGTGGCATCCCTCCTAAAAAATTGATAGCTGACTGTGACCTAAACTGAAGTCAACAAATATTAAGACAGGGAAACAAAATTAGAACTTGGATTAAATCCAAGTACTGGTAAATCTAAAAACCAGGAGCTAGCCTCTATACATATAATAGTATTGACTGCAGTGCTCCCAAATCCCAATCATCTTCCATGTGGAATTTTTCTAAAATCAACAATCTTCTAATTGGATTGGTCAAAAAAATACTGATTTCTCCAAATAGATTGATATGAACAGCATTTTTTTCAATATGAATGTATTGATACACATCAATCTCATCTTTGTCAATGAAAACTGAACATAATCTCTTATGAGTCCTAGATCAGAATAGAGGCAACTTGCGGCTAGTGGCAATAGTGGCGGAGGACGGAATAAAATGAAGGATATGGCAAAACTGATAACATAGACAATGGAAGATCCAAAGTCAAAGTAGTGCATACACATGCAACACACAGTTACATGCTAAGTATGAATTATAGAACTACCAAACATGTATATATTCATAAGCACAGAGAAAAGAATGAAGAAAACAAAGTGTTGCAAGATCTCATCATCTTATTGGAAAACTGTCTCTACTATGTCGGTGGATAGCCCATTTTTCCCCCACAACTTTTATAAAATCTTGTTTCTAAAATCTAATTAAGATATTTGAATCCTGATGGATGATCCTATAAGTATCAACTGAAAATCTTGTACAGAGGCAGCAACATGTACATCATGATTTTACAAATTGGAACGAAGGGAGTAAACAGGATAGAAGGGGCCAAAATTGTGCAGGCCTAAAATTAAAGGTACATGTAATTAATTGTTAATAGCAACAGCATATAAGTCACACATATGCCAAAAAGGAATAGGTTGTAATAAGAGAGAATCAGGGAAAGCTGAGTGCTTTGTGCCCTGCTGCTTTGCACTTACATGCAAAAAGGCATGTGCCTGAGCAAGTAAACTGCAGCTAGACTTCTAGAGTAGCTTCAGATGGTCATGCTGCACTAAACCTAGCCACACGCTTTTTGTGCATTTAACTACCCTGATAATATCACATTATGGGATACAAATGTTAATGAAACAATTGAATTGATGAAAGGCTGTCAAGAGCTTAGAATCAAATTTCAGATGTTCTAAAACAAGTCCGGTAAGGATAACTGGGCAAAAGATTGGAACCCATTAGGCTCTTAAAAATCACGAGTCCAGGAACGCTTGTAGCCTGTGAAGGCTTGGGTATCCAAGGGTGAAACCAGGATTCAGATATAGGGGCCAGCTCACTGAGTGTCAACAAAAATTATGCGGTACCACCACCAGATCTTGATGCTAGTTGCCGCATGTCAGTGTCCTATCGCAGTATGTTTCTCACAAGCTACACAAGTGCGATCGCGTACTATAATCCCTTGTACTAAAACTTTCCTTCCCTCTTAATGAAACACGTCTTACGGCAAATATGATGACAGTAAGGCTACATTAATATCCATATTGGACCTTTATGAAACTGCACCTTAAGTAGTAAATCCCTTATAAGAATACTATATGGGATAAGCCATTAGCAACGCTAAAACACATGGATTGTGAAAAGTCAAGGAAAGAATAAAACAATGGTGGCTGACTGGCTACTCTGCTCGAAATAGCCATGCAATACAATCTACACAAACACAAGGGTAGATCACAAAGGGCATGGAGCTTCAGTAATCAGACCTTATACATGCTACATATTGGACATAGTTGAAGTACCCTGAAGCGAATGAGAGTCTCAATAATCATATTCAATATATATGCCCCAATGAAATATAGCTAAATGTAAGTGAGGCATGCTAATCTAACAACCAAAAGTAGTACAGTGGATAATATTATCATAGACAGCACAACAAACTGAACGAAAGCAGTGAGGATGCCCAGAGCACGAAAGCCGTATTATCTTCATGATGGCCTTCTCCAAAATTATCACAGGGGGAAACCAACACAAGCAAGCCATGCTAAACCCTAGTAATAAAACCCGTGAAATTGGCAGCTAAAAGAAGGGGTTGGGCTTACCTGCAGAAGACGGCGGCGATGCGCGGGGGCCGGCTGAGGGACGGCAGCCAGAGGAGAGGTCGGAGAGGAGGCACTGTTGTTGGCAGGGATGACTACCAGAGCACACGGCTGGGCGCGCAAGGGCCGGCGAGGTCAGAGACGAGGCGCCACCGGTGACGGGGACGACTACTAGAGCGCACGGCCGGGCGCGCAAGGGCCGGTGAGGACGGGGCGGCGGCGGCCACGCAGATTGTGAGCTCTCCCGCAAACCCTAGCCACCGTGGTGGCCGGCTTGGGGAAGGCGGTGTTTGGGAGAGGAAGCGTGGCGGGCGACGGAGGCGGTCACAGGAGGATGGCGGAGGTGAGAGGAAGCGGTGCTAGGGTACGGAGATGGTGGCGGCGGCGGGAAACTGTTGGGCAGCCTGACGACGTCAGGAGGAAGAAGAGAGCGCCCAACACTTGTTCACCCGAGCGCCCGTGGTTATATACTCAGGACGATTTGTAGGGGCGGTTCCTAATCCAGCCGCCCCTACAAATTGTAGGGGCGGTTCCTGATCCAACCTCCATTTGTAGGGGCGGTTCCTGATCTAGCCGCCCCTACAAATATTTTCTATTTTATTAAATTTTAATTCTGTATTTTTTATATCACAAAAACACAAAGTAAATGTATATAATATTTTGTTTTATTCTATATATGCACAAATATATATAAAAACAATTATAGTCGTAAAAGTTGTAAACATAACTCAATCTTGTCATGTGACTAGAATTTGAATTTTAAAAATTTGAATTTTAAAACTTCGACTACAATTTTAGGATATTAAATGACCTAAAATGAAAATGTTATAAACATAAAAGTTGTATAACTCATCAACATGTACAACTTTTACTTTGGTCATCTTGTCATGTGACTTTGTTTGAATGATTCAAAATTTAAAATTCAAACAATTTTAACTTGAAACAATATTTTGAAAGAGTAAATGATTTCAGCTGCAAAACTCATGAATACCAAAGTTCTAGAACTCATCAATATGTATAACTTTTATTTTGATCATCTTTTCATTTAAACCAAATTTGAATAGTTGAAATTTTGAATTTCAATAAATGGCAACTTCAAACAAAATTTTAAAACCTCAAATGATTTCAACAATAAAAGTCGTGAACATAAAAGTTGTTGAACTCATCACTATCTACAACTTTTATTTTGGTCACTTCTTCATGTGCCAAAGTATTAGTAAACATTGTTCACAAATTCACACATGGCTCATAGTTTTATGAACTATACGAGAGACATGTTGATTTGTGAACAATGTTTACTATCACTTTGTCAGATGAAGAAATGATGAAAATAAAAGTTGTAGATCTTGATGAGTTATACAACTTTGGTACTCATCACTTTTTCAGCTGAAATCATTTAATGGTTGAAAATCTCGTTAGAACCTGTCATTTTTTTAAATTTAAAAATTTGAATTGCTCAAACTTTGTTAAATGAAAAGAATGACCAAATCAACACAATAACTTCATAGGGCATGATTTTAGAAAATTTTAAGAAAAAAATCATTACATTTGGAGCTAGTATGAGGGAGAAAGACTAGTTACAAATTTTATCCAGAGATTAAAAAGAAAAATCACAACTGTTCATGATGATCAATGATGAACAAGTGTGATTTCTCTTTTTAATCTGCGACTGAAACTTGTAACTAGTTTTTTTTCCTCATACAAACTCCAAATGTGATAGTTTTTTTCCTAAATTTTCTAAAATCAAGCTCTATCATTTTAGTCTAGTCATCTATCTTTGTCATTAATTTTGAACAATTCAAATTTTGAATTTGAGAAAATGATAGCTTCAAACCTGATTTTCAACCACTAAATGATTTCAGCTATAAAGGTGATGAATATAAAAGTTGTTGAACACATCACTATCTACAACTTTTATTTTGGTCATATTTTTATTTGATAAAATTTGAATAGTTCAAATTTTGAATTTCAGAAAATGACAGCTTCAAACCTGATTTTCATCCACTAAATGATTTCAGCTGTAAAGGTGATGAATATAAAAGTTGTTGAACACATCACTATCTCCTACTTTTATTTTGGCCATTTCTTCATTTCATAAAGTGTTAAGTGATTTTATAAAGTTTTAGTAGTAATAGAGTGGATGTTGAAATAGATTCATCTGGATGTTGCAAAGGGTAGTCTCACACATATGCATAAATGTAGTCTCACACACATACATAAACAAATAGTCTTACACATATACATAAATATATAGTCTCACACACATGCATAAATGAAGTCTTACAAACACACACTTATACAAACACTCCACGTTCAACAACTAGCTAGCCCGCTGTAACGACTTTCCCCTTGACACCTTTTCGTTCCCATTGCAATATGTCTTTGGGTAGGTTCTTTTCCACAACACTGATCTTCTTAGGAAAGTCTGTAAATAGCGGCATCTCATCGTAGTTATTGTAAGCTTCAACATCGTCCACGCCATCAACTTCGATAATGTGATGTTTCCCGGAGGCAACCACGTGTTTTGTCTTCTTCTTTGGGGGGAGGTTACTTTGTGGGTCAGACATATAGAAAACTTGTGCGACACGTGAAGCGAGCACCCAATGGTCATGTGGGTAGCCCAGATTCTTGAGGTCCAGAACTCTCTGTTTACACTAAAATTTGGAAGAAGAGTCGCAAGGACTTAAAACCTCCCAAGATTATGTCATCAAGGAATCAATCACGTGCAGTCGTGCTTAGATAGGAGTCATGCGCAGGTCCCGGGTATAAATATCAAATCCCGGCTATTGTAAAAAGACACAATCAATCAAATACAAGTTACTTACTTTTTTGGCTCCGGCCACCCCTTAGGAGTAGAAGTAGAGTAGATCTCGGCGAGTTCTTCAGCAAGTACGGCTGCATTGATCCGATCGACCTCCACTGCTTGTCTGTAAGTACCGTCATGGCTTATACCTCTGTTCGTACGGCTGCATCGATCTGGTCGACCTCCACTGCAACTCTGGTATGAGTTAGTTATCAACTCTTGTCTAGTTCAAGTAAGGCTACATCGATCCGGTCGACCTCCACTGCTCGAACTAGAATAAGGTCAAGTTATCGGCTCTATCTAAGAGTGGTGTTCCTTCGGATAGATTCATTAAGTTACCGATATTGCTTATTGCTTCCATTATTCATTTAATTACAGCAATATCACTTCGTCCGATTGGGATTGATCTAGATCGGCTTTATATCTTTTTTAACCCATCGTTTGTTAATCTAAATTTGATCCAATCTGCACTTTAAACGATGAGTTATGTTTTATCGGCTGTTTTATATCAATCTTGATCATGCATAGCGTGTGGTTAAGGCATATTTGATCTTGAGTAGATCTGTTGGCTAGCAAAAACCGTTCCATGGTCCGTTATCATGGCCTATGTGATTTTGCCTCACACCCCACTGTTAGCACCGTAGAGTGGGGATCGCTATTTGGTAGATCTGTTCCTGAGAGGACATGACCTTAACTGTGTGCTATGCCTGAATCGACTATTTTAGCCGATATCGAGCGCTTTCATGAACAGTTCGCACCATGAGATCGTTGAAGTAGCGATATATTGAAAGATGTGTTAGCCCCATGATCTTATTATTGTATTACGGCCTGCATGATTCTGCCTCATGCCCCACTGATATTAGTAATACGTTAGGGTCGTCGAGTCTATTGTTGTTTCTATGGCCTGCATGATTCTGCCTCATTCCCCACTGGTCATAGCGATAGATGAGATCTAATATGTTCATTAGATTTATCTCTATTAAACGATTGAATGGTGATGGACTATTTCTTTTATAAAGGGGTTCAATTACTTGTAGTCATTGGCTTAGCATGAACTAATTACTGTTAATATCTTATTGCCATTTGACCAATATTTGTTTAAAGAACGATATTCATCCTGAACGATTACCAATTCTTCTTACACAACCCCATGAGCTTTAACCGATTCATTCTTATGAATATGCTGGAATCGACTATTTAGTCGATCTCCTTTCATATCGGCTCTCAGAGCCGCACATTCAGGACTGTCTGGCAACACCAGCACGTTTCGCCCTTAATTACTGATAAACTCTCTCCTTGTCAATTGCAGGGTCAAATTCACTGGCACGTCTCAGGAGGAGTGCGTAGGATCGATCATCCCTACACTGAAGCTAGGCAGATCTCTAGCTCCATCGAGTGGACCCTTCTGGCTTACTGCATGTGCCCTTGACACGGGAAGAAAATTCCATGTCGACACATGTTTCTGGCATGCTTGGTAGAACCCCACAATCGTCATGGCGGTCCACAACAACGATGAATCCTCATGCTACATTATGAAGATCTACCTGACGGAGATAAGGATGTCATCGGCAAAGCTACAGAAGAATTTTAGAGCAAATGTTTGTTGTGCTACACCAAAACACGTGACAACACAATTATTCAGAAATTTTCACTACCAAGAGTTCTATTACACGGGCAGACAGATACAACTGAAGCTGAAGACAGGCGTTTCTTTACGGAAGTTGTGGACAAATCTGTTCATGATGCCATATCAAGCGATAATGAAGCCTTCTTGGACATATTCCACAACGCCGTGAAAGAAGCGATTCATGGGTTTCCAGTTGGTCAAGGTGGGCCGGCTTATTACAACATTCTAGATATGTCGACCCAAGGGACTAATCAAGTCGGTACCAGCCGTCAATAAGCAGCAGCAACTGGCAATAATGTTGTCCAGGCAGTTTAGGGTTCATCTGAACAAGCTCAAGGAACTACTACGAATCAGATAAAGTATAATCCTAGACCGTCAGTACAGCATGTATAATAGCCGGCTGGGCAAGGTTAGAACCAGGTGATCAATTTTGGCACATCAGGCAACATACCGTCGTCGGCTCAAAAAATAGCACCCTCGATTCAAAGGATTCGTAGAGATATAGATCCTCATGTCTACAATTAGAGACTTCAAGCAGCGGGCCAGCAAATGACCTAGCAGATAGAGATTCCACAGGGGTATCACTATGGAATAGATTATAACACCCTTCACATGATTCCAAATCTAGGGTATCAAGGCACACGGGATTTCAATCCACAGATGGGTCAGCAGGTGCAGAGAAATCCAAATCCACAAGCTGACGAGTTGTTGCTGAGGGTGACCAAGATGATAAAGAATCAGTTCGGTCTGAAGCCAAAAGGGTTGACCTTCTCGTACAAATGCCCATATCCAGAATGGTATGATTTGGTCGCTCTTCCCACAAACTACAGGCTCCCCGAGTTTGCTAAGTTCACTGGCCAAGACAGTACAAGCATGATAGAGCATGTCAGTCGGTATCTTACACAATTGGGCGAAACATCAGTTGAGGATGCCCATCGAGTTTGTTTCTTCTCCTTGTCCCTATCAGGGCCAGCCTTCACTTGGTTTTCATCACTACCAGTCAATTCCATTGCCAATTGGGCTGATCTAGAGAAGAAGTTTCATACATATTTTTACACTAGGAATGGGGAAAAGAAGATAACCGATTTGACAACTATAAGACAGAAGACTAATGAATCGGGCACTGAGTTTCTTTAGAGGTTCCGTGAAACTAGGAATTTGTGCTTCTCATTAAACTTGGCTGATGATCAACTAGCCGCTTTAGCCGTTCAACGAATGTTGCCAATGTGGAAGGAAAAGCTACTGGGACAAGAATTTGACAACCTAGGTCAATTGGCTCAATAAGTGGCAGCACTCAATAGCCAATTCCAGAGTATGCACAGAGATACCCAATTTCAAAAGAGTACCATAGTGGCCGAAGCTTATGATCCATACTCAGTCGATGACGACTATGAAGATGAAGAAGAAGAGGTTGCTGCGGCTGAATGGAATTAGGGCAAGAAAACAGTAATGGTATCAAATCCTTGGGGAAGAGGAGTCGAGAAGAGCTATGACTTCGATGTTACCAAATCAGCTAGGCTCTTCGATTTCTTGCTTGAGAAGGGGCAGATCAAGTTGCCTGATGGTCATGTTATGTTGCCCCCTGATTAGTTGAAGAATAAGAAGTTCTGCAAGTTCCACAACGCTTCCTCTTATTCCACTAATGAATGCAGAATCTTCCGACAACATATACAGAGGGCTATTCAGCAAGGGAGGCTCAAGTTTGACATGCCTCAGAAAATGAAAGTTGATGATAATCCTTTCCCAGGAGATCAAAACATGATTGATGCTAGGCTATTCAAAGGAAAAACTAAGGTCCTGACATCGACCAAATCGAAAGAAGCTGGAATAGTCGATCCCAAGATGCAAATGTCGGCTGACGAATATAGGGAAATTAAGAGACGTCGCGAGAAGCAAAAGAGTCAATATGAGTAGGGAGAAACGTCAAAAGTAGTGGCGGCAAGGCCGCGAGTTACATCTCGGATTTTGTTGACTAAGTGGCAGTGGCAGTGGCAGAAGGAAAAGGATTATCAGCGTTGGTTAAAGGATCAAGAATACCAGCGTCAACTGGAGAAGGAGAGGTATGAAAGGAAACAAACCGAGTCACATTGGAACTGTCCTTTCTTTAGGCAGTGCTGGAATGAAGGTTCGAAGTTGCCTACCAGACATGACTGTCTAGAATGCAGCAATCAATATTGGGAGTTTAGGCAATCTCAAACCAACCGCCGGTCTATCCATGCTCAAGATACATATCATCATAATAACATGGATCAGCACTTAAAAAATAGAAGTGTTCATGATCGGCTTGGAAAACGAGTTGTTGATCAAGACTGGGCTGATTATGAAGAAGAAGGCAACGAAAGAAAATATGTTTGGCAGGAAGGCCAATGGTGTCCAGGAGGTTTAACAAAAAGCCAGAAGAGAAGGGTGCAACACCTAAGGAATAAAGAGATGGAACAGGCTCAGGCATCTGGTAAACCTCAAGTGTGGCGTACTAAGCAAACAGCCGATAGAAAGCAACCATCGGCTAATATCCAAATGGCTTTTCTATTGCCATTGGAATTCAGAGATCCGGCAGGTCAAGAAGTGTATTCAGATTTCGATGAATTAGAGTTTGAGGAGATAGTTGCCAAGTTAATGGTTGTATAGCAAGCAATCTTTGATAAACTAGTCAAGCATCTGCACTAAAAAGCTTTATATATGAAAGGTTTTGTTGATGGAAGCCGATGAACAAGATGTTAGTGGATGGAGGTGCTTCTGTCAATCTTATGCCTTACACCACTTTTCGTAAACTTGGCAAGGGACCAGGAGATTTGCTCGGGAGTGATATGATTCTCAGAGATTTTGGAGGTAATACGTCTAAGACCTAGGGGGTAATAAATGTTGAGTTGACAATCGGAAGTAAGACTCTGCTTACTACGTTCTTCGTCATTGACGGAAAAGGTTCCTATAGTTTGCTCCTTGGTCGTGATTGGATACATGCAAACTGTTGCTTACCATTGACCATGCATCAGTGTTTGATTCAATGGCATGGAGATGATGTTAAGTTGGTTCGTGTTGATGAGTCTGTGAGCATCACAATAGCCGATCCAGTCTTCTGGGAACTAGGAAACTTTGAATGCTTTTCTGGCAAGTTATGGGAAGGAGGCTTCTTTAAGATCAGCAATGAAAGCCAACAGCCAATGCAAGCAAGCGGCTCTGAGAGCTTGTTTTAGTGAATAGTCACAGCTACACATCGGCCATTGGATTAAGGGAAAAATAAGCATTAGCATGAATTTAGGCCAACAGATGAATGCTAAATGGAATCCTAAGTGCGGATCAGAATTGATGGATTTCTTAAATGAAATTTTGTTGCACTTAATGGAATGCTTGCTCCAAGTTGATCAATCGTTTAACCTTTGGTATGAAAAGTTCTGCAGCAAGATATGTAAAGGGGTGTTATCCTAGCATTTGGTCAACACTTGATAGCCAATTCATTTGGTCGTCGGCTCTAATAGCTGGCACCAGAAAGGTATCGCCTCTAGTTCAAAAAATGAAAATCTTCAAAGACAATAAAAGTCGATACGATATGTATCGCCTATAGAGCAAAAACAAAAGGCAAAAATAGTCATACATAAGGGCATTGCCCTGAGACACATTCATGAAAGAATAGAGATCTTTGTTCATCGGATTATCCTAATTACAAACTAATCAAAGACCTTGTTCACTACATCCTGAGCGGATGTAATGTCTACAACGGCCTCTGTGGCAATGACGAATTCTTCGAGCAGGTCCTCATGGCCCTCAGGGCCATCTCCAACCGGGAAGCCAACCTCCATGGCGTGGAGGTCATGCTCGGTCTAGACCTACGCCGTGGTCAGCGCCACCGACGCGCCGTGGCAAATGCCGTGGAGGGCGATCTCCCGAATGCGAGCCAGGACATCTTGGAGACGAGCATCAATAAGGGAACCCTGAGCATTGACATCATCCGCGTCCGCGTTAGCCGTTAGTTGGAGAGATTTTGACTGCACCATTAGGGCTGACAATCATGAAAGATTATCAAGATAGAGACGGTGGAAACCAAAATAGAGGCACTCATGAAAATCATCTTACCTGCCACCGTGGTGTCGGATTCAGCTAGTCGTGCTCGAATGGCGCTGGCCTCCTTCTCAGCCGCATTGACGGCCGCTTGGAAGACCCCGAGACGGATCTCAAGCTAGCCGTTTTTCTGAATCACCTCAGAATAACGGTCCTCAGCTGCCCTCCATTCTCGGAAGAAGTGTCGGGCATCATCGTAGTTATATGAGATGGAAGAATCTAACGATGAAGCCAGCGCAGAAGATGCATCGTCAGAGGGCGTGTCGGCTCTCGGGAAAGGACGAAGACTGTCATTTATAATAGACCTATAGGCGAGTCAGAATAGTTTGTCATCATAAATAGGAAATGTCAATCTCACCTCATGCGTCGGAGACGCTGGTTCATCGGCATGGTCTCCTCTAGGATCTCCTCCCCGTGCGCTTGGCTCGGGTGTCCTCGCCGGCCATGAAGAATGATTGGATCTACGGAAGGGAGAGAGAAAACCACCACAAGGTTTTGGCAGGCGAAGGAAAGCAAAGGAACGGTTGCGGGTGGAGATATGTTCGAGGTCAAAGACCTCGGCTGGTATTTGAAGACATGAGACGAAGAGGCGGGCGCCTCGGGACATGCGAAAGGTAACCGCAGTTAATAGAAGGCAAGGCGTCACTGCCGAACAGAATACGGTGCTAAGCAATTAAGGGCAGAAGATCGAGGGATTCGCTTAAAGAAGGTCGTGTTTTCAGACTTAATTAGATTAAGATTAAAAGTCTGGGATCGGCTGTATCAAATCGGCTCTTTAGCCGAAACAAGAAACGTAATTAAATAATGGAGAGTATGATCGATTCTACACAAGATACGCGTTGACATGCAGATTTCAAGTCTGGAACATCATGGATCTCTCTCAACATTTCTAGCCGAATAGCATCAGCTCCCGTGATCTGTTGTTTGCCTTCTTCGGCTGATCCAGGGATGCTCCCGAGGATGTACTTATGATGATCAATGGCAATAAGACACCGAAGAAAGCTAGGGATGGATTACCCTTGATGGCCAAGAGCAAGAGAGCCGGTATGGTCGCCTAATTGGGAGAGACCTTATCGGATCAAATGTTGTACACCTGGTAATACATACATTTTGGAGACACTGAGAGGAGAAAAGGACTTTGGCAGAGCAATCAAATGGGGAATATTTAAAGAAATATTACCCTAACATTTGGATTAATACTTGACAACCAATTTGCTCAGCTGTCAGCTCTAATAGCCAATACTAGAAGGGTATCGCTTCGATTGCGAAGATAAACCCAGAGGGGTAAAAGCGGGTACAATGTGTATCGCCCGCAGGAGTGAGGCAAACATGGAAAAAGTGATGCATGAAGCAGAAGGCAAAAAGAAAATCATTGGAGACAAGGGAATTGTTTGCTGATATCACTTATTACAAGCTACAGACCAGAAAACACTTTGTTTGCTATATCATCGGCCTGGGAGGTCAAGGCTACAGAGTTGGCGGCGTCGAAGAAATCCTCGACCAGGCGCTCATAATCTCTAGGGTATCCGGTGGCTGGAGCTCCACGAGGAAGAAGCCAAAGATTGTGGCCGAAGTGAACTTGCACAACAGCCAATGCCATGTCAGCACCATGACGAACACCGTGAAGAGCGACTTCTCTGACGTGGTTCGGGATGTCGTCCCAGCGAACCACCAGAATGGCGCCCCTGGCATTGACGAATCCCGCTGCATGGTCCACAGCTAAATGAAGGCTTTCCAACTGAGCTGATAGATCTAAAGGATTTAAGGAAGATGTTATCAGGATCTTGGAGGCAAAAGTTAAGAAGAAATAGAAAATTATGGTAAATGTCTCACCAGCGATTCTGGCTTCAACCTTGGTCACCCTCTCCCGCACCGGGTTGGCCTCAGGGAGTGATCGGCCCTGAACTATGGCCAGAGCCAACTCCACAATAGAGAGGCAGTCGACAAGTTTCTCGCCGGTCCGGTCAATGGAAGCGATTAGGTCATCATTATCTCTCGGCCTCCTTGGATAGCAGGGGAGCTAGTGACGAATTGGTGCTGAAGATGACCCCAAAGGTTGAACAAAGTTGGCCCTCCGCTCTGGAATGATAGGAGCATCATGAGTTGCACCCTCTTAGCGATGAAGGCGCTGGCGCGATGATGCAGATCCGTTGAGGGCCTCCTCGACAGACCCCTTGCTGTTCTCCATGATCTCAAACCTACGGAAAAAGCAGAAACTATACTAAGTATGCAGAAAGTTTGAGACGAAGCAGGTTGTTGTTCAGTCCACAGCCATGGCCCGTATATGTAGCCCAGGAAGGCAAGAAGATAGATTTCGCCGGGGGTGTGAAATTGGAATCAGAAACGGAAGCGGATCGACACTCCGGGAATTCAGGGGACGGACACGAAGAATTTACATTGACCAGAGATCAACCTATCAAGGCTTCTTTGGATTGAAGGAAGTCTAGGCCCCCACAAGGCCAAAGGTCATCGAGAACCGGATCAACATCGGCCCATTGATAAAGTTGTGCCAGAGAAGAGGAAATGTCGCCCGCCTAACATATGCTTAGCCGATTTCTCGGTAAATTGAGGAACTATGGGAAAAAGCCTTGGCTTTCTCGGTGGGCATTTGGAGGAGCAAACCAGGGGAAGGTGTCCACACATTTTGGCCCTTGCAAACACTAGAACAGCTTTGCGAGCATGGAAAGAAGACTCAGGTGATATCACAAGAATTCTTCTAACCGCAATAGCTGGTCTTCTTGCTCAACAAGGCGCTAGAATGAGCGACACAATCACCCTATGCACAAGAATTCTTCTAACCACTTGGGATCTTCATAGCAAAAGGATAGACCATGGAGGGTCCAGCGGAGTCAGAAGCACTCGAAGGAGCAGATAGAAGAGGAACATGGCTGAATTGTTGAGTTGCTCTCGTCAGGGTCAGATAGGCATTTTATAGCCGGCCTAGAAAGATGAATCCAAATACCCGTGAAGCAATGATACTCTCGTAAAAGTTTTGAAGCATGGGCTCATGAGCCGGCACAGGTGGCGACAAATAGTGGACCCTAGATCAAGATTCTCTACCCGTGACTGCAGACCTATCGGGGATACAGACGTGATAATTTTGGAATAAAATTACTTTTTCCCCAAAATTAGGGGGCATGTGTTTACACCAAAATTTGGAAGAAGAGTGTAACAGAACCGACCAAATCATAAGAACGTAAGTACAAAAACAATCACCGAAGCGACCAATTCCTGTACTTAAGCTCCCATAATCCCCTTAGTGAGTTGAAATCACGAAAGGATTTCAACCAACTCTCGGCTTATACAAACCAAGATCGTTAAAGATTCAACACAACACATCATTGATGATGTTACAACATTTCACAAGTAGCATTGGATTACATCCATTGAGTTCAAATAAAATATTACAAACCAAGTTTGAATGTGTAATGAAGCAACATAGTTTAGTTACATAACTTCATAGTTTTAAATACATTGCGGATCAAGTCATGCCCCACAAAAGCATTATGATCCTTGCGAGAACTAGTAGATTTTTGGCGTAAGTCTAGTCTAGTCTTCATCCCACTCGTGGTTTAAGCACCGCTGCGACAACAAAGAAGGCTTCGGTGGTTGTCGCAGCGGTGGGAAATAAACCACGATGCGAGAAGGTAAGACTAGACTTACCAACAAAAATCAGAAATAAAAGACACCAAGGATCATGCAAGGCTTTTTGGTGGGCTGACTTGATCCGCAGTTGCATGTATTTAAAACTATGAAGTATAGTAAGCAATTTAAACTTATTATCAAGCTTATCATTACTTACCATCCACTAAAACTTGGTACTAGTAGCATTTTATTTGAACTTAAAGGGCAATGTAATCCAATGCGGTATAATGAAATGTAGTCATCATCATATCATCATTTTGAACCATTAAGTTATCTTGGTATCTACATTGGAGATAAATCCGTCGTGATTTCGGACTCACTAGGATTATGGGAGAATCGAATTACAACTCGGTGAGGGGGAATTGGTCTCTCTCCTGTTATTGTTTTTGTAGGGTTTATGATTTGGTTTGGTCTGCTATGTAATCGGTATCGAGCCGACTCTCACGGTTTCGACTCGGGCGTTTGCGCAGGTCGAAGGTGAATTGCAGCATGGTGCGCATGGCTGGTGTGGATCCGGCATGGTCACACAGCATGGCACATGCGCTGGCACTGGACACACGGACGTGGCTAAGAGGGGACGTTCCTGGCTTGAGATTGATCGACGAGGACGTCGATCTCTTAAGGGGGTGAGGATGTAATACCCCTGCTCAGGGCTTAATAGGATTAATAGGATACTCGTACCAATAAGTTGCAACTTCTTTTCCGGAAGCCCATCTGCAAATAACTCTGAGGTTAAGCGTGCTTGGCCTGGAGTGATGGGTGACCGACAGGGAAGTTCTTCCCGGGTGCGCACGAGTGAGGACAAAGTGCGCAGAAAAGACAAGTGTTGGTCTGTGAGGGCAGTCTATATCCTAGTTAAGCTGCCAGATTTAAGCGGGCCCAGCCTCGGAGAGGTGGGACGTTACAGAATGGTATCAAAGCCATGCAAAGCTTCTAAGTTGGACTTTTGAATCAGTCAAACGATGACACTCCATGGGTCAATTTAAGTCAAACTTGCACTTGAGGACATTTTGGTCATTTTGGTCTACATGAACAATGTTCCAACAAGTAAACTAAGTATAGTTAAGGTGTATTAGACCATGATCAACCAATTTACAAAATTGTTATACCACTTCTACAGATCACATGTGATAAAGAAGGTAAAACAAGCAATTCATTTATATGTTGCAATACAATGTTTCACATGTTGCATGACCTTGTTGTTATCCTATGAATTACTATGAATTTCCAAAGATTCAGCAAATTTACTGCAAATAGGTCCTTATCGGCACTATTGATTTGAGTCTATGACATTGCAGATAGGACCCTCCCTTTCTTCAAATTCTTGCGCGAAGTCCTTGACGTGGATCAAAGCAGAGGAGGCACTGTGGCTCGTCGGTGACGGTCGTAGCGGGCTCTTCGGCGATGGTGGAGCGGCAGCGGAGCACCGGGAGGCCCGCGCGCACTCGCCGGTGGCCTCGGCTCGGGGTCTTGACGCCGCGTGTCCGCCACCCGTCGCCGCTCGCCTGAGCGCGCAGGCCATGCGCCGTGCGCTTCCTGCCGTCGCAGCCGCGTCCTGAAGCCACCCCGTTGCCTGCCCGCCGAGTCGCTGTCCCATTTCGCATTTCCCCTCCTCCCACCGCGCGCCGCAACCGAGCCGCAGCCGCCCGCCATTGCTCCGCCTTCGCCTTGCTTGCTTGTCGCTGCAAAAACGCACCGGCCATCTCGCTGCTAGCGCCGCCGTGATCTCCTCTGTCACCCCCACCCCTCAGCCAGGTCGATTGTGCCTTGGTAAGGATGAATCCGTCATTTCCTTCCACCACAGCCATGGCGGAAGTTCACCGGAGTTGGCGCTCCACGCGGCCAACTACCACCGCAGCCTTCCCATCCCCTTCTCTGGCTCGCGCTAGGTCCTAGGAACACCACCAAAGCTCCTCGAGCCACCCGTTAGGGCTGCGATGCCATAGCGTCGCCGGAGCCGGCCTTGCCGCGACCGTGCGCCGCCGTGCTCGTCGCCACCCCCTTTAGCCACTTCCTTAGCTACAATAGATGGTTCCCCTAGGTCCGCTAGGTTGAGGCGAACCCATAGGCACCGTTGGTCTCGCCGGAGAAGCCACCGACGGCGAGTCCCGCCGTCGTCTTCCTCCGCCTCCCCTGTCTGTCTCGCTGACAAGCGGGTCCGCCTTGTCAGCCGCTGAGGCTCAGGCGGGAGTCCAGCTCGGGCCGCGCCGTCGCCTTGGGCCGTGCCTGTGCGCTCGTGGGCCGCCGTTCCTTGGGCCAGCCCACCAGTAGCGGTTAGGTTTTTATTTTGTTTTGTTTAACTGTTTTTCACAGTTTTGGTGCACCATTTCAAAAATAGGTAACTCAAGTTTGATAGATCCAAATGATGTGGTTCTAATTTTGTTGGGTTCCTGGACATGTCTAGTATTTAACAAAAATATTATATGAGCACCTGTTTTAGAAATTTTTGATGAATTAATTAGGACTTTGAAATGTGTTTTTAGATACATGCAAATTTGTTTGAATTTTATCTTGAGTTTCTGTGGTCCAAAAATTATGAAATTTTGTGGGTAGTCTGTTATTGCTTATTAGAAGCTCTGGTAAAAATTTTAGAGCTAGTGCATGTGTAGTTTTTAAGTTATAGAATTTCCTTTTATTAATGGGAGGATCTTGTGTGAATTTTCATAATTTTTCTATAGATCCAGTGTAGGTGAAATTTGATGGGTGCTATTCTTATGCTAGGAGGATGCTAGGAAAAATGGGAAATCTATTGCTTGACACTTTTTAATAAGGTTTCCTAATTATGCTAGAAATAGACATGTCATCTGTTATTTTGGATACAGCAAGTTATGTTGGTCCAATGGCTTTGAAATTTTTATGGTAGTCTATGTGCAGCATGAGATAGCTACTGTAATTTTTGTAGATTTTTTATGAATAGTTTTACTATATATTGCTTAAATCACCTAATTAACTAAATAAATTGGAAAAGGATATTAAATAATTTATTTAGAAGTTGGCACTATACTTTATGATGTTTCTTGGGTATGAAAAACAAGTTGGTAAACTTGGATTGATCAAATTATGCTTTTGCATCGTCATTAAATAATTAAGTTAGCAACCCTGCCATTGCGGGACAGATTCTAGGTCTACTGGAATTTGATTTGGTTAACTTCAGAATCATGCTTTGATGTTTACAAATGAATTGTAGAGAATTTCATAAGCTTTCCAGAATGTCCTCTTGCAAGTCATTTGGAGTTATAGAACTCTGGTTATGATAGAATTAAGTTACTACTTGTTGCATATGAAGCTTTAACTGTTATTTTAAGTATGTCTTTACTATTCTAAGTTCATGGTACTGTTCCTAGGTGTTAGGCCTTTAACTGAAGATGAGCATCTTTATCTTAGGTTATGCAAGTTAGGTAAGTTGCTCTTGTTATTTAAGTTAAGTTGGATACATGCTTAAAGTGATTTGAATAGAGCTAATTACTCGGTAAACGAGTGTCCAGTGATGTTTTCGTAAACACCCATTGTGATTCATTCATCATGAGCATCATGTCATTTCTTATGCATCCATGATATTTATCTTTTGCATCGGCATGCAATAGGTGTACCGGAAGGAGTAACCCTGCTGGAATTCGAGGAACTGAGCGAGCAGCAGCAGCCGACACCGGAGATTCAGGAGGAGCAACCTTCAGGAGAAGTGCCAGACGAGGTCGCCGTTGAGTGCCCGGACCACCGTCCTTGCAACTCTGTGAAAGGCAAGCCTCGGAGCATATTAAGCCTCCTATTTTCCGAACTGCAGTTACAGTATTATTATTACATATATTGTTGCATTAAGTTTAGGTGTTGGATGCAAACACTTGCTGCATTGGTTACCCATTCCTTGTCCAGATATTGTTACCCTAAATCCTATGTAGCTCAGCTCGAGTAGGGCTTAGCCACGCTTAAACGCTTGATAGAAGTCGGGTGATTTCTGTCACCTGCGAGATATAGGATGATACATGTGGCACGGTTGGCTATATTTGCTATCATGGAAAAGAACCGGTCTTAATTTGAAATGAAGACCGGACGGAGGCTTTGCCGGTTTGCGAGTGACTCCGTCGTGTCGCTTAAGGACCTGATTCTTGGAGCCTTTCTGTTCATGTTGACGCATGCCTCTCTCTTAGTTGGCCAGGTCTGGAGACCCGACCACGAAGCCGAGTAGCTCACCTCGGGCGGAGTCGATAAGTATAAAGTGCGCCTCGGAAGGGAGCCCGAGGCGTGAGTCCAAGGGCAGGTGATTTAAAAGTCCCGATCGTCTGGCGGAAGGGTAATCCCACGAGAGTCTTTGGTCTTGATCGAACCCCATGAATTTGGTTCTGAGATGTTCCAAAGGTGACCCACGGCTACCCTTGCAAAGTATGCTAGGGTGAGAGTTAGGAATACCCCCTCAGTTGAGTTGTAATTCGATTCGAGTCGCCGTCTCTCCCGGTTAGTGAGAACTTGACGGGCTTATCTCCAATGTAGATACACTAAATAACATAATGGTTCGGAAATGATGATATGATGATGACAGCCTTATTATACCTGCTATGGTTAATATTGATTGCTCCTAATAAGTGAGTGCTCTAGTACAGGTGCTAATCTAGTGGACAGGTAAATGATGATAAGCTTGATGCTAAGTTTAAATTGGTTACTATGCTCATAAGCTCTTTTATGCAAAAGTGTCAAGCTAGCCCACCTCATAAGCCTTGCATGACCCTTGGTGTCCTTTATTTCTGGTTTTGACGGGTAAGTCTAGCTGAGTACCTTCTCGTACTCAGGGTTTATGCCACCATATTGCAGGTGAAGTTCTTGGCCTGTGAAGATGGTGGCTAACCGCCGATGGGCTCGGTGATTCTATAGTTACTTCTCATCTATATGCTTTTGTCGGATGATGTCACTTATGCTAGCAATGTATTTGGAACATATATTAATGTAATCTTTTGAAAGCTATGTTGTTTTCACTAATCGGTTTTGAAACCCAAACTTGTACTATTATTTGTGAATTCATTTGTAATATTATTTTCCACTGCAACCCTGCGTATGTGATGTGTATTTGCTTAATCACACGATCTTGGTTGTGATGTTGATTTACCGAGGTCTTTCGGGACACTCGGCGGACTACCGGGTTTATATGGGTGAAAGTATGCGCATGTCAACGTGTTAGCGGGGACAGCCGTACTTGATCTTGTATAAATTGGGCGGTTCTGTTACAAAGAGTCACAAGGACTTAAAAGCTCCCAAGATCATGTCATCAAGGAATAAATCGCGTGCAAGTCGGTATCAGCTGATTCGAACGCAAAACTGGAATCGGATATCTTCAGATGGCGCCAGTAGATAACGACAAATGCTACGATTGACACCGAGACAAGACATGTTGGACTCTACAAAAAGGGAAAGATTAGAGTCCAAGTTATCTTAAATTAGGAATATTTTCTCTAGGGTCAAAGATTGTGATGAGTCATGCGCAGGTCCCGGGTATAAATATCAAAGCCTGGCTATTGTAAAAAGACACACAATCAATCAAATATAAGTTACTTACTTTTTTGGCTCTGGCCACCCCTTAGGAGTAGGAGTAGAGTAGATATCGGCGAGTTCTTCAGCAAGTATGGCTGCATCGATCCGGTCGACCTCCACTGCTTGTCTGTAAGTACCGTCATGGCTTATACCTCTGTTCGTACGGCTGCATCGATCCGGTCGACCTCCACTGCAACTCTGGTATGAGTTAGTTATCAACTCTTGTCTAGTTCAAGTAAGGTTGCATCGATCCGGTCGACCTCCACAGCTCGAACTAGATTAAGGTCAAGTTATCGGCTCTATGTAAGGGTGGCATTCCTTTGGATAGATTCATTAAGTTCCCGATATTGCTTATTGCTTCCATTATTCATTTAATTACATCAATATCACTTCGCCCGATTAGGATTGATCTAGATCGGCCTTATATCGTTTTTAACCCATCGTTTGTTAATCTAAATTTGATCCAATCTGCACTTTAAACGATGAGTTATGTTTCATTGGCTGTTTTATATCAATCTTGATCGTGCATAGCGTGCGGTTAAGGCATGTTTGATCTTGAGTAGATCTGTTGGTTAGCGAAAACTGTTCCATGGTCCGTTATCATGGCCTATGTGATTCTGCCTCACACCCCACTATTAGCACCGTGGAGTGGGGATCGCTATTTGGTAGATCTGTTCCTGAGAGGACATGACCTTAACTGTGCGCTATGCCTGAATCGACTGTTTTAACCCATATCGAGCGCTTTCACGAACAGTTTGCACCACGAGATCATTGAAGTAGCGGTAGTTTGAAAGATGTGTTAGCCCCATGATCTTCTTATTGTATTATGGCCTGCATGATTCTGCCTCATGCCCCACTGATATTAGTAATAAGTTAGGGTTGTCGAGTCTATTGTTGTTTCCACGGCCTGCATGATTCTGCCTCATGCCTCACTGGTCATAGCGATAGATGAGATCTAATATGTTCATTAGATTTATCTCTATTAAACGATTGAATGGTGATGGATTGTTTCTTTTATAAAGGGGTTTAGTTACTAGCAGTCATTGGCTTAGCATGAACTAATTATTGTTAATATCTTATTGCCATTTGACCAATATTTGTTTAAAGAACGATATTCATCCTGAATGATAACCGATTCTTCTTACACAACCCCATGAGCTTTAACCGATTTATTCTTATGAATATGCTAGAATCGACTATTTAGTCGATCTCCTTTCATATCGGCTCTTAGAGCCGCCCATTCGGGACTGTCTGGCAACACCAGCACGTTCCGCCCTTAATTACTGATAAACTTTCTCTCCTTGTCAATTGCAGGGTCAAATTGACTGGCACATCTCGGGAGGAGTGCGTAGGATCGATCATCCCTGCACTGAAGTTAGGCAGATCTCCAGCTCCATCGAGCGGACCCTTCCAGCTTGCTGCGTGTGCCCTCGACACGGGACGAAAATTCCGTGTCAACACAATCAATATGATCTCGTTCAGTTGGTGTTGTTTGATCCAGCGGCATCGAAACAGGGCCACCGTTATATCCCTTCCATAGTCAAGTTCCCGTATCTCTTCAATGATGCCAAAGTATTGGATCTTTCACCCCAATCCATCGAGAGCCTCTATTCGAACTCCGATGTTTTGGTTCACATATTTACTATCCTTTGCGTGGGCATAGTACGTATACCCATTGATGTCATAAACATTCCAAGATGTCACTTGTCTCGATGGCCCCTCCACCAACCTACTGATGGTAATAGAGTCTATGGTTTCTCCAGGCGGTATATTTTGGTCCTTCAACCATGTAGTTAGTCGTTGCTTATGCTGTTTCATGACCCAATCATCCGAACAACCATTTATCTCCACCATAATGATAGTCAAGTGTTCATCAATGTATGGTTGCATCAGTTGTGTACTCTGCAAGATACTCTAATGCGCCCGACTCACCTCTTTGTAATCATGGTCGATGAACACTTTTCTACCACCGGTGCCCTTCCTAGCCAGCCTACCCTTGTGACGAGAATTGGGTTTACCAATCCATTTCTGTACTTTTAGGTACTCTTGACAGCACTCGATGACTTCTTCAGTACTGTAACCCTCTATCATGGAGCCCTCTGGGTATGCTCGATTATGCACGTATCGACTTAGAACCGACATGAACCGCTCGTAAGACCACATTTCATGCAAGTAGCAAGGGCCCAGCGCCTGTATCTGATGAACCATGTGAATCATGAGATGTGGCATTATATCAAAAAAAGTAGGAGGTAAACACATCTCTAGTTGGTTTTGTGTCTCCACCACAAATTCATGTAGGTCACTCAGCTCTTGCTTGCCAATCGTCTTCTGTGAGATCTTCAAAAAGAAGTAGCACATGCGGGTGATGGCCATTTTCAAGAACTCTGGCTTTATAGCCCTGATTATAATAGGTAGAAACACTGTTAGCATCATATGACAATCGTGAGCCTTGCAGTGTGTTATTGACAAGTCCTTCATTGACACTAGCTTCTTCACATTTGCTGAAAACCCAGTCAGGACTTTGACCCCCCTCAGGAAAGTGCATATAGCTCTCTTCTCGTCTGGTGTTAGGTTGAAGCATGCCATGGGCAGAGTGTATTTTCCATTAGCCTCAAGTACCGGGTGAAGCTGTGGCATCACGTTTAGCTGCACCATGTCTTTCCGTGCTTTCAGACCATCCTTTGACTTTCCTGTGTTCATCAAGGTAGCAATGAGACTCTCAAAGACATTCTTCTGCACGTGCATAGCATCAATGGCATGGGGGACCTCCAAGTCTAGCCAATAAGGCAGATACTGAAAGAAGATCAATTATTTCTTGACAGGTACACCTTCGACATGAGGTGTGCTTCTATCTATGTTCGTCCCATTTGGATTTTTCTTTCCATAGACGATGCGTATGTTTTTCACCATTCTATACATGTGTTCTCCGTTATGACGTCTCTCCGGAGGGGGTTCAATCTCCGGGGTGTTGTCATATAATCTAAAGAACAATTTGCTGCGGTACTTGTGAGTTGTCTTTAAGAAGCGTTGGTTCCTTAGGTAAACTATCTTATTGGATGCATCCAGGTACTCCCATATAGTACCATCCAAGCAAACCATGCATCCTATCTTCCCTTTGATCTGTCCAGACAAAGCAAACAACGCGGGGTAATCATTGGTAGTAACAAATATTATTGCTCTACATATGAAGTCCTCCTTTTGGAACGCATCATACATCGGCTCCCCATGCCTCCATAGCCTCTCCATTTCTTGCATCAAAGGCTCGAGGAACATGACTATATCAATGCCTGGTTGTTTAGGGCTAGAAATAAGAATAGTGAGGATAAGGTACTTTCTCTTCTGACACAACCACGCTGAGATTCTTCTACCACCTTTTTTTACCCTTCTTATTCCTCTTTTTCCCCGTGGAGGCTTTGTCCCCACCGTAAAGGACTTTGTTCTTGTACCGGCTAGCCCCACACCGGGGACATTTATCCGGTGACTTGAACGTTTCACCATGAAAAAGTATAAAGTGGTTGGGGCATGCATGGATGTTTTCAACCCTCATTGTCAATGGACTTATGACCTTCTTCGCTTGGTATGTGTTGGCAGGAACTGAGTTTGGTTGTGGCAGCACCCATGACAGGAGATGCAATAGATCATTGAAACTACAGTCTGACCAGCCGTATTTAGCCTTTAGGATGAGTAGCTCAAGCACAAAACGTAGCAATGTCCAATGTGTCGGACAACCCTTTTCAACACCATACACAGTCTCCTTCGATGCTTTTGTCAACCTTTTCAAATTTTCTAGACCTTTTGGGCTATTTAATAAAATCTCTGGTCCAAGGGCTCGAATCATGTCCTCCAAATCATCTTCATCCCCGACACGTGCTCCACCATCATTATTGGCACCACCTTCGTCGTTACCATCCCACCCACCAGCATCACCACCTTATTCATTGCCAAACTCAGAATCCATTCGTGCATCAAGCCCTGCTGAATATTGGGGCAGGGATTCTATGGTTTCGTCGTTGTATTCCTCCTCATCCTTGTGGTTAACAATAACCATTTCACTATGATTAATCCACACTGTGTAGTCCTCAACAAATCCTCACATAATCAAATATGATCTGATGATAGTCACATCTGTCCATGCCATACGGTTCTTGCCATCTTTACAGGGACAAATAATTGTATCCTTATTCTCTATCAATGTCGTTGCATGCTTCTTTGCGGCTTCAATAAATTTATCCACCTCTTCACGGAAACCTGCCTTGAACCTTAACGAACCATACATCCAAGAGTTCCTGTACTCCATCTTTTACAACAACAACAAAACAAACATTAGAGGACTACTTATTCAGATATATATAAAAATGAATCAAATTAATAATTACTTGAGAATAAGTGTATATACTTCAGATATATATGAATATAAATCAAATATAATTACATGAAGCATACAAACACACCATGGTAGAGGAAAATTAATTAATGTCCTATTTATCCATAAATAATTAAAATACATATTTGTTGATTACAATAAACAATTTCAAAGACAACAATTAGCAACAATTATATTTTACCCAATATCTTTCATACAAACCCTAGTCCAATTTCATCAAACACAAATTTACAAAAACAAAAGTAATAAAAAAATTTCCAAATGCTAAGTGCTGATGGCCCATGTCCTCACGCCATGTCCTAAGTCCCACTTTTACCCTTTTTTTATCTTTGGAATAAGCGTTATGGTCAATCAGATATGCAGCAACAAATGGAAAAATAGCGCCTGATTTTTCAATCTCAGTTAGTTTGTAGCCCAAAAACTTTAGTTATGATTAAACGTGAAAGTTTCTATTTCTAGAGTTCAAATGATCCAAAATTTTATAACCTTAAATTTCATTTTGTTTTCAAACAAATTTACTTTGTATAAGCAAATTTCAACGAACAAGCAAGACTTGTCCTTGCAATACAAAGCTTTTTGCTGGGTACAAGCACTTTCTAAAAACAAGAGCCATCAAAAGCCCAGAACCACTACATTAACATGTCCGATCGTGCATCTCAAACATGCGAACTACGAGGAGCTAGCCATGAGGTAATGCGAGTACCTAGGTGCTCTTGGCACTCGAGGACTCCGTGGTGGTGCTCAACAAACATCTAAGTTCTACTTGAGCTTGCCTTCGAGATTTCTCTAGTAATCAACTTTTGATTCAAGTAAGTAATTGTTTATATTGTTCATCAGGATCACGACTCTATTTTGAGTGCTTTAATCTAAAGATGCTTTAGGTTAAAGTATTAATCGTAAGTATAAGCGTGGTGCTTATACTTAGGTTAATCGTGGATGCACCCTTCATTCCGAATGGTGGTAGATCGTGTGTGTGACATCAGTTCTATATAGCTTGTATTATATATCTTCGTTGATCCTTTGTAGTCCACCTCTTGTCTGTAGGCACAAATAGGACGCGGTTACGAAGGAAAGAATCCTCTGCTGGTGTCTTTCCCTAGTAATGTCCCCAGTTGAATAGTAGAAAGACATAGCTTACCCAAGTCAAAATTAGAGAACCTTAGTTTTCCTCTCTATGCTCCTATTTATCTCAACCTTGTTGCCACCCCTAGTGATGAGTACAGGCCCGATCTTCCGAGAGGTAGCCGGTAAGTTCGATTTGTGGAGATCTCGACGTTGGCGATCCGGCTTCAAATCAGACGCGATTCGAACCCTGCAACCGTTACACCACTGCTCCGTTGGTTATCAACCAAGCACAACTTGATTGACCTCGCCAAGAAGGCTTTTCCAGCAAGCGAATCGAAGAGCACAAGCAAGAAGGTAAAACACGCAATCTGATATTGCAAATATGAATGACGTGAATATCAATAGAGGGTTCTACAACTCGGTTCCAAAGGACTAATCGACACAGTGGAGGAGATCAAGAATGGGGGCCTTGGATCACTGTAAAAGGATTTGTCACCACAGTTACAATGAACGATTCAGTTTCTCGATGGAAAACTAAACTCTAAACAAAACCCAATTGTGTAGCAGCGGCGACGGCTGTGTTTATAGTCTAAGACTCGACCTAGGGTTGGGGACGGCCAGGGGTTGGGCGCCCACAACTTGGGCTTAAGGCCCGACACGATACATGGCCAAGTTGGCCCAAATAGGTGACGCAGAACCTTGCCGTGGTCACACATAATGATCCATGGACCTTCTGGAGCTGGGACCAGATCCAAAACGACGGCGTCGTCGTCCCCTTTCCAACGCATCCAAGAACGGCCCATTTCGATGTCGTATGAGAAAGTTATGACCGAAACAGTGACGACGTGTCTGCTGAATCCGAGAGCGACGTGGCAGCTGAGTTGGGAACGAATTGCAACTTGGGAAAGACCATGGCGTCGGTGTGTCCAGCATGACGATGTCCTCATCATCCTCCCCTTCTCGAATTGGAGTCGTCCTCGACTCCATCTTGGCGATGTCCTCATCATCCCCTCCTTCTAGAATTAGAGTCGTCCTCGACTCCATCCCATCATCAGCGAACTCCTGCAAAAGGTTAGTGACAGCAGGCAATGCACCAAACATAAAAGGTTGACAAAACATAGTATAACATGGTGCATCAGGATTATCACATAACTCAGCAGTAGCAGAAGTTGTAGCAAGAAAAGCACCTCCTTTTAACTTAATCCCATTATTTTTAGCAATGTCCGTTGGAGGTTTATTTTTAATCTCATTAGCATGTTTAATAATATCCGTAGGAGACAAAGGCAGCAATGTAATTTTCTTGTCCTTATGTATGATAGTGTATGTATTAGTTCTACCATGGTGTAAAGCATCATTATCAAATTCCCATGGGCGACCTAACAAAATGGAACAAGCTTGCATAGGGACCACATCAAAATCAGCAGTATCATGATAAGAGCCTGTGAAAAAGCTAATGCGTGCTGATTTAGTTACCTTAGTCTTACCACTATTATTGAACCATTGAAGTTTATATGGATACGAATGTTGTCGTGTGGTCAAGCCAAGCTTGTCAACCAAATCTGAACTCACCAAGTTGTTGCAACTCCCGCTATCAATGATAGTGAGAACACGACAACCCTGCACAATGAGATACATGTGGAACAAATTGTGGCGTTGGATCTTCATCTCTTCTTCATGTCCCACATGTGTACTCAACACACGCTGCACAAGAAGGCTAGGGTAGTCCGCGGCAGCAGCCACGGAGTCAATGGTGATGGCCTCCTTGTCTTGATCGCCCTCGGTGGGATCTGCATCAATGTTAGTAGCAAGGGCTAAATCATCTTCAACATCACTAGCACTTACATATCCATCCTCGGTAGCAATGAAAGAGCGACGACTGGGGCACTCCTTCATGACATGTCCCATGCCTTTGCATCGGTGGCAAATGATTTTAGAGCTGGACGAGGAGGAGCTAGTAGAAGCACCCGGAGTGGCACCTTTCTTCAGCTGTGGAAACTGCACATTAGACAATTTACTTACCCCGGAAGAAAATGGAGGTGTAGATGGCTGTGGTGCAACAGGAAGCTTGGGCGTCTCCGGCTCGGAACGCTGCTGAAAATTCCTCCCATTGTTAGACCTGAAAGGCTGGTGTTGTTTGCGTCCCTGTACTTCTCGTTCTGCCTTAATAGCAAGATGATACAATTGGGAAAAATTGCGCCATTCTTTGTAATCAAGTATGTTCTGTATATCATGGTTTAAACCACCAAAAAATCTAGCACTAGCATCATTATCATCTTCATTTATACCACAACGTGCTAAACCAATAAGCAATTCTTGATAGTATGCTTCTACTCCTTTATCACCTTGTTTTAAAGTTTGTAGTTTCAAACGTAAATCACGTTGGTAATAAGGAGGAACAAAACGAGATTTCATACGTTGCTTTAAAACATTCCAAGTTTGAGGCACAGCAGCAGCATTATTGGCATTGCAAAGATCACTCCACCAGAACAAAGCAAAATTAGTAAACTCACTAGTAGCAAGTCTAACTCTATGCTCAGCAGGAACATTATGAGAATCAAATTTTTGTTGAACAGCAAGCTCCCAATCTAAATATGCATCTGGATCAACATTACCAGCAAAAGGAGGTAGACTAAATTTAATTTTAGCAAAAGGATCATTATTACCATGATTATTACCTTCCATACCGCGACGATTGAAGTTGATGCGGCGACGGCACCACCCGTCGACATCGCATCTTCATCACCAAAAGCATCCGCATCTTCATCATCATCAAGACGATAAGGTGGAGGCGTTGCTCAAGCTATTCAATGCGGGTGACCAGATTGTTCACGCGTTATGCGTCGGCTCGGTCATAAGATTGCGTTGTTTCACCATGAACGTTGTAAGCTCGCCTTGGACACGCACTCATTGAAGTCCGTCGGAGTTCCTGCCATGGGTTAGAAGATAGAAAAGACAACACCAAAGTATTATCCCTATCAACTAAAAGGAAACAAGTGGTGGTGGTGGTGATGGTGGTGAAAGTGGAATGCAAAATCACAAGCGGCTTACCACCGTCTTGCCTGTATTCTTACCAACGCCAAACAGGAGCAAAACCAAAGTGGCGAAGCAATCTATTGTGGAGCGTGGGTAACAGTTGCAAGATGAACCTGTGCTGACAGAAGAATATGTGGAGCTATGGGTAGGCACACAATATGACAGCAAGGATTAGCAATTAACGAATGCAGATTAATGATTGTTCAATCCGGATCCAAAGTACAAATCACAGGTGCTGGCTAAGACGTGACGAGACGTAGCGCAACAAGGTGAAAACAAAGGACGATCGAAAGAACTCACGGAACAAGCCAAGCTTGTCAACCAAATCTGAACTCACCAAGTTGTTGCAACTCCCGCTATCAATGATAGTGAGAACACGACAACCCTACACAATGAGATACATGTGGAACAAATTGTGGCGTTGGATCTTCATCTCTTCTTCATGTCCCACATGTGTACTCAACACACGCTGCACAAGAAGACTAGGGTAGTCCGCGGCAGCAGCCACGGAGTCAATGGTGATGGCCTCCTTGTCTTGATCGCCCTCGGTGGGATCTGCATCAATGTTAGTAGCAAGGGCTAAATCATCTTCAACATCACTAGCACTTACATATCCATCCTCGGTAGCAATGAAAGCGCGACGACTGGGGCACTCCTTCATGACATGTCCCATGCCTTTGCATCGGTGGCAAATGATTTTAGAGCTGGACGAGGAGGAGCTAGTAGAAGCACCCGGAGTGGCACCTTTCTTCAGCTGTGGAAACTGCACATTAGACAATTTACTTACCCCGGAAGAAAATGGAGGTGTAGATGGCTGTGGTGCAACAGGAAGCTTGGGCGTCTCCGGCTCGGAACGCTGCTGAAAATTCCTCCCATTGTTAGACCAGAAAGGCTGGTGTTGTTTGCGTCCCTGTACTTCTCGTTCTGCCTTAATAACAAGATGATACAATTGGGAAAAATTACGCCATTCTTTGTAATCAAGTATGTTCTGTATATCATGGTTTAAACCACCAAAAAATCTAGCACTAGCAACATTATCACCTTCATTTATACCACAACGTGCTAAACCAATAAGCAATTCTTGATAGTATGCTTCTACTCCTTTATCACCTTGTTTTAAAGTTTGTAGTTTCAAACGTAAATCACGTTGGTAATAAGGAGGAACAAAACGAGATTTCATATGTTGCTTTAAAACATTCCAAGTTTGAGGCACAGCAGCAGCATTATTGGCATTGCAAAGATCACTCCACCAGAACAAAGCAAAATTAGTAAACTCACTAGTAGCAAGTCTAACTCTATGCTCAGCGGGAACATTATGAGAATCAAATTTTTGTTGAACAGCAAGCTCCCAATCTAAATATGCCTCTGGATCAACATTACCAGCAAAAGGAGGTAGACTAAATTTAATTTTAGCAAAAGGATCATTATTACCATGATTATTACCTTCCATACCGCGACGATTGAAGTTGAGGCGGCGACGGGCACCACCGTCAGCATACGCATCTTCATCACCAAAAGCATCCGCATCTTCATCATCAGCACGATAAGGTGGAGGGCGTTGCTCAAGCTGTTCAATGCGGGTGACCAGATTGTTCACGTTGCGCGTCAGCTCGGTCATAAGATTGCGTTGTTCAGTCATGAACGTTGTAAGCTCGCCCTTGGACACGCACTCATTGAAGTCCGTCGGAGTTCCTGCCATGGTTAGAAGATAGAAAAAGACAACACCAAAGTATTATCCCTATCAACTAAAAGGAAACAAGTGGTGGTGGTGGTGATGGTGGTGAAAGTGGAATGCAAAATCACAAGCGGCTTACCACCGTCTTGCCTGTATTCTTACCAACGCCAAACAGGAGCAAAACCAAAGTGGCGAAGCAATCTGTTGTGGAGCGTGGGTAACAGTTGCAAGATGAACCTGTGCTGACAGAAGAATATGTGGAGCTATGGGTAGGCACACAATATGACAGCAAGGATTAGCAATTAACGAATGCAGATTAATGATTGTTCAATCCGGATCCAAAGTACAAATCACAGGTGCTGGCTAAGACGTGACGAGACGTAGCGCAACAAGGTGAAAACAAAGGACGATCGAAAGAACTCACGGAACAAGCCAAGCTTGTCAACCAAATCTGAACTCACCAAGTTGTTGCAACTCCCGCTATCAATGATAGTGAGAACACGACAACCCTGCACAATGAGATACATGTGGAACAAATTGTGGCGTTGGATCTTCATCTCTTCTTCATGTCCCACACGTGTACTCAACACACGCTGCACAAGAAGACTAGGGTAGTCCGCGGCAGCAGCCACGGAGTCAATGGTGATGGCCTCCTTGTCTTGATCGCCCTCGGTGGGATCTGCATCAATGTTAGTAGCAAGGGCTAAATAATCTTCAACATCACTAGCACTTACATATCCATCCTCGGTAGCAATGAAAGCGCGACGACTGGGGCACTCCTTCATGACATGTCCCATGCCTTTGCATCGGTGGCAAATGATTTTAGAGCTGGACGAGGAGGAGCTAGTAGAAGCACCCGGAGTGGCACCTTTCTTCAGCTGTGGAAACTGCACATTAGACAATTTACTTACCCCGGAAGAAAATGGAGGTGTAGATGGTTGTGGTGCAACAGAAAGCTTGGGCGTCTCCGGCTCGGAACGCTGCTGAATATTCCTCCCATTGTTAGACCTAAAAGGCTGGTGTTGTTTGCGTCCCTGTACTTCTCGTTCTGCCTTAATAGCAAGATGATACAATTGGGAAAAATTGCGCCATTCTTTGTAATCAAGTATGTTCTGTATATCATGGTTTAAACCACCAAAAAATCTAGCACTAGCATCATTATCATCTTCATTTATACCACAACGTGCTAAACCAATAAGCAATTCTTGATAGTATGCTTCTACTCCTTTATCACCTTGTTTAAAGTTTGTCGTTTCAAACGTAAATCACGTTGGTAATAAGGAGGAACAAAACGAGATTTCATACGTTGCTTTAAAACATTCCAAGTTTGAGGCACAGCAGCAGCATTATTGGCATTGCAAAGATCCCTCCACCAGAACAAAGCAAAATTAGTAAACTCACTAGTAGCAAGTCTAACTCTATGCTCAGCGGGAACATTATGAGAATCAAATTTTTGTTGAACAGCAAGCTCCCAATCTAAATATGCCTCTGGATCAACATTACCAGCAAAAGGAGGTAGACTAAATTTAATTTTAGCAAAAGGATCATTATTACCATGATTATTACCTTCCATACCGCTGACGATTGAAGTTGAGGCGGCGACGGCACCACCGTCAAGATACGCATCTTCATCACCAAAAGCATCCGCATCTTCATCATCAAGACGATAAGGTGGAGGGCGTTGCTCAAGTTTGTTCAATGCGGGTGACCAGATTGTTCACGTTCTTGGCGTCACTCGGTCATAAGATTGCGTTGTTCGGTCATGAACGTTGTAAGCTTCGCCCTTGGACACGCACTCATTGAAGTCCGTCGGAGTTCTGCCATGGTTAGAAGATAGAAAAGACAACACCAAAGTATTATCCCTATCAACTAAAAGGAAACAAGTGGTGGTGGTGGTGGTGATGGTGGTGAAAGTGGAATGCAAAATCACAAGCGGCTTACCACCGTCTTGCTCGTATTCTTACCAACGCCAAACAGAGCAAAACCAAAGTGGTGAAGCAATCTGTTGTGGAGCGTGGAGTATGATTGTAAGATGAACTGTGTCTTGTGAGAAGAATATGTGGAGCTATGGGTAGGCACACAATATGACAGCAAGGATTAGCAATTAACGAATGCAGATTAATGATTGTTCAATCCGGATCCAAAGTACAAATCACGAGTCTTTGGCTAAGGCGTGGACGAGGCGTAAGCGCAACAAGGTGAAAACAAAGGGCGATCAAAAGAATTCACGGAACAAGCCAAGCTTGTCAACCAAATCTGAACTCACCAAGTTGTTGCAACTCCGCTATCAATGATAGTGAGAACACGACAACCCCTGCACAATGAGATACATGTGGAACAAATTGTGGCGTTGGATCTTCATCTCTTCTTCATGTCCCACACGTGTACTCAACACACTTGCGCACAAGAAGACTAGGGTAGTCATGGCGCAGCGTCACGGAGTCAATGGTGATGGCCTCCTTGTCTTGATCGCCCTCGGTGGGATCTGCATCAATGTTAGTAGCAAGGGCTAAATCATCTTCAACATCACTAGCACTTACAAATCCATCCTCGGTAGCAATGAAAGCGACGACTAGGGCACTCCTTCATGACATGTCCCATGCCTTTGCATCGGTGGCAAATGATTTTAGAGTTGGACGAGGAGGAGCTAGTAGAAGCACCGAGTGGCACCTTTCTTCGGTTGTGGAAGCGCACATTAGACAATTTACTTACCCGGAAGAAAATGGAGGTGTAGATGGGTGTGGTGCAACAGAAGCTTAGGCGTCTCCGGCTCGAACGCATTTGCTAAAAATTCCTCCCATTGTTAGACCTGAAAAAATTTGGTGTTGTTTGCGCCCCTGTACTTCTCGTTCGCCTTAATAGCAAGATGATACAATTGGGAAAAATTAAGCCATTCTTTGTAATCAAGTATGTTTCAGTATATCATGGTTTAAACCACCAAAAAATCTAGCACTAGCATCATTATCATCTTCATTTATACCACAACGTGCTAAACCAATAAGCAATTCTTGATAGTATGCTTCTACTCCTTTATCACCTTGTTTTAAAGTTTGTAGTTTCAAACGTAAATCACGTTGGTAATAAGGAGGAACAAAACGAGATTTCATACGTTGCTTTAAAACATTCCAAGTTTGAGGCACAGCAGCAGCATTATTGGCATTGCAAAGATCCCTCCACCAGAACAAAGCAAAATTAGTAAACTCACTAGTAGCAAGTCTAACTCTATGCTCAGGAGGAACATTATGAGAATCAAATTTTTGTTGAACAGCAAGCTCCCAATCTAAATATGCCTCTGGATCAACATTACCAGCAAAAGGAGGTAGACTAAATTTAATTTTAGCAAAAGGATCATTATTACCATGATTATTACCTTCCATACCGCGACGATTGAAGTTGAGGCGGCGACGGGCACCACCGTCAGCATACGCATCTTCATCACCAAAAGCATCCGCATCTTCATCATCAGCACGATAAGGTGGAGGGAGTTGCTCAAGCTATTCAATGCGGGTGACCAGATTGTTCACGTTGCGCGTCAGCTCGGTCATAAGATTGCGTTGTTCAGTCATGAACGTTGTAAGCTCGCCCTTGGACACGCACTCATTGAAGTCCGTCGGAGTTCCTGCCATGGTTAGAAGATAGAAAAAGACAACACCAAAGTATTATCCCTATCAACTAAAAGGAAACAAGTGGTGGTGATGGTGGTGAAAGTGGAATGCAAAATCACAAGCGGCTTACCACCGTCTTGCCTGTATTCTTACCAACGCCAAATAGGAGCAAAACCAAAGTGGCGAAGCAATCTGTTGTGGAGCGTGGGTAACAGTTGCAAGATGAACCTGTGCTGACAGAAGAATATGTGGAGCTATGGGTAGGCACACAATATGACAGCAAGGATTAGCAATTAACGAATGCAGATTAATGATTGTTCAATCCGGATCCAAAGTACAAATCACAGGTGCTGGCTAAGACGTGACGAGACGTAGCGCAACAAGGTGAAAACAAAGGACGATCGAAAGAACTCACGGAACAAGCCAAGCTTGTCAACCAAATCTGAACTCACCAAGTTGTTGCAACTCCCGCTATCAATGATAGTGAGAACACGACAACCCTGCACAATGAGATACATGTGGAACAAATTGTGGCGTTGGATCTTCATCTCTTCTTCATGTCCCACACGTGTACTCAACACACGCTGCACAAGAAGACTAGGGTAGTCCGCGGCAGCAGCCACGGAGTCAATGGTGATGGCCTCCTTGTCTTGATCGCCCTCGGTGGGATCTGCATCAATGTTAGTAGCAAGGGCTAAATAATCTTCAACATCACTAGCACTTACATATCCATCCTCGGTAGCAATGAAAGCGCAACGATGGGGCACTCCTTCATGACATGTCCCATGCCTTTGCATCGGTGGCAAATGATTTTAGAGCTGGGACGAGGAGGAGCTAGTAGAAGCACCCGAGTGGCACCTTTCTTCAGGTGTGGAAGCGCACATTAGACAATTTACTTACCCGGAAGAAAATGGAGGTGTAGATGGCTGTGGTGGAACAGAAGCTTGGGCGTCTCTCGGCTCGGAACGCCGCTGAAAATTCCTCCCATTGTTAGACCTGAAAGGCTGGTGTTGTTTTGCGTCCTGTACTTCTCGTTCGCCTTTTAATAGCAAGATGATACAATTGGGAAAAATTGCGCCATTCTTTGTAATCAAGTATGTTCTGTATATCATGGTTTAAACCACCAAAAAATCTAGCACTAGCATCATTATCATCTTCATTTATACCACAACGTGCTAAACCAATAAGCAATTCTTGATAGTATGCTTCTACTCCTTTATCACCTTGTTTTAAAGTTTATAGTTTCAAACGTAAATCACGTTGGTAATAAGGAGGAACAAAACGAGATTTCATACGTTGCTTTAAAACATTCCAAGTTTGAGGCACAGCAGCAGCATTATTAGCATTGCAAAGATCACTCCACCAGAACAAAGCAAAATTAGTAAACTCACTAGTAGCAAGTCTAACTCTATGCTCAGGAGGAACATTATGAGAATCAAATTTTTGTTGAACAGCAAGCTCCCAATCTAAATATGCCTCTGGATCAACATTACCAGCAAAAGGAGGTAGACTAAATTTAATTTTAGCAAAAGGATCATTATTACCATGATTATTACCTTCCATACCGCGACGATTGAAGTTGAGGCGGCGACGGGCACCACCGTCAGCATACGCATCTTCATCACCAAAAGCATCCGCATCTTCATCATCAGCACGATAAGGTGGAGGGCGTTGCTCAAGCTATTCAATGCGGGTGACCAGATTGTTCACGTTGCGCGTCAGCTCGGTCATAAGATTGCGTTGTTCAGTCATGAACGTTGTAAGCTCGCCCTTGGACACGCACTCATTGAAGTCCGTCGGAGTTCCTGCCATGGTTAGAAGATAGAAAAAGACAACACCAAAGTATTATCCCTATCAACTAAAAGGAAACAAGTGGTGGTGATGGTGGTGAAAGTGGAATGCAAAATCACAAGCGGCTTACCACCGTCTTGCCTGTATTCTTACCAACGCCAAATAGGAGCAAAACCAAAGTGGCGAAGCAATCTGTTGTGGAGCGTGGGTAACAGTTGCAAGATGAACCTGTGCTGACAGAAGAATATGTGGAGCTATGGGTAGGCACACAATATGACAGCAAGGATTAGCAATTAACGAATGCAGATTAATGATTGTTCAATCCGGATCCAAAGTACAAATCACAGGTGCTGGCTAAGACGTGACGAGACGTAGCGCAACAAGGTGAAAACAAAGGACGATCGAAAGAACTCACGGAACAAGCAGCCCGGATTTCTCCTTTTTTTCCAAAAGGCACTAATAGGAAACGAACTTTTTTACTTTTTTCACTATTTTTTATATACTTTTCTCTGAACAAGGATCACAAAAGATGCAACCACAAAAATTGGCACCTACAACTGAGGTGGGATATGGTCTACAGAAATTCAGCACGTTCTCTGAAAGGCGTGCAAAAACTTTGATAATTTTTTTTCTATATTTTCTCGATTTTTTTTGGCAATTCTGATGAAACCAAATAGGGCGAAGCCGAGTTTGGGTCGGCCCAAAATGGTGTCAAGAAGCTGCTGAAAAAATTTTAGATTTTTTGGATAAACGAGCGAAAAATTATGCCTGTTTTACCGAAGGTATCTCAAGGTTTGTTTTCCGGGAGGCACAACACGGCGGCAGCAGTTAGGGCAAAGCGTCCCGAAACTCTAACACCGATCACAGGATCATCACTGTGACTAACAGCAGTAGGTATTCGCTTGATGATGTAAGGAGGGCTGCGATGCAGGCAAAATAAGAGCGGCTGGCAACTGTCGATGTTTCACCACCGATAGCCTGCCACGGTGGTACCCGGGGCAGTATGTTCGGGCTTCAGCGTATGCTGAACTCGATGGTAAACGCAAGAGACAGTCGATTTATCCTGGTTCAGGCCCTCGATCGTAGATCGAGTAAAGACCCTACGTCCAGTCGGCGTTAGCCTTTGCGTTGGATTGATTATGAAGTGTTATGTTGTACAATTGTCGTCCTCTTCTCTCAGGAGGCCAGAGTCCTAGTCGGTTTACAATGAGATTTCCTAGTATGATTACTTAATAGTTCTACTACTAAGATTACATGGGAAGAATCCTAGTTGAACTAGATCTTCTCTCTCCCTTGCGGGGTATCCTGTGGGTCCCGCATCGATAAGTACCCGAGCACTTCATGGTTGAGCTCTGAAAGTATCGCTTTGCTCCTTCAAGTCTTGTTGGGTAGGAACAAAATGTTATCCGAGTGCTTTCTGGAGTGAAACCTTGTAGCGCTTCTTGGGATCTTCGAGTGGTGAGTGCTTTGTGAAGAAAAAGTACATCCATCTGGTTGTAGCCCCCGAGCCTCTTGCTATTTGGAACAAGGAGCTGGAGGATCTTGTCTTGAAGTTGCTCTGATTGTTCGTTGAAGTTTTATCAAAAAGAACTCGAATATGGCTCGTTCCGGGTTCTTTTTGTCGTAATGTCTTGAAGTGGTCCGCGTTGAGGAAGTCTTTTGGTGACGTGCGCTTTTTCGAAGAAAAAGTGCACTCACTGAGTGTAGCCCCCGAGCCTCTTGCTATTTGGAACAAAAAGTTGGAGGGTCTTGATCTTTTATGTTGTTTGAAAATTTGTGTTCTGAAGTAGTCCCTGAGACTTGGATTATGTCATCATCCAAGTAGTTTTTGTGGCATCTTTCCGAAGCGGCCCTTTAGTCTTGGATTAAATCATCATCCGAGTAGTTTCGCGGCATGCAGCCTCCGAGCTTATGTCCGGGTTCTTTTTGGGTGAATTCTTGTCTTCAAAAAATTCTGGGGCTATGTATCCCGCAGCCCCGTGCTTTCTTCGAGTTCTTCTCTTTAGAAAAGAAGTCGGATGAAGAGTCTTGATGTGTCGTCGTCGTTGTAGTCTTGAGTTTCTTGTATTCTTGGTCCTTTGTCTTTGGTTCCGAGCCTCCGGGAGTAGTTGAAATGAAGGCCGAGCTCCCTAGCTTAGTGTTGATTAAGCTATGATGCTGGCCGAGCCCCCAAGCGTATATCCATGTTGTTTCGTTCAGGAAGAACTCGGATGCGAGGTCTTGGCGTATTCTTTGATAGTCTGGTGTTGTCAGATGTAGTTGTATGGTGGTGGTTGAGTGTAAACGCCTTTTGTTCACGGGTTGTACTGTGCTGGTATATTCTTCCGAATATGCCCGTCTTCGAGTACTGTTTCCTCTCGCCTGAGTCATCCTTTATTGAGTCATGTCTTTTCACTGTGTCCTTTGTTAGGCTTATTTCGTTGGTACTCCTAGTCCATGTGCGCCGCTCCTTTGGTCTATAAATACTGTCCCGGAGTGCTTGTTTTCATCTATTGGATATTCTGTTGAAACCTTCGTGGTCATGAACATGGTAGTTTGTGAAGTAGAGCAGCCCCCGGGCATATTTTGTAGTTCCTGTGTGTCTTGTCGTAGCTGGAGGAAGTCTTGTGATAGGGATTAGAGGTAGGCTAATCCCGCGACAGCATTGTGCCAGGATGTACGTGGTGGTAGTTGGAGGAAGTCTTGTGATGTGGGCTTCGTTTCTTCATCTGGCAGTTCTGGGTTGATCCTCGTCGCCTGTCTTGAGACTGTCCGGTGCAGATCAACACCATATGCAGCATCACATCGGTCTTGGGTAAACAGATGCCCGCCGGCCTTCTCTGCTCCATGTTGTCTTGCCGTGCTGCCGATTTCCGCCTTGGGTGCACTGCGTCCGTCCTTTGAAGAAAACAGTGTAGCTGATGGCGGTTTGTCCTTCCGAGTAGCAATTTGGGACACGTAGTCGTTCTAGAGCCTAGCCGTGTCCATGTTCCTCTTTGCTACTTTGCTTTTCGTGGTGCCGAGTTCGTTGGGTCTTGTAAGATTTGTAATCTTCTATTTTTGAAGTCGCTTGTAATGTAACGAATCTTGTCTTCTGAGTTGTCTTTTACTTTTCTGTTGTGATCCCTGTTGTTCATGAGATTACCGAGTTCTTTCTTAAATAACCGGGTTCTTTTGTTCCTTGTGAGGTAGCCCTTTCTTTCTCCTTTCTTCCTTCTTGGTTTGACGAGTTGTTCTTGTAGCGATCTGATAACCCTGCCGTGGTGCTGGACGGATAAGTCTGAAATCTACCTGTTGGTTTGTACCGTTGTGTGGATTTGTGCCCTCCGTCGTTTTAGCTGCGTCGGTAAATGGACCGTTGCGTTCCCACACTGTGTTTTTATCGGGCCTTGTGGGCCGTTTGAATCATTGAAAAATCTATTTAAAGACCCTTTATCTTCCTTTCCTTGCTGCCCACTCTTGCCTTTAAACCCTAGCTTTCGAGAAATCCACCCGCCGTCATCGTCAGCAAATCACCCAAGCACCATCATCCTAGCTTCATCTTCCTTAGTGCCTTTTTGCTTCCGCCAGTTCATGAGAAAGAAGAAAACCACAAGCAAGTCTCAAAGCGACCTTCAGAGACGAGGAGTCATCCCTTTCTTTGATCGAAAACCAGGAGTTCGTGGCTATGAGGGCTGCTTTCGGAAGGTTTGGCGGCTCCAACAACAAGCGAAGACCACTGCCTTGAGCTCGTTAGCGATGGCTTGATCCAAAGCAAAGTCATCGCTGAATGGAGAGTTCGAGGCGAGCATCGGGTTCCAACTCCGGGTCTGGTGAGATTGTCCTCTTCGTTTCCTTTGTCCGCGCGGACTTTGCCTTCGCTTCGCTTTCCTTCATCAGTTTCTTAGTTATTTGGGTTAGTCTCGAACCACCTAACCCCCAATGTCGTTCTCCATCTTTTCTGTTTTCGTTCATCTTTGCGAAGCTTTCCTTGAATCCTCCTTCTCTATCTCTTTTTCGCTTTTTCTTTTCGTTCGAAACCTCAACCCCGCCATGAAGAAACCAGCGTTCTTGGCGGTTATGGGATTCGATTTTGTGGTCTCAAAATTAAGTTTTTTGACTATGACCTGGTCGATTCTCAGTAAAAGATTGGCGTGTGAAAGTGGTTTTACGTTGCCAATTTGATCCCTTCCCTTGCCGTCCACTCCGGATCTGGTCCTGTGGTGAATGACCGATGGGACAAGAAGCTTGAGTCGCCTGCTGAGATTCAAGTGATCCAGCCACTCCTTGATAGGATTAGCATGCTGAAACAGCAGGGTTTGACCGGCTTTGGTATTGTTTCGAGCTTTCCTCGTCGCCGGGTTCAGCCTTTGAAAGAGCGGGAGCATCTTGGCTTTGAGTATTCTGGGGCCGAGGATCCTTCACGCATGGTCCCAGCTCTTGAGCTGACCGGTGAGGAGGTACTCGAGCGTCTCCAGAAGATGCTGAAAGGAGTGAGCGTCATTCCTCCTGCTGTCTCCGAGTTCTCAACCAACAACCCGCCCCCAGCTGTGAGTTGTCTATCTTTTTGTTTGAGTACTTTATGCACTCTTGCCGCATCCGTTCTTGCTTAGCTTTTCTTTGTCTCGGTGTTTTATCCTTTTTCGTAGGAGCTTGGGCAGAACTTTGTCAACCCGGTCCCTCCTGACGTTCTCCCTGCCGTGGCGGAGACTGGGGATAGACTTGCTGGAACTTCTGCAATTAGTAAGTCCCAAACCTCTACCGCCCTTCCTGGGGTTTCTTCCGGATTTGTTGATGTATATGAAGAATATGTTCTCGTCTAGTCCCTCGCGGTCCTCGCAGTTGTGTCCGGAAGAGGGGCGAACGGATGGGTCTTCATCCGCCCGCCTGTCTTCAAGAAGCCTCGCAAACCAAGTACTCCCTCAGGTACTCCAGTTGTTGCTAGCATGCTCTTAGGTGAGCACATTTAATACTCTTTGTTCCTTTATTTTCCTGTTTCTCTCTTGATCTGAGTACTTTTTATCCTCTTTTCAGCAGGTGCTCTAGTTTCCTTGGCTGAGGAGGAAGAAGATGATGAAGTACCCCTCATCATGCGGCGGTGAGTTGTTTTTCATATTCCTGTTGCATTGAATTTCTCTACTTTGTCTTGACTTTTAGTCTTGAACTTTTTGAAGTAATCGGAGGTCAGGTGTGAGTTCTTCCGCGGCTCCTGTGCCGACTTCTTCTGAAGCTCTGGTGTCGAGTTCTTTGGTAGCCTTGGTACCGAGCTCTACCGCTCCTCCAGTACGGAGTTCTTCCATGGCTCTAGCCCCGGCTCCTTCCACGGCTCCATTGTCGACTATCCCGCTCCCGTCGCCGGGTGGTGGGGACGTTTTCACCGTCATGGTTCCCCCTGCGAGGCCTTCTCTTGGCTTCGCGAAGAAGAAAGTGGTTGGGTGAGTAGATTCTAGCTTTATCTTTTTGGCTTCTATCTTCCTTCTCTCTGGTTCTTATCGGTGCTTCCTTTTATCACTTTTCGGTGTTTCGTCTTCTCTCATTTCTTCATCGACTTCTTCTCTCGCCTCCCATCGTGCTAACGAGTTCCGAGCCTCGGGACTCACAACATTACATTGATGAAGTTCTTTGCGGGGCTTGAGCTACTGGCGAAGTTGCGGACTTGGCGCTCGAAGAAGTATTTGTGGCCCGCCGCCGCGGGTCCTTCGAGGGTTTGGCTCCGGCTTCTGGAGGTTGCTTTGGTCGTTCCTTCTTCGCCCCATCCGGCCTCTCCTTCCCTTCTCTTGCTTCCGGCGGTCCTTCTTTTTCCGGTGACGTGGTGCTTGATTCGATGCCACCCATCGGTTATCTGAGCTGACCGCACTGGGGAGCTTGTCGACCCTCGCGACTTCTTTTGGTGAAAAGCTCCGTGTAGGTTTTCTCGCCACTCCTCTTTTGCATGCTCGTTTTTCTTCTGTCCTTACGCCTTGTTTCTCTTTGCCTCTTTTTGCTTAGTCTTTCTCTCGTGAACATTCTGGCTTCTTTTTCTCATCTGAAAATGAGAGAAAGTTGTCTTCTGAGGTGGACACTCTGAAAGCCGATCTTGACCTTCTCCGGGCTGAGTTGGAGACAGAGTGTCAAATGCACCAAAAGGAGGAGAAGACCCTTCATGCCCGGGTAGTGGAGACGGAGAAGCAGAGAGATGCCGCGGTGGAGTCTGCGAATAATGAATGCAAAGGTGCCGCGGGTTCTGCCTGTTTTTTCTTGTATTTTGACTTCTTTTTTCGCTGACTTGTTCTTGGGTGTCTTGTCTAGTTCTCCGAGTTGAGAAGCAGAAGCTCTCGGAGAGTATCGATGAAATGAAGGCTCTTGTGCGCTCTAGTCATAATAAGGTGAGGAGGTAATTACTCATCTTTGAGGAAGAACTCGCCCTTGCTGTTTGATTAGGCGTGAGTCGACAGAGATCTTGTGCAGGCCCAAAAACTATTGAAGGCTTGTCCGAGAAGCTGGCGACGGCTACTGAAAATTGGAACATTTTGTGGAAATCTTTTCGTTCAGTAGCCGATGTTCTCCGGACTCCAGCGGATGACGGGCAATCTTGGGCGCAGTTCATTCCCCGGATTCCGACTCGTTTCCAAGAGTTCAGCGAAGAAGTGTGCCCAAGTATGTACCAAGAATGTGCTAGCCCAGTCGGGTCCTTGCTCAGAGGCGCCTCTGTCCAAGATAGCAGAGGAAAGTGAAAGCCAAGAATACCTTGACGCCGTTGAGAGGATGGAGCTCGAGGTCGAAGGTTTAGCTTGAGAGGGTTGTAGACAGTCTAAATATTGACATTTCCCTTCCTGATGACAATGCCTGATCCGATTGACCAGCTTCTTGTAATATTACACTCCTCTTTAAATGAAGATTCTTTGTTTTCGTTGATGTATTCTTTGCCTGGGTGTGGTCGAAGTTACTTGACTTGCTGAGTACTTTGTCCCGTTTTCGTTTCTGCTCCGCAAAACAACTCTGTGTGTTATCCTGACGAGACCCCTCGATTTGTCGAGTACTTTTCTTTTCTTCCTCTTTTGTGATCCGTCGAGTGCTTTGTCCACGCTGTGACTTGTTAGATGTAAATCTTTGTGTTGACAACCTTTCGTCCGCGCTATGTAAAAACGACTCGGCATAGAATGTCGCCTTGACGAACTTCGGCATCCGAATGCTTTTTTGAGTGGCGCTTGTACTTTTCTGAGGAAAAAGTATTCCTATCTGGATGTAGCCCCCGAGCCTCTTGCTTTTCGGAACGGAGAGCTGGAGGGTCTTTTGAAGTTCAATTTCGGTTGACTAGTTTTGGGTGTTAGCTTTTAGCTACCCTCATCGGCGGGCTCAAGCGTCTTTTCAGCTATTTTGCTCTCGGCCGGGATGCTCAGGCATGTTTTCAGCCATTTTGCTTTTTGTTTCGGGTGTTAGCTTTTAGCTACCCTCATCGGCGGGCTCAAGCGTGTTTTCAGCTATTTTGCTCTTGGCCGGGATGCTCAGGCATGTTTTCAGCCATTTTGCTTTTTGTTTCGGGAAAACAACTCGTTGGAAGTCATGACAAGACATGCTGTGGATGAATATCATCTTTATTGATCATGAATATGAACTAATACATATGTTGTCGAAGAATATCGTCCTTCATCGATTGTGAATGTTGGTCCCTTGTGGCTTGCATATCTGTTTTATCTTGAGTTGTTTTTACGCGTAGAATCTTCTTAGCTGGCTGATGTGCCATGTATTGCTGACTTCTTTTCCATCTTCGGTTATTAACTTGTATGTGCCTGGTCCGGTGACTTTTGTGACAATGAATGGACCTTCCCATGGGTGAGAAGCTTATGTCGTCAAATGGTCTTTTTTGTATCCTTCTTAGCACTAAGTCTCCGACTTGTAGTGATCGAGGATGGGTACTCTTGTTGTAGTGCCGTCTTAAACCTTGTAGGTATCTGGCTGATTGGAGGGTAGCGTTTACTCTGACTTCTTCTGAGCTGTCGAGTTCTAATCTTCTTGTGTGTTCTGCTTCTCCTTCATCGTATTGTTCTATCTTTGGTGATGTCCAGATCAAGTCGGTAGGCAGTACGGCCTCTGACCCGTAAACTAGGAAGAAGGGTGAGTAGCCTGTTGCTCTGCTTATTTGAGTTCGTAGCCCCCATACTACTTTTGGTAATTCTTCAATCCATTTGGACCCATAGTCCACTAGTTCTTCGTATAACCTTGGTTTTAATCCGCTAGTATGAGTCCATTGGCCCTTTCTACTTGTCCGTTGGCTTATGGATGTGCAATCAGACGCATAGTCTATACTGAAACCACAGTCTTGTGCCCCCAGCTTCGAATTCTCAGGCTGTGAAGGGGAGCCCAGATCCGTGATGATTCGATTGGGCATGCCAAAAGCGGTGCGTAATGTCTTGGATGAATTGATTTTGCTTTGGTTTTCTTTACCAGATTCATGAGTGGTTTGTATTCAATCCACTTGGTGAACTTGTTGATTGCTACAAAGATGTACTCGAAGCCGCCTTTTGCTTTCTTGAGGGTCCCACTTGAGTCCCCCAAAGCAGAAAAAAGGCCAAGCGGGTGGGATGCGAGATAAGATTGTGAGTGGCACATGGGCTTGTCTTGCAAACATTTGGCAACCTTTGCATTTTCTGACAAGTTCTTCTGCGTCTTTCAAACCGGTTGGCTAGTAGAATCCGGTGCGAAATGTTTTGCCAACCAGTGTCCTTGAAGCGGCATGATTTCCACAGCAACCTGAGTGTATCTCGTCTAGGATCTCTTTGCCTTCTTCAAATGAGACACATTTCAGAGTACCCCTAATGATCTTTGCTCTTCAGTAAAGTCTATCTCCTACTAGAACGTAGTTTTTTTTGCTTCTGAACAACTTGGGTGGCTTCGCGCTTTATCTGCTTTGGTAATTTATTTTCTTTGATATAGTCGATGAAAACTTGGCTCCATGAGGTGTTGATTACCAAGATCTCGAACGCCTTTAGCCTGAATTTCGTGGCTTGTCTCTCCGGGTTGTTTGATAGAGGAACCGATAGCTCTTCTATGAATACGCCCGGGTGGAACCTTTGCTACAATCGATCCGAGCTTGGCAAGGACATCTGCTTTGCAATGTTGGAATCGCGGGACATGTAAAATTTCTAATCTTTGGAAATGTTTTTCAAGTTTCCATATTTCAACCTGAGAAGCACCCATGTTTTCTTTTGTGCAATCCCAATCTTTGTTTACTTGGTTGATGACTACTGCTGAATCGCCATATACGAGTAATCTCTTTATTCCGAGGGTAATTGCCACTCGTAGCCCGTGGATGAGGGCTTCATATTCTGCTTCGTTATTTGTAGCTTGCCATAATATCTGAAGGATGTACTTGAGTTGTTTTCCTTCTGGAGAAATGAGGAGAACGCCTGCACCGGCTCTACCTAGTTTGAGTGACCCATCAAAGTACATCTTCCAGTGGTCAAGGATTGTATATGATAAAGGCTGCTGAATCTCTGTCCACTCGGCCACAAAATCGGCAAGGGCTTGAGATTTGATTGCTTTCCGTGGGGTGAAGTCGATGTTAAGAGCTCCAAGTTCAACTGCCCACTTTGATATGCGTCCCGTCGCATCTCTGTTGTGTAAGATGTCTCCGAGCGGGAAGTCTGTCACCACGGTAATCTTGTGGCTTTCGAAATAGTGGCGAAGCTTGCGTGAGGTGATAACTAGAGCGTAGAGTAGTTTTTGTACATGCGGGTACCGGATTTTTGATTCAGATAATACTTCGCTGATGTAGTATACGGGTCGTTGTACTTTATACACGCGTCCTACTTCTTCTCTTTCACGACTATTGTCGCGGTCTTGACTCTGACGATAGTCGCCGCAATGTATAGCATCATATCTTCGTCTTTCCTTGGGGGTGTGAGAATTGGTGAGGATGTGAGATATGCCTTAAGTTTCTTGAAAGCTTTCATCACCTCCTTTGTCCATTCAAACTTGTCTATCTTCTTTAGTAGTTTAAAGAAAGGTAACCCCTTTTCACGAGTCTTGATATGAAACGGTTGAGGGCCGCCATGCATCCTGTTAGTTTTGTACATCTTTGATACTTCTAGGTGGCCCCATTTCGTTATAGCTCGAATTTGCTTGGTGTTGGCTTCAATCCCTGTTGGTGACCAAAAATCCGAGTAGTTGTCCTGAAGGAACTCGAATACACATTTATTTGGGTTCAACTTCCATCTCCATCTCTTCAAGTTTTGAATGTTTGCTCTAAATCTTCAATCATAGTGTCCGGGTTCTTTGTTTTCACCACTACATCATCCACGTATGCCTCCACATTTTCACCGATTTGATCCCCAAGGCAAGTTTGGATAGCTCTTTGGTATGTGGCACCGGCGTTCTTTAGTCCAAACGACATGGTCTTGTAACAAGAAGCACCGAGCGGAGTAATAAAAGATGTCTTGCTCTGGTCTTGTTCTTTTAATGCGATCTGGTGATACCACGAATAGCAATCGAGAAAGGATAATAGTGCGAGACCCCATTGTCGAGTCGACTATCGGTCAATGCGTGGTAGCCCGAATGGATCTTTTGGGCAATGTTTGTTGAGATCCGTGTAGTCGGCCTTTTACGCCACTTTCGTCTGTGTTCTTCTTACGCACAAGGACCGGGTTTGCTAGCCGGTCCGGATGAAGGATTTCTCACGATGAATCCGGCTACCATCAGTTTTGTGATTTCCTTTTAATCAACGCCTTTTTGTCGGGTGAGAATCGTCGTAGCCATTGCTTTATAGGCTTGGAGTTTTCATTAACATCAATTCATGCTTTCACCAACTCTCTTGGGACACGGCATGTCGGCCCGGCTTCCAAGCGAAGATATCTTTGTTGTCCCGAAGAAAGTTGGTGAGCGCGAGTTCTATTTTGCCGAGAGGTGAGCGCCGATGGTTGCTATCTTGGAGGTATCGCGGTGCCCAAGTCGATTTGCTTGACGTCGGCTTCTTTTGGTGGTGTGATGATCTTTGGGCTTTTTAGCCGGTATTTCTAATTCTTCTTGGCTCATCTCCATGACAATTGTGGCTATTTCTTTTCTTCCATTGTCGGCTTGTGCTTTGGCGCAATTTGGATTACTGAACGTCATGATCAAAAGCACGCTTCAAATCGCTTCAAGAGAAAGGATATCGTTGGGTCCTGGCATCTTAAGCAATAAGTACGGATCATGTGGTATTGCCATGAATTTTGCCAGTGCTGGGCGTCCGAGGATTGCATGATATGACGAATCGAAGTCTGCGACCTCAAATTTGATAAACTCTGTTCGGTAGTTCAAGGAGTTCCAAAATGTGGGTAAAGTAACTTGTCCGAGTGGCATGGGCTGCTTTGCCGGGTACTATTCCGTAAAAAGGAGTGCTTGTTGGTGTAATCATCCCGGCGAGTTGTAGTCCCATCTTCCTTAGTGTTTCTGAAAAGATGATGTTGAGTCCAGCTCCCCCGTCGATTAGTACTTTGGTGATAGTCATACCGGCAATAGTTGGGTCTAGAACTAGTGGGTAATGGCATGTGTTCCCTACGCTAGTCCATTGGTCTTCTCTTGAAAATTGGATTGGATATTGTGACCAATTGAGATATCTTGGTGTAGCCGGTTCTGCCGTCATGATAGTCCGTAGTGCTAGTTTTTCTTGATGTTTGCTTCTGCAATCTGGAGCCCCTGAGAAGATCACTGCTACCGTTCCCCTGGGTTTTTGAAATCCTTTGTCCTCGTGGTTATATTCATCTTTCTTCTGATTGTCCTCTTTGGTGTTCTCCTTACTATCTTTTCTTGTGTATCGATCATTGAAAGTGTAGCAGTTTCCGATGGTGTGTCTCCCGTTAGGGTGCAATGGGCAACGTATGTTTTCAATGTCATCATATCTTCTGGGTTTGGAAAACTTTTTTGATTTGTTGGCCATTGCCACGGTATTGTCTGGTCTACATTTTCTTTCTTGATGTACGCTATTTCGATGATTTTGCTGTCAAGGTTGTCTGGTTGCTTCTATCGGGAACCTTTTCGCGTTTTTCTTCTGCAGTAATCATTTTTTCTAATTGTTCGTCTGAACTCTTCATTGTTTCTCGGATTTTCTTTGCGAAGTCTTGAAATTGCCACCTAGCCATGATTCCGTGAGAGAAAGCTTCAATTACTTCTCGTTCGGTGATGTCATGCACTTGAGCCCTTGATTCGCGAATAAATCGATAGTAATTTCGAGACTTTCGCCCCCTTTTGCTTGAGTCCTTTCAGTTCGCATGAGTGATCGGGTGTGTGATGATACCCATGAAATTTTCACTGTAAAGCTCTTTTGCAAGTCTTCCCAAGTTACGATCGACCACAGGTTCAATTTATCGAACCATTGAGGGGCATCGTTTCCAGTGCCATGGGAAAGAACAAGGTTTTGATATCATCGTCTCCTCCGGCTAGTTCAATTGATTGTGAATATATTCTGAGCCATTGTCTTGGTTCGGTTTTGCCATCATACTTGGAGTGGTTAGATGGTTTGAATTTGTGAGGTAATCGTACTGATGCCAACCTGTTCGCAAAACAGGGGAATCTGTCGTGCGTTCCGGCTTCTTTGAATTCGGATTCGGCTCCTTCTTCTGGCCAAGTGTTGTTTTGATGGGAATAAGTCTGCGAGGCTGTCTAGGTAGGCACCCTACTCCTGGTCTTCCTTGGTTGTTCAAATTGGTGGCCCTAATTATGTTCCTTCCTACTTTCTCCGTTATGGCTTCCACCTGGCCCAAGTCTTTCGAAAGCGGACTTCCTTTGATTTTGATCTTCTTGCCTGCGGGTTGTTGATCTGGCGGGTAGTCTCGATCGGGCTCTCTCTTCATGCGTTCTTGGGATCGTCGACCGGAGCAAGTCCTGGAGCTGTTCGTACTTCTCTCCGTGATGTGAAGTTGCCCTGAGTTCTTCTAATGCTTCTCGAATCTTATCGTAAGGCGTATTCCTTTGTGCGTCTTTCTTGGCTTCTTGTTGTGATTTTCTTTTATCGTATTCACCAACTCGACTCGTGATCTGGTCCGAGCTTCTCTCTGTTTGCTTAGCGCGGTGTTGGCGCCCTTGCTTCAACTTGTTTTCCTTTCTCTAGCTTTCTCTCGACTCTCGGTTTCTCCATCATAGCCACAGGCAAAGTGTGATATGTTGGACTCGATTCATCGATGACGACATCGGGTGCTTCGGTGGATTTAATGGTGACCGAGGACGTCGAACCATGAGCACCTCCGTGCGTGAGCCGTTCCGTTATTGGTGTTAGTTTTCATCTTTGTCGGAGTTGTTGATGACTTTAGTAGGCGCCTCGATGTCATGGATCGAGTCTCCTTCTTGGTAAGGTAGAATAGCTGTTGTTGTTGTGCCAACTAGTTGGGTTCCGCTATCTTCGTGAAGCGGAACACGGCGATGGATGAATCTGATTTTGCGATGTTATCGTTAGCACGAGACCCTCCCGAGCTCTGTCGGTGGTATCCCAAGCATTGGATTGAAAGACCTTCGAAGCTGTCCACGATAGGATTTTGTCGTGTTGTCAAGCCCAAATGGAAAAGAACTCGACCTTTTGAAAGAACTCTGAGAATAATCCGAGTTGTTTTGGGTTGTGCTCTGGAATCCTGCCAAAAAAGAACTCGGTTTCTTGAAAGCACTCGAATAAGACTTCATCTCGGACACGGAGCTTGAATTCGAGTCGGATGCGGCGTAGCCGTGAAATCTTATTGAATCGGGTATTATGAGTCGCGCGAATCTTACGTGAGCTGATCCGTCGTAGTTGTCGAAATAGGAAATTCTTCATGATGATCCGGATCTTTGAGGAGATGGCTTTGAAGCCTGCCGTAGTTGTCCGCCTCGCAAATCCACGAGCCGAAGATGAAAGTTGATCCTGTCGGGAAGATCATGTTATCGAGGTCCATCGAGCTCTCGGATGCAAAATCGCCGAAAGCTCCCTACAGCGCGCGCCCATTGTCGATGTTCACCATCGATAGCACGCCACGGGGTACCGAGGCAAGTATGTTCAAGCTTCGGCGTATCTTTGAACTTCGATGGTAAACGCAAGAGACAGTCGATTTATCCTGGTTTAGGCCCTCGATCGTAGATCGAGTAACGACCCTACGTCCAGTCGGCGTTAGCCTTTGCGTTGAATTGATTATGAAGTGTTATGTTGTACAATTGTCATCCTCTTCTCTCAGGAGCCCTGCCCTCCTTTATATAGTCAGGAGGCCAGAGTCCTAGTCGGTTTACAATGAGATTTCCTAGTAGGATTACTTAATAGTTCTACTACTAAGATTACATGGGAAGAATCCTAGTTGAACTAGATCTTCTCTCTCCCTTGCGGGGTATCCTGTGGGTCCCGCATCGACAGCAACCTGTCTAGGGTTTGTGCGGCGGCGAGAAGTGACACAAGGCGGCTAGCGGGGCAAGTCGAGTAATGTGGTGGCTTCGACTTGTTGTTTGGGAACGGTGGATGGGATAGCGGCGGAAAACAAAAATCACAGCAACGGGCGATTGAACTACGACCACGAACACAATCCTAAACCAGCAACAAGACTCGACCACGGACACAAACTCAACAACACGAATCTGAAACGAAATTGCAAAGGCACAAAGGGCGATAGGACAGCGGAAATTGAAATATTTTTGGGCTTTTTGTAGACTCTAGGTAATGAACAAATACGAATCTAAGGCAAACGAGATTATACCTCGCGGTAAACCTGAAATATCTTATACCAATTGATGAGTACAGGCCCGATCTTCCGAGAGGTAGCCGGTAAGTTCGATTTGTGGAGATCTTGACGTTGGCGATCCGGCTTCAAATCAGACGTGATTCGAACCCTGCAACGGTTACACCACTGCTCCGTTGATTATCAACCAAGCACAACTTGATTGACCTCGCCAAGAAGGCTTTTCCTACAAGCGAATCGAAGAGCACAAGCAAGAAGGTAAAACACGCAATCTGATATTGCAAATATGAATGACGCGAATATCAATAGAGGGTTCTAGAACTCGGTTCCAAAGGACTAATCGACACAGTGGAGGAGATCAAGAACGGGGGCCCTGGATCACTGTAAAAGGATTTGTCACCACAGTTACAATGAACGATTCAGTTTCTCGATGGAAAACTAAACTCTAAACAAAACCCAATTGTGTAGCAGCGGCGACGGCTGTGTTTATAGTCTAAGACTCGACCTAGGGTTGGGGACAGCCAGGGGTTGGGCGCCCACAACTTGGGCTTAAGGCCCGACACGATACATGGCCAAGTTGGCCCAAATAGGTGATGCAGCACCTTGCCATGGTCACACAGAATGATCCACGGACCTTCTGGAGCTGGGACCAGATCCAAAACGACGGCGTCGTCGTCCCCTTTCCAACGCATCCAAGAACGGCCCGTTTTGATGTCGTATGAGAAAGTTATGACCGAAAAGATGTGACGTGTGTTCGCTGAATCCGAGAGCGACGTGGCAGCTGAGTTGGGAACGAATTGCAACTTGGGAAAGACCATGGCGTCGGTGTGTCCAGCATGGCGATGTCCTCATCACCTAGTTAAGTTAGATCGTAGTTAGTCTCACACGTTTTCCTGTTGATACGATACTTGGAATACTTCTGGGTGAAAGCTACAGCGGTATCCATACGCTATGGATTTATCGTGTAACGTTAAATATACCAATGGCTATGATCCTCTCGTTTTATATAGAAGGGTGGTCTTATTCCAATAGAAAATAAGTCTAAAATGTTCTCCAACTTTCCCACATCCAAAATAGATCCAAAATCGAATTGGAAACCAACTCGGCGGGGTTCGGGTAGTGAACCCGCCAAGCCCGGTTTGGCAAGGGCAGGTGCCCATTTCCTTCATTTCTTTGCTTTTTGTTTGAATTGGGTTGCACCAAATATTTTTCAATATCCTCTTGACACCAAAAACTTATTTACCAAGCCCAATTCCCATATCAGCACATTTTTTGGTGCCAACAGAGGTTTCAAGCATTAGGAATACCCATATAATCTGTTTTCTTAGTCTTTTGTAGATGCTTATAGAATATGAGTTACCTGCGTACATTCATAGGGAGATCATAGGTGAGTGTATTGTATGTTATGGGAAAAAAAAAAAAAGATTGCCGTGGTCTCCTTCCTATCTTAATTCTAGAGCTTACATTGGGTCATGATATCTTGCATTCAGCGATCTTAAAGTTTATTAATTTGGTTGTGTTAATCAGATAATGACTGAAAGCTATGTATTCCAACAAAACCGCTGTGTGCCATATGTGCATGACTTTGTAGGCAGGTTGGCAGATTTCCGCCCACTACTCCAATTTCTGAAATGATTGTAGACTTCTCTCGCTCCAACATACGTGCGCGATGTGCGTCATGTCACCATATAGAGCGAGCATTGTACTGACCATGCATGCATGCATGGATGACGATCCTTTTCTTTTCTTTTCTTTTTTGTGAATCACATTGATGACGATCCTTAATTCTCTTTTATTTGACCAACTGCATGTCACTGTATCGAGAAGGTCTTGACGTTCGTCCAAGATTGATTCTTGTTTTTCCAGCTGCAAAACTCTTACTACTGGCCAACACGACGCAGCATGCACGATCGACATAGCCGCCGCACGGTGTGTGTGGCTCGCTTTCTATGTTTCTATGCTCCTGTTTTTGTTTGAGCAGCAGGTTTTGGGCTAGCTTTTGGCTCAGAAGATGATATTCTAGATTTCGACTTTTGATTGTTGAATTTTTGCTATTGATTTTTGTATCAAAATTAGCTTCTCGGCACACCAAAAACTAAAAAAAGTTGCTCCGAACGAGGTATTTTTCATTTCCTCAGAAACCAGCTTTCTAGCTATTTAAAAGCCAGCTCAACCGTTCGGCTGCCCTAAACCTCACACATGAACAGGTGCACACAATACACTCATTTAATCATTAGTCAATCTTTGGTAAATTTTGCAAGCAACATTAGTCCTTGGTTGTACCTAGCATTTTAATGTAGGTCTTAGAATTATTTGATATAATTAAAAAAAATTAAGTCCAAGTCCTATTAAATCCAATAAAGATCGGTACTCAGCCGGTTTCAAATTATGTCTTTTTAGCTTTTTAGGTACAGATACGGTACCTAGATATACAATATGCCTAGACACCCTTTATATCTAGCTTTTTAGGTACAGATACGTAAAACTTTATATCTAGAAAACCAGAACAACCTACAATTTTAAATAGAGAGTAACTCATATCTTTGGTACGGTGAGGCTACATATATACCTTCACCTTCTAGGCTAGACTTTTCGTCGGCTGTTAAGTGTAAAAGAAGAAAAATTAGAAATAGTAGCCCCTTAGCCCTGGGTGCAAATCTGCCCCTGCTCATTAATTAATCAAAAAGGCTAAAGCACAAAGATCACCATATATAAATGTCACCCATATGGCTTGACGAATACTCCTAACTTGATACCTGATAACACACAAACATCACCCATGTTTTCCAAGTATAAATTGAAGCTACATATGCGTGAACATCAATGCACGCGTGGACGACTTTTCACGTCATCTTCTTATTCATCTAATTTTATTCATTTTCGACTAGAACAAACATACGTATACGCAAACCTATTGGCACAAGTGACCTGGTAGTTGTTGTTGCACCACTGCTGCCTCCTCAAGGGCAGAAAGTGACCTGGTAGTTGCTGTTGCCACTGCAAGCATGTGTCTTCGTGTTGTCGGCGGGAAACAGGTATGCGTCGGGGCAGCTAGACCCGCCGCAGTTGAGCGTCACGCCGGTGCTGCAGGAGAAGAGCATGGGCAGGTTGTATCCATCAATCACCGAGATGTCGTAGAAGTCCTGGCTGCCGCCGATGGTGAACTCGGCCAGCGTCATGGGAGGCTGCCCGGACAGCGTGCACGAGAGCGCGCCGCCGCAGTCGCCCGTCTGGCAGCTCCCGCTGCCACCGTTGAATGAGCACCCCGTGCGGCCCCACACCCTGCCGGACTGGGTCCCCGCCGGCACGTTCACGGTCCATGACTTCCCCGGGTCCAGCTGCGTGCCGCCGCCCACGGGCGTCGCCGCCGGCCACACCGTCGAGCCACAGTTGTTGGTGATGGTGAATGTGGCCGCTCTCGCGCTGGCCGCGAAGGCGGCGAGGAGGAGCAGGCTGAGGACTGTGGAAGCTGCAGGCCGGGACGCCATGGATGCTGCTTGTTGTTGTTCTACGTATGGTTCTAGCGTGGAGGAGTTAGGGAGGATGCATGCGTATTTATAGCTGCTAGCGGAAGAAAAGTCCGGGCTGACGGAATGACAAAATTAACCTTGGATCATATCTATCCCACATTTTCGGTGACAGTGAGATTGAGGTATTCCTTTCTTTCCTGATCTATTTCAGATAGTGAATGAGATAGAGATGTCGCCAAATTTCAGTCAATTAAGTTTGGCAATAACAGGCGGCTTGTTTGACTGCGGGACCCACTAGTGTAGAATATGCTATTGTTCCTTCGTAGAAGTTGGTGGCATGCATGCACTGTATTGCCGTGTAACATCGGTTAGAATTTGTCAGCACCTAGTTCATCTAGAATTCTAGATGACCTGGAAATCTAAGCCTACGCGACAAGGCCGGACTGACGAACAAGCACATTTATATTGCACCTGTTTGCTTGTTCAAAAAAAATAAATAAATGGATAAGAGAGCATAGCTAGTTGATTTATTAGTACATAGTACATATATACTGCTACGAACTAACATTATTTTTGACATATCCCACCATCATTCTATTTGCACATCAATAATTATGAAAATCAGTCGCTGAAATTTCTTGAGTTTCAATATAATATAATATATTATATTATATTATATTATATTATATTATATTATATTATATTATATTTATCGCCTACTACAACTGGCTGTATGTTGTGAAATATATATACATGACAAAATAGCCTTCAATTTCAGGAATTTTTTTAAAATAATATTTTTTAATGAATAATTGCAAATATAGCATCTGAATTGTGAGAATTGTAAATATAGTATCATGTCGGCAACTGGCGGGCCGACAGGACCCCATCGGCAGGCCAATAGCTAACTAGGCCCCGACCAGGCCAGACATGACTAGCAAGTGTACCCTTATCGGGGCGATTGGCCTGTCGGCCCATGGAGTGCCGATAGGCCACAAAATATCTACCGCAGACTCTCTTCATCCCTCACTCTCTCTCTCTCTCTCTCTCTCTCTCTCTCTCGCCGCTCCCCCTCTCTCTCTCGGTTGCGCCGTCGCCCACCACCGTCGCCCACCACCACTTGCCCCACCGCCCTCGCTGGCGACCGCCGGATCCGATGGTGGGCTTGACACTGCCGCCCCCACCCCGCCGGTGCTGCACCTCACCGACCTCGTCACATGTACGTGTGTTTTTCTTTGATAATGTAGTTAGTTTAGTTAGGATTTGTTAGTTTTGTTAAATGTATTTAGTGTAGTTAGGATTTGCGTAGTTAGTTTAGTTAGGATTTGTTAGTTTTGTTTAGTAGTTAGATTTAGTTAAGTTAGGTTAGTTTATTAGGGTTATTTAGGGTTACTTTATTTTATTAGTTTAGTTTAGATTACTTTATTTTATTATGGTTAGGGGTTAGGGTTCGTTTAGATTGATTTTGTTAGTTTAGTTTATTTTTTTGGTGCTAGGGTTAGGTTTTGATTATTTATTACTTTTTGTTTGGTAGGGTTAGGGTTAGTGTTGGTTTACACCGCTTAGGTTTATGGCTAAAATTTTCATGGTACTTCATTTAACTGACACTATACTTTGCACGATGTGACTAGGAATGTCGACCGATTTAGTCCCTTTCAAAATGTACCATGGCAACAGTCAAATCAGATATGGGGACAGCGGGGTAGACCTTAGCGAGTTCCAAGTCTTTGACACAGAACTGAATTCGCCGCTAGATTATAGCCGGAAACAAGTTTTAGACTGGCTGCATGAATACTTGGGTGTTCCGTCCTCCCAGCATCGTTTCAGGATTAGTATGTTGGTGCCTAAAAAGCAGGAGAATGGATGGAGGTGGGAGCTGTACGAGGCCAGTAACACAAAGAAGTGGCATTTTCTCATGTCCAAGGCATTGGAGCGTCGTTATGCCAACATCATGCTTGTTGAGTTCCTAGACGGTGCCATGCAGGGTGAGAGTAGCAACATAGGTGCAGCAGAGGAGAACTTAGAGTCAGCAAATGCTGAGCATACCTATGTTTGCGACCCTCCAATGTTGAGAACACGATAGAGGGTGGACAGGCGAATGATTATGGTCCGTCCATGGAAGCTAACCTGGGTGAGGAGGATGAAAGAATCGTCAAACAGATAGAGGCTGACAATGCTGAGCACATCGCCTTCATGGATGAATTTGCTGGCAGGAGGTTTGATGTCGAGGTTGACATCCCTAAGGATTGGGTCCACATCGCACCTGGTGCCATAACGGTCGATGATGGTCATCAATCTTCGTCGGAGTACTCAAGGATTGAGGTTAGACAAGGGCAGATGTTTCATGACAAGGTTCATCTACAATATGAAGTTCGTCGATGGGCTTTTTTCGAAAAAGGCAGTTTTATGGTGGTTATTTCTAACCCCACGACATGGGACGTTAAGTGTGTCACCCCAGGTTGTACTTGGCGTGTTCATGGTCATATGCCACGTACCGAGAGCAACTTCATAGCCACTATTGTTGAACCACACACTTGCTTGTTGCAATCTTCGCTGAGCAAGCTTGGAACATGACGGCGACTTTTGTTGCAAATGAAATATACGGTGAGGTAGCTGAAAAACTTGGCATTTCTCCTTTTTCGGATAATGCTTGCTATTCAGAATAGATTTGGCTATGAGATTTCTTATGACATGGCTTGGAGAGCCAAACAGTTGGCCTTGGAAAAGAGGTTCGGTAAGTACAAGGACTCATATCACCACCAGCCAGCTCTTCTAGAAACCATTCAATCGAGAAACCATTGCACTATAATTTATATTGATGACTATGTTGTGCCTATTGCTTTTGCCCTGGTTGGATTAAAGGACAACGAAAGCTAGTTGTGCTTCCTAAAGTTGCTGAAACGAGCTCTCGTCGAAGAAAGGGAGAATGTTTGTGTCCTGCATGATCGTAATGCAGGGTTATTGAATGCAGTGGACAAGTTGAAGATTGGTACTAATCCAGATGTCCAATGGGGCGATATACAAAGTCGCTGGTGCATGAGGCATCTTGCTGCTAATTTCTACAAGCAGTTCAAGAGCAATTGCTTAATCGACCTATCCAAGAGACTATGCAAGGAGAATTAGAAACAAAAGTTTGATTTCTTTTGGCAACGGTTCGATGAACTGACCACAAGCCACATGAAAGAGGTGCGTCGTCAACCAGTTGTGGCATGAGGAGGAGCCGCAAGGTCTTGGTCCACATCCTAAATGATCCTAAAAGCAAAACGTGTCGACGTAAGGGGGGTAGCTCTTTAGAGTATTTCTCAGATTGGATTAAAGAGGAGCCCCTAGAGAAGTGGTCTTTGTTGCATCACACCTTTGGAGCTCGGTACGGCATAATGACGACGAATCTCGTAGAGGTTTACAACTGGGTGCTCAAAGGTACACGTTCCCTTCCATTGGTTGCCATTGTGGAGGGTATCCTGAGGGACACAATGTTGTATCTGCGAGTGCGTTGTCAAGCGGCAATTGCAATCATTCAGAATCCACACATGACATATTCAACGAAGATTTCTGCATACATCGAAGAGAAGAGTGCCAAAGGATCCCTGCATAGGGTCTTTTATGTTGGCAATCAGGACCTTGTGTATGAAGTGTATCTGGATGACAAGGGCGGACTTGGTATTGGTCCAAGCGAAATAACTATGGAGTGTCACTTATGGCCATCGGAGAACAAGTGCACGTGCACATGCAACAAGCCGAAGTACTACCATTATCCATGCTCCCATGTGCTAGCTGCTGTTGGAAAAGCTAAAGTTCCCATGACATTTGTGTCCCCTTATTTCAACAAGGAGGCCGTACTGCACACCTGGTGTGGTGAGCTTCGAGGTTGGAGGGCCATTTCTGATTTCACTAAGGCAGTTCATGACTCCGATCGTCAATGGTCACCGGATCCGAACAAAAGGGTTGAGGCAAGTGGTCGTCGCAAGAGTCGTCGTATTAGGAATGACATGGATGCTTCAGACGCTTCAAACAAGCGTCCTTTCTGCCTCGCGTGTGGTGGAAATCATCTGAGAAAAAATTATGATGCGTAGCCAACACATAGTCTTCCAGATGGAACCGAAGAGCGGCGTATTCCAAAACGCAACTCTAGGGTTTGAACTACGGCTTGTAATATTTTAGTTTGGGACTGTAGTGCATTTAAGATTTTAGTTTGGGAAGACTATGTAATATTTTACTTTGGGATCGCGTTTAAGATTTTAGTTTCGGACTATTTTGTAATATTTCACTTTCGACTATTTTGCCTTTTGGATTACTTATCAACTTATTAATATGCCATTGTATTTTCAAAAAATCTTTGTTTTTGTATGATGGCTGTTATGGAGCTCATCGACCCTGTTGTTTACTAGTGGCACCGCTCGAACTTGGAGGACGGGCAGCTTCCCGTAGCCCTACATCTTCGTATCCACGACGAGTTGTGGATACTTGACCAGCGCTGGATTCCACAGTTTGTTGAATTCGTACCTTATACGTTACATAATTACTTGTTCAAATTTTTATTATTTAACCAATAAATTTGTCCCCATCACAGCCTACGTGCCGCTGGACTGCTTCCGTTTGCACGCCAGGTTGAGTGACACAGGCATAGTAGTGCGTGTTTTCCGGTGGACCGTGCACTCGTCTGTGCTTGGGTGGACTGCTGGAGACCGGAGACGCACACATTCCACCTCCCTGTAGGTGAGGTTATTGTTACTCTGCAGGACATCACCATGCTCCTCGGTCTACCTCTCGACAGTGCCCCTGTCGGCCCTGTTGTCGTGTTGGCAGACTGGGACGTGCAGCTCCTGCACCTTTTCGAGGGTGTCTTATAGCCGGCGGACGGAGAGCTTGAGCAGTTCGCCTTCCACGACCGCCACGGGCCTCCAAAGGCTTGGTTGTGTCAGTTCCATGGGGAGAGGCGCACGGAGGACGAGGACAACTGGAGGGTGCTACGACACCTGGTGGCGTACCTGCTTTGGCTGTTTGGGTGGATAGTCTTCACCAGTTCTCACCACGACACAGTCGACGCGCACTTGGTCCACTACATGGCGCAGGTAGCGTACACAACACTACCGGACTCAGTGGCTTTGCCGAGTGCTAAGGGCACTCGGCAAAGTCCAATTTGTATTCGGCAAAGGCTTTGTCGAATGCTGCACTTGGCAAAGATCACTCGGCAAAAAATGCGTCGGTAAAGGCGTCTTTGTCGAGTGTCTTTTGTGGGGCACTCGGCAAAGCCTTTGCCGAGTGCCCGACACTCGGCAAAGTTGGAACCGAAAAAAAACCGAAAAAATGAGAATTTTTACCAAAAAAATGAATTTTTTTTAATCGGTGGAGGCCCCCACCCATCTTCGGCATTTTTCGCAAAAAATTCACATATACACGGCTGGCGGGATTCGAACCCGCGATCACCCCCTACGCACGAACCTCCTCTACCACTACACCACACTTTCACTTGTGTATGGATTTCGTTTTAGTTTTCAATATATTATACTAAATCGAGTGTAAATTGCTTGTTTCAGGCCCTAAACGAATTCAAATAAAAAAGTTGTAAACTACAAAGTTTCATAACTTTTCGAGATCTACACTTTTAGTTTATGAAGTTTTTCCATCCGAGGTCGTTTACAAAATTTGAATTTCAAAATTTTGAAATTCAAATGCAGTTTTGCATGACAAGATGATTTCAAATCAAAAAGTTGCCAACTACAATGTTTCATAACTTTTCGAGATCTACAAAGTTTATTTTGGTTGTTTTTCCATCCGAGGTCGTTTGAAAAGTTCAAATTTTAAAATTTTGAAATTCAAACACAGTTTTGCATGACAAGATTATTTCAAATCAAAAAGTTGCCAACTACAATGTTTCATAACATTTCGAGATCTACAATGTTTATTTTGGTTGTTTTTCCATCCGAGGTCGTTTGAAAAGTTCGAATTTTAAAATTTTGAAATTCAAACACAGTTTTGCATGACAAGATGATTTCAAATCAAAAAGTTGTCAATTACAAAGTTTCATAACTTTTCGAGATCTACAAAGTTTATATTGGTTGTTTGGTCATCTGTTCATCCGACATGGTCGTTCTAACATTATTCACAAATCTTATATATCTCTCTTGTAGTTTCGTAAACTACGAGAGAGATACATTAGATTTGTGAACAAATTTATTTTTACTTTGTCATATGAAGAAAGACCAAAAGAAACATTGTACATCTTGATGAGTTATACAACTTTTTAGTTGAAAACTTTTTCATTTGAATTAATTTACTGCTTCAAAATGTGCTTTGAAATTTTCTTTGCTGAGTGTAAAAAAAACACTTGGCAAAGAGCTTCTTTGCCGAGTGTCAAAAAAAAACACTCGGCAAAGAAGCTTTTTTGCCGAGTATCAAAAAAAAAACACTCGGCAAAGAGCTTCTTTGCCGAGTGTTAAAAAAACGCTCGGCAAAGGCGTCTTTGCCGAGTGCCCGAAAAACAACACTCGACAAACCACTTGGCACTCGGCAAAGAGCCGGTCTCCGGTAGTGACACCACTTGAGGCGATTCCCCAGTACAGTTGGGGCTCTGCGGTGCTTGCAGCTATGTAGCGGGCTTTGTGTGATGCTTGCACTCGGAGGACTTTGACAGGTACGTTGGCTAGTTCGCCTTTGTTGCTGATGTTGTGGTCGTTCGAGCGGTTTGATATCGGGAGGCTGAACTTGTCATTGTATGATCCGTACGTCGACGAGATGTACATTTTTGACCACCTGGGTGAGGCCGACGAGCTCGATGCCCCCACGATGGGCACACTCTGGATGTCACTTGACGTAAGTATCTAGTCTCTACTATTTTTTTCTTGCATGTTAGTATTATGCTTTAAATCTTCATCAAGTTTGTTGTTCTTTGCAGCCTAGGTGGGCAACAGGCATGGGTAGAGGCACGTACAATGCGTACGTCGCTGCGTTGGACCAGCTCATAGCTGAAACGGTTCGGTGGTCCCTGTACACTGCAGTTGACATACAGTTCGGTGCTCCGCGTGGCTTGTCGGAGTTGTCCTAACGTGACCAGGAGCTATGGTACACAAGGAAAAGACTGGTGTTCGACATCTTTGTCAAGCCGTACTATATCCAGACCGGGTGGCACATCAGTTGGGGCTTGCACAGGTCTTCCCTCTTCCCTGAGTTTAGCTTGACGGGTCCTACGGGTAAGTCTTTTTTCATTAACCATTCATGTATATGTCGTCATACTATAATTCATTATTAATTGTATTGCAGGCATTCAAGGAAAGGTCAAGATCTAGCGTTCAAGCAGTTTGTGGGTGGATAGGATGGTGCCTTGGGTGAATGACTGGGCACAAGCTGCCACCGATGTGCACGACCTTGCAGGCCATTCGACAAGGCCACCTACCGAGAGTACTTGCGTTGGTTCCATGGAGCCACACGCGTCTGTTGCTTCCCCGTGCCGGCAAAGGCCGCCCCACACGAGGCCGAGATAACCGATACGTTCGCGATGGAGCCACCAGCTGCTTTCCATGCGCTTGTAAGTAAATTTGTAAACTTCTTTGTCCTGTCGTTACTTTGCCAATGAGTCACAAGAATTCATGCAACAATACATGCCTGGCTTGCAGACAGATATCTACAGCGATGTGGGCAACGAGCTGCTTTCGTATGCCCAGCGGTTTGAGCATAACCCCCCAACGGCTGGTAGGATAGAGTTGGTCGCCGCCCCTCGATGACTGGGGCAAGATTGCTTTGGCGGGGGAGTACGTCGGGCATCGTGCCATCACACCACGGACGTAGTTGGTCATGTCCAGCATGGATGACCCTGCAGCGCCACCTCCACCTGGAGGATCTGGAGGATGTGCTTGTTCTTCTCACCTGACGGTTGGAGTCCTAGGTACTTCTACGATGACCTTCCAATTTCTTCATGCATTATGTACGTAACATGCTCTGTGTGACCTTACAATTTTTTGGTAGGTGGACGTGCTTCTTGCAGTGACTACATGATGGGTACTAGCAGCTTCGCGACCTTTCACACCGACGACACTCCTCCTTGGTTCGCCGATGAGGCCGGGGCCTCATAGCTTTCAGGTGCACCTCTGCCGACTCAGCCCACTCAGGAGGATACTCAGCCTACAGAGTCGACCCCGCTGGCACATCAGCGTCGTCCTCCAGACCAGCTCACTTACCCTACGACGCAGATTCGTCACCGAGGAGTACAGGCCGTCAAACGTGGGCATTGTGTTGGTTAACCTGTATTAGTCGTATGGTTGTATGGTTTCATGGATGTGGACTAATTTACTCCTGGATTTCTGATGCCTGGAACAGTATTAGTCGCTTTACAACCATTTAATGGAGGCAACGCTCCAATAGCTTTCGACGCCTGCATCGAGGCAAAGGACAATTCAGCGGACAAATGGCGTTGCCTTTGCACGTTCATATGCTTTTCAGGGACAAACGACGCGGTTATTCACATGAAATAGTGTAATTGGGTGCGGGGTAGCCGACAGGCTTGTCAGCCCCTAGAGTGCCGACTAGTCTATCGGCATGTCGAATGCCGATAGTGCATGTCAGCCACCCAACAGCTGACAGGTCTGCTATTAGGACCAACAGGCCGGCGTCGGCTGCCACGTCAACCATATCGGCTATTAAGGTGCCGACATGGGACTTATCGGCCTTCCAGTGGCCAACAAGAACCCTATCGGCGGTCCACTGGCCGACAGGATGCTATATCTGCAATTTTTGTATAACAACTACTAGATTTTCAATTATTCATTAAAAAATATTATTTAAAAAAATTCTCCATTTCAGCTCGGCCGGTTTGTAGTCTTCTTCATAAAATGTCTAATATCTGTAGAACTTGGAGAAAAAATGAACATATTCTCTTCCAGGAGATAAACAATTAGCTAACAATTAGCTTTAGCTCATCCAAACAGGGCCTAACTCTGATTATACGGTTACGGTGAATACAATCAAAGCGTATTGGCTTCCAGAAGATCAGTAGCATTGATGGAAAATGTTTAAGGTATGTGGAAGAAGGGAGGAAAATTCTTGTGTTTGCATGCAGGTGCCGTGACCAGCGAAGATTTGGTCTCCAAAAGGTAGATTTCTGGCACTGGGATTTAATTAATACATCACTGGCAAGTCCGCCAGGCACACATTTTCCATTTGCAATACAAAAAAAAAATCAGAAACAGTGCAACAAATTGGTTGCTAATAGGAAAAATGATGCCCGTTATGTGTCTCTATCGCTCATGACCTGCGGTGTTGGGACACAATTATGAGACGCGGAGGACAAAGTTCGCGACAGCTATAAGAACTAACAGCTAACGAGTTTTATGAATAGTGTGCAGGAAAAGGAGGCCTAGGCGTGAGGCGAAGGCCGGGGAGCTGCGCCGAAGGCGCCAGGACGCGGTCGGGGACAGAGGCTTTCGCGGCACGAGCAAAGGCTATGGCTCAAACGCCAGAAGCGAAGGTCAGGAAGCTCCAGCGAAGGCTTCCCGGTGGAGGCCCCGGAACCAGGGACAGCCCCCGCTCAGCGGCATTACCGGGCCATGGGCCGATGATGGGTTGTCGACGGTGGCCCATCGGGCAAAGGCGGTAAAGGAAAGAGGATACCAAACTGCCCCAGGGGGCTTGCATTAGCATAGGAATATTCCAGGAATGCACTGTAACCGACAAGGGGTAGAAAATGTAAACAATAGCTCTAGCAAATAGTGCCCTATAAAAGGGGGACTCAAACTCTATAGGAGGAGAGAGAGACATTAATGCAACCCTAGTCAAGTTCGGGCCCACCTCTTCATTACTCTCCCCTTCACCCAGGGCTCCAGACCGGGCAAAGGATATCATTGTCTTTCTTTGTCTCGACTGCTGGAAACCAAGCTTTCCAACATTGGCGCCCACCGTGTGTTGGCCAAGCAAGACCCACGATAGTGAGAAAGAGAGCAGCCTTCGCTAGGATTCCCGCAGAGCCCTCGACGAGAGGACGACCAAGGCATAGTGCCCGCAACAACTACACTAGTGCCCCAGAAGATCAAGTTGAATAAGAGCACGTGATCAAAGACCAGCCTTCGACATCCGAGGAGCATGAAAGGATCAAGATGCCCAAGAGGGGGGTGAATTTGGGCTAATTCTAAAATTCTTTGCAATAATTAAGCCCTACGGTTAGCCCACTTCACCCCTTGTGTCTAGAAAGTGTTTCTATTGTTCTACCACACAAAAGTTTAGCAACCTATGTTCCAATCCTACTTTAGCATGGCAATTCTATGAATGTAAAGACAAGAATTGAATTGCTCAAAGTAAATAGAGAAGGAGGAATGCGGCAATGTTTTGTCGAGGTATAGGAGAGTCGCCCGCGCAAGGGTCTAGCTCCCCCTTGATCCACGCAAGGATCAAGTGCTCTCTACGGGTTGATTCTTTGACACTATGTCACGGTGAATCACCCATAACCGCTCACAACTTGAGTTAGGTCATCCACAAGCTCCGCCGGATGATCACCAAACTCCCAATCACCACCAAGCCGTCTAGGTGATGGCGATCACCAAGAGTAACAAGCACGAACTCTCACTTGACCAAAACAAGCCTAATGAGAAGGGTGGATGCACACTTTGCTACTCTTGCTTTCACTAATGAGGCCTCTCTATTGGATTCTCAAATCTCAATCACCTCACTAGGACCTTGCTCTTCTTGGCACTCTCAAGGGTGTTTCTCAGCTGTTGGAATGAACAAAAGTAATCCCTTGAGTGAATAGAGGAAGTATTTATAACCCCGCATTCAAAATGAACCGTTATGTGCCTTTGCGGGGTGACCGGACGCTCCGGTCAGTTCACCCTGAAACCGAGCAGTTAAGTGGTGATCGGACGCTGAGCAGCGTCCAGTCTGCACTGACCAGACACGTCCGGTCGTGAAAACTGCTCTCTGGAACCTTACTGGAGTTGACCGGACGCTGGCACCCAGCGTCCTTTTCAACTTTAGCGTCCGGTCGCACCAGACGACTTCACCTTGATCAAATGAACTAACCGGACTCTACGTCAGCGTCTGGTCACACCGGAACCAGCGTCCGGTCAGCATTTGACCCTCCATTCACTTCGAACTCGCAATCATATGTGAATGCTCCAATTGATCTAAGGGCTATTTAGGAGCTACCTAGTGCTAGATTAGACAAGTGTGCACCACACCTAACCCACTAGACTCACCTAGGTCAAGCTACCCATCCATACCCCCCTTAATAGTATGGCCAAAGGAAAAACAAAGTCCTAAACTAATCTAAGTGTCTCTTCAACATCAAACGACACTTAGAACTAGTCCATCATTAACCTTGTCGTCCATCCTTTGAAAACCAAAATGATTTCCATCATAGGGGCATGGCAACCATGATTGCCCAATCAATTGCCATTACCATGACCTAACTTAATTGCATGTGCAAAACACATGTTAGTCACATTAATCACATATTGTCATTAATCACCGAAACCCAACTAGGGGCCTAGATGCTTTCAATCTCCCCATTTTTGGTGATTGATGGCAATACAACCTGAGTATGTAAAAAGAGATGAGGTTTTAACATGCTTGGTCCATATAAGCTTTTTGCAATAAGAACAAAAGAGTTAGGCAAGTTTATATGACCCAAGCCAACATGATGTACTCAATAGATATGAAATAAGCATGAGTACAAGTAATAAAGCTCATTTGCATCGGAGTAAAGTGCGGAAGCAAAGCAAATGAGCATAACCAAGTGATATGACATATAAATAATTCAAAGTAGAGAGCACACATGTCACATATCACATAAATATCATGATCACGTAGATATCACTATCACATAAATATAGTTTGATGCATGAAAGTAAACACATGAATGCATAATAGTGTATCACACATAAAAAGCCAAATATAATAGATAAACTCCCCCTAAATGAATCGTGCCCCCTAAGTCTAACATACTCGATCCCTCTCCTCCTTTGGCGTCAAACACCAAAACCTAAGGGTCGGTCGGTGGGGCTGTAGTGGACGAGTCCGGCGCTGAGGTGCGAGGAGCGAGCTGGAACTATGCCATCATCGTCGGATCATGAGCTCTGAGTAGTCTGACCCTCTGTGGCTGGAAGCGATGCTGAAGCGGTCTGGGTTGGATCAGGGACTGGTGCGGCTTGAGACTCTGTAGGTATGACTGTAGTAGGTGGCTCTGATGATGCAACTGAAGAAGGAAGCGTCTCTGTAGTCCCGGTAATAGGAGCAACTATGGAAGGACCTAGGACATGTAGATATGGCGGAGTAGGCTGCCCTGTCAACTCACTGAAGGTAGCACCAAGGCTCCTAGAGACTGTAGTATCTGGCACAAGCAGCGAGGAAGTCTGAGCCGGTGTGAAGCCGATCTAAAGAGGTGTGAATGGTGGGGCTAGCACTGGCGAGGAAAACCACTGAGACACTTGCTCGGTGGTGAAGGAAACTATGCTGCTAGCTGTCCCTGACTCTGAAGCCCACTGGGCTATAAAGCTGGAGTCTATGAAGTGGTGGTAGGCTGACCAAGCTGAGGTGTATGCTATGGCGGTGGAGCTCCAATTGTAGTAACTACATGCTGCATAAATTCGAGTAACTACTGCTGCATGAGGAGTGATCTTTGATGCATGGCTCTTCGCTATCTTTGATAGCTGCTCTTTGCCATCTTGGATCATTTCTTCATTATCATTGAACTCATCTGTCGTCTCGCCTAGAACTATGTAAATATAGCAGCGGTCTCCTGGGCCTGGCGAGCCCGATCCTGCCTCATCCACTCAAGTATAGCAAGTAGAGCGAGGTCTGTCTACAGTGCAGGTGGAGCTAAACTGGAGCTACCGGCCTCATGGTCATGTCGTCGTGGAGGCATCTAAGGGATATCCTGGTAGTCATCATCTGAGCTGTCACTGGGTTCGCTCTCTACTATACCGTCCTGCTGAGCATCAAGCTGCTCCTCCTCTGTAGCTGCAATGCCCCTGATAGTCTCATCCTGCTGGGCTGCAGTCTCTGGCACCTCTAGGTGCCGGTGCGGCTGGCTAGGTGCACTCGGTCTACTGTGACGGAGCATCTAGGTCAAGTTATATGCAAGGAACTCAGTAGTAGCACTAGAATACTCTACCAACATCTCTGGAGGCCTCACTGTAACTGCCCTGTGAATTAGAAAGGTGATCCAGTGTGCATAAGGTAGCTGTCTGTGTCCTCTGAATCCCTCTGCAAGGGTATCCTCCATCTCAGAAAGTATAACATCCCAAACATCAAAGATAGTCTGCTGCATCAGGGGCATTCAGTAGCCACAACTGAATGCGAGTCAATCCCTCGTGATATCCCATCCTTAGAAGCAGGGTCCTCCTCATGATAGCATCTAGCAGTCTGGCTATAGGAGTAAGATCCCTAGGAGTCCTGCTCGACCCTCGCCGAATGGCTCTGTAAAGAACTGGCGGACTAGATCTGTAGGAGGCACAAGACCGCCGTGAGGGCATCTAGGAGGCTCTATATGTCCATAGCAAACTTCATGAATGCGGATGGGTGAATCCTGTAGCCTGAGTATCTCTCGGACCCTAAACCTCATTTGCCTGTAATCTTGGCCTCTGAATGCAAAATGAATAAATCTGTGGCCCGGGTCAATCCAAAGTGTATCGTAGAACTCTCGGACCAAAGATGGAACATATCTGCCTGTCCGTCCAAGTAGATCTGTTAGCCCTGGCAGGTAAGAAAGGTGAGGACGAATCTGCTCTCCTGCTGCTGCTACAATGGACTCAATGTTGCAAACCCTCTGAGACCTAAATGTTGCCCCACTATTAAGATATGCATTATAAAAATTCTCCTACAGTGGTGTGTAGAAGCCCTTTGATGCACGCTCATCCTTCCTCGGTGGCAACCACTCCTCAAACTGCACGAACCTGAGCTGCTGCACCTGCTTGGCACCGGAGGCGGACCCTGTGGTCTGGGAGGCGGACAAGAACCCCTCCGCTGTGTCTCAGCCCTCGGTGTCACCTGGGTATGGGTATGACTAGAGCGGCAAAGCTGAGGCTGAGGTGCCTGCTCTATCTCCTCGATCTGCTCTCCCTCCTGAGCCTGCTCTGACTGCTGCTATGGCTCCCCCTGAGGCTGAGTTTCCTCCAAAGCAACACGGCATCCCTCAAGCATGACAGTCCCAGCTGGACTACCATGATGATGCTCAACCTGCTCAATAGCTGCCCTCTGTGCTAGTGAAAGCTGATCTGCAATCTGAACTCCACCCTAGCACCTCCTCTCTCAGCAAGCTCTCGTGGCGGCTGCAACTATAGCTGCTCTCGCTATATCTGCATCTGCATACTTCCGCTTCTTTGATGTGATCTTCTTCGTCGCATTGCCTTTCACATCAGTAGGCAAGCAAGGCGGAGGCCTCAGATCCTCATCACCTGGACCACCTCCGGCGTTCTTGACATGAGCCATCTAGAATGATCTGCTGCCTCAGACAAGAAACAACTGTCACTGACACTTCCGAGGCTTCGCCTCGATCCGTACTCGCGAGCTTGGCCCCGAGTTGACTGACAACTGCCAATGAGACCTCAAGAACACCGACTTGCTGCACGATGGAATAGATCGGATATATATAAATAATTTTAAATAAACATCTAGAGATGCAAAACCTAAAGAAGTAAGCAATTAGATACGAAATTAGAATCGAGGGGCTTGCTACCTGACGAAACCGGCGAACCAAAGAACAAGGAAAGGATCACGGAGGACCACCGGGTCGACAATTAGGGTTAGAGTTGGCACTGCAAGGTGAATCAGCCGTGGAGGTGCAACTAGGGTTCTGAGAGGCTCTGGTGGCGCTGTTACGGCGAAGTAGGCGCAAGAGGCGGCTCTGGTGGCGCTGGCGATGCTGGCGGCGCTAGGGCGGCTGTGCGGGAGGTGGCTCGGGCACAGCGCGAGTAGGGCGCGGTGGCACGGTGGAGTGAAGGCGTGGGCGCGGATGCCGGGCATGAGCGTGGGCGAGGTCGCGGTGACAGGCACGGGAGCAGGGCGGCGTGGTGAGCTGTGGAGACGAGGCGGCGATGTCGGCGTCGGGTGGAATAGGTCAAGGTGCGACGCAGCGGTTGGATTATATGGGGTCCTTGTGACGGAATAGAAAAGGAAACAGAGAAGAATCCGGATCCCGCACGATTACTACTGACCAGACGCTCCGGTGGCAATGACCAGACGCTGCCACCCAGAGTCCGGTCGACACCAGAGAGGTCTAAATCTCCTAGAGCCACGACCGGACATGTCCGAACACCGCTGACCGGACGCAGCCAGAGTCCGGTCGATCCTGTCTTCGTCGCCTTCGCTTGATCGGACACAAGATCACCTTCTGACCGGATGTAGGGAGAACACTGTTCCAGCGTTCGGTCACTCACTTCGCAGCAACGGTTCACCGCCTGTGAACTAACCGAACGCAGGGGAGCAGAGTCCGGTCTAGCGTCCGGTCACTCCTTTTCAGCAATTCTTCAAAGTCCTTCGAGCTGCCTATTCCCAATCGAGTCCCAACATCAATAAGATCCAAATAATCATCAATTGGGACTGATGTGAGTGACCTCTCTCAAACCCTCAAATTTTTCAAAATATTTTGCCTTAGGCTATAATTCTTTTTATGAAAATAGGCAATAAAAGGGTGATTGAAGAGAAACGACAAAACAACATTCATGCATATGCAATGCAATACTTGAAAGTAAATCTAGTTGCTTGTCAAGTTTGATCCAAGGTTAAGCTTCTTCACTCGCTTTTCGGCGGTTATCTTGACCATGTTAGACAAGTCCTAAGTGCATTACCACAAAGTAAACATGTTGTATATTACAATGTAATGCAAGGGACAACACAAGCTCATTTTCTAGTGAAGTTGCTAAAATCAAGCACATTGAGCTCATTCCTCAATCGACAAAATGTTGCCTCATCTAGCGGTTTAGTGAAGATATCCACCAATTGATCCTTGGTCCTTACACCTTCTAGTGAAATATCATTCTTAGCAACATGATCTCTAAGAAAGTGATGGCAGATATCTATGTGCTTGGTGTGAGAGTGTTGAACCGGATTATTAGCAAGTTTTACCGCACTCTCATTGTCACACAAAAGAGGTACATTTTCTAGAACTACACCATAGTCTAGCAAAGTTTGCTTCATGTAAAGTATTTGTGCACAACAAGCACCCGCGGCAATGTATTCCGCTTCGGCGGTGGACAAAGCCACACTATTTTGTTTCTTGGAGGACCAAGACACAAGTGATCTACCAAGCAAATGGCACCCTCCGGATGTGCTTTTTCTATCAACTTTGCAACCGGCATAATCCGAATCGGAATAGCCAACTAATTCAAATCTAGCTCCTTTGGGATATCAAAGGCCAATGTTTGGTGTGTTCTTAAGATACCTAAGGATTCTTTTAACGGCAATCAAGTGAGTTTCCTTAGGATTAGCTTGAAATCTAGCACACATACACACACTAAACATGATATCGGGCCTCGATGCGGTTAAATATAACAAGCTACCAATCATAGAGCGGTAGAGAGTTTGATCAACCGTGTTACCTCCCTCATCTAGGTTGAGATATCCATTAGTTGGCATTGGTGTCTTGATTGGCTTACATTCATCCATTCTGAATCTCTTGAGAAGATCATTAGTATATTTCTCTTGAGAGATGAAAATTCCTTCTCTCATTTGCTTGACTTGAAAACCAAGAAAGAATGTAAGCTCTTCAATCATTGACATCTCGAACTCCTTCGACATCAATTCACCAAACTCTTCGCAAGAATCTTCATTTGATGATCCAAAGATGATATCATCAACATACACTTGACAAATGAAGATATATCCATCAAGCTTCTTGGTGAATAGTGTGGTGTCGACCTTCCCAATGGTGAAGCCCTTCTCAATGAGGAAGTCCCGAAGGCGCTCATACCAAGCTCTTGGGGCTTGCTTAAGCCCATATAACGCCTTGGACAACCTATAAACATGATTAGGATATCTAGGGTCTTCAAACCCGGAAGGTTGATCAACATAGACTAGTTCATTAATAAAGCCATTTAAAAATGCACTTTTTACATCCATTTGATATAGTTTTATTTCATGATGTGATGCATATGCAAGGAGGATACGAATGGCTTTTAGTCTTGCAACAGGTGCAAAGGTCTCTCCAAAATCCAAACCTTCAACTTGAGAGAACCCCTTTGCAACTAGTCTTGCCTTGTTCCTCACAACAACGCCTTGATCATCTTGCTTGTTACGGAACACCCACTTTGTTCCAATGACTCTTGCACCTTGTGGTCACTCTTCAAGTGTCCAAACTTCATTGCGGGTGAAGTTATTCAACTCTTCATGCATGGCATTTATCTAATCTGGATCTTGAAGAGCTTCTTCTACCTTAGTAGACTCAAAGCAAGAGACAAAAGAGTGATGTTCAATAAACGAAGCAAGCTTTTGAGAGCAAGTCATTACTCCCTTTGGTGGACTCCCTATGATGAGATCTTCTGGATGAGCTTATAGTAGAGGTGAATTTCTTCTATCAACCACTTGAGAGGGAGGTTGTGGAGCATCAACATCATGTGCTTGTGTCACCATTTGCTCATGGGAGACATGAGTATCTTCATTTTCTACTCTCCCATCTTTATCACCATCTTGTGGCACATTTGATGAACAAGGCGGATTAATCAGTTGCACATCATCTTCATCATCATTAGGCTTGATGTCTCCAACCGGAATGTTCTTCATAGCCCCCCTCAATGGTTCATCATCAAGATTCTCATGTGCTCCTTGGGAGCCGTGAGATTCATCAAATTCCACATCATATGTTTCTTCAACCAAGCCGGTGGCATGATTAAATACTCTATATGCTTTGGACTTTGATGAGTAACCAACAAGAAAACCAATATTACAACGTCTTTGAAACTTCCCTAGGTGTTGCCGCTTCTTGTAGATGTAGCATTTGCAACCAAACACCCTAAAGAAGGAGACGTCCGGCTTCTTCCCATTGAGCAACTCATAAGGTGTCTTGCCAAGAAACTTTTGAAGGAATAGGCAGTTGGATGCATAACATGCGGTGTTGATAGCTTCCGCCCATAGAACTTCAGGAGTGTTGTACTCATCAAGCATTGTTCTTGCTAGTGTGATCAATGTTCAGTTCTTTCTCTCAACTACACCATTTTGTTGAGGAGTATATGTTGCGGAGACCTCATGCTTGATCCCAACTTCATCACAATAGGCTTCAATGTTTGTGTTGTCAAATTCTTTCCTATTGTCGCTTCTAATCTTCTTGAGCTTCACTTCAAACTCATTTTCTGCTCTCTTGGCAAAGTTCTTGAAGCATGATGCAACTTTGGATTTGTCATGAAGGAGGAATACCCATGTGTACCTTGAATAGTCATCAACAATCACAAGACAATAAAGATTTTCTCCCAAACTCTTGTATGTTGTTGGTCTAAATAAGTTCTTGTGAAGGAGTTCTAGCACTCTTGTGGTTGACATGAAGGCTTTTGTAGGATGAGTATTTGTAACTTGCTTGCCGGCTTGACATGCACTACAAAGCTTGTCCTTCTCAAACTTCACATCCTTCAACCCTCTCACCAAATCATTCTTCATTAGCTTCTTGAGTGAGCTCATCCCAACATGAGCAAGTCTTCTATGCCATATGATAGAGCTGGAGTGCCCGATCCTTCGGTGAGTGAAAGATAACTACGATTTGGTGGGTGTCGACCCTCACGATCCGACTACGACGAACAAGTCCGTGGCGCCTTAGCAATCGCTGAACCAACTCCCGATGGTTATTGACCTTGCTAGTGCTAGATCAACCTGATCACGAAGATCAATTCCTGCTGGCAATCGAAGAACAAGCAAGAATTTGAGGCGAGCAACCCTGAATATTACTCAAAGGTGGGGTTCTGAATTACACGAAGACGAAGCTTCGGTAAGTAGCAATGGCTAACTTAAGAAAAACAAAACCCAAGCCAAAGTGGGGGCACAGCCCCTGGCTAAATAGGGGAGGAGGGAGGAAGGAGGACGCCCAGCCTGCCCACAAGGCAGGGAATAGGCGCCCAAACAGCCACACACCATCTCCTTGATCCCCTTTCCTGATTTAGGTGGCGCAGCACCTTCCTGGTTATTTCTAGACAAAACTAAAAACACATAGGTGGCGCAGCACCTAGACATTATTCTGGGCAGGTTCATCATGAGCATAGATGGTGCATGCACTTAGGAAACTTTTGGTCCTTCATTCTTCAAAATCATCACGAAGTTTAATTCACGTGCACGAGCTCAAGTGAGTGGTCCTGGTGGCGCCTGTGCTGGTTCAGTTGGAGTAGCCATTCCCGTGTCGGGGTTGATATCCTCATCACCATAGCCACCCAAGTGTTGTTTTGGTGAATAGGCAAGTCTTCAAATTAGCATCTTCGGAGGTGAAGTCCACTAGATATAGGTTGTTGTATCTAAATCCGAATATCACTTGATCATCATCTTTCTTGGATACAACCACTTCCTTCTCAGTAAACAGGCATTGAAAGCTAAGATCACACAATTGTCCAACGGATAGCATGTTGAAGCTCAATGAAGCAACATATAGCACATTTGAGATTGAATGATCATTTGATATTGCCACTTTGCCCAATCCTTTAACCTTGCCCTTTGAATTATCTCCAAATGTGATTCTTTCTTGTTCATCTACTTCTTCATCTAGTGAGGTGAACATACAAGGATCACCGGTCATATGTTGTGTGCAACCACTATCAATTACCCAATGACTTCCACCGGTCTTGTAGTTCACCTACACATAAGAGATCAAGCTTTAGGAACCCAAACTTGTTGAGGGCCCTTGACTTTTTCAACAAGTGACTTTACTTCCCAAATTTTCTTAGGCCTATTCTTGTTGTGAGGTCCTAAGAACATAACTTTCATCTTTCCACTAGAGTCCTTTCTAAGCATGTAATGAGCATTGAAAGCAAAGGGTCTAGCATGCTTGGGCAAGGGTTGTGGTGGTGGAGTTTGGCACTCATGGGCAAAGTGGCCTTCTTGTCCACACTCAAAACATCTCTTTGGCTTTGGCTTTGACTTGTGTAGTTGTTGTTGAGCTAGCCTTCTTCTCTTGGTTTGCCAAATACCCAATGCCACTTCTATCCATCTTCATGACAGTGTTCATTAGTAGCTCACTTTGAAGATGTTTGCCTCTTGTGAACTTGCTCAATTCAATCTTGAGATGCTCTTTTTTCAACTTGAGCTTCTTGTTCTCTTCCTTGAGTGCATCATCATTTTTCTCTTCCTTGAGTCTCTTGTTCTCCTTTTTGAGCTTCTCATTCTCAAGAATCAAATCACCATCATGATCAAGAGTTTCTAGCACAATAGTGTTGTGGGTTTTGATCTCTTCAAGATCTTTCTTGAGCTTTTCATTATCATTCTTGAGCTTGACATACTCATCATAATTATCGGACCTAACCACTTGCTTGCCTTTGCTACTAGAACTTTGCTCAATGCTCTCAATGATCATATCATCACATGATGTGGCTATATCAATCTTAACAACATCGTTAGTAGCATCATATGGCTCATTGGATAAAAATTCTTGAGCAATGACAAGATTATCATGATTAATCTTAAGAGTAGTATATTCTTCTTTTAGCATGTTGTGGCTAGTGATGAGCTCATTGTGTATCCTCTCAAGTTTATCATGTTTTTCTTTAAGCTCTTTCTTAGAAGATTTGAGCTCCTTTGAGTTTGGATGTTATAGCATCATTTGCTTCTCTAAGCTCAACACTAGCCTTTTCCGCTATATCACATTTAGCTAAAAGAGAATCATTCTTAGCTTCTAGCTTGTCATTCTTAGCTCTAGTCTTTCTAATGATCTTAGTGTATTGATTTAGCAATTTAACAAGATCATCATATGAAGGTGATTCAAATTCATCATCATCACAATCACTATCACTATCATCATTATTTGCATGATCATCACCACTACTATCATCATCATTTGATACCTTTCGTTCACCTTTGGTGATAAGGCATAGGTGTGTAGAGGATGATGGCAGTGGAGTCGGTGAAGATGATGAAGAGTCAATCACAATGGCGGCCACCTTCTCATTATCACTATCATCATCGGATGAGCAACTTGATGAATCAATGTCCGTGAGCCAATCATCGATGATGTATGCCTTCCCATTCTTCTTCTTCTTGTGGAAGTCCTTCTTGCCATCTTTCTTCTTGTATGGCTTATTTTTCTTCTTCTCATCTTCATCTTCATTGCTTGAGTCATCTTTCTTGCCGTTATACTTGTTCTTGTACTTGTCTTTCTTGGGCTTAGTACATTGATGTGCTAGATGACCAAGTTCTCCACAATTGTAGCAATCCATCTCCGAGATTGGCTTCCTTCTTGTGCTAGTGAAGAACTTCTTTTTCTTGCCATCGAACTTGATGCCACTCTTGTTGAGCTTCTTTAGCATCTTGGTGGTTCTTCTCACCATGAGCGCAAGACTTGCATCATCAACTTCATCATCACTTGAGCTCTCATACTCAATTCTTGCTTTGCCCTTCTCTTGGCTAGCCTTGAATGCTAAGTTTTTGTCTTTCTTCTTTGTAGAGGATGAGCCATCTTTTGGTGTGATGTGCATGTACATCTCATGAGCATTGATCTTTTCCCAAGATTTGCATTGGTGTAGCGGTGGAAAGATCACCTTGATGAAGCATGGTCACAATATGCCCATATTTGTCAATGGGGAGGACACTCAAGATTTTTCTTACAACATCGGATGATTGCATTTGAGTCAGTCCAAGCCCGTTGACTTCCTCTACAAGAACATTCAAGCATGAGTACATTTCATTAGCACTCTCTTTAGGAAGCATCTCAAATGAATTTAGCTTTTTCATGACAAGATGATACCATTCCTCACACGCTCGCTCTTAGTTCCCTCATGGAGCACACAAATATCCGACCATAGTGTATGGGTGTCTTTGTGATTACTCACCCGGTTGAACACATCTTTGCAAAGACCTCTAAAGATGGTGTTTCGAGCCTTTGCATTCCATTTTTTGTAATTTACTTCATCGCCTTGAAGGTGTGTGGGATCCCGAGGTTTTGGGAATCCTTGTGAGGCGGCTCTAAGTATTCCAACATCTAGAGCTTCTAAATACGCCTCCATGCGGATTTTCCAATAAGGAAAATCATCCCCCTCAAAGATAGGAGGAGGACCATCTCCGTGAGACATCTTTCTCTAGACGGTTAAGTCTAATTTCGTGAGCACGAGGCTCTGATACCAATTGAAAGGATCAAGATGCCCAAGAGGGGGGGGGTGAATTTGGGCTAATTCTAAAATTCTTTGCAATAATTAAGCCCTATGATTAGCCCACTTCACCCCTTGTGCCTAGGATGTGTTTCTATTGTTCTACCGCACAAAAGTTTAGCAACCTATATTCCAATTCTACTCTAGCATGGCAATTCTATGAATATAAAGACAAGAATTGAATTGCTCAAAGTAAATGCTTAAAGTAAATAGAGAAGGAGGAACACGGCGATGTTTTGTCGAGGTATCGGAGAGTCACCACTCCCCATTAGTCCACGTTGGAGCCCCCACGCAAGGGTGTAGCTCCCCCTTGATCCGCGCAAGGATCAAGTGCTCTCTACGGGTTGATTCTTTGACACTCCATGGCGGTGAATCACCCACAACCACTCACAACTTGAGTTGGGTCATCCACAAGCTCCGCCGGCTGATCACCAAACTCCTAATCACCACCAAGCCATCTAGGTGATGGTGATCACCAAGAGTAACAAGCATGAACTCTCACTTGACCACGACAAGCCCTAATGAGAAGGGTGGATGCACACTTTGCTACTCTTGCTTTCACTAATGAGGCCTCTCTTGGATTCTCAAATCTCAATCACCTCACTAGGACCTTGCTCTTCTTGGCACTCCAAGGGTGTTTCTCAGCTGTTGGAATGAGCAAAAGTAATCCCTTGAGTGAATAGAGGAAGTATTTATAACCCTTCATTCAAAACGAACTGTTATGTGCCTCTGCGGGGTGACCGGACGCTCTCGGTTAGTTCACCCCAAAACCGAGCAGTTAAGTGGTGACTGAACGCTGAGCAGCGTCCGGTCAGCACTAACCAGACGCTTCCGGTCGCGAAAACCGCTCTCTAGAACCTTACTGGAGTTGACCGGATGGTGGCACCCAGCGTCGGTCGCTTTTCAACTTCAGTGTCCGGTCGCACCAGACGACTTCACCTTGATCAAATGAACTGACTGGACTCTACGCCAACGTCCGGTCAACATTTGACCCTCCATTCACTTCCAACTCGTAATCATATGTGAATGAAGTTTGCTCCAATTGATCTAAGGGCTATTTAGGAGCTACCTAGTGCTAGATTAGACAAGTGTGCACCACATCTAACCCACTAGACTCACCTAGGTCAAGCTACCCATCCATAACCCCTTAATAGTACGGCCAAAGGAAAAATAAAGTCCTAAACTAATCTAAGTGTCTCTTCAACACCAGACGACACTTAAAACTAGTCCATCCTTAACCTTGTCGTCCATCCTTTAAAAACCGAAATGATTTCCATCGTAGGGGTATGACAATCATGATTGCCCAATCAATTGCCATTACCATGACCTAACTTAATTGCATCTGCAAAACACACGTTTGTCACAATAATCATATATTGTCATTAATCACCAAAACCCAACTAGGGGCCTAGATGCTTTCAGAGCAGCAAGCCCCAAATCCCACTCTAGAACAAGAGCTTCAACAACTACAGGCTTAGTTGCAGAGCATGTAGCAAGAAAGAGATAGGGTCGCAATAGCCTTTGCCGCAAATCAACTGGCAGCCCAAAATTAGCTCAGGCAGCAGACATCAGGCAGCAGCTAGCCATCCTAGAGGTTGAGATACAAAGTATGCTGCCTTTGCAATCTAACTTCAACACGTCCAACCAGCTCCACTTAGCAAATCAAAGCCAAACCAACCCCCGCCACATACCATAGCCTAACCAACCTTCGGCACACCCTACCCTTCACCGCAAACCCACATAACCTTCGATTCCAAATCATCACTATCCGAAGGCATGTAGAGCTCACCCTAGCCTCCCTCCTACAAACCCATCACCTTGCCCAAATTCAATGGAAGATCAGACCCACGATAATTCATCATGAACTTTGAGGTAGCAGTTGCTTCCGCTGGTGGAAATGAAGTGATGCTTGCCAAATCTTTCGTCATCGCAACTGAAGGCGATGCGCTAGCCTGGTATTCGATGCTGAGGCCAAGTTCTATCTTTTCATGGGAAGACCTTCGCTTCAAGATCTTAGCAAATTTCAAGGGGTTGATAAGTGAATCCTTGACTTCCATGGATATGTTTCAATGCAAACAGAATCAAGGAGAAGCCTTAAAAGACTACTTCCAGAAATTCATGCAAATGAAAGCAAAAGCACCTAATGTCCCAGATGACGTTGCTATCGAAGCAGCAATCAAAGGCCTTCACATAGGACCCTTCGTAGCTCATCTAGCTAGGGAAAAGCTAAGGTCTATCGAAGACTTTTACAGCAAATTTGAAAAGTATTGTAGATCTGATAATGACCTCCGCAGAAGGCTAGAAGAACAAAACCAAAGCAAGCAGTTCTAGGGCAACAGCAAAAACGTCCAGAAGGGCAATAGAAGCCAAGGCCAGCCACAACCACAGCAAGGGCAAAGCCAACAAGTCTTCAACATAGAATAGTAAGGAAACAGCTAGCAGGGGCAACAACCGGCAAAGGTAGGCCCAAACAGCGTGCCTTAGAAACAATCGAAGGCAAGAGAAATAGCCAAGGCAGGAACTAGAATAGAAACCAAAACCAAAGGCAGCGAAGGCAGTATTGTTTCTTCTATGGAGAAAACAAAGGGCACATCACCAAGGATTGCCCAGACGCCAAGGAGACCAAGAAAGGATCAAAAGAAAGCAAATCCGCCACCTCCGCCACAATAACCCACAAGAGAGGTGAACCATACCTCCGTAGCATCTTAGCAGCAATACTGCCCAATTTACCCAAGCCAAAACTTTACCCAAATTCACCAATCCAATTTAGCCGCTGCCTACTACCCAAACTTCCTACCCGCATGGAGACCAAGTACTCAGCAGTAGGGGCTGACTAGCAACCAATGGGCAGAAGCCAACCTCACCTACATAAACCCAAGGCCTGCACATAACATTCATTGAGGCCAACCAGACATCCCAAGTACACAATAGACAGCAAGAGGCATTGCCTCCGCCTCCACCAACACAGCTGGCAACACCCAAAACAAACCCAACTCGGAAAACAAACTCAACCCTCACACACCCCTACCCACCATCGGCATGATACTGCCTATAGCCGGAGGCTCTTCGATGGAGTTCTAGACAAACAAACAGAAAAAAAAAGATCACCTTAGGTTGATCAACAACATAGCAGTTCAAGGCCCAGTGCGCTACACAGATTGGTCAAAGACGCGAATCACCTTTTCAGAACAAGATTTGCAGCTAGAAAGCTACCCTCGTACTGACACCATGGTAATCAAGGCTAACATTGCAGGATGGAAAATCAGTAGGGTTCTCATAGACTCTGGAAGCTCTATAGATATTATCTTTGTCAATACCTTCGACCAGATGAAGCTAAGCATGAGTCTAGTTGCAGCCTTCGGACTCACCATTAATTGGTTTTGTAGGAAAGAGGATCGATGCATTAGGATAAATATCCCTGCTAGTCTCCTTCGTAGGTCAGGAAAATGCAAGAACAGAATATGTGACCTTCGACGTAGTAGATCTCTATTACACCTACAACTCCATCTTCAAAAGAGGGTTCACAAGCAAGTTCAATGTAGCCATCCATATGGGCTACTAGTGTATGAAAATACTAGCCATGCATGGAACCATCATAGTCCACGGCAGTCAGAAGGAGGCAAGAAACATAGAAAGAGCCATCAACAATCGTAGCGCACTATCAATCTATCGAAGCAGCCAAAACCAACTTACCAGAGCCTCCGAACATGCCGATGGGAAAAATAGATCTCAAGGATCAAGAAGAAACAAAGACAATCCATAGGAAGATGCAGTCCCAGACAGAAAGGTCATGATCAGAGGCAACCTGTCGAAAGAAGAGGAAGCAGAACTCATAGAAACCTTAGCCAAAAAGCAAAGACATCTTCGCCCGGTCAGCCTCCAACCTGAAAAGGGTCAGCAGGGACATTATACAACACTCCCTTGACATTAATCCTAGAATAAAGCCAAAGAAATAGCAATGAAGGAAAATGTCGGAGGAGAGAATTTTAGCAGCAAAAGCCAAAGTTCAGAGGTTGTTAAACGCAAACGTCATCAGAGAAGTCAAGTACTTAGAATGGCAGGCAAATGTAGTACTAGTGCTAAACAAAAATGGAAAGATGAGAATGTGCATAGACTTCACAAATCTAAACAAAGCATGCAAGAATGATCTATTTCCATTGCCAAGAATAGACACCTTCGTTGATAAGGCAGCAAGATGCAAGCGCTTCTCTCTCCTAGATTGCTTCTCAAGATACCACCAAATCTGGTTCAACAAAGAAGATGAGGAAAAGACAAGTTTCACTACCCCCTTCGGAACTTATTGTTACACAAGAATGCCCGAAGGATTAAAAAACGCAGGATAAACCTTTGCCAGAATGACAAAGGCGGTCCTCGGCCCATAGCTGCTGAAAAACATTATAGCTTATGTTGATGATATTGTGGTGATGAGCACGAATGAAGGAGACCACATAGCAAATTTAAAGAAAACCTTCGCCAATCGAAGAGAAGCTAGACTAAAAGTCAATCTAGAAAAGTGTGTCTTCAGCATAAGCAAAGGTAAAATGCTTGGGTACATCATAGGACCTGAAGGCATAAGAGCCAACCTAGACAAAACAAAGGCCATAATTTCAATGGTGGAACCATCAACCAAAAAAGAAGTCCAAAAACTCACCGGAAGAATAGCAGCGCTGAACAGATTCATCTCAAAGTCAGTCAGAACTTAGCCTCCCATTCTTCAAAGCTTCAAGAGGCGGAGATAAGGTGGAATGGGGGCCAGAACAGTCAAAGGCCTTCCAACAACTCAAAAATTATTTGGCTACCAGACTTGTGGCGACAGTGCCGGATCCCGAGGCTCCATTGTTGTTATATGTTGTAGCCTCCAACCTTGCGATCAGTGGGGTGCTTATCCAAGAGAAAGAAGAAGAGTCAAAGGTCATTCAATAGTCGGTCTACTACATCTCAAAAGCCCTGTCAGGAGAAAGTTGAACTACACAGAGATAGAAAAAATAGCATATGCAATGTTGTTTTCTTCAAGGAAATTGAAGCACTACTTCTAGGCACACGAAATCATAGTACCCTCATCGCAACCACTCAGAGACATACTTAGCAACAAAGAAGCCTCCAGAAGAATAGGAAAATAGCCAATAGAGCTATCCCAGTTCGAACTCAACTATGTATCAAGAACAACAATCAAATCGCAGGCGCTAGAAGATTTTATGGCAGATTGGACACCTTCGGCACACCAAGCCCGCAGCCTCAGCCCCAAATCTAGACACTCTACACATACATGCCTTCGGGACATCTGGGCGCTAGGGCCTTCGCCGTTTTGATAGCACCATCTGGCCTTCGCATGAAGTATGCAGCAAGGTTAGAATTCAAGGCAACAAACAATATAGCAGAATACGAAGGCCTCACACTAGAGCTCAACAAGGCAAAGGCACTCGAAGCAAAAACACTACTGGCAAAAATAGATTCCCAAGTCATAGCTGGACAAGTCAAAAAAGAATACATGGCATGAGAACTAGAACTGGTAAAATACCTAGCTACAGTAAGGGCTCTTGACTAGAGGTTCCAGGGATTCACCCTGCAGTACATACCAAGAGCAGAAAATGCAGAAGCGGACGAGCTGAGAAAGATAGCAGCAAACAACTTGCCCATACCAAATGGAGCCATTTATCAAGTGCTACAAGCACCAGCAGCGTAGGTCACAGCGAAGGCATTCAAAATAGTCTTAGTCACCAAGTTTGAAGACTAGAGGCAGCTGATCATAGATTGCCTGAACAACGTGCATCACATAGAGGATGAAGCAAGCACAGCAAGAATGACAGCGAGAGCGAGAAGGTATACACTGATAGATGGAATATTATACAAGAAAGGGGTTGTCCAACCACTGCTCAAGGGCATACCTCAGAGCGAAGGCAAAAACCTTCTATAGGAAATCCACTCAGGTTTATGCGGCTCACACATTGGTCCGAGGGCACTGTCTGCGAATGCCATTAGGCAAGGATTCTATTGGCCTACGCATATCAAAGATGCATAAGAGATTGTCAAGACATGCCAAGCATGCTAGAGCACCTCCCCACACTAGTCAAAACCTTCGGCTGCTGTACAACTCATCCCACCCACTTGGCCCCTACAAAATGGAGCCTGGACTTGGTTGGGCCGCTACCACCATCACAAGGGGGGAACAAGTTTGTAGTATTAGCCATAGAATATTTCACAAGATGGATTGAGGCCAAACCACTTGCAACAATCACATTAGAGAGTAAAAAAGTTCTTCTGGCAGAACATAATTTGTAGATTTAGAGTACCAAGAACCCTAATAGTTGATAATGAAAAGCAATTCGACTCGGACAACTTCAAAGAATTCAACAAGAGTATAGGTACCAAGGTAGCCTTTGCCTCGGTCTACCACCTAGAACCAAATGGAGCAGTGGAAAGAGCTAATAGAGTAATGTTTTCAGTAATATCAAAGACTCTATTCAACCTTCGCAAGGGCAAGTGGGTAGAGGAACTGCCGAGGGTAGTGTGGTCCCATAACACCACAGCCTCTAGAACAACAGGCTTTACACCATTCAAACTCTTGTATGGCGAAGAAGCAATGCTGCCCGAAGAAGCTAGGCACTAGAGCCTCCATGTCATAAAACAAGCACTAGCAGAAGAAGACTACTCCAAGGAAACAATCGAAGGCACAAGATTGGAAGCAGTAGAAAACATTACAACATACCAAGACCAAACCAAAAAGTGGAGAGACAGCCAAGTGATTAGAAAACTCATACAAGATGGAGACCTAGTCCTCAGAAGGAAACCTAATGCTAAAAATGATGAAAATCTTCAACCAAAATGGGAAGGCCCATACATGGCGAAGGCCGTAGGAAGACCCGGGTCATTCTACCTAACTGACGGTGAAGGCAAAATAACAACTCACACCTAGAACATAGATAGTTTGTGTAGGTTCTACATCTAAATGTAAAAAGGGTGGCCTCCGCGGAACTATAAGTGAAGGTCACCAAGCTTCTCCTAGTTTTTGCATTTTCTTTATATTTCATGCAAAAGGACCTACACTCTTTTCCTCACAAAGAGGCTCCTAGCAGAGGTGAGGTTTTTAATGAGGCAGGTTCCATGTAAAACCTCTAAAAATATAAAGAGGAATCCCCCAAGAATACCATGAAAAGCGAAGGTCAAAATTGGCTAGCAACGGAGCCACAACATTCGACAACAAAATTACAACAAAGAGGACCTTCCAATGCTTTAGATGAAGGCACTAAAGCATGGAACGACCTTCATGGCTAAATTAGCCTGTAACCATGAGAAAGCCCTGTCCACATTTAGGCATCAAGAATTTATAAAAATGGCCAAAAAAGGCCAAAGCAAACCCAACAAAGACCTACCTTCGTCATAGGCATCGGGAAAAGGCTTGTCATTATCAAGCTCCAGATAACTATCAGGAATTAATAGCTAAGGTACAATAGGAATAAAGACCAAAAGATACACCAAGTACAAAAAAAATCCAATGCTCATCATGACTTAAAAACGTATCTAAGCAATAAACACCAGCCAACCACCAAGATTTATTAAAATGTACAAGTAGTACGCTATAAAATCCGGTGCCCTGCCATAGCAATAGCCCCAGTCAGTGCATTTTCATACCCCTACTTCCAGAAGAGCGCCAAGGGGGAAGCCAAACCAACCAAACGCCAGCGCACTATAGAGCCAACCCAAAGAAAAATGGAAGCCGGAGTTTCCTTAGAAACGAGAGACCAGAAGGCATCATGCGAAGACTCATAAATCCAGCAGCTCGCACAGCCCGGCAAAGGCCACGTTGAGGTTGTATGCATGCTCCACTTGGTGTCGTACAGCCTCCACGGGGCATTGAATGACTACAGCCCTACAGCAAACAGTCAGTGTCAGAGGTTGTGGGAGGGTATTGCATGAAGGCTTGTAACATCCTTGAAAAAAGGCATTAAGGCCTTCCAACTAACAACTACAAAGGCGCGAAGACTGGTCAAACAAATTAGTATAAAACTAAGGTTGAGGCCCTCACCAAGCTAGTGACCTAGTAAACTCCACACGTTCATTGTCAATATCGTACTTCACAAAAGCAAACATGTCGTGAATAGAACGTCGAGGAAAAGCTTCCCGCCAATATTGCCATAGTTCACCACTAACATAAATTCCATCTTGGTACATAGTAACAGTTGCCATAGTCCCAGCGAAGGAGACCTGCACAGGATAAGTTCACAATTTAAACCTATATATATACAAAAGGATGAGTGTCTGCAGCACATCGCCTTCGACCATGCCCAGAAAACTATCTAGAACCTACACTACACCTCCGGGTCAGTAGGAGCAGGCTTAAGTTCTCAGGGCTTTGGTACCTCAGCAACTAGAGATGGAGCCTTCAGAGCCGGTGCCTCCATAGCCGGCAAAGATTGTGCCCCAGCAGCACCACGCGCAGCCTCTTTCTTCTGCAACTCCTACAAAAATAATACCAAGATTATAAAAACAGCAAACAAGAGGCAGAATACTTAAACACAACAATAAGCTACGAGGGAAAAACCAACATCAGCTCGGCGCGCCTCCGCCATCAAGCGAGCCTTCGCCCGGCCAAACGTCACCCAAAATGACTTCATAAAGTGGTGGACTGATCTTCTGACATCACACAAAGTCATTCCAAGATCGGCCGAGCCCTCAAGATCTCTCTCCTTCACATCTTTGGCATGCGGGTGGCCATCCTGCGCCAACATCTTCGAAAGGTTCATGGCAGAGGCCAAGGCTCCAAAGTCGACAGCACCGCAAACGAAGTCAGGGAGCTTCATGAAGTTCGCCTTCATCCAAGAAGATGTTGAATACCGAAGGCTCAGAGGGCAGTGGTAGCATAGAGCCTCCAAACTGCTCAAGCACACCCACATAAAGCTTAGCTATGGCCAGTCCAATGGACTTGGCATCTTCAAGGCGCTTAGATAACATGTCCACCTGCGCCTTCAAAGCAGCGCTGGACTCCCTTTCAGCATCAACCTCCTTGCGAAGGCTATCGGCTGCCTCAATGGCCTTCAGGGCACGCTCAGCAGCCAATTGCTCGGCAGCCTTCGCGCCATCAGCCTCCTTGCTCAACAAATCAACTTTCTTCTATAGCTCCTCCAGCTCAGCATGGGCAGTGCGGAGGCCACCAACCTCCCCTACAAGCCAAGTCTTCTCGGCTTCAAGAGTTTCCACCTCTTTCTTCAAGGCCTCGATGGCCAGGTTACGGTCGCCCACCTCCCACATGCCACCCTCTTCGATGGCCTTCGAGGGATAGTGGCTCTATCAAGACGAACGTCAGCCACAAGCATGGTAGAGTAATAGCTGAGAAAATGAAAAAATAAACATACCACACATGGCTGCTCCAAGTTCATCCGCAACATCTTGAAGTAGTCAACATTCTTCAAGTGATGGCGAAGGCGGCCTAACAGCAAATCAAGCGTAAGAGATGTAAGACAAAAAGCAAGAAAACAAAAGATATAGGAAGAACAACCTCCTATATCATTGTAAACGGCTTCAAGGACATCCACCCACCCATTTATTGTGCTGTCGAAGGCACCTAGAATAGCAACCAAAAATTAGCAAGACCAAAACAAAATATAATGCAGAAACAGAAAACAAGAAGCAAAAAGTAACCTTCGCTGCCATCCAAGCCAGGACCAGATGGGCAAGGAGTCATGCCCCAAGCGGAGGCCTCGGAGGTGCTCCCAAGCCAATCTAGTCAAGGTCCACACCCAAAGGATCATTAGGGTTCTCATCGGTTTTCCCAAGGGCCTCTGTCAAACCCCCTAGAAAAATAAAAATAAGTCCCGATAAAACAGGAAAATAAAAATAGCAAAGGAAAAAAAGCTAAGAGGCAACTTACCTAGATGCAATGGACTCAGGGCAGCCTTTTAGCCACCAGCATCCTCGGCGTGATGACCGGTGGCTTGAAACCTCGCGTTTTGAAATGGAGCAACTGGAGAGCTTGCCTCCGCCTCGTCCTCAGACACCTCTACGAGACCAGCCGCAAGACGACAAAGGCCAGTACTAGCGGCCTTCGCTTCTCTCGGTAGAGAAGCATCACCACTACCAGCACCTTCGCCCACGGAGCCGAAAGACTCGTCACCCAAAATGTCGGGCATAGGCGCCACGACGGAGGGTTCAGCAGTAAGGCCACCGCCCATTCCTTGGAGGGTGGTGTCCACAAAGTCATCGCCACCAAGATCCAAAGAGGCAGCAGATTGCTCGCCCCCTGTTCCAGCAGCAACGGAGCCAGAGCCTCCGCCAACATTTTCAGCAACCTCCTCATCATCATTGGCAGAGGCGGCCGCGGATTTATCGACGGAGGTGACAGCAGAAGCAGTCACAGTCTTTTGCCTTTTGGTGATGACCTTGGGTGCAACAACCGCTTTTCTTTTATTTGCCTCCGCCGCAGTAGTCACATTCTTGGCAGTGGCCTTCTTTGCCTTGTCCTCTATGGACTTGTGCACCTTCGCAGGAACGTCATGTTCCTCGCGGTGGACGCCGAACTCCTTAAAAACTCTATTGAGCCATGGCATTGTACCGGCGATGGCTTAGCGCGCCAGATACTCCCTATCAGACATTTCACCGAGAATCTCACGCATCGTCGCCTCGGTGGACTTCACCAATTTCTCAGCAGCCCGACCCACCTTCTCAAAACCAAAATGGGGAAATAGAACCCCAACACCTTCACCAAAAACAGGCAGATTCACCATCTCAATGGTCATGGCAAGCCTATTCCTACCTAGCGGCTAGCAGTTAGCCGCCACCATCTCCTCAACCAAATCATGGCCTCCGGAGTACCAGCAGGCCAGAGCAAAAGCCTAGTCGTAGGCTGTGGGACCCTCATCAGCCCTCGGACCCGGGATCCCTTGAGTCAAAGGCCTCATTGGAGTCATCACTGAAGCCAATGGATAGCGGGTATTCTTCTTCCCGTCTAAGCGGGTAGATGTCATGCCACCGGTCCTCACGTAGAACCAATATTGCATCCAATCATTCGACCACTTGTTCTTCTAAGCGAAGGAGATCTCCAACTTCTCGCCCTTTTGGTTCCTTTGCAGCATAAAAGCGCAGCTTCCATACTGCGCCACCAACTGGCCTTCGCCAACTCGTTTAGGCTAGCGCTAGAGCTCGTAGTACTCGTAGAAAGTACCAATGTTTGGCTCCACACCATAAGATAAGCAGGCCCTAGTAGAATTTACTCAGGGTAACAATACCATTGGGGGTAAGATGGTGAAGTTGTACCTCGAATGCTTCCAATATTTGGCGAAGGAAGCACGCTGCCGGGAAGCGAAGGCCGCAAAGGAAGAAATCCCTCAAAACCGTGGCATCAGCGGCCTTCGGCTTAGGAATCGCTCTCCCCTTCAAGGCTTCACCTTAGCATCACCAAAGCAGCCCAACTACCGCAACTCCTCGATCATGTCCTTCGTCATAAGCGAAGGTCCAAAATCCCACGTCCTGGATGAGCCGACCATGTCTCCTACCTCTTCAGCGGTTATCAAATCAACGATGGAGGCCTCAACTCCAGAAAGATCCTCCTCAAGCCCTAATGCCTCTGCACTGACAATCATACAATCCTCAAACCGCGCAGACCACCTACTAGACCTAACACCGAAAAGGCGATGGTATGGCCCAAAGAAGGAAGCTCGGCGCGGAGGAGGACTGATAGGAGTAGCCACTTCTAAGACTCAGCGACAACCCAAAAAGGAGCAAAGGCAAACACCAACTAAGCGAAAACAAGGCGCAAAGGGACAATGTAGAAAATAGCAGCAGCGAAAGCTATGACTCAGATAGAGACGGGGGAGCCTTCACCTACCAACCCTTATATAGCCCCTGACGTGTCGCTTCGACTTCCGAGGCCAACGGTCACGTCCGTTCCAAAACATGTCGGTTCCGCAACCACCGCGGCGAATCAAATAACGACACGTCACCAACGTAGCGGTCTGATCTAGGCGTCCTAGGGGGGAAAGGGGCCAAAGCCTCCGCATACGCAAAGAGCCTCCGCGCCTTAGAACTTGAAGGCTAGGTTTCAAGGGCAAGGCCCGCCGGGGGGAAGCCAGAGGACTATGTTTTGAGGGCAAGGCCCGCTAGCATCAGACCAAGCCCTCAAGGGGGGAACTGTTGGGACACAGTTATGAGACACAGAGGACAAAGTTCGCAACAGCTATAAGAACTAACAACTAACGAGTTTTATGAACAGGGTGCAGGGAAAGAAGGCCTAGGCCTTCGCTCGGGAGATCGTGTGAGGAGAAGGCCAGGGAGCTACGGCAAAGGCGCCAGGACGCGATCGGGGGCCGAGGCAGAAGCGAAGGTCAGGAGCTCCGGCGAAGGCTTCCCGTGCAAGGCCCCGGAACCAGGGAAAGCCCCGCTCGGCGGCATTACTGGGCCGTGGAGCGATGATGGGTCGTCGACGGTGGCCCAACAGGCAAAGGCGGTAAAGGGAAGAGGATACCCAAACTGCCCTAGGGGGCTTGCATTAGCATAGAAATATTCCAGGAATGTACTGTAACCGACAAGGGATAAAAAATATAAAGAGTAGCTCTAGCAAATAGTGCCCTATAAAAGGGGACTCAAACTCTGTGCAGGAGAGAGACATTAATGCAACCCTAGTCAAGTTTGGGCCCACGTCTTCATTACTCTCCCCTTGGCCCACGGCTCCAGACCGGGCGAAGGCTATCGTTGTCTTTCTTTGTCTCGACTGCCGGAAACCAAGCTTTCCAACATGCAGTTAATCTTTGGTGTGGCGGATGAAAAGATGATTTATAGGGTGTCTCTCTTCTTTCTCAGCCTTCTCTCCTTTTTCTGTTCTTCCCTTCTGTCCCTCCTTTGGCTTCCAACAGAGAGATATTGGATCTAAACCGTGGCTAAGACACTACTAAGCCGTTAGTGATATTGTCAAGATCCGGCATTGGTATATCACTGTGACTCGTGACTCAACCTGAGAGTGAGAGGGGTTTCAGTGCCGGGGCTCAATAAGATCCCAATACATTGTCAGATTGATCCTATGATTAGGACCCGGTAATGAAGATGGCGCTACAGCACATTTGGGAGTGGATGGGCTGAAAAGATGGTTTGTTCCGTAGTAATAATGATATGAAATCCTGATATTCACGTGTGTACGAGTGATCATAAAATAAAAAGTATAGGTCTAAAAACGGTTGACTGCAGACTCGCATGTCTGTTGAACATTCCATGCATCGACCAAGTTAGGTCCGCCCACCACGTATTTCCACATGTCCATTTATTTCTCTCCATATGACTTCTACAGACATTAGATATTTTATTCACAAGACTACAAACCGGCCGAGCTTAAATTGAGTGTACTTTTTTTGCAATGTGTATAGGTATATATGACAACATACAATCAGGGTTTTTAATTTCGGTGTTGCAAAAATTTCAGCCATCACCGAAATTACCGAATTTTGTGAAATTCGGCCGAAATTTCGCTGAATTTTTTTAAGAGACTAGCACATGAAATATGTTTTTTTCTAGAAAAATTTAGATATACAGAAATATTAGCATGATTTATGACTGAAAATCTATTGAATAGAAGAATATGCAATATAAATAATAGAAAATATGAGCCAAGAGTTATAAATCACATGTATTAGTGTATTACAAAATTTTGGATTTTTCTTTCGGCCACCACCGAAATTACCGAAATTCACGAAATTAGGCTAAAATTTCGCCAAAATTTTGAACCCTGCATACAATACGTGCAGCTGCCGTAACCCAAAACTAAGAAAAATTCAGCGGCTGATTTTCATAAGTATTCATGTGTAAATAGAATGATGAGATATGAGGCTGGTTCTTAGCACTATATATGTATGTAATAATAATAAATCAAGTAACTAGGCACTCTTGTCCATTTATTTGAACAAGCACACAGCTGCATTATTAATGTGTTGTCTCAGTACGTCCTGGTCGAGTAGGGTTAGAATTTCCAGGCCGGCCGGTCATCTAGATCTAGAATTCTACATGAGTTACATACCGACAAAGTCTAACCAATGTTACACGGCAGCGCAATGCATGCCACAAACTTCTAAGAAGCAACGATGGATATGCACCTGCAGTCAAATATGTCGCCTACTCTTGCCTAACTTATTTTGGGGGAGCTGGTTTGTGCTGCACACGAAGGTTCATATATAAATCATATTTAAGCAAAGGATTTTTTTTTTGGATGTTCTTATATGATTCCTTGCTTTCAAGGATGGCCTTTAGGTAATAAAGTAGAGTTTTAAAAATTGGAGTACTATAATAATACTATCAGTTCAGAAACAAAAAAACTGCAGTAGCTATACTCTGGAATATACTCCAATATGCTGTTTCGAGATCTCAATATCCACGGTCCATACACAGGAAATTACCTAAAAATTTGGCTATATCTGAATCTCATTCACTAGCTGAAGTGGAGGAAACAATGGAAGAGCTGAACCGTCTCGCTGTCACCCAAAATTGGCGATAGATATAATTCATCAAGGGTAAGTTTGTCATTCCGTCAGCCCTGACTTTTCCAACCCCCGTTCTTCCCCTGCCACGCAGCTATAAATACGCATGCATCCTTCCCTAACTCCTCCACACTACAAAGCTCTAGCTAGCTCACCACACGTCGTAGACAACTAGCAGCTAGCATTCATGGCGTCCGGAGCTACTTCTTCCTCAGTCCTCAGCCTGCTCCTGCTCGCTGCCTTTGCGGCCAGCGCAAGAGCGGCCACATTCACGATCACCAACAACTGCGGCTCGACGGTGTGGCCAGCGGCCACGCCCGTGGGCGGCGGCACGCAGCTGGACCCTGGGCAGTCGTGGACCGTGAACGTGCCGGCGGGGACCCAGTCCGGCAGGGTGTGGGGCCGCACGGGATGCTCCTTCAACGGCGGCAGCGGGAGCTGCCAGACAGGCGACTGTGGCGGCGCGCTCTCCTGCACGCTGTCCGGGCAGCCTCCCATGACGCTGGCCGAGTTCACCATCGGCGGCAGCCAGGACTTCTACGACATCTCGGTGATCGACGGCTACAACCTCGCCATGCAATTCTCCTGCAGCACCGGCGTGACGCTCAACTGTGGCAGCTCCAGCTGCCCCGACGCCTACCTCTTTCCCAGCGACAACACCAAGACCCATGCCTGCAACGGCAACAGCAACTACCAGGTGACCTTCTGCCCATGATCACCGACCGATCATGAGGCCGCTGGCCGGTGCTCCAACCATGCGTAGTGCTCCATGCACTGTATTGCGTATACGTATGTCTGTCCGATCCTACCTAGTGGAGAATTATAACGAATAAAAGTAGATGAATAAGACTATGTCGAGAAAAGTCGTCCACACGTGCATTGATGTTCACGCATATGCATCTTTGATTTGTACTGTCAAAACATGGATGATGTATGTGTCTCATCAGTTATCAAGTAGCTAGGACTATGTATTTGTTAATCGATACGAGTGACATTTATGTATTGCGGTCATCTTTGTTTTAACCTTTATTTTGTCACATCTCTCTTACACTACACACGCCTGAAATCGAACGCTCTCCTCGTACCGACAAAGCATTCGTGTTCGGGATGGTTGTGCTCTGTTTGTTTAGAAAGGGGCATGAAGGAAATAGGCTGGCTAGGTACAGGAGGTGGGAGCGACGCGGAGAGGCGAGGAGGTGGGGGTGGGGCCACCCACTAGCCATGGGTGAAGGAGGATGGTGGTTGGACCAGGAAGAAGTGGCGGGGTGGAAGACATAGGTGTAGCTTCGCCGTTACCACAGTGGGGCCACCACTAGCCATGGGTGAAGGAGGATGTTGGTTGGACCAGGAAGAGTGTGTGTGTGTGTGTGGTGGGGGGGAGGGAGACATAGGTGTAGCTTCGCCGTTACCACAGCGAGGGGCTTGGCCACCCGGGAAGTCACCACGGACGGAGGTTACTCAGCAGTAGGAAGCGCACATGTGAACTGTGCGAGACAGATATTGAGCAACAACGGTACAAGATGAACACAAAGCATCCTTTCCAAATCTAATGGTACTAATGTGTTACCTGAAAAAAATCAGAATTGCTAATGCTCAACTGGTTGTTTTGGAGCTTCAAAACAACCGGATTTGAGACCGTGGGATCTGATCTCGTTCACCTCCGAGCTGTCCGATCTCAGCGACACGGCCCAGTGGGGCACCGCGACGGCTGCTCGCGAGGTAGGATGGGCCTGCCGCCGCCGCCCCGGCCCCGCCCGCGTGCATCGGTAGCGCCCACGACGCGGGCACGAGGGTCACCCCAGGCCGGCCTCTGCCGTCGCTCCCTCCGGCGCCATGCCCTCATGGACGTCCCCAGCGCATGGGCGCAGGCGCCGCCTCCTTCTGGCAATTTTGGGTGGATTTTGTATTTTTTTTGTTTGAAATTTCTGGAAAATTTGTGAATAATTTGACATATATTTCTTAGATGTCTGGAATCCATATTAATAATTTGTATTTTTTTTGAAAAAATTAGCATATATTTGTGTTATTCCCAAATTACATCACTCTATACCATAAATTACACTGAAGAAATCATTATAAATATAGTAATAAGGCGGTGTAAATTTAGCTATAAGACAGTGTAAGTGCATGTGAAAAATCTGGCTGTTGAGAAGGGCTAAAATATGGCTAGACAGATTAAAAAAAAATAGGCACCTTACTATAGCAATTCTCTTTTTTTTTATTAACGAGACTAACTAAACCCATCCCAGGAAGTGCTTGTCCGGATTCTGTCGATGCATATCTAAGAAAAAGGAAACTTCATGTCAAGCATGTCAAGGAAGTTAGGCTTGATATATAGTATACTACTACAATGCTATCTACACGGGTACTGTCTCAAAACAGATCAGGACCAGCTCCATGTATGTTCAACCGTACCCTCCCCACTAACAAACGACACAGAGATCAACATCTAGGATCGGAAGAGAAAACAGGTACCACGTTCCATATGCCATCAACCTGGGTCCAATGTTTTGGGTATTTCCGCAGTTTCATTTTTTTTTTCAGTTTGTCCTTCCGTGTTGCAAGCCGTGGCTTGTGCTATGTAACCATTTTGCTAATCTTTTAATGAAAAATGGGCTCATTTGAACGCGGTCGCGAAATAAAAGAAATCCAAATATTTTGTAAGAAATACTCCTGTGTGTCTTGACCCGAACTCCAGAGAATATCCAGTCGTTTCTAGTTTTCTTTCCTCGCCATTTTCATTGACAAACATTTTCTCACAATAATGTAGAGGAGTTGGCATCTGAGATGCCAATCCACACTACTAGATGTACTACAAATCGATTTACAGAGTCGGCTAGAAAATAGAGCCGCCTTTAAAAATAGGAGTTATAGAGTAAAATTCGAATTCAACCGTCTGCCTCGGTGAAAAGGTCTCCATTAATCACAGTAACGTAGGCGGTCCCAATGCCCTCCTGTTTAAATTGCTGTTAACGCAAGCGGCCCTATAATACCCGCCTCCGTAAATCAATCAGGAAAAAGAAAAAAAGAAAACATAGACAAGCCCACCGAGCCCATCTACAGGCCCACTGAGCCCATTCATGCTGCAGGAGCTCGGGCTCCGTCCGCGCGCTGCCGCCAGCTCGGTCCACATGGCACCACCATCTCCGTCCGCGCACCGCCGCGTTCCTCGCCATCTCCGTGCCTAAGCCTAGCTATTTTCTTTGACTTGATAAGGAGCTAATAGTAGTACTTGGTAGAGAAATCTTTTGCATCTATTGCCGTACGTGTTACGTCTGTTAGAAGTTGTGTCAGATATATATTTCGTGCATCTACAGCTGGATAGACTGAGATGCTGCCAAATTGCCAATTGGAAAGTGTCATGGATAGCATGATGTGGATTTTGGTGGGCTAACTTTGTCGATGAGCCACTTCACAACTTGTACGTACGAACGTGCACGCAACCGGAAATCCAGCTACAGTGACAAGGACACTGAAAATCATGTATATATACGTTACATGCAGGGATATAGAGTAATAATTTAATTAAAATATCTTGGCAAGATTAGCCAAGATTATTATAGTTAGAAAAGTCAGAACACAATCTTCCTAGCTAGGAATTAGCGTTAATTAGGATAAAGTTTAGAGGTTGCCATCAATTGTGGTATCTATGCCTATATTTTGTTTGACCTGCTAAGGAGCTAACAGTACTAGGAGCGTGTTTAGTTCTAGGAAGTTGGAATTTGGGGCTACTGTAGCACTTTCATTTTTATTTGGCAATTAGTGTTCAATCATGGACTAATTAGGCTCAAAACATTCGTCTCGTAATTTCTCACCAAACTGTGCAATTAGTTTTTTTTCGTCTACATTTAATGCTCCATGCACGGGCCGCAAACATTCGATGTGATAGGTACTGTAGCACTTTTTGAGAATTTGGGGTGGAACTGAACACGCGCTAGAGCTATCACTACTGGATTCAGGTTCTTTGCCGAGTGCCTGAGGCACTCGGCAAAGGCTATATTGCACTCGGCAAAGCCTTTGCCGAGTGTGGCACTCGGCAAAGCACACACGGCAAAAAATTGATCGGCAAAGCACTCTTTGCCGAGTGTATTTTATCGGGCACTCGGCAAAGGCTTTGCCGAGTGCCCCGAAACACTCGGCAAAGAAAAGCGACCGATCACGGCGCAGTTCCGTTGGCGGTCACTTTGCCGAAAGTGTCAACTCCCGCCGCACTCGGCAAAGATTTTTTAAATTTTTTAAAACTTTCTTTACCGAAAGTGCCAACACGTGAGGCACTTTCGGCAAAGAGCTTCTTTTTTTTTGAGAAGAGTGCCAAACCTCCATGCACTCGGCAAAGCCTTTTTTTAAAAATTCTTTTGCGAGCGCCAACCCAAGCAGACACACTCGGCAAAGAGCTTTTATTTTTTTGAAATTTTCTTTTCGAGTGCAAGCCTCAAAGCACTCGGCAAATATATTTTTTTTTTAATTATTATTTTGCGGCGCCAACCTATGAACACTTTCGGCAAAGAGCTTTTATTTTTTTTGAAATTTTCTTTTGAAAGTGCCACCACTCTAGGCACTCGGCAAAGTTGAAATTTTTTTTTTAAATTTCTTTGCCGAGTGTTATAGTCATAGCACTCGGCAAAGCTGGAAAATCTCTTTTTCTCGGTCGCCCATTTTGCCGACTTTGCCGAGTGTTTTGACCATTGCGTTAACAAAGGGGTCCTTTGCCGAGTGCAACACTCGCAAAGTGACCCAAAACGGCAAATAATTTTTTTTATGCTCCATCATGACAAATACATTCATACAAACATATATCACATATATATCTTATCCATCACATATATCTCATCATCGCATATATATATCTCATCCATCACATATATATCTCATCCATCCACACATCCATCCGCCCATAACACATCCATCACAATATGTAATAATAAGTGCTCAAGTCCATCCAAATAAGTTTACAAGTTCATCAAAGTCCACAAGTGCATCACAAGTCCATCACCAAGTGAACAACAAATGTAAAAATACAACATGCACTCATCTCGCCATCGCGGTTGTGGTGAAGGCCCAGTGCATCATTCAGAGGTGCATGAGGTGGATTATTCGAACCACCGTCGGATGGAGGTTTGCACATAAAGGAGAAAAGATTGCATGTGAGACAAAATTATTTTGATAGCTAATCTAGGACGATAGAGGCCATACAAGCAAAGCACAAGTGAAAGTAAAAAACTTTGATACTCACGGGAGTAGCTGCTGCAGGACGGGAGGCGGAGGTGGAACCAACAGGTGGGAGACAAGCCCACACGTTGCCCAAGCCCTTGTAGGAAATCCGTAATGTCCATCGACCCTCTGGCACTGGGCTGGCTCGCCCGCTCGGCCTCCAACCTGGGCCCCACTCGACGTTCCTTCATTTCTTGTTCTAGTGAAGCCTGCAATATTTCACTCCAATGTTTGATAATGCAAAGCTAATTAAGGTGTGTAAAGATCAATGTATGACGAGTAAAACAGGAATAACCTCGAGTCGCCCGACCGGTCTTTGTCTGGTGATCGGCCGGCTCAGCGAATGGCCGGGCTCACGGCTCGTGCTCCGTGCTCGGATCACGGGAGAGAGAGGGAGTAGAGGTGTGTCGATGACGCCGCCGCCAAGCCGTAACCGTCCATGCTTCTTGCCTTGCCCGCCCTCATGACGGCCTCTCCATTGAAGTCCGGGTGCTCGGATCGTGTCCGCCCCATGGAGCGACCTCGCCACCTCGAGTGTACTCACCGATGCGAGTGGGACGCCGGGTTCGTGTATGCCTCGGGCGGGTCCTCCGAGTTGAAGGACGGACGTCGCCTTACCCTTGTGGGCCATACACCATGCCTGGAAGTCCGAGCAAGCACTGGCCACTATGTGACGCCGATCGCGAGAAAGACAAAGACGATGATTAGAAATCGAGTAGGCGAAGCGTGACAATAGATAAATCAATTCGCGTACCCATGCTTGTTTGTATCCGGCGAGGTTGCGGCTGCCTTGATGGTGTGCTGGACCTTGCATCGAAGAACGACGGTCCGGGCATCCCATGCATCTTGAGGTACTCCTCGTGAACCACATCCACCATCATCGCCCAACACTCGGGATACGCTTGGCACCACCAGGGGAATCACCTACCGTCATCAAGTATTGGACATATAAGAAGATCAAATTAAACCAACTTAATCTCAAATTGAATCAATGTTGATGTTCTTCATTTACCTCAAGGTCTTTGCTCTCCAACTGTTGCATCTCTCTTGCGTCTTTCTTGGTTTTTCTCTCCAAGCTTCGACCCGTAAACGACGGGCTCTGGAACTCGTGATGCATGTCGGTGACGAGTTTTTACGAGCTTTGGTAGTCTTTGCTCCATACGGCCTCAAATCCCTCCTCGCAGCTGCATACAAAAGCGATGTATCGATTCATTATTTCAAGAAAAGTCTAATGAATGCGACGTATTCAGCAATGTTGTGCAAGGGAGACTTACCCAAAACTCGCCTTCACCGCGCCGCTTTGTTGGGGTACTCCGCGGAGGCGATTTGACGTAGTGGTCAAACGAGTAGGCCGGCTCCGTCTTCGGCGCGACGTGACAATGCCGGGAAGTGCTGCTGCACAAAAGACCTGGGATGCCGTTGACTAGCGTGCGCCGCTACCACCCAACCACCCGGTTCTGCACGAGTAATTAAGAAAAATTATTAGTTTTTTCATCATATCATATGAAGTAGTGGTGATAACATATCGATTACTTACTTTTGTCCGAGGCGAATCGGTGGGCATTGGTGGCGACGAACTGTGGGAGACTCGCGGGACCTCGCAAGTAGACACTCGAAGAGGAGTTGGAGGAAGCAGAACCCGTGCCTGCCGCCTCCCCCTCCTCCTCCTCCTCCTCCTCCTCCTCCTCCGTCTGCCGAACCAACTCCTCGTCTGACTCGTCCACGGGCGCCACCTCCTCCTGCGGCTGGCGGTCCTCCTCACGTGGCGTGGGAAGAGACGGCCCCCTCCTGCGGCTAGCGGTCCTCCTCCTCCTGTTCGATCCCTCTGCTGCCCCCTCCTGCGACCGGCGTTGTCTTTGGTAAATCGAGTTCACAGACCTATGACGGTCGCCCGCCATCTTTGTTCAATCACCTGCAATAAAAAAGAAAAACAAGACATAATTAGAAATAGGTGCAAAAATAAACAAAACATAATTACAAAAAATATAGTATTACATGTATTAGAAATATATGCAAAAATGAACAAAACATAATTACAAAAAATATAGTATTACATGTATTAGAAATAATCTTCATGATTGAAATTAGATGGATCATAGGTCTCGTCATCACTATCAACATTGTCCAACTCATCAACACTATCCGAAGGAGGAATGTTGTCTTCATTGTCATTGAAATGTAATCGCTCAAGCATTTGTATATCCTTGATTTGCACCTCGTCTCCAGCGTCCTCGTCATCATCCCTTTCATTATCTACTTCCATTCCTATCTCTTGGTTAAGTCTATGTCAAACCTCCCTTGTAGCCCCTCTTCTTGATAGAACTCTCCATCATATGTGTTTGGGTTGAAGTTATAATCTTCATCGTTTGGGACAGTAGTTTACCGTGTGGCGATACATTGTGCACAATAGACCAACCCTTAAGATGCTCGCGCGTCTTTGCAGCGTATGACGTATAATAAACACGGACGGCCTGTTGAGCCACAATGTAGACATCTTTTCTGGATAGAGCGGGTCGAATCTCGACTAGCCCGAGCTTAGGGCTCCGTCTCGTTACACGAGGATGAAAAGTGGCATTTGAATATGACTAGAGTAAGAGGTTTGGAACCATAAAATGATATTTCGTAGATTTCTTCAATTCTTCCATAATAGTCGAGTCCATCGGTCTTGGGCGTAATAACTCCTTTGTTTGTGGTTTGTATAGTAGCTTTTTCGTGTGAAAACGATATCCATTCACGTCATAACCGGTAAATGACTTGACCCTAACGGCATACGACCATTTGCAACTTGTCTTAACTCATCACTTATAGGCGCATCGGTTTGGGCTTTCTGTTTGAACCAACAAATGAAATCGGGGCTCCCTAGTCCCGCACCCGTGAAAGAAGGGTATCATTTTCTTGCGGTGTAGGTTGCCTTGATCCATGCCAGGATTGACGAAGAAATTCCTGTACCAACGAGAAACAAGGGGTTGGACGATGAAACAAGGACATACGGCGAAATGAAACAAGTTCGTTTAGAACTTAGAATGAACAGTTGCACCTCGACAAGGTTGGTCAACACATACGATGATCTTGCGCCACTCTTCATTTTTCAATTGCTTAATGGTACGATGCACTTGCGCTTCCAAGTTGCCCTTGGAAAAGGCTGAGGTTCGATTCATTTTCTCCAAAGATTGTAACGAGGGGTGGATTATGAGCGTTAGGAAGTTTCTCGATGTAGTATTTCTCGTGAAGTTCGACACCTCCTCTAGAATGTATGCCTGCTGCAATGGAAGCCTCAATTCGGCTTTATTTCTACATTTTTACGAAGAGTCTTGAGACATCTCTCGATTGGATAGCACCAACAGATCGGGCCCCCCATCCGTGCCTCATACGGAGGTGCAGAGATCGACAAGAAGCAAAAGCGGTGGAAAGATCTTCTCTAACTTACAAAGCAACACGGGTGCCGCTTTTTCCAAGTCATCAATGACGGTCCGAGAGAGCTCCTTGGCACAAAGTGGCGGAATAAGTAGCTCAACTCGCCAAAGACTTGCCGACATGCTCGGGACATAGCCTCGAACCATCGCCGGAAGAAGCCGCTCAATCCATATGTGGTAGTCATGACTCTTCATTTCAGAGTGCCTAAGTTAACTCCCTCTTTAGATTCATGGCTGATACCCATCAGGGGAACATTAGCTTCTTGATCCATTCAAGTACTTCCCTCCTTTGGTCCTTTTTCAAGACAAAATCAGCCTTAGGCCTTCTCCAAGTCTTGCCACGACTAGGAGGTTGCATCTCTTGATTTGGTCTATCGCACAACGCGTTGCGGTCTACTCTAGCCTTTGGGTTGTCCTTAGACTTTTCAAAGTGTCCATGAGTGTTGCCCAAAGTGCCTCGGCGACATTCTTTTCAAAGTGTGCATTACATCAATGTTATGTGGTAGAAGAAGGTCATCGAAATAGGGGAGCCTCGTCATGCCCGAGATATGAGTCCACATATCTTGCTCACCATATCCCACAAAACCACCTTCTTCATTGGGCACGAGAGCACCTATCCGAGCATGAACCTCGGCACCATTCATCAGAAGGGTTTGTCACTTTGACGCCTTTCGTAAAGTTCTTGATGTCTTGTCCGAATGGATGGTCAAGAGGTAGGAATTCCGATGTCTATCAAACGAGCGAATACTTGCCACCCTTACGCAACCAAATAAACCTCACACCTTCCTTGCATATTGGGCATGGGAACTTCCCGTGAACACACGGTATGAGAATATCCCATACGCCCGAGAAGTCATGCAGGGAGTAGTGGTACCAAACGTGCATTTTGAAGGTTGTCTTTGTAGCTCGATCGTATGTCCATACCCCTTCGTCCCAAGCACGGACCAATTCATCAAATACGGGCTCCATGAACACACCCATATTACTCCCTGGGTGTCCAGGAATTATCAACGACAAGAATACGTTATGTCGTTGAAAGGAGACACCGGGGGGAGATTAAGGGGGATAACAAAGACGGGCCAACATGTGTATGGGGCAGCCATCATTCCATAAGGATTGAACCCATCTATTGCCAACGCGACACGTACATTACGAGCCTCATCTGCTTTGTCACGATGTTTGTCATTAAAGCGGATCCAAGCTTCACCATCGGATGGATGTACCATCTTGTCAGGATTGTACCGTTTGCCATTTTTGTGCCATGTCATCTGTTTCGCGGATTCCTCGGTCATGTATAGCCGTTGAATCCTCGGTAGGAACGGAAGGTACCGTAGGATTTTCATGGGGATCGTAAGTTGCCTCTTCTGGCCATCATCAGAGTCTACCTCCAGGTACCTGGAGGATTTACACTTTGGACAGAACTTTGCATGCTCGTGTTCTTTCCTAAATAGGAGACACCCTTTCGGACAAGCATGTATCTGCTCATACGGCATCTTAAGTGCTCGAAGGAGTTTCTGTGACTCGTACATGCTCTTCGGCAGAATGTGGCCCTCCGGAAGCAAGGTGCCAATCACGGCCAACATCTTATCGAAGCCAGGTCGACTTAAGTTTAACTCGGACTTCAACCCCATTAAGCGTCCAATGGCATCCAGTTGAGACACCGTTGACCGATCGTGAAGGGGTTTCTGTGCCGAGTCCATCATATCGTAGAATGCCTGTGCGGCTGCTTCCATCTCCTCCTTCTCACGTCCCTCATCGAACTGTCCTTGGTGAAAGTCATCTAACATGTCTGCTACCCCGGCATCAGCATCAAAAGCCTCCACCCGTGGTCTCACCACCTCCTCTCTCATACGATGGGCTTCACCATGGTGGACCCACCGGGTGTAGTCCGGCGTAAATCCATTCTTCACAAGATGTTTACCCATTTCCACCTTGTTTACCCTTCTCCTGTTTCCACATTTGCTTGCGCAGGACACAAAACTAGGCAATGTCCTTTAGCGGCGTTGCCAAATGCAATTATTCAAGAAAGCATCGGTCTTGTTCATCCATTCCGTGGTGTAATCACTCGACTTCTCCAGCCCGTGTACATCCAATCGACGGTCATCCATCCTCTAACATATGTATCATGAGTAATGTAACCATTAATTGCATGTACATGGTGTTCCTCTTGTCTAATAGGTGAGGATAGGTCCTAATCCCACCCATGAGATGTGTAGATGAGGTTAGTTTCCATGCTCTACTCCTATCCGAGAGAATTTTGGAAGACACCTCCCATTGTTCTCCGGATACACGTCCTACCAAAGAAGAGTGTGTATCAGGAGAACAAACAGGGAGGTGATGCCGAAAGTCATCTCGGACTAGAGCAGAACATGGAAACTAACCCATCTACGCATCCGCATGGCTGTCCAAAAAGCGTGGACAATCCGAAATAGATACGGGCCATAGATATGCAAAGATCGCATACCTCCAACCGTATCTCTTTCGAACAGGAGACAGCCCTAAGCGGGTTCTGTGATCTCGACAATGATATAAAAAGAGGGGTTATACCTAGGGTGGCGATGGAGTCAGGCTAAGCGGGGCCGTGGCGGGGTCGGTGCAAGGAGAGACGACGCGGTGAAAAGCAGACCGACACGGTGGCGAGAACTCCGACTCAACTCGACGGGCTCTTCTCTACAAAAATGGAACAAAAATCTGTTATTTACAAAAAATCGTGAACCCTCCCCGCACGGTGAGGTTTCAAAAAACTGCAAAAAACAACAAGCACGATGACCGACAAGCACATATGGCTCAATGAAGCCATGTAGTTTGGATATCAATCCATGTAGAAGAATATATCCAAGTAGTACCTCTACTTGTACTACTACTACCACTACTCTACTACTACTACTACCACTAATTCTACTACTAATACTACCACTAGTTGTACTAATATCGCCACTAGTACAACTAATACTACTACAACTACCACTACCTCCACAATAATAAGTGAGAAGGCATACTGACAGGCTGACGGGGTAAGGCGGCGGCGTCAGGATCGAGTAGATCGGGATGGGGTCGAGCGCGTCCGGATGGCAAAAAGGAACAGTGGCTGAGGCGTGGAGGCGAACGTAGGAAAAAAGGGCATGGCAGGCAGAGAGCTCGCAGGGAAGGGAAAGGGGACAGACACCTGGCCGGGGGCAGTCATCACGCGGCGTGGCAAGGCGGGCGAAGCGGCGAGGGTGCACGTATGGTGATAAATGGGTGTGGGTAATGACACAGTATGCTGGGCGTGAAGTGTGGTATATGTGATGGCGTGGCAGCGTGTGGAGTATATGTGTATGTAATTATGGCGCGGTATGTGTGTGGCTTGGTGTATGGATTAGCCAAGATTATTATAGTGCGTTATGGAAGGGTATGGTGGCGGGCGAAGTCAGCAGAACACAATGATTTGGTGTGTTGGCGGCGCTTGGCAGCGCAAAGGCTAGCAAAAGATTTTTTTTTTGTTTTTAAAGGAAGGATACTTTCGGCAAAAGATTTTTTGTTTTAATTTCTTTAGGATAAAGATTTTTTTTTTTAAATAATTTTGCCGGCGTCTCGGATCTGGCTTTCGGCAAAAAATTTTTTTATTTTAAAAATGCCGAGTGCTCAGGTTTTTTGCAAGATTAAAATTTTTTAATTATTTCTTTGTGATATATCATGTGGAGATGTCCTCGTTTGTAAGCAAAATGACAAAAATTAAAATCATTCTTCTGAGTGCTGATTTTTATCATAGCTTCCACATATGATGCCATGCCCGACATCTCAACAAGTTTCATGATTTTTTTTTTGGCCTCAATTTTTTGTAGAATTTATAAACACTTCACACGCAATTTACAATGACATGTTTTTTTTGTGAAGTTACTTTATTTTCGGATACTTGAATTTCATAAAATTAGAAATTTAACATGACTATCAATTTTTAATCATTAAACTCCATTATTCGTGTTTAATGCAGTATTCAAATTTCTAATTTTCAAGTAACTAAATATAACAAAAATGTTTAAAAAATCTTCAAATTGTAACTAGGAGTTCCCGGTCATTAAACTTGTTCATGATAAAAAATTGGAGGCTAAAAAACAAAAAAAAATTTCTTTGCCGCCGAAAATCACGGCATGGCACTTACAAAGCAGAAGTGTCACGAAAATGCCCCTCGTGCACTATAAGAAAGAATTGTTTTAATTTTTTTAATTTTTTTTGCCGAAAGTGCCTTTGTGAGCACTGCAAAGAAATAATTAAAAAAATTTTAAATCTTTTGCAATTTGGAGCACTGCAAAAGTATTTTAAAAATAAAAATTTTTTTTGCCGGAGCGCCAGATCCGAGACGCCGCAAAGAATTTTAAAAAATAAAAAAATCTTTGCCGAGCGCCAGATCTGGGGCACTCGGCAAAGAAATTAAAAAAAAAATCTTTGCCGAGTGCCTAACCGCAGGCGCTCGGCAAAGAAGGACGTGGCACGGCGCCGTTTCACGGGCAGCCTATGCCGAGTGTATAGATTTTGCCGAGAGTTTGGCGCTCGGCAAAGAAGTCCTTTGCCAAGTGCCTGTGTTTGCCGAGTGCCCGGCGCTCGGCAAAGAAATCTTTGCCGAGTGTAATTCTTTGCCGAGTGTCCGATTTTTGACACTCGACAAAGAAATTTACACTCGGCAAAGTCTCTGTTTCCAGTAGTGTATATTTTGTTAGAAGTGAGCTATATTTTGTTAGAAGTTTTGTGTCAGATAGTTCATGCATGTAGATGTGCTGAAAATTAATCCAAGTTGACAAGGGCAACACACTAGTAATACAAGATACTGCTTGTTCAATGGATGAATCCGTCTTCAAGGCCGCCTGGCTTCAAAACATGCGTAGTCCCAGTACCATAGGCACAATCATGCGCATACGCCATTACCGCACGTAAGAAATATTTTATTTTTTTTCTCTGAGCTAGAATTTGTCAAGGTTATCGCAAATATACATACGTACATACAGGATGCATGTTGAGATGATATTGTGCTATGTTTGTCTACATATACATACATCCAAAATAGACTTCAATTTCTGCACAAATCTGTAAACTTATGCCCTTGTGGTATAGTGACTGCCGCCAATTGTGTCCTTGTGCATCCTGAATTATTCCAGATCATGACGAAATCTTTGGCTCGCATACAAAGTCAGTCCACGAGTCAGCAGTCCACCCTATGGAGACCTAATCATGGTGCTGGACTGCTGGTCACACCTCACATGTATGCATAAAAAAAACTCTCTTTTCCCACGTACGTACATATCTGTAAACATTAATTTTCCATAGGGTATATAGGAGAGCATGTACATACACATATATTCGTCAGTCCAGCTCAAACAAAAAACTTGGCCGTAACAAAAAAACTTGACCGTACCATACAGGAAACTTAGATATTTTATATGACTCAAACGTTGTTGTATAAAAATTGGTATTTTAGCTCTTGAAAGCTAGGTTGGTCCTATATGAGGTTGCAGATGCAGATGATGATGCATGTCGCATGCATGACTTCATGTATCTCTTTTAATTAGCGGGTTATTTCTTAATTGTATATCGTACATCATCTTCAACAAAAGGTTCACACACATGATTATAATTATTTTTTGAACAGTGAACATATTCTAAAACTCCTAAAATATTAAGTAATTAATGGTGGAGAGACAAGCTTTAACCATTTTTTGGTGAATATAAAAGTATCGAATGTTGGGTACAGTGAACAAAGCGAGCGATGACTTCCCGGTTTTGGAACGTGAATATAAAAGTATCGAATGTTGGGTTCAATGAACAAAGCGAGCGACGACTTCCTTTAATTTTGTGCCCGATCACAACCAATTACTGCACAATTCCTTATCTATATCTCTTGTAAAGCTAATCCCCACTGTAACTATAAGTTGTATGTACCTCAACAAGCAAGCTAATCACATTATTTCCTACATTGTCCATATCATCTCCTACTAATAGCAATGTCATTCCCACTAACTTCGGACCTCTTAAAACAAGCTATCCACATCATCCCCACTAAGTGAAATTACTACTTCCAATATATAAGAAATATAGAAGGCATCCATATATTGCTATTTGTTTGGACATACATCGTCTTATGACTCGATCCAATTTTGTTAGTTTTTTTATTGTATTCTTTCATTGCCTTGCCTAATCTTAACAAGACTAGTTTTGTAAGAACATGTAGGTTCAATTCATGCATGCAACTGTTTTATTTTCAAGAACCTCCCACACGAGTGCGTGCAACATGGGTTGTATAATAACTTCCCCGATCAATTGGAAACTTTTCCTATTTTTGGGTCAATGCAATGGTTTGTATATATAATAATGAATTTGCCCCCTCCCCACCGCCACCCACTAGTTTAGCACCTTGTTGTGTGTTGGGCATTGAACACTTGTTCGGATTAGGCTCCGAGTTAGCACATTGAGTTGGAATGAGGTGTCGCCTGCATTGGATGAGATTAGGGACCGCAACAAGTATTCAGCTTAGGAACACAGCTTGGGTTGGGATTAGGGTTCGCTGCTTGGGTTGGGATTATATCTTTTTTTTTGTCTAACCTCTTCCTGGCAAGAACATTTTTCCTCTTGCTGCTTCCATACTTTTCAACACGATAAGAACAGAGACTTATTGTATTATTGTATAATATAATGGTAGGTACACAAGTTCAGGTACATATGCGCGCGTGCACATGCATGCACACTTTGACGTGTTATCGTCAAAATTACTCTCCGATCCCCTACGTGAATGCATGCGACACATCCATACATGCTGCCTCATCATCATGGGCAGAAGGTGACCTGGTAGTTGCTGTTGCCGCTGCAGGCATGGGTCTTGGTGTTGTCGTTGGGAAAGAGGTAGGCGTCGGGGCAGCTGGAGCTGCCACAGTTGAGGGTCACGCCGGTGCTGCAGGAGAATCGCATGGCGAGGTTGTAGCCGTCGATCACCGAGATGTCGTAGAAGTACTGGCTGCCGCCGAGCGTGAACTCGGCCAGCGTCATGGGAGGCTTCCCGGAGAGCGTGCAGGAGAGCGAGCCGGCGCAGTCGCCCGGCCCGTCTGGCAGCTCCCGCTGTTGCCGTTGAAGGAGCAGCCCGTGCGGCCCCACACGCGGCCGGAGCTGGTGCCGGCGGGGACGAACAGGCTCCACGTCTGCCCAGGGTCCAGCCGCCGGCCCCCGCCCACTGGGGTGGCTGCTGGCCACACCGTGAAGCCGCAGTTGTTCCTGATGGTGAAGGTGGAGGCGCTCGCGCAGGCCACAGAGGTGGCGGCAAGGACCAGCAGGAGGATCGAGGACGAGGAGGCCGCCATTGGTGCTAGCAGCTTGCTTCTTCTTGCTTTGGAAGTGGAGGAGGGAGTATGTGTGTATTTATAGGTGGCCGGCCAGACTGAGTTTGAAAAGTATAAGAGCCAGCGCAATGACAATAATGCCCTTGTTTGTTGGAGAAGAACCATAGACTGAGAATGCTGAGATGGTGCCAACGATTGCCAATTGGAAAGTGCCACCCCATGAAGTTGATTTTCGTGGTGGCTAGCTCTGTCGATGAGCCACTTCACAATCCGTACGAGTATGAACGCGCACCCAACCGAAAATCCAGCTTCATTGACAATGACAGTGGAAATCATGTGTAGGTTACATGCAGCGATAAAGAGTAATACTTTTATTAAAATCATAATCATATTTCTAAATTTGGACTTATTTTTGTTTCTAAATCAACACCGTGACATCTGAAGTTTCTCGCGTAAATTTGCATCTCGCATGAAGCCGACGTCTCCACCAACCATTGTTCACGTAGACGAGCGTCTAGCTGAAACCAATACTCTAGTGTATACCTTGGCAACGATTGCCCAAGATTTGCATTGACTGCCGTGTTTCGTGTTTGTTAGAAGTTGTGTCAGATAGTTCATGCATCTAAATATGTGATGAAAAATCAGTCCACTTTGTCCAAGACAACACATTGGTCATCCAAGATATTATTGCTTGTTCAATGGATATAACTTCGTCAAGAAGTCCATGTTCAATGTGTAGAACTAGTACGAAAGGGACAAGCATGCGCATATGCCCTTGTCGACCGAACATAAGAAAAGATTGTTTTTCTCTCTGAAAATTTGTAAAGGTTATCGCAAATTAAGTATATACGTACATACGTGATTGTGCTATGTTTGTCTAGATATATATATACATATACCGATCCAAAATAGCCTCCTATTTCCGCACTGCATGCCGCCAAATTGTGTCCTTGTGTATCCTTAATTATTATTCTTGATCATGACGAAATCTTTGGCTTGCGAACGACAAGTCCACGAGTCAGCAATCAACCCTATGCAGACCTAGAGATGGTGCTAGTCACCTCACATGTATGCATCAAAAAAAGTCTTTCCTCTCTTTTTCCACGTATGTACGTAAATATCTGCAAACATTAACTTTTCATAGGATGAGCATGTACGTACAAATATATACAATCCGCTCCAAAAAAAAATGTTGAGATGCATATGGCGCATGCATAACTTCATATATCTCTTTTAATTAGTGGTTTATTTCTTATTTACCAAAGATCATCTTCAACAAATAAGGTTCACACACAGGACTTATTTTTATTGAACAGTGAACATATCCTAAAAATCCTAATGTTGGGTACTGTGAACAAAGCGAGGCATGACTTGCTTTAATTTTCTGCCCGATCATAACCAATTACTGTGCAATTCCTTATCTATATCTATCTATCTTTTATAAAGCTAATCCTCACAAAAGTTGTATCTAAACATGTAAGCTATCCACCTCATTTTCTACTAATTACTCACATCATCTCCCACTAATACTCATGTCATCCCACTAACTTTCAACTTCTTAATACAAGGTATCCACATCATCTTTGAAATGGTAGGCTGATTTACCATACCCTACCTTGAATGAATGAATTTCTTATCTGTTGGATTAGTTAATGTTGTTTGCATGATTTGGATAAAAAATTCTTCAAAACAACACCGCACGTCACTACTGGAATCTCGCATTTTTCTGTGTGTGCGAAAACACACAGAAAAATGTGAATACCATCAGAAAAATATTTTTCTGACGGTTCTCAGAAAAATACCCACAGAAATATAATGACAGAACAATTCAATTGTTTTGTGTGTTCGCCGTCAGAAACAATTTTTCTGTGGGTGTTACACGCACAGAAAAATTACGTTAGCCCAGATTAAATTTAAATGTTGTGTGCGTTGATCCTCACAGAAAAAAAGAAAAGCCCGACAGAAAAATGATTTTTCTGTGGGTGTTACACGCACAGAAAAATTGGGTTAGCCCAGATTAAATTTAAATGTTGTGTCGGTCTCGGTTAACGCACAGAAAAATAACAGACCACCGACAGAAAAAAAACCCTTAACCATGCAGCAAATTGGATACAATAATTATATACAAACAGAACAGTAGCAACAACATATTAAATATGGATTGTCCATACTGTAATTTAATCACAACATAATAGATAGCATACATATAAAGATCCAAATGTTCAGCACATTCATTAATGGCATCCGGGTTACATATAGATGATGTCCAAATGGTCCGACATGTTCAACATGAATACTACAACGAATTCACAAATATGGATATCGAAAAAGAAACCAAACTATTTTTTCTTGTTCAACCAATTGTAAACTGCTTCACCTTGCACTCCATCTCTACCAGTAAGAACAGTCAACATGAATACTACAATGATTACACAGGAAAGTAGTCATTTCTGTTTCCTAAAGTATCCAGAAAATGGGAATACAATATGTACCAGCAAAGGGGAGACGAAATCATTGAACTTGTATGTAACTTCCAAAGGCTTTAACTTTTCGATATAAAGTTTTTTCAAGCCATCAATGACAGAAGTAACAGCAGTCATAGGTATATGTTTACATATAACACCATAAAAGGAAAGATCAGCAATAATGATAAATGTGTCATTGACAAAACTAGGGTAAACTGACAACATTTCTTTATATAGGGAAAGGTCTTAAAATTGGCACAAAAATATCTGTGTTGCTTAATAATGCATAATAGAAACACAAGTACTGAGAGCTATGTTGTCTTACAAACATTTTGGTGGATTGTGGGCTTCCTTTTAGACAACTTACATGCACCATATTGTTTCCAAGCTCGTTAACAGACAAGATACAATTAAAATAAATAGTGAACCAGCTACAGAAGCTTACACAAGCTAAACAAGTAAACTTGCTGCCTTTTCCTTTTGCTAATGTAAAAAGACAGATAACTGATCTATCAACATATGCTCACTAATGAGATAACTGATCTGAAACAATGTAACAAAAAAGCCTGAGAGAAGGAACTCACTTGGAACAAAGAGGCATGTCTATTTTACATTTTCCTCCACCACACTATCTTTTGGCCTAAGTCATAGATTTGCTGGTTACATACCTACATGAGAAAATAGAACAAAGAATTAACCAAACAAAACAAATGGTTTTAACAGGCAGTTTGACATGTACCAAACTAGTAACATACATGAGGTGCTATACTAGTCAGCGCTTTCACAAAAATATCCAAATTATTGCTAAGAAATAAAACATTGTTTCAATCTGTAGAAGCATATAGACCATTTTATTTTAGAGAAAGACATATAACCAATAGAAAGAGATAACAACAGTCATAAACGTATAATCCATTTGTCCAAAAATTGAATTACACCAACCAGATCAATGTAATGATTTTGTTTGGGTTAAAGAATTAATAAGTGTTGCCCCTAGCTGCTACAATTTGAATAAGCTGCTGCTACCATTTGCTGCCCCTAGCTGTAATAGCTGAGCAAGATCATCAGCCTATACTCTCAAGTTACATGATGTCATTTTCATCACAGGCTGAAAAGCAAAGATTTTCATCATTTTAATTCGGAGATAGATGCATGCATCATAATAAGAGCACTTAGTTGCAGCCGAAATTAGCATATCTAATTTTTCTCAAAGACACAGTAGCCAGGGCTCAGAAACTAAATATCTTATATGATATAGTGTAGGACAAGGTTAACTGACAGTAGCCGGAGCAAAAGAACAAGAACTATCAAAAGTATGTCAAAAGCACAAGAACTTATATTCCAGATCCATTAGAGAGCAGTATGTCAAAAGCACAAGAACTACATATATTTCACTTGGAGCAAAAGAACAAGAGCAAAAGAAGTCGAGAAATGGTTCAGATTTACCCATTATCAGCATGACAACTGCAACTTAATTTCACCTGGAACTTAATTTAATTCTCTCTCTCTAATGGAAATTGAACTGGCCACAGAACTGGTTGCTTGTACTGGTGCAAGCCATCCTAGTTAAAGCAGCAAACAGAACAAAATATCCCAAGTACGAGCTCATAAGGTGCTAAAGTGCAGAAGTTCTCTAATGGAAACTTGATTCATCACAGCCACTCAAGAGTAGTACAAAACAAAAAAAGTCACAAGGCATAGTTAGGGAAGGAGAGAGCAGCGCGGCACGAGACTAGGGTTTCATATCATCTCAGCTCCACAAATATCACATATCAAAATAATTGATCAGGTTGATATATGCAAGATATTCAAGATACTGTTTTCATAGCATGTCACCTGAAAAGCAACCAGGGTAACAAAACAAACAAGTTAAAATTGTATTTTAACTTTGCAGTAAAATCTTCTTATTATATTGCTCCCTCAAATTCAAATATAATGACATTATTTGAGTGGTCCATCCATATATATTTCTTACATTACAGTAAATTATGTTAGTATAGTTCTACTAGTGATTTTCAAAGATGTCAAGTTACTGATAAAAAACAATGAAGAGCTCCCATTTGGATTTTCAAAGATATATGTTCAAGAAATATTTGATGCACTACTAATCGTAAATTATGTTAGTACAGAAAATTCACATCAGACTGACATCAATTCAAGGTATGGAAAATTCAGAGATAAGCATTTTCTCTACAAAGTTAGGCAGTCCAGTTCCAGCAAAGAATGAAATATGATGCTGATTCATAGCAGTCATTTGCATGAGAGAAAGGAAAAAGAAAGCAGTGCAAGACCTCACATCATCGCAGATCAGAGTCATCTAAATGAAAAGCTGGACAACTTCTCAACAAACCGACTGCACCTTTATCAAGTAGTTACTAGAAAATTTTTAAAGCTCTATCATTGCCCAAGACTACTTATAGACAATCCTAGATTAGTTAATTTTGTGTTCCATCTCTAGCAAGTTTAGTCATTTTTCACTTTAGAAGTTCAATAGACAAAAAATATCTGCACATACAGATAGCTAGTAGCTTGGCATACATCTAATTAAAAGTTAATATCAATCTGCATAATCTGGTCTACAAGAGCAAGTGATTGCAACAATTCCAGAACAAAAATGTTTTGATTCATGGGTATTGGGCAGTGTATTTCTTACTTCTTACCTTGAGCATCTCTAGTTCAAATATATTCTACAAAGCTTAGAGAATGCAAATAGATAGGACACCATCAGCTAAAGCAAGAGCCACAAACAATATCCACAGTTCTAGTAAAGAAAATCAACAACTAGGAAATCGACAACCGTCCATTCGTTGGAGTCAAGAACAGCTTCCTAGGACTGCAGGAGCCCGGTGGGGGAGAAGAAGGGGGAGGGGAGGGGCGCCGGCGGGGGAGAAGAAGGGGGAGGGGAGGGCCACCGCCACCACCACGCCCCGCCGGCAGCCACCACCACCACTGCCGCAGCCACTGGCCGGATCCGGGAGAGGGAGGGTCGGATCCGGCCGGGTGAAGAAGGCGGAGGGGAGGGGCACCCGCCAGGGGAGAAGAAGGGGGAGGGGAGGGGCGCCGGTGGGGGAGAAGAAGGGGAGGGCGCGGATCTGCTCGGTCGTCGGCGACGACGATGGATTCGGATGCGCTGTTCGGGTGAAGGGTGAAGAGGGAGACGGATCCGGCGTCGTGGGTGAAGGAGACGGGCCGCGCCCGCCGTGTCGATGAAGAGGGAGAGGGAGGAGGGGAGGAGTGGCGGTGCTGGGGGAGGGGAGGAGCCCCGTGCTGAGTCGCAGAGGGAGGGGCACGGCGCTGAAAGGAGAGAGTGAGGGAGGGGGCGTGGTCTACTGCATGCGTGAGAGGGTGTTTGGGGGCGCGGCGGCCGGCGGGTTAGGGTTTGGATTTTTCTGTGTGTGCACATATTTTTTTTCTGTGCGTTTTAAAGAACCGACAAAATAAATTGTATTTTTCTGTGAGTGATGATTTTTTCCGTGTGTGTATTGTCACGCGATTTTTCTGTGGGTTTTCATATTTTTCTGTCGGGATATTTTGGAACCGACAGAAAATCATAATTTTTCTGTGCGTACCGAAAAAAACGCACAGAAAAATTCATCACCCACAGAAAAAAGCGAGATTCCTAGTGCGTATTAAGTTCATCTGAGCTTGTCGTTGCATAAATGTCATACACGTCTAGCTATATTAAAAGACCCCTGTTAGTGGAAACCAATAAAAGCAGAGAGAGCTAGTGCAAATGTCGGGTGTCGCAGCAGCTAATAGGAATCAAAGCAGAGTTGCGCTAGCCAATCAAATCAGAGTTTTGGCCTGACGTTAGTTGAAACCCTATTTTTTTATTTCTAATAACCAGCACCATAGTATTGATTTCGGTCAAAAAAAAATTCTAGAGACGGGCAGCGCGTCCGTTTCACCGACAATGTCATTGTCACTACTACATGATTTTACAAGGCACTGTCCAAACATTAACCGAGGCAATCACAAAATTCAACCGCCTCCTAAAATACTAGACGATTAATAGAGGTGGTCGTTTTATTTACGGAGATGGTCATATTTATCCGTCTCGCGAAATCGATTTACCGAGACGGTCGTTTTATTTATGGAGGCGGTCATATTTACCTGTCTCGCGAAATCGATTTACAAAGATGGTTGTTTTATTTACGGAGACGGTAAAAAATAACCGCCTCGATAAATCATTTACGGAGGTGGACATGTATAAGGCGTCCACCTCCAAAAATCAGGCCCAGGCGACTAACAGCCAGCAGGCCATTACCAGCCTCAACTATATAATGAAAACCTAACCCCAACCAACTACCTACCTATCTCTCCCTTTCTTATCCGTGCCGCGCTCTCAGTTCTCTAGGTGGCACATCTTCTCTCCCTCTCTCCTCCAGGCGGTGCATATTCTCTCCCTCTCCCCTCGTGCCAGGTGGTGGAGGCACCGGCGGCGGGGTCCACACATGCCGGCGGTTGGGGCCATGCCTGCCCCTCCTCTAGAGATGGTGCACGGGGCCGATGGCGGCGAGGGCTCGAGGCTAGTGGCGACCAAGGCTAATGGCTCCCCCACACTTGGATGCGGCGTGGATGGAAGGCAAGCGGGCGGATCCGATGGCGGCGAGGGCTCAGGGCGGATCTGGTGGCATCTCTTTCCAGACGAGGCAGCGGGGGCCTTCCTCTCCCTTGAGCTCCTCGGTAGCGGCTCTGATAGCAGCGGCTTTGGGGGGGCCGGATCCGGCGGAGGCGTCGGCTTCGGGTGCCCCAGATCTGGCGGCAGGCCCTCTCCCGGTAGTAGATCTACGCCCTCTCCCAGCGGCGGGCCCTGGCCCGACGACGAATCCGGTGGATGGCGGTCCCGATGAGCGGCGGCGCGCCCGCGCGGATCCTGCAGCCATGGATGGTCTGGGCGAGCCAATGGATGGGCTCGGCCGGCTTGTCCATGGGTTTCTCTTTTTCGTTTTTTATTAGATTTAGCGAGACGGACATTTGAATCACCTCGGGAAAGATTGATTTACCTTGACCTTTGAACCGAGGCGGTTGTGATGCCCGCCTAGGTTAATCCATTTCGCTCGCCAGCAAAAAACATTCTATAGTAGTGTGTTAATCAAAATTTCATGAGATGGGTTGCGAGCCTGAGCCAAAGCCTGAGCCCATCAACGCAGTTGCTGCCACCATCCCACATCCTCGCTGGTGCTGCCTTCCTCAACGCCGCCACCTCACAGATCGGAACCAGCGGCGGCCATTCTCATTGCCCCCTCCTAGCAGATCTGCGCTGGCGGCCCTCCTCACTGCCGGCTCCTCGCAAATCTGGGACATCCGCCTCCTCGCAGATATGCGCAGGAGCTCGCAGGCCATCCTCATCGCTGCCTCCTCACATATCCCCACGCACGCGCTGCTCCTAGAACGGCCCTTGCGGCCCCTGTTCATGCATCGCTGCCTGAGGACCCCCGTGGCGCCCCACTTGTGCCGCCGCCACCCGAGGCCCTGGTGTGACCCCTCGTGAGAGAACGAAGCAAGTGGAGACCTGAGAGAGGCGGCTGTGAGAGAGAGTCTGTTGATTGTCCAAACCCTAACTCAGTATATTTATGTGAACATAGTTAACGGGCCTTTTTCTGATATAGGTCTCGTATAGGAGGTTCGTCTCTAAAAATATGCTTCATTTTTAGAGGTTGGTTGATTTATCGAGATGGGTTCTTTTCGTGGTACCTTCGTAAACGGCCTGACCGCCTCCATAAATCACTCGGCATTTTGAGAGACACAAGAGCATTTTATGTCCGCCTCTGTCTCGTAAAATTGTTTTCGTAGCAGTGAACAGTGATATCTACATTGACCAAGAACACCAAAGAGCTAACAACCTAGCATATATATATATTGTCAAAAAGGGTGGGCGCAATATCGATCAATGGCACCAAAAGAGATTTTGTAGAAGATAGAAAAAAAAGGATCATGGACCATATTCCTTCCCGGCCATATCTAGCAGGAACACCAGAGCAAGGTAACCCAAGCCCAGGAACACCCTGGCCCTTAAGCTGAAGCATCCCATGAGCACCAGACTGAGCAGAACGAAACCTTCCAAAGCCATGAGCACCACTGCAGCAGTGAAACAATTTAGGCGCCGCTGTTGCCGCTGCTGCCGCAGGTGACGGTAGAAGAGCACGATCCTCGCCTTCACCTCCTCAGGCATGACAGCCCAGTAAAAGTCAGCCAGCTTGCGGCGCAGGGACCTAAGCTCCTCCTCTTGCTTGAACTGCGCCCACTGGTTTATCTTGACCCTGCGTACCAGCTTCTTGTAGTCTTTTATGATGGGTTGGAGCTCCTTGTTGAGGTCACGGAAGCGAAGGCAGCTCGTCTTGCGGATGTAGCGGCGGTGGGTGACGGACCAGACGCCGTAGCGGTTGATGATCAGTAGGCTCGGGCTTCCCTCGTAGGTGAAGCCTCGCCGCCGGATTCTGAACGCCAGTCGTCGTGGACCCTTGTATGCCGGTGTAATGGTAATGGATCTGTTGCCAGATGATGCCTGTCTCTCTCTCTCTCTCTCTCTCTCTCTCTCTCTCTCTCTCTCTATATATATATATATATATATATATATATAAAAGTTATTCTATGGCCAGCTACAGAATAGCCTTACCTATATATATATATATATATATATATATATATATATATATATATATATATATATATATATATATATATATATATATATATATATATATATGGTAAGGCTATTCTGCAGCTGGCCATAGAATAACTTATTCTATCGCCCCATTGATTTATGATAATGTTTGTACCAATTTACAATAACATGAATATGCATTTACGATACTCGTGTTACGACAACTCACGGTGATATTTACCATAATGTTATAGTACATCACTTAGTAAGGAGTTACTGCAGTCTCGTAAATTAGCATAGTAACTATCGTAACTCAAAGTGACCACAGAATAAGTTATCCTATGGCCAGCTACAGAACAGTAGTTCTATATATATATATATATATATATATATACACACGATAATTTTATATACTAATTTACGATAGTTGGGTTACTATAACACATGGAGATATTTACCATAACGTTATAATAAACCACTTAATAAGGAGTTACTATAATATCGTAAATTAACATAGTAATTAACGTAATTCAAAGTGGCTATATATATATATATATATATATATATATATATAACCACGCTAGTTAGTACCCAGCGTAC